>JAEQBH010001677.1:0-600000 GCA_016808115.1 Tetrastigma voinierianum | reverse complement strand
AAAAGAAGATGAACAATGTGTTGCTTCACATGGATGCCTCCCTAGATCTATAAATGTTTTTATATATGTATCATTTGGCCTTAAATTGTTCTGGTTTGGGATTATATTTTTGGTGTTGTTTGGGGCTAAAATTATTTGCTAATCGAGTGGTTATCTTCTAGAATCATTCTCTTCGAGTGGTTCCTGGAAAGTATCTGTAGACCCTCAATTTTGTCCATCAACACTTGCATTTATCCTACGGGTGTCACACTCACCCATCGTTCTCATATGGCACCGTTAGGATCCTTTTAGGCTTAGTCGATCTCCGAGCCTCGAGTGGGCTTGTATGTGGTACATTGAGTGCATATGTAGTTATTGGCACCGTGCCATAGGAAGCAAGTGGGGCCTCACAGGAGTTTTTAACTCAGTGGAGTTTCTTGGACATGTCAGTGTGACACTTAGGCTTGTTTCGATCATATCTCCCTCATCCGAACTCGGAATCATGCACCATTTTTTTTTATGGACTACTTGTTCTCAAGAAGATATGTCATCAAAATTTCAAAAAAATTTCCCAACCGCTCAACAGGTCACGAAGTTTCACTTTGAGCGGAAATTCATTGAAACATGTTTGGTCGGAGCACTTGGGCGTTTACGAAACGCCCCAAATAGGGGTGTCGTCGACATAACCGTCAACCCTTGAATATTCGTGGATGTCGGGTAACCCGACACCATTCATGGCATCCGGCGAGAGTCTCCTTTGTCTGGGGCTCACCGAATACCTGACTGTCTCGACATTTACAATGGCCATAGGGTTCACATGCGAGTAAAATAATTGGCCACTTGGGCCCCTACATCAGCTTTCACCGAAATACATCAACTATATTACCATAGTTGAGGTTAATAATCCTCATAATTCAGCACTATATTAAATGTACAATTTCAATATGTTATACAAGATCTCTAAAGCATGACAGTCTTTCTTAGCGTAGCCTCTTAGTGGCGGGTCCTCTTGTACACTCCATGTACTGAAGTAGTGATCCTTGACGGGGTGAGGCAAAGCCCGGTAGTGATAATTTCCTGCATGGGTTGCTCCCCACTAAGTACACATGTCTTGGCAAACAATCGCGGCTCAACGGAAATACATGATCTGCAAATGTCTACATGCGAATCCGTGTCTCGTCCTCCCATGAGCTCTCTCACACGTGCACAAGCGAATGCGAGTAAAATCACGGGTTTTCAACAAAGTTTTGTTCTAAAACTTACTACTGATTTGGTAAATTGTTGGACAACCCTCGGCGAATCATTTGGATAACCCTCAGAAGCAAATTCATGGGCCCCTCAGGCGTGAATTATTAGACAATCTCCCAGCACGATTCTCGGGAAAATCTTCCTTGAAATTCACTCACAAAACATTTTCGTTTGTTTTCTTTCATGTCGTACTCACCTAGGGTGCCTCGGTGCATATGGAATACATTATCTTGATTCCAAAATATTCATGCTAATATATTTTTTCATGCGATTCCAAAACATCATGCTAATATATTTTACATGTACTGTCAACATAGTTAATTCTGATTCATGTTATTAATTCATCAATAACACAAAATTAGCTCACATGGGCTAATTAAACCGCAGTAATTCATTTTGAATCTTTCAGCGACAATCGCACGAAATCATGTGAGCAGTGAGCCTCGGGTTGTCCTTTGTTCCTTGACCTGATTAGGGATTTCTTCACTTTCTAGGTTGGTACGGGGCGGAGTAACACGGCCTTCTAGGCCTCGATAAATCCCCGTCCATAAAATGGTCAGCCAGCCAAGAATAAACCAGTAAGGAAAATATCACTACATCTTGGAGTGTTGGAACTCGATAAATCGGTGTCCGCGTAGCCACCCCATTGCGATAAACGTTCTTCTTTATAAAGTAGAAATGACGGTCGACAGCAGAAATCGAAGTCACTTTCTCTCTAGATTCTCAAAACCATTCTTTATACTTTTTTTCCAGCCACTGCATGTTTTCTTATTCAATTTGAAGAAGAAAATTATTCATCCTTGTCTTATTCTCATTAAACTTTCTAATAATTCTCATCTTATCCCTTTGTCTTGATTTTTGTGGCAGCGCAATCCCAGGTCATTCGTCTTATCATCACTAATCATACATATGTATCACATGGTATGTAGTGAGTGACTTATCACATCACACATGTCTCCTGGCGGTTCTGACTTGATAAGTGCCTCGAAAGCGTGACATTCAGCTGTCTCGGAGTGAAAGTCGGCAGTGGTAGCTAGATTTCCACGAGGCGATTCCCAGCGGTGAAGTCTGTTTCGTCATCAAGATCTGAAAAATTTTAGTTTGTAGAGTACCATTTGTATTTGAAAGATTGGAATTTTCTCGGGTCTTACAATTTCAATCATACCCTCATCCGAACTCAAAATTATGCATCGTTTCTTTTGTTGGATTCCCTACTCATTAAAGAATTCTATGACAAAATTTGAGAATTTTTAATCAACCGGTTGGGAACCGGACTAGCCGGTTCGACGGATTTCAATTAAAGTTCATTGTTGGAGCAAGTTTGAATTCTGAGCACTTGACCTTGTTTTGGTCATATCTCCCTCATTTGAACTCGGAATCACACTCCGTTTTTTTGTTGGTTTCCTTATTCTTCAAGGAAAATTTTATCAAATTTTCAAAATTTTCTCAACCCGACTTGGTTGGTTGGTATCAGTTCAAGCCCAGTTCGTGTACCAGCCATATGGAGTACTTGATTTTGAGTGATTTTGAGCCCCAGTCTCTTAGTTTAAACATCGCTCTGAATCAGTCTAGGCACAATTTGGGTCCAATTATGGGCCATTTGTGGGTTATGCAACCCACCTTGATATTTTGGATTCTTGGTAGTTAAGCAAATGAGTTAATTCTTGAGCCGGCTCCTAACCTTGTGAATAGAATAGTGTTTATGGGCTGGGAAGTAGAAAATGATTGGGGAGAGTTCAGGGACTAAGGTGTTGCAAAATGGAGTGAGCTCAGATGTTTATAAGGAGAAAAATACAAGCAAAAAACGTGAAGAAGGAAAGGGGGAGAAAGGAAGGAAAAGGAAGAGGAAAAAAGGGGAAAAAGATAATGGAATAAAGGAAAAATGAGGAAAAAGAAAATGATGAGAGATTCTCCGAATCTAGGGTAAGTGTTCTCTCTCATTTTGAAGAGACTCTAAAGTTTTGAGGGAGTAGATACCTAGTTTTGGAGGCATAAAAGAAGGAAGACAAAGCGGGAGTAGTCGTGAATCCTACAGGTATGAACGTTGTATGCGTCTCCCGTTTCTTTTGCGCTTGTGTTATCCTTTGATGTTTGCAGCCTCGTTTTAAGGTATTAAGCATTGTTTAGTCATTCTCACTCATTGATCGGGTATTACTGTTTGTTTGTTGGATTCCTTATTCTGTAATGTTTTGAAAATTTTAGAATTATTCTCCAGTCTCATTGGAGTTAAAATAGGATCGGCCGATTCATTAGATTCGTTTCAGGGAACAACAATTAGGGCACTAGGCATTATTTGGGTGGAGTTCTCACTCATTGAAATTAAATTGTGGCAGTTTATTTTGGGATTCATAATCTATAAGGAATGTTTTGAAAAATTTTGACATTATCAGGTTCGATAGGTTGAAGGCAGGATCGACGATTCATTAGGTTATGTTTTTAGGAACGGCGGTTATGCTTTAGACATTATTTGGTTAGTTCTCACTCATTGAGTCAGAGTGGCCGTTTGTTTTTTTTTTTTTTTGGATTTCTTAATCTGTAAGGAATGTTTTGAAAAATTTTGAAGCGTGCAGGCAGGGTCGACTAGTTGGAATCTTAGGTTCATTCAGGTTATTTTGAAATAGTAGTTAGGGCACTAGGCATTGTTTGGGTCATTTCTCACTCATTCGGAGTTAGAATTGTCACCGTTTGTTTTGTTAGATTCCTTACTCTATAAGGAATGTTCTTACAAATTTTGAGAACTTTTCTCAACCAGATCAACCAATTAAGAACCGGATCACCGATCATGGGTTTGGCTTTCAAGATCAATAGATTGACTCGGCATTGCTTGAGTTGCCTCACTAGTCAGGAGTCGAATTGTGCAATCGCTTATATTTTGATTCTTACTCGAGTATTGTTCTGAAAAATTTTGAGAACTTTTCTCAATTGGTTCTACTGGTTGGGGAACCGAATCAGCTGGTTCATTAGGTTCTATTTTTTAGAAACAAATAGCTTAGGCACTCAGGTGATCGTTGGTGAGTTCTCACCATTCGAGTCGAATTGTGCATCATTTATTTTGTTGGATTCCTTACTCTATAAGGAATGTTATGACAAATTTGGAGAAATGTTCTCAACCGGATCGACCGGTTGGAGAACCAGATCAACATGTTCATTAGGTTCTATTTTCAGAACAATGGGCCAGGGTACTTCGTGATTGTTCAGTCGCCTCACTCATCCAGAGTTGGAATCATACACCGTTGGTTTGTTTAGGTTCCTTACTCTATGAAGAATGTTCTAACAAAATTTGATATTTTTTCTCAATTGGTTCGGCCAGTTAGGAAACTGAATCAACCAATTCTTCAAGTTTTTTTTAAGGATAAGATATTTTGAATTTAATCGAGCCCATGACTTTGCGGAGTCAAGCCCATTCACCGCATCAATGTGTGGGCTATGTTTAGGGTATGAAATGGGGTTTAGTTAAGGTTAATGTGGTCCCATTTTGGATTTATAAGAATTAGGGTCAATGCGGGTCAAAGGGTGGTTAATTAAGTATTAGTAGTCTGAAGGTTTTATCCAGCCTAATTCTTTATATGAATAAAACATGTTCTGTGATAGTCGCACAAATTAAAGCACTAATATAGCCGAGGATGCGATGTATGGTTTCTCCCGACTTCCTTTGCTTTTGATATTTAACTTGAGAGATTGTTGTATGTCTCGAAATGTGCGACTAACCTTCCTCGCAAATACATGGCTAGACCACAGTAATGCTCTTCGGGCTTTGGTATTTACATTTATATGCTTACATGGTGTTCAACTTGATGCTCAGGGTGCATTTGAGCTGGCTGGACGAATTCTTATGCAACGCTTGGCTAGAATCACAGAATGCACCCATTGTTTTGTTTGGTCGAAAGTGTTTATGCATGTTAGATAATGAGTAGGCTGGTGTGATTCGGTCATCCGCTTAGCCTCGAGCGATCAATGGATCTTTGACCTGGCATGATCCCATGTACCAAATTCATTAGTAGAATCTTGTGCCCGAGCCTAGAGGTATACCTTGCATAGGGTACCTTCCCAATAGGTAATCTGATCCCCGAACCCAAAAATCTAGTTTTTGTAGATCGTTTTTTCCTGACTTAAGTCAATAAGAGGTTTTTATTCTTACTTCATTTTCCCCATTTAAAAAAAATAAAAATAAAAAGTAAGTGGTGACTCTAAACAAAACCGTTCCCCAATGGGGACGGATTTTCCAAAACTCGAAAATCAACTCACTTTTTCTATTAATAGCGAGTCGCGCCAGCACGTGGATCGAGTAGGGTCCACAGTATCGATGAAAGAAAAAAAATCTATAGTAGATCAAGCTAAATAGAACATGATTATCATGTAATTCGATCGATATACCTGCATGCATATATTCAAATAGATGTAATTTCTTATATTCTTTTTTTTTATCAACATTTACTTATAGTTTTTTTTAATCAATAACATACTTACATTATGACATCCTCTAATGTTGGAAAGGAACCAACTAGCATTAGTTGTGATGATGAAGATTGTCAAATGTTGTCAAATGCTAGTTTTGTGAATAACTCTAATGTTGATGAGAGTCATGAGACTATAGAACAACAAACCCAAAGGGCTAAGATTTTGACCTTTGATGTGTGGAATTATTTTATGAAAATTGGTGTTGGTAAAGATGGCAAGGAAAAATGCAAATGCAAGGCTTATGTACACTTGTGCAAGTAAATCAAGAACTTCTCACCTAGGACGTCATATTCCTAGATGTCACATGGTACCTCGATTTCATGATATAGGAAGGATGCTAATTAATTATGAAGGGAAGTTGAGGAAGAGAAAATTTGACTTTAAGATGAATCGAGCGAGATTATATGAATTGATTATTGCACGTGATTTGCCTTTTAGTATTGTTAAGTGAAGGGTGTTTAGAAAGTACCAAAAAAATTTTGAATTAAGATTAGGTAGTTATTTCAGTGAAAGCAACTAAATGGGACAGATGAAGAAATATGATTGAAAAAGAAAATTCAAGCACCAACTAGTATAAAATTCCGATGCAGTGTGGCTTCTAATCGGCTGGATCGCATACACCAATATTGGATATATCTTTTTGAGTGCACGTTATATTGATAAAGATTGGAAGCTGAAAAGTAAAATTTTATCGTTTACTCACATGCAACGTCCACACACTGTCCATGATTTGGCATTGAAAGTACTTGAATTTTTAAGAGATTGGGGAGAGAAAATAATATTTTCCATTACTTTGGATAATGCATCTTCAAACGATAACATGAAAAACATGTTGAAAGAACATCTATGCTTGTCACAGTTTGTTACTTCTAATGGCAGCATTTCATATTAGATACTTGATATAACACCTCAACCCATCGTCTGCATTTTCTAGTTTGAAGGTTACTAGTGGTGCATTGCTTAAAATTAGGCAAAGGGTGTATAATATGTAAGGGCATCGAGAGTAGGAAGAAACAATTCTTTCAATGTGTTGAACAAGTTGGTGGGATTGATACATCAATTGGCTTGAGATCAGATTGTGTTACTAGATGAAACTTTACTTATATAATGCTTTACAGTGCAAGCAATTATCGTCGAGCTTTTCATAGATTGAAATGATTGATAAAATTATGGTGTCCATCTAATAATGAATGGTTTAGAATCAATTTCAATGTGTGAATTCTGAAGCCATTTTATACAATGGGATCAACTGATTTACTTAATCCATCCTATCATACTTGTATTTGGGGAAATTTGGAGGATAGAACTTCTTTGAGACCAACTTAAAGTAAATGAGGATTTGTTGATTCAAAGTGATATGTGTAAGAATGAAAGAAAATTTTATGTACTGATGAATTATAGTGTTCTCGTGATTCGGTTATTCTTGATCTAACAAAGAAGCTTAATTTCTTGAAATATACTTATTCAAAACTTGACCCACATGGCTATGAAAAAAGATTATAAAGGGTTAAGCAGGCTTTGAATGTACTTTTTGAGGAGTACAGAAACAAAGGTGCATCAATTAACTTGACTTCTTTTTCTTCTAATGTGGGTCAACCACCAAGTATTGTTAGAGGAAAAAGGGAGAGTGAGAAGTTGCCTACATATGATGTAAGTTTCCTTTAATGAAATCCATTTTTTTTTTAAATGAAATATTTATTTTGATAAGATTTTGAAGAATTTGATTGCCAAGAAACTAACAATTATGGAAAGTCTCAACTTGATCTATATTTAGAAGAGCCAAGAATTTACTTCTATAAATTTTTATGTGTTTGGTTATTGGAAAGACATAAGCAATAGATTTAATGATCTTGCAATGATGCAGGCGTGATGTTTCGAGACTCAGAACTACTATAAAGATCTGAATCCACTTTGCAGATTTCCATTCGTGTTTTGAACAAGTATAGGAGTTCTGTGCTTGATGAAATAGTCCAAGCTCTCATATGCACCCGTAATTGGTTACTTGGTTTTGTTGGTAAGTTAAAATTTTTTATTGAGGATTTATAATAAGTATTTCCTTTATACAATTACTTATTATTTATTTAATTATGTTTATTTTATTTTTAGATGATGATGATGATTCAACCAACATCGATGATGTACATCTTTCTAATATGGAGTCAAATGTTATTGTTGAAGATGATGCGGATGAGGATGAAGATTAGGGGAATATGAGTATTTTTTGAAAATTTGGATTTGTAGTTTTAAAAATATTATTTAGTTATTATTTTATTATTTTGGTACTTTGAATATTAACATGCTTGGATGGACATGTTTGTCTTTGTAGTTTTAAATATATTATTGTTGTTGCACATGTTTATTGAACTTGAACCTATTTTGTTTGGATGTTTTATTGTTGATCTATGATAATTTGAACTTGATTGTGGTTGATTGTTCACTACTTTTAATGGGTGTGTATTGTAAGTAGACTATTTATTAGTTAGTTTGTTGAATATAACCACATGTAGTTTGGTTGCTATATAACATTCTTTTTTAAATAAGAAGTATGTGCAATGAAAGAGTATGCAATTTTTTAGATTGCTTTAGCCGTATCATGTTGATGAGAATGAATTTTTATGTAAAAAAATGACCACATTAAGTTTTTCGCCTATTTTAGGCTTTTAGCTCATTTTGGCTCACAATCCATGTGTGGCCTACGGCTTACTAATCATCGGCACGAATAAAATCAGCCTTATGTGGCCTCGACGATTTTACCACTCGTCGAATGAGCTCACAACCCATTTCCCAACTCTAGTGAGATGATCGGGATCTTTCTTAACTTAACTAGTGGTCTCGAGTTCGAATCCAGAGAATGCAACCGTGTTTAATAGTAGAATCCTACTCACTTTTACTGGCCCTTCCGACTCAGATGGCGATTACCCCAGATAAGATATAACTTAGCGCGTTGCCTTCCATATGTGCACTCCACAAACCACACACCTCTACTAATTCAAAAATACAAGACTATTTAGAGCACACAACAGTTTTCCCAAAGTACATTTGAATTTACTACTCTACATTTGGGTAACTACTCTACGTTTGTTATATTGAAACAGAAATTAGGGGATGTGTGGTTTTGGTTTTTCAAAAAAAAAAAAAAACGTAACCAAAGTGTTTTTCGGGTTCTCCTTTTTCATAACAAAGAACAATCAAACAGACCTAGGTATCTTTAGAACTTGATTAAAAATAAATAAAAAAGTGAAAAGCAAATAAATTTTTTTTTATTAAAAAAACATAAATAAAATATGTTTTATGCATTTTCACTTATTTTAAAATATTTATATTTTATCCTTTAATATATATATATATATATATATATATATATATATATATATATATATATATATATATATATATATATGTATTACACCTATTATAGTTTTGGTGGCACATTATTTAAGCGGGACAAATTTGTGTACTTATCAAAAAAATATGTAAAGCTTGTTGGGTAGGTTACAACTTAGGTAGGTCACTGACACCTGCTCCCAGTCCAAGCCAGCGGGTTTATAAGACTATATATTTGTAATTTTGTGATTCATATAAATCTCTCAAATAATTTTGTAATTCAATAATTTTTTAACTCAACCCGACCAATATAAAAAATCAACTTGAACTCAACCCGAGTTTTATAAATTCAATTCAGGTTGAGCTCTTTAAATTGGAAGTTCGATTGGATTTATCTGGGTCATGTATTTCATTTTCGGGTTTGACTTGACTTGAGTTAGTTCTCAACTCGACCCAACCCACTCGATTGGATTATATTCAGGTCATGTATTTCATGTTCGGATTTTACATGAGTTGACTCTCAACCCAACCCACCTAAGTTGTAGCCATAGTTAAATCTCACAAATCATTTTTCCTCACTATTTCAATTTTATTTTATTTATTTTGACTCAACAATATAAAAAATTAAATAATGAGTATTTTTAAGATTTTTCATTACACAAACAATGCAATACAAGAAAATAATTTTTTTCTTAGTATTTTATAACAACCAAATACAAACATAAATTTCGGAATTGCCTAAAATTTAAAGTAACATTTGACTTCTCCTTGTTCCTTTTCTTGATTGTAGTAAGAAAAAGAGTACAAACCCAAGTTTTGTCTGTGAATGAAGATCATAGAACAAACCAAAATTTCCATCTCTATGTTTATGCTGTAGACCTTGAGAGCTCCTGCTCGTGATCCTCCTATATGTGCCCAACTATCTCAATTTTCTGTGAAAAAGCAATGTCAACTTACACCTGGTATGAACCTCAAAGTTTCTTGTTCCACAAAGTTGAACCAAAGTTGCAGCTACCCCGAATCCGAATCGAGGTGTTTTCTCCAGGAAACTGATCAAACTAACCAAGAAATGGAGATCAAAATTATGTGCAACTGCTCAGAATTGTACAGGAATGAGTGTGCTGATGATGATACAGACATGGATGGTGTCTTCTTGGTCAGGCGATGATCCCCGCTTGTATAACTTGTCACCGCCTTCGACTGGTGAATATGTGAAGGCCGGTTGCTTGGTGAAATTATCTGCTCCATTTGAGGCGGCTGCTGTCACTGCCATGGCATTCCAATGCCAGGGCTGAAGATGAGGCGACGAGATATCTGAAGAACACGAAGGATGAAGAACTACAGATCCCCAATCTCGGGTTCCTTGCTTTGCTTCTTTCAATCTCCTCCTAATCAACAAGCTTCCCACATCTTCTTTTCTCATCTCAGACACACTTCTGAGTATTGAAACACATAGAAGTAGAGCTAGAACTGCATCCTCTTCTGGCAACAATTCTACCACCAGGAGCTTCCAATTCAAAAGCGCGGTTGCTCTTCCAATCGGGTTCTCCTCTGTGAACCGAACAAGCGTCAGAAAACCTTCATCATCATCATCCTCATCGACCTCTTGGCCATTGTTCATGCTTTGTTTGCCTTTTTCTTTCAGGGAATTGGGTTTCTTTGTTTGGTACTGCAATTTCCTTCCTTTCAATAGCTTCATCTGCTATTTTCAGCTGGGCTTTAATCAAATCCATTGGTTCCATCATGGATTAAAAAAAGTAAAGCTTTTTCTTAGAAAAGAAAATTAAATTCTCCACATTACCGATGAATCAGGACATGCTTGATTTTGTAAACTAAAACTGAGGCCTGCTGCTGTTGATGGCGGTAATTCCCAATGTATAGTCAGTTCATCTCCTGTGGAAAAACACCATGCTGCTGTCTGATGGTCTGGGGGTTCTCTTGGTGTTGCTGTTCCTACCACTTTCTCTGCACTAGATGGTGAATGCAAACAAATGAAAAAACAACAAAAGCAGCTGAGAATCTGATCCCATAGAGGTGGATAGAAGCTAATGGAAACATACGCAAAGAAATGCTTTAAAAGATAACAAAATACTCTTCCCAATATGCTTATGACACTTGCTCTGTTTGGGTGCCGAGGATGAATAGGAAAAGAAAAGAAATCAAATTATGCATCTTATCTGCATCACATTTTACCTAAAAACAAAAAACTGGAATCAACTGCACCAAATGCAAGTATTTGACTTAGTTGAGGTGAATTTGCACATTTTTGGAAACAAAAGCATCATGAAAAATAAGGTTCGAAATTCATTTTCCTCTAATTTTTCCCAACATTTCTTGGTAATCCACATGACAACTTCTTTGTAAAATTTTCAATTTCTATCTTAAACATCATGTCTTGTGCCTGCTCCCCAAATGGGAAACAATGATAGCATAGGTATGGTATTCTGTTGTGACTAAACAAATAAAAAAATTTGACAACATACCAGGAACTCTACCAATGGTACCAGCAAGATAAGACCAAGAACCTTCACGAATCTCTATAATCCGATCCTCCCTTTTCACTGTTGATGGAGTTTCACCACCTCTTCTCCAAATTCCTCCAGCCACTCTACCATTTTTGTCAAAAACTTGTGTCAGGAAGATCATATGAAGTCAGATCACTCATGTAAGGGAATAAAAAGATGTCCTCCTTTGACAGTGTAAAAATAAAAATGCATTGGAAATTTACCGCATTCGAAAGACGAAACACTGTCTTCCTGCATGATCCAAAACAGTTCGAGACAGCCACCTACCTTCTTGAGGACGATAATTGTTCATCTTTAGGACCACATCTGATATCATGGCCCCTGAATCATCAGTGACCCTATCTGGCACACACTTGAACAAGTATGGTGCTTGAGCTGGTGGAGTTATTGAAACAACAACTCTCACTTGTTGATCAAGTTTACTTTCTAATGTAAGAGAAGGTGACCTTAGTAAGTCATTCCAAAGAACTGCTACCATGTCTTTGGAGCTGCTTCCTTTGAAACGGCCACCACGGAGACGGAGATCAAGCACAATCCCTTTTGTTCCAAACTCACAGTAGAGATGCCAAGTTTTTTGCCATGAATCTGAGGGGAAACTGCAGAAGGGTTTATCCATCTTGAGTTCCCTGTGACATCTCATCACTCGGAGACGTAAAAACTTCTTTTTCGCATTTTCTTGCATTACCTTCGTCGGGTTATGCCTCACATGCACACAGACCTATGGACCAGGCAAAATAAGACAACCAGTTAGATGGGTCTCACAGTTTAACTAAGGCCAGATTAAAGAACTTCCTGTTCAGTCTCTCGCAGCTATTCACTAAAATTGCTCTATATGAAGAAAAAAGATTCAGATTCAGCCTTCAGTTACCATTCCAGTTCTATCAAGTCTGCAAATGCGGACATCAAATAAAACTTCTTATTTGTACATGTGACCTTGACATTTTCCTTTATGAGAACAGGACGTGCTTCAGGGAAGCAATGAACTACAGCCAAGTCAACCCAACTAAAAAGAAAATGAGTATGCATTCTAACAACAATCTCAAACTATGCCTGGTATGTCAAATTTCCTACCACTTTTATTAAAAAACAAAAGTTTTTCATTACACACAATTTGATCATTTCCATCATCCTAATACACAAACGTAAAGTTCACAATTCGCCCATTATTTCTGTAATTCACGAATGAATTCAGGTGGTTCTGGCATGATACTATACCATGTTTCTCCTAGAGTGTTACTCCAATGCACATGAAGCTACTACTTAATACCATTTAGCTGACCGAGACCAAAAAGATGTGCTTTAATCAAGTCTTCATTGGTAATGCACCCGAAACCAAAACCAAAAGCTAACCAACCTGGCCCTCCAAGCACAGGTCTGTACAGGCCATATTTCAGTTGTGCAATGTGAATCTTGGCCGGGCCGCCTAGGCCAGGCTATGTGCAGCTGTATGCAAAGTCTGAAAACAATGATTACTAACTTGCAAATTCGAACTAACCTCAAGTAAGAACCTAGGCATCACAGACTTGTATTTGGTATGTTCATCACAGTTAGACACCTCCCACGGTGGCTTGATCGAAACAACATCTCCCAAATCCATGATCACTTGTCCACCTGCTTTCTCGTATGGTTGATTGTATATGCTTTCCCACAGTTTTCTGGTTGCTCCCACCTCTTCTTCCATCACCTTCTCCCACACTCCCACCATCTTCCTAGCAATGTCCTCAATCTCCATGTCTCCAGCATATATTGTTGGGTAACTCTGATTCATTCAAAAGAAAATTCGGGTTATAACCTGTTCGAAAAGAGAGAAATGTCTGATCTATCCATCATATGTATTCCTATACTGCAACAAAAAGGGAATAAATCCCTCATTTACAAGGTCTCATTCTGCTACAGGGGATTTTAGTATTCAATTCAAACAAATAGTACCAATGACAAATGAGTAAGCCGCATTAATTGAAAGTCAGACAGAAGAAAGGAAAAAAAAAGAGGAGAGGAAATAAGGAAGAAAAGAATCCACCAGATGGGTCAGCCACAACAGTGAAATATCTGCAGCAGGCACTAAGCGGGGACACCCATCTGCAAATTTCTGCAAAATACAGAGAAACCTCTTGTATCTTTTTCTAGCTGCAATTAAATAAACCAATTCAGACATGTATGGCTCTGAAAACTTGCGATACAGAAGTCTCTGTTTCTTCATTTCAATCAGAAGATCTTCATTTCTGACATCTGGGTATTGGGAATCTGAATCTAATTCATTCTCAAAAGGCTCCGTTGGGTATTTCTGGACCCAAATTCCCTTGCATCTCATCACTGCATAATCCTCATTCTCTTCATCAAAGATGGTGGGTTTTCCGATCATTTTCGAGAACCTTGACTCGCAGTATCGCCGGTAACTGACCTGAAAATGGGTTCCTGTCAACTTCTACATATATTATTACCCGACGAAAATTTCAGATATTCTGTTTGGCAGCTAAGAAAGGAAAAGAAAATCAAGACATT
Source organism: Tetrastigma voinierianum (assembly GCA_016808115.1). Lineage (NCBI taxonomy): Eukaryota > Viridiplantae > Streptophyta > Magnoliopsida > Vitales > Vitaceae > Tetrastigma > Tetrastigma voinierianum. Next base: position 585,964 of record JAEQBH010001677.1, on the reverse strand, counting down.
AAGTTTCCCAATAATCTCGAGAACTAGACTGGTAACTGACTGAAAATTGGGTTATGTGTATGGCCTAACCAAACCAAAGTTTAAGATTCCTGATTGGCAGCCATGAAAAGAAAACAAAAGAACTGCTGTCCGCTGTTCTGAGATCTGAACAATGAAAAAAAAAATGAAATCCCACTGACCCAAATGGTAAAATGACAATAAGAAGAGTAAAGTTCCATTTTATCATATTTTCTCAGGAACCAAACAGAGCTTTCTCCCTGAAATTCAACCAAGCTCACCGGATTCAAGGTGTGGCAGTACCAAACCCACTGAACATCAAAAGGAGGAAGAATCACGGGAGTCGTTGACCCCTCCGTAAGATCAGAAATCAGCGGCATCCAGAGCTCATCATACCTGAAACCCCCACAAAAGCTTCACGAATCAATGCAACGCCAACGGTATGTTCAAATTACTGAATGAGGAGGATAAAAGAACTGGGAGACCTTCTGATGGACTCGAGCATATTGGATTCATGGTGAAGCCACTCCGACTCGTCCACAACTCTCAGGAAGGCTATGTGGCGTCTGGCGGCGGCGACGATATCGATGCTGATGCGTACCGGCGGCTCCTCGTCCGATATTTCGGTGGGAGTGGAGGTTCCCGTATCGGCCGACACACCGATATTGTTGGGAGTTGCAGACATTGGTGGAGAGACAGAGAGAGAGAGAGAGAGGCGTCACAGAAACTGATTGCTGCCAAACATGGCCTTCCTGCTCTCTAAGAACTTGCGCTTTCATTCTTTATTCATTTTTTTCATTTTTTACGTACACAGATTGTTGTTTTGTGCGATTAATTTTGAAACTACTTTCACCTCCAACTTGAAACAATTTTGAAAAATATAAGATAATTTCTTTTTATAACCGTGTTGCATCCGACAAAATGATAGGAATATGGAAAAGCAAATCCAAAATGGGATAAACTTCTTAATAACTTAGATATTATTACCTTTTAATAGATTCCTCGTCTATTAAGTTAAAAAGAAATCTTTTGGTTTGATATGTAAAATGGCCCTCATGAGCGACTTAGTGCCCTAGGTAAGTGCTCCCCTCAATTTTTTTTACTTAATATGGCAGATTATTTTGGGTTTATGTCACTTCATTTTTAAATAAATTAGTTTGATTTAAGCATGTCAATATTTTTAACGAGTTTGAGTTTATTTTGTCAGGATGTGAGTTTGGAGCAGGTTCGGGGTATTATTCTTTCACTTATCTTTGCCATCGATTATATTTTAAAAATATTTTATTATTATTTTATTTTATACTTTAATATAAATAATAATGATTATAATTAAAATGTTTTTTAATAAATAATTTATAAAAATTCATAATATTTTTTTTTATGAAATATATTCATTTTAATATAATAGAAATAAAAGGGTAAATATAAAAAAATTAAAAATTAAAAATAAAAACGAATATTAAATGTAAGCGGGCGGAGTTTGAAAATTTTAAACATCTCAAAACCGGTCCGCATTTAATTTTTAAATAAGATAGGTTTAGGAATTGAAAAAAAAATAAGCGAGCGAGTCGAGGATGGGATAACTGAGTGCGACATAAGTTGTGCATCACTATTAGTGAATATTATTAGACATTTTCCTTGTTAGACAATGATAAAGTTTTTCTAATTTTTGTGAAACATGATTTTTTATGAATAGAAAAAGCTAAATATTTTCATTTTTTATATTCAAAACTTTTTTTACAAATTTCAGTAATAAGTCGTAAAAATTTTAAAAAGCAAGCAACATCTTGAAAGTATTTAACTTCGGCGTTGTCGAAAAAGCAACTGATCCTTAAGTCGAAACCCTTTCTGTTGTATACCTGAAACATGTTACTGCCCCTTAGTTAGTAGTCTATAACTCTATATATTTTAGTTGCATCATTACCCAATAATCTATGCCCTTGATCTTATATTCTATTTTCGTCATTGATTATAGCTTTGCATTCAGTTTTAAGACCTGATACAATTGAATTGTCCCTCGAAGTTTAAAAGACAAATTTTACTTTTTACATAAATACGATTTTATTTAAAACTAATTAATCAAAAAAATAAAAAGAGATCGAAGAAAAATTGAAGAGGACGACGAAGATATGGACAGCAAGAAAAGTGAAAAAGTGTGAAGAAAGAAAAGAATTTGGGATAGGTAGCTTTCAAGTGGAGTAGTTGTTACTTGTTGGAAGCTATAGCCAACAAGTAGTTGCCTTGGATGACAAATTCTGTTTGCTTTAATAATTCCATGGTGACGTGCAAAATTCATACCTTTTTCCCTTCTCCTTTCTTTTTATCATCCACAAATCATGTTTGGCTGGTCAGATAAGACTATAAGAGATAATATTGTTTTCTTGATGTTCATGGTTTAATGCATGGCTTTTGTTATTAAAAATAACATAATGCATTACCTGCATTAGTTTGTTGATAATCATGGGTGGTTTAACCAATTTGCGATTTATTTTTTTTATCAAATCATGAGGTGTTTTGAATTGAATCATGTATACCATATCCAAACTAAAACTAATCATCGTACGAGTCGAGAGAAATCATAAAGATAATAAAACTCTACCATAAAATATGATTATATTTCTAAGACTTGAACTTGAGACCACTGATTAAGTTAGAGGAGACCTCAAGAATCTCACATATTAATACCTCAATTAATTTTATGGGAATTGAAGTTTATAATAGGATAAATCCTTCAATTATTATAATCATTGTAGTTAATTAGTATATATTATGTTATTTCAATTTATTTGAAAAAATTAGGATCAAAAGACCTAAAACTAAGGTTAAGGTCTTTGATTTTAAAAATATTTGATAAAACAAACAAAATATTTGATAAATGGTCCAACAAACATTAGATACAACCTCAATAAATATTGGGTATTACCATATGTGTTAATTAGACCATGTACTTAAGTTTTTTGAGAACATATCCAAGGTTTGTTTGTCTCTTTATCAAATATTTTTATATTCTTTATCAAATATTTTTTAATCAAGGGATCTAATCTCAATTTCATGTCTTTTTATTCTAATTTTGAATTGAATCATAAATGCCGTACCTAAACTAAAACTAATTATCGTACGAGTCGAGAGAAATCATAAAAACGATAAAACTCTACCATAAAATATAATTGCATATCCAAGGCTCGAGCTCGAGACCACTGGTTAAGTTAGAGGAGACCTCAAGAATCTCACATATATGTTCGTTAGTACCTCAATTAATTTTATGGGACTTGAAGTTTATAATAAGATAAATCCTTCAATTGTTATAATTATTGTAGTTTTCTTATGTAAATTTTACAATTAGTATATATTAAGTGAAAATTATGTTATTTCAATTTATTTGAAAAAATTAGGATTAAAAGACCTAAAACCAAGATCAAGGTCTTTGATTTTAAAAATATTTGATAAAACGAGCAAAATATTTGATAAATGGTGAAACCAAATATTGGAATCTGGCCGCCGATAAACATTGAGTATTACCATATGTGTTAATTAGACCATGTACTTAAGTTTTTTTTGAGAATATATTCAAGGTTTGTTCGTCTCTTTATCAAATATTTTTTAATTGAGGGACCTAATCTCAATTTCATGTCTTTTTATTCTAATATTTTAAATAAGTTGAAATGAGGACCCATATTTCCCACATATTTTTATTGTCAAACCAAGATTAACATATAGAATATACAAACAAAGTATTAAATTGAGAAAACTTTTAGTCATGCTTAGAAATTGAACCCACTAACTATTCCTAATAATTTATTTTCTTTTATATAAATTGTATTCAAAAGTGTTTCAAATTGTTAGCTTAGTATAAGCATAAAATGTTTTCTAGAACAAAAAAAAAATTAGAAATATTATATAAATATTTTAGGTTATAAAAGTAAGGGTTATGAAATGAAGTTAAACTTGTAATTAACATTTAGAGCGAATAAAGATTAAATTAATTTTAAACTTAATCTTAAACCCACGTTAAATCTACTTATCTAAGTTTGAGTATACAAGATAAGGATGTATAAAAAAAAATATAAGTGGAAAATGGAAGGCAAGTTAACTAATTTTAAAAAAAAAAAATTATTATTAAATGTTTTGTTTTAAGGGAGAGAGTTATTGTTCTAAAAATAACTTTTTTGGTAGTAACCAAAAAAATGAAATATATATATATTTTTAAATAATTTACTAGTGAAAGGTTATGTTACAATATTCTTGTGATAATAAATAAGAAAATAAAAAAAATTCTATATAAAACAATTTAGTTTATGTAAGAAAATAAGTGAATTAAGTTCATATAAAAATAATTCATAAATTATAAATATTTAAATTAAAAAGTAAACTATAAGATTTTTTAAAATAATCATTTGACAAGCACTTTGTATAATACATCATGGAAATGGCTAATATCAGATTTCTTCCTTATTAATTTTGTAATTAAATATTATTGGAATATGTGATATTATTAAATATTGAAGGTAATTTTATTAAATTCATAAGGGTATTTATGAAAAAGTGGATAAACACCTCTTGCTTTTTATATTAATATAGGTATAATAGATGGATTTAATGTTATACTCTTTATTTTATTATCATATTATTTTCAAAATTACCTTTTTTTTTTCTCAAAAAATAACATTTCATTAGCCAAAAAAAAAAAAAAAAACCCTTTTACTAGCCAATTCCATGATGTATTATACGAAGTGACTGTCAAATATTTATTTTAAAAAATCTTATAGTTTACTTTTTAATTTAAATATTTATAATTTATAAATTATTTTTATATGAACTTAATTCACTTTTCTTGTATAAACTAAATACTTTTATATATATATATATATATATATATATATATATATATATATATATATATATATATATTATTATTATTATTTCCTCATTCATTATCTCAAGGATATTAACATAACCTTTATCTGATAAAATATTTTTAAAAAAAATGTGTTTCTTTTTTTTTGTTATTTCAAAAATATCATTTTTAAAACAAGAACTCTTTTCATCAAAACAAAACACCTAATATAAATTATTTTTAAATAATTTAACTTGCTTTTGGTTTCCTATTCATCATAAACTTTGGCTTAAATATAATCATATTGATAAAACGTACCGTAATTTTCCCAAAAGAAAAACTGTTCAATTGTTTTCCAATTGTACCTTTAATGCTCTCATATAATAAGATATTATTAACTTTATAAGATTATAATATTAATCATATCTATTGGAGATCTAACCTAATCTGGTTTATAATTATTTTTTGTATAATTTATTTGATGAGATTGTAAAATCTTATTATTAAACGAAAGTGCCAAACACATAGATACTATGCTAAGGTTAAGTTAATAATCTGTCTAACAAAAAGTTCTATACTTCCACGAAAACACCGGACTTTATAACACATTAGAATTCATTTCATTTCATTGGGTTAGTGTGAGAACACTAGGAGGATGACCCAAATTAATCTTTTTTTAATAAAAATTTTCAAAGTAATATATGTGTAGACCCTAAATTTGGAGGCTTAGAATTTATTCCTTTGTAGGAGACAATGGAGAGAGGTTTACTGCTTTCGCATAAAGAAATTCTCTCTCGCTTTGATTTGGATGAGAAAAAAAGAGGAAGCAATGATTTCGTAAAAAAAGAGGTAAACCTAATGACCGCTAATTAATTTTTTTGAGAATAAGTAGAAATGACACTTATATAATTTGAGTACTTATTAGTTCCTTAGGATTTATTTTTAACTGGGAGGCCCATGGGTTTTCATGTGTGAGTGAGAGGTCACCAAGAAGTGGTTTTGAAGTTTAAAAGGTTTGATGGCGGCGAGGAAATCTTGGTTCATGGGCAATTTGGGAGGCGATGCGGTTATGGAGCAATTTGACTTGAAGGGCCTTGACTCGGTCAGAAGAACGTCTTAGGTAGGATTTTTGACATTCTTTTTATTAACTGCTTTTATATAGTAATTTTTTAATTAATTGTCTTGTATATATTTAATTTATTATTATATTTAATTAGTCATTTAATTTATAGTCTTATTATTTTTATTTTCTTGTAAGTATATTATTACTTTTTATTTATTTAATTAAATTGGTTGTTAATGTTTTTTTAATAATTCAATTTTTTTTTCCTTAACATATGTACTATCACCCACCCTTAATTTAATAAAATTCTCAAATTTCAAAAATTAAAGTTCTAAATTTTCATTTCTCAATTTTTAAAAATTCAAATGTCCAAATTTCAAACTTCAAATTTTCAATTTCTTATTTTTTAAAATTCAAATTTCTAAATCTCAATTTAATTGATTCCATGCTTGTCTTAAATTTTTGAAAATTTTAATTCCCCAAATTCAAGTCCTCAAAAATCTCAAATTTCAAATTTCAAACTTCCAATTTTGAAAACTTGATTTCAAGCCGGTCTTGAAAATTTCAAGCCTTCTTGAGGTTAATTCTACAATTCCTCAAAATGGAATCTTAGAGAGTTAATTTGTGTAACATATAAATGGACTGGATGGAGCGACGTTATATGTCGTTTAATAAATAATTTGGCGTATGATTTGCCGCCCGATTTTTTAATCGAATGCGAATGGTTGTATTTGTTATTGTCTTATCAATTGATAAGCGACGATTATTTATTTATATATGTCTTTGCGTCTTTATATTATTATTGATTATCTTCGGTATTTATTAATTGATTAGTCAAATGTCATTATTTTCTTTAGTTTGTTTAGTAGAGACCCAGGCTTTGGGCTTAGAGGGTGTGCAGCTTCCATCGTACATTTCACGATAAGTAACTTGACCCCGGACCTAGACTCGGTTTTCAGGACATAACTTCTTGCTCGAGTCGCATTTAGGGTTTTTTAACAGCATTTTATTTTAAATTTTAAAATAAAAACAAAAATAAGTGGCATTTAAGCAGTTTTCTAAAAATGGTTTTTTAAAATAAAAAATGAGTCTTACCTTTTTAATGGGAAACGCATAATACAAAAAATAAAGGGTCCACAATATGTTTTAAGATAATGTTTAAACTAGTGTATCTTTTATATATCACCAAAACTATAATCGATGAGTATGATTTTAGACTTAAAGTTAAAATATGTCCATAACTATGGTTTTAATCATTTAAAAAAAAAAATTAAAACTGGAACTACTAACCATGATTTTAACTATATTAAAAAACTTAAAATCATAGTCTGACTTCTGTTAAAAAATGGCCCCAGTTTGAGCAAATAACTGAGAATTTTTACATGTGAGTATCTCTCATCAGACTTTATAACACGTTAGAATTCATTTCATTTCATTGGGTTAGTGTGAGAACACTTGGAGGTTAGACCCAATTTAATATTTTTTTAATAAAAAATCTTAAAATAATATATGTTTTAAGATAATGTTTAAACTAGTATATCTTTAATATATCACCAAAACTATAATTAATGATTATGATTTTAGACTTAAAGTTAAAATCATGTCCATGACTATGGTTTTAATCATTTAAAAAAAAATTAAAACTAAAGCTACTAACCATGATTTTAATTATTTAAAAATTTTTTAAATCATAATCACCAATTAGACAAAAAAAAAACACTAGTTTGAACGCCAATAACTTTGAGAATTTTTTTAGATGTGAGTATCTCTTGATCAAGGTTGGTTGCTCTTACCATAGGCCCACAACTCCAAAAGTCAAACATTTTAATGCGTATTTGAAGTATTCTACTTAGTAATAATAGTTTAATACGGCAGTCATGTCTGCACTGATTTTTGATTGGAAGAAGACAAACACTATGGTCTATGATTATATTCCTTGGACTAGGAATAAATTTAATTCATATCCTATCTCATTCTCTAACTAATTTAGCAAAGGAAGCACACCTCATTTGTTGCATCTTATGTACCATCTTAGTTGTCCAACACTACTAAGGAAGGATATTTTTGGTATCGGTTTTTAAAAACTATTTTTTGTTTTGAAAAATTGAAGAGGTTTTTTTAAAAACTATTTTTTGTTTTGAAAAATTGTAAAGACATTATATTCAATGTTTTGAAAATCGACCTACTATAACAGTTTTTAATCAAACCAATGATCAACAGTTGAAATCCACGGTCCAACCGGCCGGTTTTAGACAAACCAGGTCAGACTTTAAATTTTACCAGGCCGTACTAACAACGTGGCCTACATTCCACATTCCTCCATGTTGACTTTTCGTGCATTGATTTAGGCATTTAAAGGAGTTAATTTGTCTGAAAAAAAATATATTAAATTAGTTTAAACAAAATATTTGCTCCAATAGAGAGCGTAATACTTATTTGTTATGAGCAATGTGATTAAGCTTTTTCAAAACATTACTACCCTTCCTCTCAGCTTTTTAAGAGCCGTATTAGAATTTGGGTTTAAATTGGGATCAGCGAGGAGATTTCTGAGTTCTGAAGCCCGGGCGTGTTCGGGTGTGTGGGAGAAAGAGGGAATGAAGTGCAGTTTATGGAATGGAGGGGAATAGAGATAAAGCGACGACAGAGAGGCTCCTGAGATGGCGATGATAAACACCATTGTGTTGGAAGGGGATGACGATGGTAAACGTCAGTCGATGATTTAGAAAGATCCTCTTTTTTGTGTTGGAGGGTCCTCAATTACCGTATTAAAAGGCGAGTTGAAAAGAGCAATTGTCGTTATCATGCGATTATTTGAAAATTTTAAATTAAGAATTTCGTAAATTCGATTGTCGTTTAATAATAATATGACATTCTGGTACTTTGGTAATTATTTTATCTTAAAACTAATTTAATTTTTTGAAACGAAATTATTTGATGCAAAAACTTCAGTTTAAGACACCATACTCTTTCCGTTAAAAAAAACTCATATATTTCCATGGATGTGGAATTTGTTGAAGATATGTAAAAGCACTCAAAGCACTGGGCTCAAATACAAGGGCAAAAATGTAGCTCAATAGTCACTCAAGCTATTAATGTGTGGCATGTGCCATTTCTTATCATATCCATTGAATGACTCTTCCGTTTTGAAAAATAATATAATATGATATAATATAAAGATTGTAGATTATATATATAATATATTTTTTCATTTCAATACCCCATTTTATATTCAAATATCGTAATTATGTTTTCATAAAAGTTAAAATATTAATAAAATTATATAAAAACCTAAATAATATTGTAAATATTAAATTATATATTTTATTTTAAAAATATATATAATTACATATTTACGATGTCACTGATTCAATCATCGTTTTAACCAGTGAACTATGAACTAGTAACTTTTTCGGTTCAGTCATGATTCGATTTTTAAAACATTGGTTATATTAATGCTTTAAAAGTGTTACATTAGTATTGTAACTAGGCTGCTCGCGGTACTTTCGGCGTTGGGTACCGTTAGAAGGCTCGCTTGACTACGTTTATTAAGTTGTGGCCGAGTCTGAGCATCGTTTTGAGGCTCGTAAGTTAAGCGAGCGGCGAAATGCCCTCAGCTCGACTCGTCGGTTAAGTAAGCGGCTCGAAGAGCCGTTTCGTGAGCAAGCTCATTGTCAATTGAGCAGGCTTTCGTGAACCAAGCTCGTGAACATGGAAGACTTGATGCGACTAAATTTTTTCACCGCAAATGAACATGATGAATATTTTTGCTCTTGAACCCAGTCAAGTTAATTGAACTTTTATTGTCTTATCTTTTTAATTTAGTTATATGTTGGTTTTTTTAGATGAACATTTTCTTTAAATAGAATTTATGTCGGTGATCTATTCGCGAAATTCTTCTCTCGAGTTAAATTTAGTTAAAATTTCCATTTCCCGAGCCTTTCGTTTATTAAGTTAAGCGAGTTGAGCGCGCCCTCAGGCACCAATGTCGAACGTAAAAAGCGGACTTCCGTGAATAAGAACCGGTACACTCGTTTTAAAAGCAGGAGTGTTTGAGCGCGCCTTCTTTCGAATTTGGAGTTCTATTTTCAGCTATGCCTAATGGGGGTTTGGTGGGATGAAAGTGTCTTTGGGGTGGGGAGAATAGAGAGGAAAGATGAGAAAGGAGAAAGGAGAAAGGAGAAAGGAAGGGTGATCCAAGAGAGAGGAGAGAAGAGAAGAGAGGAGCAAGTGGACTCTCATATGAGAGGCATATTTGGCTTAAAGCGGGGCTTCATGTTTCCCTAATTTTTATGCCTTTATTACATGTTTGAATAGTTTGAGAAACCAAATTTCTATTTTCCTAATTTTGGTGCCTTCATAGTATTTAAACATAAGTCATTTTTTATAGAAAATATGACAAACACAGCAAACACTAAATTCAGATAATAATAACAAATTTTCAAACCATGTGTCAGTTTATGCATTAGTCTTGTGTTAGTCCTTGGATTCCTTGATGCATTGTGGAGGACCATGTAGAAGCTGAAAGTGTCATAGCATGTGTGCAAGCTGATATGGATTATTCGACTAATGTTGAAAGAAGCCCTAAGGAGATAGAGGATTTATATAACACTATTGTGTATTATGGTAACAATGGTTTTTTTAATAAATATTAGCTAAAACTCAATGGATAGGAGTTTTCTCTTTTAAAAAAATGTATGTTTAATATTTTATAAAAATTTTAAGAATATAAAAATTGATTCAAAATATGAAAATTATAAATATAAAAGAAAATAAATTATATATGTAATACTCGATAAAATTTTAGAATTTACTTCTTTATTATATTATTAATTATTATATATGAAGTGCTCCATTTTTATATAAAATCTAATCTATTTTAATGTATTAAGTTTATACAATTTTGATAAAAATAAATTGATAAGAGTTTTTTTTTAAATCTAATTTTAATATTATATATAATTAATATACTAAAAATTAATCTTTAATATAAAAATAATTTTATTTATAATAATCAATAACCTAATGAACATAAACTTAAAAAAAAACACTACACTAATTAAATTTTAATAGAAAAATTAAGAGTTAAAAAAGGAAAAAATAAAATAAATAAAAATGGCTTGTTGGGCCGGGTTAGGGTAGGGGGTTCCATGGTCAAGTGGGTTGGGGTTTGGTGATGTGATGGGTGATTTGGTGGACAGTGGGCTTCACATCATTTAATGCATAGACGGTTATTTAGGTATTAAAAAAATTATTATTTTTTAGTTTAGACCATGTTTTTGGGATTCAAATCCTATCATGTATTGGTAACTGTGATTATATCTTTGTATGCATATTTTATTAAATTATTTCTCCTCTATCCATATTAACATCATTCTCCATTTTTATTATTGACTTAGCAATTAAGGATTTGACTTAATGAAAGGAAGTAATTAGGTTTGAGTATGCTAACAAAATAATACAACTTGTTATGGGAAGTAAATAAATATAAAAAAAATAAAATTTAAAGGCAAGTGCCAAATCCCAATCATCACAAATGATATAATGATTGGGTACTTCACTTCACCAAACGGTGACATGACATAGAAAATAACACCTAAAATAAAAGGGAAAGCAAAGAAATCGGACCCATAGATGGGGGGCTGATTTGGTTTTCCATTTACTAGTTGTAGGCCCCCATGAGAGGTGAACGTGTCTGATGGATGGCGGGGTTCATTAGTCTTCCATTATGAGGGAGAAGGTCAACTGGACCCACTTGGGTGCACCAATGTCCATAAGGTCACCACCATGTGGGTCCACTGGCCTCTTTGGTGACATTGTGTTTATTGTCACTAGTTTATTTGTTCACGCAAAGTGTGGTTCTTGCATTGGTCTTAATCGAACTCCATTGGGAGACTTAGTTTGTAGTGTCCTGTATTGTTCGGAAAATGAAAGGTGAAAGTTTATGTACGAAGGAATTGAAATTAATATTATCGAGATATTTTCTTGAGGAGTTAAACCCAATAGAAAAGTAAGATCGAAACGAGTTAGTGAAAAGTCGTGTATGTCATTACAATATGTGTCATACAATATCAGGTAAATAGTTGGATCACTAGATAATTTTGTTAGAAAAATAATTATATGAGAGATATACTTGTAGAGATGAAAACAATCATTTAAAACTTGTTAGAAAAAGAACTATATGAGATATATATTTCAAAGACTTTCAATTATCTAGAGATTTTTCAAGTCAAATCATTAAAAGCATAAGTAAAGCGAAAACGGATTTTAATCCATAATGAATATGATGGTAAGAAAGATTGATCTTAATTTTCAAACATTGTTACTAGAACTTAAGTGATTGATTATGATATTTCAAGTCTTGTATGTATAAGTTCTCTAATTCCTTATGATTCTCTTCTCTCATCTAATAGAAGGATTGCCTAATTTATGATACATCCGCATTAGAAGGATTCATAATACATTATCATTTTCATGATATATACCAATTACGAGATTCTTGATACACCTTATTAAGAAGATTCATGATACATTATCAGATTCATGATACATAATCATTAGAAAGATTCACGATATATTATCTATCCAAAATAGTGATGACATTTCATTTCTTATTTCTAATTTAGATCATCATAAAATCATAAATAAGACAGTCTTTTTGTACACATTACAAAGTCATACAAAATGTAATGTTTTTAACTCCATCAATTTAATCCTTATAAGATCACTTCATTGGAGTTGATTCCTTAGATAACCAATTACATATTTAATGATATATGTAAACTCACATTTTAGAAAAAAAATTCCAACAAGTTTGTCATGACACAACTCGAATGTTATATATTCAATAGTTTTGCGTTGCCTTAGTCTCATCAAGATAATGATTTCAACTTGTAACCAATTTGCATAAGACTAGACTAAAATCCTTTTTCATAATTACGAACAAGACTAATGACAAACCCTCCAAACTTTATTCGATCGACAAAAAATCAACATTTTGATAACCTCTTTCCTACTATGGTCAAGGAAGCCATCCAATTAGTCCACAACAGTGTGCTCTCACGTGCAACAGTAAAGAAAATTAAAATCACAAAGAGAAAAAAGAGTTCATTATATAATTTCATGTCCAGCTCATCACAAATGTCACACTCGTAAATTTGTAAATAACATGTGTATTCATCAAGTAGGCAACTGAGTGCCTGTCATCAAAGGGACAGGTGGTATTTGGGAAGGTCATATCCATTTTGTTTTACAAAAAAAATATGGTGACATGTACCATGTTTCTTATTTATTATATGGTCTATCATAAAATAATCATCAAATGGAATAATTCCATGTGAATAAAGATATCGAATGGAGATTAAATTTAGCCACAACCCAAGAAAGCTCTCCAAAAGTCTAACAAAACAAATAATTTAACATATATATATATATAATAGCTTTTTATTTTTTTTCAATAAGATGTAATTATATATGGCATCTTTTATGTGAATCATTGAAGGTATGTGGGATGATGGGTTTCTTTTCTTATAATCATCTATTATTAATAAGTCATCATCATGTGGAATGATACCCTTCCCATGTCTTACCTAATAGTATGAGCACAAGACAAGCATAAATAGGTTTTTTTTTTTTTTTTTAATAGAAATAAAATATGTTGTACAAAAATTATATATTTAGATTGTGTTTTTGGACATTAATTTTAATATTCTGAATTTAAGATAGTAAAATTTATAGATGTCTTAATTTCTTAAAAAATAAGTTTTAAAATTTGCTTTTCAATATAAGTATCTAAGATTTTTTATATTTTGTATAAAAATTACCATTTTCATACAAGCACAATATCTAAGTAAAAAACAGTGCATTCAAGGTTCTGACTTTAAGTGATAAATGAATGAAAATGAGCTATGGGAGATCCATTTTAGAAAAATAGTGATATACAAAATAAATAGATATAATAACAAGTATACACTTGATTTTTAATTTTTAATTTTTAATACATATAAGTTTTTACTAATTAATATATATAAGTTAAAAAATTGTAGTATTGATTTATTTGTGAATTATATTTGTTTTTAATATTAACTTAAAAGAATATGAAAAAAAAAGTACGGGGTGGGGCAAGCCGGGTATACAGGCCCAGTATGACTTAGCCCGACCTAATGAGGGTAAAAATCGATGTCAATGGGCCACTACAAGAAGGCCCAACCCGATTCAGCCCAACCCAATTCTCAACCCAAATTAGGGTACTTTTGTAAAATATCACTCAATTTTAGGGTCATCAATGGAAATCAAGATCATTGTCATCACCATAAACCCTAACCCTAGCCGAATCTCGTCCTTTTAAACACCCCAAAACCTCTATTCCCATAGCCCCAATCTCTCAGTCTCTGGAGCAGAGGAAGCCAAAAGGTATTCCATTTTCATCTTCCCCTTCTTTCCCCCTATCATCCCCTGCTGTTTATCTGTTCATCTCTGAAAACTTGGGGGAAAATCTGTTTTTTTTTTTCTCTTTGATTTAACCTTGTGGGGTTTATATTTTCGAAGGAAAACTTTTTGGGTTTTTGTTTTTATTGGGTTTCTTCTTTTCTGGAAATTTTGAGTTTAATGGTGGTTTGGATTGGAAATTTGGTGGGATTTGAGGAATGGGTGCAGTGATGATATTTGTTAATCCCAGCTCATTATGAGACCTTTCATTGAAAGGTCCAGGAGTAGTCTCAATGAACATATATCTGAGCCTTTGTAATTCCCAATTATTATTATTATTTTTTAAATTTTCTAATTTGTTGAAGATTTTTAAGTTTTATTTATTTATTTATATATTTTTCAGAAATAGAGGAAAATATGTATTGAGGAAATGACGTTCCCTGTGATGTTTTGATTCAACCATGCTAATTCTGATCACTCTGTGACTGAAATCATTTTTTTTCCTAATTTTCTGAGGGAACTGATGGCCTGCCTCTGAATTATTTTTTTTAATGATTCTTTTCGTTTATTATTGTTATTATTATTATTTTTAATTTTTTTTTTATCTTTTTCAAGATACTGTTAATTGATTTTCCCTTTTGCGTAGAGGGTGAAGCCAATGAGAACATGAAAAGGAAAATGGGAAGAATTTGGAAATTGAAAATTCAAACCTGTTTTTAGTCAAATCCGTCCCTTTATAAATAAGAGTATTCATGTTTTTATCCAACAGAAATCTATTGGAATATTTGGCTAAAAAACCTCAATTGAATACAATGCATCCATGTTTTTTTTTTTTTTAAATAATTTATTTTGGATTAAAATATCTTTTGCCATTTATCTATTTACATATATCTTATTAAATAAAAAAAATTATTTTTACAAGAAAATAATAAATCTATTTTTGTTAAACTAGAGTTAAAAATTGATAGAGTGTTAGATTTTAGAAATTCAAGATTAAGGGATCTTTTAATGAAATCCCCTGATCTCGTTTATACCTAGGATTTCTCTTACACGTACCCTACTTACCCTTTATTTTCGCATTTTGTCATTTTATTTAACTATTTTTGAAAAGTTTTTAGTCACCCAATCTAAACATAAAATATTTTATCAAATTAATTCTTCCAATCTTTATTTTAAATCGGAACATAAGATGTTCTGTTCATTATTCTAATCTTTATTTTATTAAATTAGAATATTTTTAGGAATAAGATATTTGAAATATTTTTATATTTATTTAAGCATAAATATGAAATTACATTGAATAAATAAAATTTTAATAAATAAAAATACATTAAATACCTAAAAATATATTTTAAGCTAATAAATGTTATATTATGAGCATCATATTACATTAAAACATGAAACAACATTTATAAGCTCGGAAGAAGGTGAATCGGGTTTGAGATATTATCGGGCTCGACTTGAGCTGAAAGATATTAATAGGCACCGAAGGCTCAAGGGCAAAGCTGTTCGAGCTTTTTATTTGTGTTGAATTGGTACCCGAAAAAAGAAGAGACAGGCTAGGCAGGTAAAGGAACTTTATTTATGTATCATAAATTGATTGATATTTAAAAGAAAGAAAACAAAAAAAAAAACAAAGAGAAGGTAGGCTATACTCGTTTATTAAAAATAAAGACTAAAGTTAATACAACTTAAAAAGAAACTAAGGAACATACAAACAAAATGCAACTAAAGTTAATACAACTTAAAAGACATGAACGGTAGGTACAAGAAGGTGGTAGTCTCCACAGCCTAGAGAGAGAGAAGCCTGATATTGTAGAAATCCAAGTCTAATAAAAAATCCATGAAGATGCAAGTCTATCTCCAATGAAATCTATACAAGCCCAATAAGAAATCCATTCAAGCATGTTCTCATTTCATTAAAAACTAACCTACAATGGCCACAAGCCCACAACTGACATTTAAGAATCAAAATAGATTGAGAATACCATAATAATACTATAAGATTTGGACTAAAACAAAAACAAAAATAAAAATTCCAATGACTAGAACAAACCTTTCTTATTTTATATTAGACAAGTTTGGAAATTGCATTTCATGAGTTTGGGAGGATAAGCTCAACAACTCCATTATTCAATTGTTGTCAAGTAGTAAAAAAAGAAAAGAAAAGGTAAAACCAAATCAACCAATATAATTAGTGTTTAGAATAAAGTATATTTACCATAAAAATAAAGTGAATGACTAAATGTAAAAGTTACATTCTGTTTTTTCTTTAGTCCATGAAGATATCTCACCCAATCCCCACCACAAATCAAAACCTGAACAGTCTCAGGAGCCAATGAAGCTCGATAAGTGTCAATTACTCTTCCTCCAGCACTGAAAGTAGCCTCAGATGCCATTGAAGAGATGGGAATGACAAGAATATCAGCTTCCATCTTAGATAAAATTCGATACTTCAATTCGTGGTTCATCCACCATTCAAGTGCATCAAAAGATACCATTGATTTTTCATCACATATGTACACACCCTCCTCCAAATATATGTCCAACTCTGATTTTTCCGCTGGAGTTGACTCAACCATCCTCACAAATTGATCAAACTTCTTCCAACCTGTTGACTTAGTTGAATATGTTGGAGAATCTTCAATTGATGACTGGTTAGATGCACCTAGCTTGAGAAAGATAGGCTATGTTCAATTGTTGTTTGCATTATGAGCCTCACATAGTAATCAAAACCTCCTTACAATGAATTTTAACTTCCTCTAATTTATTGGCAACCTCATTAGTTGAATCAAGTTCATTGAACACAAATTTAACGAACATGAGTTTGCCTCTAGGATCTAAAATAGCAGCTAAAACCATAAGCAAGTTCACCTCCCCCTAATACTTATCAAATTTTTGTTTCAGACTTACAACCATATCTCTAATAAAATAATCACTATCAAATTGTTTTGAATTTAGCAATTCTTTAATGATATATACCTCAGAAATATATAGATTGGCAGCTGGGTAGTCACTCCCGGATACCATTGAAGTTGCTAAATTAAATACCTCCAAAAGCTGACAAATAGCTTAAACCTTTCTCCAATCCTCGTCGCTTGGCAAATATTTGTAATGAGTCCCTTCTGCAAATGTGGAAAACATCTTTAAACTTCATAGCGCTACAAGTTAGCATTTCCAAGGTTGAATTCCATCGAGTAGGAGCGTTATATCATGTTTCTGGGCTGGTATGGTGGAAGGCGTTGTAAGATCATTGGCATGTCTGCTGCGATTGGTTTAAGAATTTGATGCTTTCACGAACATTATCAATGATTTGCAGAATCTCATGTAAACCCTCTTGCACTAGCAAGTTTAAGATATGAGCACAACATATAACATGGAAGGGCTTTCCCCCACAAACCATCTTCCTAGTCTTTGAGAAATTGTCAAGCAATATCCTCAAACAAGAATCATTATACCCGGCATTATCAACCGTCACTGAATGAACTTTGTTCTCAATCCCCCATTCCTTGATGCACTTGTAAAGCCCATTTGTATTGTCAACACCTCGTCGAGGAGGGGGAATATGCACAAAGCTGAGCACCCTTTTATGCAACTTCCAATTGTTGTCAATGAAATGTCCAATGATCACCATATACTCAATTTTTTGGCTCCCTGACTTCCATAAATCAGTAGTCAAATTGATCTTATTTATCACTATGAAAGCTTTCCAACTTTATTTTTCATTCATAGTAACATTGCCGCAATCATTTTTAGAGATTTGCGTGTGATTCGCTCAAATTGAGGATTTGTTATCCTCATCATGAAATTCAATCATTCTTCCTCAACAATACTAAAAGGATGTTCATGCATAAGCACCTAATGAGAAACTGCCTCTCTCACCTTGTATTGATCATATTTTCCAATAAATCCCCCGATACTTGGGCCAAGAAGAGGAGTCCCAACCAAATCCACCTCAACATTGGATCCATCTGGTTGATAACTTAGAGTCTTTTGTCTGTTAACCTCAATTTTTCTTCTAGTACAACTATCCAAATGCCACTTCAGATGACTAGTAGTTGTTGAAGGATTGAGTGACATCCCTGCCTTGCAATAAATACATTCTGCCTTCTTTGTACCATCTTTCATTACAACCTCATTTATCTCATTCCAAAGCATATATGTTTTCTTCCTTTTCTTTCCAATTATAGATCCTTCTTCTTCTTTATCAAGTTCATGAACTTGTTGCATAACCATTGCATTTTCATTATTTGTTGAAGGGCAGTAAGAGTAGAACCAATGTTGAAGTACCATTATCACCTTCATTGGGCTGATTATTCAAGGAACTGGATGACATATCCTACAAAAAAAAAAAAGATTAATTAAGAAAAAAAAACTAAATTTACAACTAAAAAGAGAACAAGTTCATCCATATTTATTAATACATTATGCCTAAAGTAGAAACTGTGACCTTACTAAAAAATTCTATAACAGAATCAGTTCTCAAAGAATACAAGGAGGTTATTCAATATCAGGAACTAAGTCACAAAAGGCTTGATGCAGGACTTACAAATTATCCCCAAGGATTGGCCAATCTTGTTTTTAAAACTTAAAAATGACAGTGATATGCCGGTTGGTTTCTTCTAATTACCTACCGTTAGTAATGCAATGTAAATAAATAAATAAATTGATATACTCTCTTGGTCTCTCCGTCTCTCAGTCTCTCAGCCTAAATAAAACAACTTTCCTCTCCCAGTCAACCTCTCTGCTACTCCCTACCCAGCCGACTATTCCTATTCTGACACCAATCTGCCAGGCACGAGCAACGAGCCACCAGCCAGAGAAACCCTTCGTCCCAACAAGTCAGCCACCATCTGTTCATAGTTCACTCTGCCCAGCCACCCATTCTGTTTGGATTCAAAAGGTTAGCTCTTCAATCATTGTTTTATGTTTGATTAAGACTTTCATTTTACGCCGGCAAGTAATTTGATTGATGTTATCAACACCTCTTCTTTGCAAGAATCATACATTCTTCATGAAAAAATAGCTCTCTCTCCATCAATTTAAACACCTTATAACTAATAATGGGCATAAGATTGGCTAAAATGACATTAGATCGGTACATTCTTCAGATTTAACACCATTATCACCTAGAAAATAAAGATCAAAACTTTTCAAAAAGAAGGCAAAATCAGTAAATAAGGAAGAAACTCATCTCAAAACAATATACAAAGACATTAGATAGGAACCTTACCTAACCTGTTATCTGGCTTTGTCCTTTGTTCTTAGTTCTTATTTCTTCGATTTTGAAGAAAACTTTCAGATCTTCTTGCTTTGAAGTCCTCTCTAGATCGAAACTACTTCAGAAAATGGTTTGTTATCACTTGTCCAATGGTCTGAAAAATGGAGGCTTACATGCTAACAAGTAACATTAAAGAAGAAATAAGGTGAGGGAGCAAAAAGAGGGGGCCGATGGCTATGGTTAGGGAAGAAATAAGATGAAGGATTGAAAAATGGGGTTGATGGCTAGGGTTATGGAAAAAACAAGGAGATGCGATTTTCACTTTTTCTATGGGGGTGGGTGTTGGCCTATTGGGTACGGTGGTGTGGCCTGTGTGGGTGCGTGAAGGTTTATGTAATATGCTATATATTAATATTAATATTATTTATCACTTATCTGAATATCAATAGCGCTCTCGATGCTCAGCCAATGTGTTAAAGCTCGAAGCCGCCATATTTAACACCAACTGGAGCATCAAAGCTCGACCCGCTCATATTTAATTTTTCGAACCGAAATAACGAGCCTTTTTCGAATCAATCCGAATACGAACCGTTTGGCTCAAAGTACAATTCCTAATAAAAGTTATATAATAAAATTACATTAACTAAATAATAAAAAATTAATAATACAATATAAAAATTAATATGGTGGTATATCATTTCCATAATTTTCATAGTCACATTTATTAAAATTGTTAAAATTCCCATCATTATGATCATTTGATCCACTTGCTTGGGATTTACGAGTCATTTTTTAATAATATCAATTTTTTTACCTTGAAATACTCACGCTTGAATGGATCAAATATGGAATTAAGATTTTTTTTCATAATTTTTTTTCTGTCCTTCACATTCCAACTCATATTTGTTGCGTTCATTTTTAGCCTGTAGCATCACCAGCTAGTAACGTTTCTTTGACTCCTTGGTCATTTCATTAAACGTTAATCTTTTTCTTTTATTTTCTTTTGAATATCTCAATGATTTTTATTCCCCTCATACATTTTGGCAAGAAGATGACTCTTCTCATCTTTTAACCATTTTAGCAAAGAAGTTATTGAATTAGTTAATTAAAATCTTAATGTCTTATATTTGCAATATAAATAAAAATGTATTATATCATTATCAAAAAATAATTTTAATTAAAAAAATTAAATTATTTAAATTTATTAAAATCATTTTACTATATTGTATATATAATTTAAAATTAATAAAATAATAAATAATAAAATTAAAAATATCTTAAAAAATAAAGTATGTTATAAAAATATTATAAAAATAATTATTTTATTGTTATAAGAATAAAATAATGAGAGAATAGTAATATAATATTAAAAAAAAAGAGAATAGTAATTATTATTCACATCTCCAAATATGGAGATGGAAATGGAGGATGGTTAGAGTGCATTTTTTGGATCTAAATCTCAAAATATAAAGATGGAGTAAAAAATGGAGAATGATTGGAGATGCTCTAATAATAATATTGTTTTGATTTCTTTTCTTCCTTCTTATGTATATAACTTATAAACATCTTGCTATTTTTTAATCAATCCCTCTTTAAAGGTCATCTATTTTATATATTTGTAACTTATAAGGATTCCATCTTGTCTAATTTATGGTATACTGATACTAGCATAGAGAGGGAAATGGTCTTCGTTTGAGTCTAAGATCAATTTATTATATTAGTAACAAAATGTTTAGCCTTCAAAAAAATAATTTATTAAATTTAAATTTAATGAGTTGTATTTATTACCCCTAACATTCCATATGAACTACTCTAAAATTGTTATAAATGAAGGGTCATTTACATGAATAACCACATCATTATTGTAATGAATGATTGACATTATGTCACCTAGTGTTTCTTGAAGATTCATGAACAAACTTCAATTCATAAGTTCATGATGGTGCTTTGAATGAGGTTGCTATTATTAAGATCATTACGATGTTATTTAAGGTGAATACCTTGGACTTGTAAATGAAGCTTGTAAAAGGCCTCTATTGCCTCTTTGTAAGATCAGCACTGAGAATCTCATTCTTGTTCTCTCATTTTCACTCTCTCTCTCTCTTTCTCCTTGTCTATCTCAAGTCTTTTTCTCCTTATATCCACATTATCTATATATCTTTCCCACTATATATTTATACAAATAAGAACTAAAGTGAGCAATACAAGTTTTACTCTAATATTGTGTTGCATTTGCATGTTTTACAACACGTTATCAACACGAGTTTGCTTTGAAGGTAATTTCATAACCTTATCTTGAAGTTATTTCGAATTTGTATATTTATAATTATACTTAGTTTTGCTTATAAGCTAGAATTTGTGACGCCTTAAAACCTGTGGCCGATCACAAACCCACAACCCATAAATTCCCGGGATTTCGGTAACTCGATACCACAATCAAGGAAGTCCATTTATTGAGATCCATATTTTCAAAAAAATCGGGCAGAGTTTCCTTTATTCAGGGAGCTTTACCCAATATACAACCTGTATAATAGTATATCCATAACCCATCTAGGGTCTCAACAGAAGTAGTAATGACCACACAAGGTCCATCTGTCCATATCCATAATATACAACTATATCACAATAGTCTATAAGAGTTTATTACAACACTCTTATACAAAATATATAGATACATGTCAAAACAACTACAGCTATTAATCCGTTCTTTCTACACAATTGAGGCCTCTATTGAGCGCCTCGCCCCTCCAAGACTTGTCCTCAGACTAAATGTGGTCCCATGATCTGTGGTGAGTAATGCCCAAGAGAGAATAATTTATACATACTCCCCACCTAAATGCACATGCAATGCCATTTCACTCATTCAAGTAAAACATACACATTCCTACTCAAATGTTTACATGCCACTTGATGATCGCTGACTAATTGTCTCCATGTCTCGAGTCCCCATCGACTCTCTCACACATGATATGCTATATTAAACCGCTATTTATGTTCCATAAATGACCATTTTTCCAAAACGAAGCTTTTTGTTTTATAAATCAAAACCATTGACAAACTCCTGATATTCATTTGTTTTACCTAAGTCTCGTGTGTTTTTGTGGGTAGTGAATTTCAATCTCACCACGTGCTTCCTACGCCTCCGACACTTTCAAACTCTCATCGCTCTGACATACTGCCTAACCAAGAATACCGGGTTTTCACCCGAGTATCTATCCCTCCTCGCTATACCCAACACACGTATTTTCATTTCCTTTTCTTTATGCAACCATGAGACTCATTTTCGACATCATTCCATCTGACCGAATCCACCATCAACACTAAACACAAGGTTACTGATCTACCATGTCCTCATGACATACCATCGAATACCAAACACAACTGGCCGATGACTAACCATGCACTCACACCTATTTAACTGACAGTCTCACAGATACGCAATGCAAAGAATGCCATCAGATTATACCATGTCACATGCATCATGAATGCTACATGGATCAACACAACCCACGCCACTTATCGGTGTCATGGAAAACAGCATCACCCGTGATATGACTTCCATAAATCATTTCATTCATGTCAACCTCTCATGCAAACATATATCAATATTCACATTCAACATGTCATTCTATGATCAAGCAATGACACACACAAGCAAGCCATGTAATGTCCATTGCACATAACAATTCATCTCATGTCAACATGTTAAAGCACACACATTGACACCCAAACACGTCACTCTTAGTCAAGCAATGACACTTGATCCTTAAGACTAGTTGTGGCATAGAGATGCCCACAAAACATTCCACGTAACAAGCCATGATAGCTCACAGAATAGTTCCGAACTTAGTTAAGAAACTAGTCCCTTAATAGTCCTAAAATTTGGACACAAACCATTAAACAGCCTAAGCTATAACAGTCCTGGAAAATGGACCATAACTTGAGTTATAAAGGTCCTATTTGGGTGATTCAATAGCATAACATCAAGTTATCAGATAGAGCTACAATTTCCTTGAAGGATATTAGTCCAAATTATCACTTTTTCCCAATCGAAAATCAATCCCAAAAATCTGGATAGTAGGTTCGGCCAAAACTGGGTAGCCTATGGCAGTCCCGGAAATGGACCATAACTTGGGTTATAGATATCCAATTTGGGTGATTCAAAAGGTTAATAATTGTTCTTAACATATACCCTTGAAGGATACTAAATTAAATTCCTCCCTTTTTCTAACCAAAAATCATTACCAAAAACTGGACATCATGTAGGGTTAAAACAGGGCACTATTCTCATAACCCATTAATTTGTCAAATAGCCCC
Source organism: Tetrastigma voinierianum (assembly GCA_016808115.1). Lineage (NCBI taxonomy): Eukaryota > Viridiplantae > Streptophyta > Magnoliopsida > Vitales > Vitaceae > Tetrastigma > Tetrastigma voinierianum. The sequence goes on along the minus strand of JAEQBH010001677.1, from coordinate 562,108 downwards.
TTAGGGCAAAACCGGCTAAACAACCCCTTAGGGCATTAAAACTTAACCAAACAACCCTTAGAATGGAAAATAAACCAAAGTAGGAAGAATCCATACCTCTTGGAGCTTAGGAAACACCGTTAGGAAACCTCGAAAGACTTCCAAACTCACAAACTTTGATTTTCTCCAAATCTCCTCTTTTGGATCTTCGGTGAAATCTCTTCTTTTTGGTGCCTACGTGTAGCCCTTGTCGAGATGAAGAACTTTAACTCTAGGCTCAACGACTTCCGATCAACGAAACCCGAGAAATCGCCGAAGGATTTTTTCCTCCCCTCTCTCTCTCTAACGTTTCCAATAAATCTGATTTTGGGAGATATCTCTCCCAAATGAGATTTTTTTCCCCTTTTTATACTTTGGACACATGGCTCATGTCGCGCCATGTGTCCCCCCTTGCTCAGGTTCGTTTTTGCCTCGAAACAATTTATTTTGTCTCGGTTCAAATTCAAAGTATCTTATATGAATTTTCTTTAAATTATTACACAAATTTCAAGATTTTTCAAAATCCTGCTGTATCTTACACTTATTAATTGTCATTCAAAACGTGGAAAATTCCAACTATCTCGAATTAAACGAAATTGACCGTGAATATTTACGGTACAATTCCAACGGTAAGTCCTGCCATCCGAAATCTAGAAAATTTTAGGGTTTTCAACCTTGCATTTACAAAAATTAACATTTTTCCATTTTTTTCTTGTACCGTATTTTTCGTAAAAAATTGCATTTTTTTCGGGTTTTACAGAATTTATATTGCTATTCATCGAAATCAATTCTAACACTATATCATATATAAAAGATTGTTGACAATGTCAAATATCACAAACCTTGAGTTTGTGGTGCTTGACATCAAAAAACTACTTTATCTTTGATCCTCGACGTCAAATACATCTTCGATGCAATGAATCTCGAGCTTCATCAAAAGGAAATCAAGACCCCGAAAGATCACAAAACATTTTCCTTCGACATCATCTCCATGAGGATTTAAAAAGTGAATACCTTACGGTAAAAGACACTCTCACTCTAGTGGAATAAGTTAAAAGGGAGATATGACCACCATGAAACTGTGATTCTCCTAAAAGCTTGATACGAATAGATGCACCTAATGTTGCAATATTTTAAAACAGTTAGTAAATATAACTCGGCAATGAAGTCACTCACAATTAAAGCCGTGGTGGAGATGGAAGTCACGTAAGAAGACTTGCTCAAAAAAACATTCTCCACATTTCACGCCTTAATGCCTCTTGCGCAGCGACGAGAGCGTAGATTTACAAAATACTCTGAATTGATATCATATCTTCTTGTTGTTGAGCAAAAATAATGAGTTTTTAATAGGAAATCACTAGTCTCATCCAACTAGATCCCCAACCATTCCTGTCAACGCTATTGCCTAAACCTCGGATCAGATGAGGGCGTGATCGTGGAATGAATTTCTAATATAATGGAACTCATGGTAGTAATCATTCAAATACCCAAAAAAGGAAAACCTCATGGAACCCCCAGAAGTGGAATAATATCGATGTGAAACAAGAAAATGGGAAGTATATACAAAATATACTTTCCAAGGCCCATGAAAATAATTGTCATAGATGTGATATGAAAGGGCATTAGTTGCGTACCTGTTGAACACCCAAACATTTGGCCGATCTCTACTAAGTATCTATCAAAGAAAAAGAAAAAGAGATAGAAATGAACTTTACTGATAGAAATGAATTAGACTTAACTTTGTAACGCCCTGAAAATACCCTAACATTTTTATAACATGTTTAGGGTATAAAATAAAATAAATTGTATTTTTCTTGCGTTTAAATTGCTAAAAATGAAAAATGATAAAAACCCGAAAAATTATACTGGAGTTAGATAAATTTGGTAAAAAAAAATGTCAAATGAGAACCCAAGGCTTAGTGAAGTGTAAATGTCAAAATGAAAATGTGATAAAGTATATTGAAAATGAAAGTGAAATGAAACCTTAAAAATGCAAAAATGAGAAAAGAGGAATTTGTGGGCTAGCCAAACAAGGCTTAGTGAAGGATTTTGATTAAATACCAAATATTGGTCTTTGAGAGACATTTTGCACATTTGGCAAAAGAATGGGAGAGAAAGTGCTAGGGCTTTTTTGGTTGTGAGAGAGAGAGGAAGATTAGTGGTCTTTGCTCCATGAAATCAAGGATTAAGGTGATCAAGAGGAAGAAAGAAGATTTGTGACAAGAATCAGATTTAGCAGAAGAAAATTAAAACCCGTCTCTCTCTCTCTCTCTTTTTTTTAACTTCTCTTAATGTTGCATTCGGGGTTTTGAAAGAACTCGTTGGTATAAAATGATGTTGATTGGTTTATTTTAGTTTTGGGGGTTGCTCTAAGTTGTTATATGGTTGTTTGGATTAGCGTCATACTGTATAAATAACAAGTGGTTTTTAGGGAGATGTTATCAAAATTTTCCAAAACCCATTAAGCTTCTTTAGCCTTTTGGCAATAACTGGGTCATAACTTTATCTAAATTGAGTGATTCAAATTTCTGGGTAAACTAGACTTTTAGGAAAACAAATCTTCCTGAAATAAGTGTATCCAAATTTGGACCCCATTAGACTCAAAAATTCATCAAAGTGAGGCTATATTTTCGGGTCAATTCTGGTTCAGTTATGATACAGTTTTGGTGTTTCGGAATAGTTTTGATATATAGGCCATAAGTTGAGTTTTACTCATTCAAATTGAGTGATTCACATTTTTGGGTAAACTAGACTTCTAGGAGAACAAATCTCCCTAAAGTCCAAATTTGGATCCCATTAGCCCCAGAAAATTCATCAATGTGAGGCTTTATTTTCGAGTCAATTCCGTTCCGCCCGATACGCTTTGGTGTTTCGAATAGTTTGGTATTTAGGGGCTATTAATTTGAGCTTACTCATCCAAACTAGCCGATTCTAAATTTCGGGTAAACTAGACTTCTAGGAGAACAAAATTCCCTAAATAAGTGTATTCAAATTTGGACCCCAATAGACCCAGAAATTTGTCTAAAGGGAGCCTTGTTTTGGGCAAATTCTAGTTATGTGTTGAAAATAGAATAGTCCCGGATGTTTAGGACATATCTGGAGCTTCGGTGCTCTAAATTGGATGATTCCAATTTGTGAATAAAATAGGATTTACAGAGAACAACGGACTCAAGCGAAATGTGAAAAATACGCTTCATTTGTTCCTGAAAATTTTTACAATCAAGGTGTGTTAGGTAAAAACAAACCCAACTAGAAGCCTCCCCTCCCTCCAACAAGCCAATTGATATTGTTCTAATCGTGATGGATTAGGGGTTGTTTACGAGGAAAACTTGGAATTGAAGTCAAGATTCCGAGGATAGAATCAAGTGAGACGACCTTTTGTCTGCTCTCCATTCTTCTCTTCTTATTTCAAGTATCAAAATTGTTTGCACAATTATTGAAATGATTTTCAATAAAACTTCATATTGATTTATTTGAAGTGATTTGAGAAAATTGATTGTGAAATGATTGCCATGAAAAAAATTGTATGAGTATTGAAATGTCCTATTTGAGTATAAATGTATAAACCTTATTGTAAATTTCTATGATTGAGTTTTAATGCCCTTAATAGAATGTTATCCATCATATTCGAGTTAAGGATAGATTGGTATACCAATAAGGGTCAAACTAGCAGTATTGTGAATGAACGTAATGTAGTGTCACTCCGATCCGTAGCCCAACGGGACAATATCGATAGTGTTCGAAAAATGATTTTAATAACCAAAGAGTCTAACGACCTGCCTGTTATAAAACCTTTTATACCTACTCGTAGCTCCAACGGACCGTGCCTTCTGATTCCGTTTGTTCTACACATCGAAAAACATTTACTAAATTGCGATGGGAAAAAATGATAAGAATATTTGTAAAATGCATGATTTGAGTTTTGAATGAGTTATTGCATATGAAAGTGCATATTTGGAATGATCAATGAATTGTAAATGAATGTATATGAAATGAATATATATACGTATTGTATTGCATTAATCATTCAATAAGGTTCAAAAGCATTGCTTTAGAAAAGTTGCATGATTTGTGTTAAAATATAATGAAGAGAGAACTGTATAGAACCATTAAGCATGAAAATGCTTAGCATGTTGTTTTTATCATCGCGCAGGTACCGAGTGAACAGGTACGAAGACGTAGGACCGCAAAGAACCGAGTCATCACAAAGTCACACTGAGGATAAGTAAAGCTTGTCACACGATACTTGAAATTATTCGACCATTTCAGATAAACACTATTATGAAAATCGAACTTTGATTATGTTTGGTAAATATTTGATATTGGAAAACAAATTTAATAATGTCGTATTGTATAAAGGTGGGAAATGGACCAATAAGAGTTTTGTGATCAAATGATGTCCTTTATGTTAAAACTGCATTTAATGATATATATTTCATCGAAAGTACTGAACCGTGTTCTGGAAAAGTAAATTCAAAATGATTCAAAAAAAAAAAAAAAAGAGTGAGGACCACGTCCCCTGGCTCCGGTTCGCCTTCAAGGTTGGCACAATGGCAAGCAGGCTGGCCGCCACATTTTAGTGGTATCGAGCTGGTGATTTGCGCGGGTTCTATAAAATGATTTTTGAAATTGTTTCAGGCCATGCATTGCATTTGCATTCAGGGAAGGATGACATGACTCTGATGCATCTTGTCGGTCTTAATAGGTAAGCATGGATGGTTCAGGCCCCAATAGGGCCAGAGGTGACGAACCCATTCAGGCATAGTGTCATTGTGAATAAAGTTTACAGAGATTGTCCCATCAGAATATGAGAGTATGAGTATTCGGGAGACTTAATCGAGTTATCATTCAGAGAGTTCGATGTGATATTAGGGATGTCCCGACACCAAGTGGTGGTTGATTGTAGAATGAAACGAGTGACCTTAAGGACACTGAGTGGCGAGGAAGTGACTTTTATCGGCGAAAGGTCGAACCACCTCTCTAATGTGATATCCGCTGCCACTATTAGAACGATGGTTCGGAAAAGATGTGAATAAGATGACATTTAACACTGCATTTGACATTACGCAGTCTCAGAATGCCATTTGGCCGACAAATGCACCAAAGGGCTTTCTATGGACTTAATGAATCGTGGTTTCTTGTGACCAGATGTAGACGGCTTGTCGCGGGTGTTTATAAACGACATTCTCGTATTCAAAGGATCGAAAATCATGATACGTGACCTTCTGGGTAAAGTAGAAACCTTGAGAAAGGAACAGTTATATTCAAAACTGAGTAAATGTGAATTTTGGTTAAGAGAAGTGTCATTTCTTGAACACATTGTATTGGAAGAAGGAATTCGAGTGGATCCAAAGAAGATAGAGGTGATTATTGAATGGAAACCACCGAGAAATATCACGGAAGTGCGTAGTTTCGATCAAGTGTGTTAATATAGAAGGTTCAAGTGGGTTTTCGGCGACTGGCGGCCCTATGACGAGATTGCTCCAAAAGAATGTGAGATTTGAGTGGAGTGAAAAGTGTCAAGCTAGTTTTGAAAAGTTGAAAGCATTCTTAACCGAGGCACCGCTCTACTCAATCGACCTACGGTAAAGAATACGTGATTTTTAGTGATGCTTCATTAAATGAACTCGATGTGTCCTTTTCGTTAAGAGGTGGTGCGGGTAGCTTATGCTTCAAGGTAGTTGAAGACGCATGAAAAGAATTACCCTATGTATGATTTGGAATTGGCCGCCATTGTGTTTGCATTGAAAATATGGAGACACTACCTTTACGGAGAAAAGTATTTCATTTACATCGATCACAAAAGTCTTAATTTTCCCTCGGAGTGAGAGCATAACTTGAGACAATGTAGATGGATGAAATTGATCAAGGATTATGATTGTGTCATTGATTATCACCCTAGGAAAGCTAATGTAGTGGCAAACGCTCTGAGTAGAAAGTTAGCACAAGTACTTAGAGCGTTGAATGCTCATTTGTCATTGTTAGATGACGGTGCAATAGTAGCAGAACTGATAGAAAAATCGGATTTGTTGAATCAAGTGCTAGAGGCACAAAAGAGTGATGAAAAAATTTATACTATTGTAAGTCAGAATAGAGAGGGGAAAGAAACTGAATTTTTAGTGAATGAGGATGGATCTTTGTATTATAGAGATCAGGTTTGTATACCCAATGATGATGAACTGAAGAAATCCATTCTTGATGAAGAACACAGTGGATCCTTTGCTATGCATCCCGGTAGCACAAAAATGTATCAGGATTTAAAGACTTTATACTGGTGGTCCGAAATGAAGAGAGATGCTTTCTCTATTTCGTGTGTTGAAATTATTCCCAAGTGTAGGAACTGATGTCGTCAAGCATTATAATACTGTGGGAGTCCACATGTCATTTCCACAGGGAGTGGTTTCCTAGATGATCCTGTGATTGCTATCCAATGAACGCGAATAAAGTAAATACTTGGGGCTTCGTTGATTGATTTGTTAACCGATCGACTTAAACTATTTTAAAAACAAGAAGGGCGTAATGATAGATTCTAAGGTTTCCGCTCTCCACCAACTAGGTAATAATTCCACCTTTCTAATTTACATTCTCATCTAGGAGCCATTGGATGAATGGTCTTCGATGGGGATATAACTCTTAATAGTTTTTGTAAAAACAGCACAAATGAAAGATATCAAATGCTTCTGCTCGTATCGATATGATTAGACTCTTAGATTGCATTTGAGATCAAGCACAACGTAAAAATTGCTGGATTCCTTGTTCACATTGTTAAGAAGACAAACTGGGTTTTATAAGAATTTTAGTGTTTAATATCATACAAATCCCATTGAAGCAATAAGAGAGAGGGGACTGAAAGGGGGATGTTACCTTGAAAAGGCCGAGTTTCCATTATTTTTAGAACCATATCATGGAGGTTTGTGAACTCCATTAAACCGAGAATTGATTCATAATTGCTGGAACAACAATAGTAATTGTGAATTGAGAAATAACACTTCAATTGCAAGGTTGAAATATAAAAAACGCAGAGTTCCCTTAACGAGTACCAAGTTATAGAATCGACTGAAAGATTACAACTGTTTTAAAACTAGGAATCAGAAGAAACTAGCTACTCTACTCTAGAAAACCCTAGAAAATATGAGAAAAACTCCAAAAGTGAGAGCCAAACCCTAGAACATCCGAACTCCCTTAATTCTGCCCTCAAATGGGCTTAATACAATCCACATTAGTGATCTCGAAGTGGGAATCAAAAGATGAGCGTGCCCTTGCACCAAGATCAAAATTCCTCTTAAATCCTACAAAGATCACATGTTGGTACCGGTACGAGTTAGTGTGGTACCTATACCAAAACTCCACTAGTTCTCCAACAAGATACTTAGGCAAATCGTACCACTGATTTGGCAATCTATACCACAAATTAATCAGATTCACCGCATGTGGGTACCGGTACTAATGTCTCCACAGTTGCCCCACTTCACTTCATACTGCCTAGGGCCTCCTGATAGCGCCTGGAATCGACGACGATGATCTATAGTTGTCCTTTGGAACCAAACCGCTACCAAAATGTGCACGGGACATCGAACAACCTGCACACGCATAAAAATGGTAGAAAAGGTCAAAAGCACCTATTCTACACAAAATGAAAGCAAAACATGAGCTGAGGGGCTTGGAACCCTATATAAATGTCTCACTTTTATGTATCCAATAAGAGATGTTTCGGAATTTGTGACCAAGTATATGGTGTGTCAAAAAGTGAAAGCAGAACATCAAGTTCCTTCGGGATTGTTGCAGCTTATTAAAATTCCTGAGCGGAGAATCATAGAACACTCACATGGTGATCCACTGAAGAACCAAAAGATACTTTTGCCCAATGAGTCAAACCATAATTTAGCAAAGTCACATTTGAGTCATCTGATTTCTTAGAAAGAATACATGGGGACATATGTGAACTTATCCATCCGCCTTGTGGATATCTCCGTTACTTTATGGTCTTAAAAGATGTCTTTACTAGGTGGTTACATGTTTGTCTTCTTTTGACAAGAAATGTTACCTTTGACAGACTCTTGCACAAATGATCAAATTATGAGCCAAGTTTTCTGATTATCCAATTATTAGACTTGACAACACTGTTGAGTTTACCTCCTAAACCTTTATTGACTATTGCATGTCATTTGGAATAAATGTTGAACATCTTGTTACTCATACTCACACCCAAAATGATTTGGCAGAGTCCCTTATCAAACGTCTCCAATTAATAACTAGACCACTACTAATGAAAACCAAATTACCAACTTCTGCATGGGGACATGCTTGTATGCTGCAAGCTTGGTTTGTATTCGACCAACAACTTACCATAAATACTCCCATTCAAAACTTGTATTTAGTAAACAACCAAATATTTATCATTTATAAATCTTTGGTCGTGAAGTTTATGTACCAATTGCATCTACACAATGCTTGAAAATGGATCCATAACAAAGACTTGAGATTTCTGTAGGTTTTGATTCTCCGTCTATCATAAGATATCTTGAACCTTAACATGAGATGTTTTTATAACCTGTTTTGCAGATTGTCATTTTAATGAGAGCGCAGAGTACCCACCATTGTAGCGAGATAAGCTCCGCTCCAAGAGAGCCGACAAGAAATTTTGAAATGCATATACAATGTCTTATTTGATCATTGTACAACCAATGTGGAACTAGAAGGTGCTGATCATTCATGTGCAAAATCTTGAAAAATCAATTACCAGATACGTTTATTGATACAAAGAAAGTGATAAAGTCACATATCTCGGTTGCAAATGCTCTACCACGGATTGATGTCCTTGAAGGACAATTAATAAATGAGTCTCAAATACATTTGAAGCATGGGAGACTTATTGGCTCAAAATACTTAACTCCCTAGAAAAGAAGAACACAAAGAAAAATTAGTACCTCTAAAGAGACAAATATAAAACAAAAGGTCTCATCTGGAGGCATATGGTAAAAAAAGGCTCCAACAAAAGCATATGATGAACAAAAGGCCCCAACCCCAACAGAGGCATATGGTGAACAAGAAGCCCCTCTAGAGGCATACAATGAACAAAAGACCCTTGAAGAAGTTTGAAATAAAGAAATAGCCCTTGAAGATGCACAAATACCTGAAAATTAGGAGATTTCAATGAGTTATGCGCACAAGAGATATATATAGGATCGAAATGATATTGATATCAATAATATTTTTTATCTTTCAAGTGGCCTTAGACATCATAAGAAATGATAAGGGTCACAAACCATAAAGTGTGGAAGAATGTCGACATAGAAATGATTGATCAAAATGGAAAGAAGCAATGTGGGTAGAATTAAGCTTGTTAATTAGACGAGAAATTTTTAGACATATAATCCAAACACTTAAAGGTGTAAAGCTTGTTGGGTACAAATGAGTATTTTTACGAAAACCCAATTGAGATTATAAGATATAAAGCATGATTAGTAGCATAAGGTTTCTCGCAGAGACCTGATATTGATTATGAGGAAACATATTCTTTTATTATGGACGCAATTACTCTTCCTTTTTTAATATGCTTGACCATCTCTAAAGGATTGGATATGCGTTTCATGGATGTCATCACAACTTATCTATATGAATCCATAGATAATGACATATACATGAAGATCCCTGAAGGATTTAAATTACCTGAAGCAAATAATATAAAGCCTCGTAGTATGTGCTCAATCAAATTACAACAATCTTTATATGGATTGAAGCAATTCGGACACATGTGGTACAATCATCGCGAGTATTTATTGAAAGAAGGGAATGTGAATAACCCTATATGCCCATGCATCTTTATCAAGAAATTGTAAACCAAATTTACAATTATTGTTGAGTATGTTGATAATTTAAATCTTGAGGACTCCTGAAGATCTCATAAGAACAACAAAATATTTGAAAAATGAGTTTTAGATGAAAGATCTTGGGAAAACAAAATTTTGTCTCGGCCTATAGATCGAGAATTTCCCTACTAGAGTGTTGGTTCACTAATCATCATATAATGAGAAAATCTTAAAGCATTTTTATATGGATAAAGCATACCCATTAAGTTCTCCAATGGTTGTCTGTTCATTTGATGTGAAAAAGGACCCATCTCATCCTTATGAAAATGGTGAAAAATTATTTGGTCATGAAGTACTATATCTTAGTGTCATTGGTGCCTTTATGTATTTTGCTAACTGTACTCGCTTAGATATTGTTTTCTCTGTCAATTCATTAGCCAAGTATAATTATGCTGCAACCCAAAGACATTGAAATGGTATCAAACATATATCTACCTCCAAGGAACAACTGATATGGGTCTATTTTAGTCAAAATAATCAAATCAACAATTGCTTGAATATGCAGATGTAGGATACCTTTCAGAACCACATAAAGGTAGATCACAAACATGGTATGTGTTTAATTGTAATGAAAATGCTATTTCATGGAGATCTTTTAAGTAGACAATGTTGGCAACATCATTAAATCATTAAGAGATTATAGCAATTCACGAAGCAAGTCATGAATGCATATGACTAAGATCGATGATTCAATATATCCAAGAATCATGTAGGCTCCCCTCTATTAAAGACAGTTCAAAACATTATTTGAAGATAATGCTGCATGCATTGCATAGATCAAAGGAGATAGAACTAAATACATTTTCCCAAAGTTTTTTTTATATGCATGACCTCCAAAAGAGTGGAAAAATTGATGTTCAACAAATACGTTCAATTGATAATCTTGCAGATTTATTCACGAAGTCATTACCAACTTCAACATTCAAGAAGCTAATACATAAGATTGGAATGCATTAACTGAAGGATATTGACATGAGGGGGAGTATGTTTATGATGTGATGTTAGTATGCTATACTCTTTTTTCCTTTGTCAAAGTTTTGTCCCATTGGGTTTTATTGACAAGATTTTTAATGAAGCAGTCATAACAAACTAAGAACAATCTATAGCATCACAAGAATATTGTATTTTTTTTTTCCTTCGCTAGGTTTTATCTCACTTGGTTTTTACTAACAAAGTTTTAATGAGACATATTTTTTATGGTGGTCATTCAAAGGGGAGTGCTATAAATGAAGGGTCATTTACATGTGGTGAATGACTACATCATTAATGTACTGAATGATTGACATTATGTCACCTAATATCCCTTGAAGACTCATGAACAAAATTCAATTCATAAGTTCATGAATGTGGTTTGAATGAGGTTGCTATTACAGATCATTATAAGGCCATTTAAGGTGAATAATGTGACTTGTAAATGAAGCCTATGTGCTATTCCTATTGTTCTTTGTAACATCATCATCGAGAATCACATTCTCATTCTCTCAATCTCCACTCTCTCTCTCTATCTCTCTCTCTCCTAGGTTCATTCTCAAATCTCTCTCCTTATATCCATCATCTATCTCTCTTCCCCACTATATATTTATACTCTAATATTGTGTTGTAGTTGCATATTTTACAACAAAAATAAATATTTAAAAGAGACTTTAATTGCATCGCTTAAGATGTAAACATTACCACCTCTATTTACAACAACATTTAAGTTTTAATTTGTTACTTTCGCTTTTCATCGTTGTGTAAGAAACGTAGTATAAAGTCTCAATGTTGAGAAATTAAGGGCACGTAATCATGGATCAGAAAGACAACGATGTATTCTATTATGTTTGTTAACCTCGAACATAACACGACACAAATGGGTCAAAAATAATAAATTCAAATACGAACCGATTAGTAATAATGTAACAAAACACGTCTTACTTGTTTATTAATTTAATAATTTAAAATAATATAAATTATTATTAATTAATCATTGTCTAACAAAAAATAACATATTAAATGGATTAATCTAGGTTAAATATTAATTAACATAATAGCTAAACATGTCCATACAGGTCCCGCGAATTTGTGTTATGTGGATTGATACGGATATAACTTGTTTATTAAACGGATTATGTGAGTTAATATGAATTTGACTAAAATACGATTATATTCAACCTAAATCCGTAAAAAACGTGTCGTGTTCACGGGTGATGTCAAATTTTTCCAGACCTAATGAGAATGATCTTTTGAGCGTCCAAAAAGCTAGACAGCCAAACAAGGAACTGCATTATACTGTGAACTTGTGTCCAATGAATTCTTGTCAAAAGTTTTTTCTATTTCCTCCTCATTTAGTTAAGCTTCTTCTTTTTCCTTTAGATGAAAAAGCAAAACTATGATAGAAGCTGTATATGCAAAATGAGATTAACAAAAAGATGCAAAATGAGATAAACAAAAAGAGACTTGAGATAGATATGCATTTATGATAAAACATGATAAATTAAGTTTGTAATCAGCCACATAACCGTATTAGAGAACATGACTGGTAAAAAATTTAAGTGTAATCCCAAAATGGAAAGAAACCTACCATTCATGACGACAAATAAATTACAATGTAAATCAGGTAAGGCAAGACAAGTTGCTAACATAATTGAAATAAGTAAGATTATATGATCATAATAAATAATTGACATGCAACTTTAGAATACTAATTTTGGAATAACTTAAGAAATTTAAGAAGAATATTGATAGTCTCAGATTAGTTCCACCAATGCGACAAATCACTTAGTCGCAAATAAGACCTAGATCAAATGGTTAACATCTTATATATATATATCCGCAAAGCGAAGCCGTTGAAGGAGCATCATTCATTTGGATAAGTTAGTGAGAAGGAAGCAAAGGAAGAAGTAGAAGAAGAAGCAATATGGAGACGTTGCAACTAAGCGATTACTGCAATCCAATCATCGTTTTGAAACCTTCTCTCTATTGGGATTGTGAGTGACCTGTGGAATATTATAGCAAGTAATATTTGGGTAGCTTTGTCAATCCATTGTAAATGTTAGCAATTAGAGGACCAATCCATAGGATAGAACAACAATCGGGTGGCAATGCTAAACCTTAAGAAATTAAACAACGACTGCGGTTGTGTCAATCCACGGAAATGTAAATAAGTAGTTTGGGAGACTGAGCCACTTCACATAATAAAAGCAACAGATGGGTGGCTATGCCAACCTTTGGGAAATGAAAGTGTAGATGGATGATTAAGCCAATTTTCAGAGAATAAGAATGTAAGATAATAATGACACCTGATATAACGTGGTAAAACCCTCAAAATGAGGGAAACCTCAACGGGGTAAATCCGAGAAAATAATCCACTATGAGATGAAACTGGCACAAGATGTCACACACCCAGAATATGCCGATAATCCTCTTAGTTTTACCTCTCAGTACTCTCTCCATGAAGTATTATGTTTCTTGCCGCTCTCCTCGGTGTGATAACCTGGACTGTTTCATACCTATTCTTTCAACTCTCCGTGATTGTAAGAATAATCTCTGAAACTCTTTCTGATCACTTGGAAATTTTCATTTGATTATGTTCCTCGAAGCCAATTTATAGGCAAAGGTTTGATCCTTGAATGAATTTCATTGGTTGAAATGGAAACCAATTTCATTGGTTGAAACAAAGGCTAATTCTCATCCATATGAATATATGATGAAGACGTGGTGGTAACGTGGAGAAAGTTTTCTCCTAAGGAAACTATTGCTGCTGTTATAGTAGCATTGATGGGGCTGGACCCCACAAATCTCCCCCTCCAAACCCATGCACCCTGAAGGTGGGAGTCTTCTTAACTCCTTAGTAGGAGCTCATGCCCGTGTTCTTGATACATCGTGCCAGCTTTTCTTTTGTAATGACCTTCGTCATCATATCAACAATATTCTCATCGATGTGGATCTTCTTATTCTAATAGCTTAATTTCATTAATAAATTTTCATCCAATGATATCTCACATCTGTTTCGTCTCAGATGATACATAGTGTTCTTTTGGTTAAGTCTATCACACTTTGATCATCACAATGTACCATGTAGTCTCTTTTGTTTTAAATCCAGTTCTTGAAGAAACCGCTTCACCCACATCATCTCTTTATAGCTTAAGAGGCCGTAATATACTCGTCTCAGAAGAGAAAGTGAAATACACTTTTGTAGCTTTAATCGCTATGATATATTCCCTCGCAAATGTAAATAAGGACCTGTAGCGCATTTTCACAATTCAGTCTCCAATCATATCAAAAATCGCAAGATAGCCTTTAAGAGATGGTTCTGATCCCCCAAAGCTTAAACATACCTTTGAGGTGCCTTTGAGATATCTAAAGATCCATTTCACTGCCTCCTAGTGTGCTTTACCAGGATTTGCTAGGAATCTGCTTACAACTCCAACTGCATGAGATATATCTTGACGTGTACACACCATATCAGACTTCAAATTGTCGATGAGTATGGAATGACTGACATTTTGCCTTTTTCTTTCTCCGTAGATGGATGTAGTCTCTACTTCGCCTTGAAATGGCCAAAGAAGTGGCGTAGAAATCGCTTTTGAATTTTTCATATTGAACCTTTCCAACATTCGTTCAATATATCTTTCTTGTGACAACCACAATTTGCTTGCCTTCTTATCTCATAGAATCTTCATTCCTAAGATACTCTTTACACTACCCAAATTCTTCATGTCAAATGTCTTTGACAATTCCCTTTTTAGCTTCTAGATCATATCGTCATCTTGACCCACAATCAACATATCATCAACATATAATTGGAGAATGATGAATTTATCATCAAAGAATCTCCGAACATAAACACAAGGATCTGCAAATGTCCTTTTGCACTCCCGAATCATCATGAAAGAGTCAAATTTCTTATACCATTGTCAAGGCTCTTGTTTAAGTCCATATAGACTTTTATTTAAGTTGCAGACCATGTTCTCCTTCCCTTTCACTTTGAAGCCTTTTGGTTGCTCCATAAAGATTTCTTCATCAAGATCACCATGCAGAAATGCGGTCTTAACATCGAGTTGCTCCAATTCTAGATTCATACTAGTTGCTAATTCTAGTATAACTTTAATTGAACACATTTTCACAACAGGTGAAAAGATTTCATCAAAGTCAATACCTTGCTTTTGACCAAAAACTTTCACCACTAGATGAGCCTTGTACTTCAACAACTTCTCGTCGTTATTCTTTAGCTTAAACACCCATTTATTCTTGAGTGCTTTTCTTTCTTTAGGCAGTTTTGTCAACTCGTAGGTATCATTTTTCCATAAGAAATTCATCTCTTCTTGTATGACTTTTATCCAATAGTCTTTGTCTTTGTGAGATTGTACTTCTTGGAAGCTTTCAGGCTTCCCCCTCATCAACAATTAGAATATACTCTGAACTTGGATACCTTGTAGATGGTTGACGTTCTCTAGTTATCCATCTCAACTGAGGTCCTTTTTCTAGTGGAGGAATTTACTCCCCCTGATCAACACCTCCCATATCATCACAATCATCACCACTTTCTTCCTCTTCGATGACTGGTTTTTCGAGTTCTGTCCTTGATTTTGATTCAGACATCTCTGCTTCATTAGTGGCACTTTCTAATGAAGTTTGTTTAGAAGTCGGATCTACAACGACTTCATATGTGAGTTTTGCACCACTCACATTTTTCTCGATATCTTCAATGGTTTCGTGTTCATGAAACATGACGTCTTTGTTTCTAAATATCTTTTTCTTCTTTGAATCCTATATCCTGTAGCCGAACTCCTCATCTCCATATCCGATGAAGATGCACGGGGTTGCTTTATCATCAAGCTTCAATCTTTGCTCCTTTGGTACATGCATGAATGCTTTGCATCCAAACACCTTCAAGTGAGAGGAACATCTTTTCTTGTCTAAACTCTTTGAGGAATATCAAAGTCCAAAGGAACTGATGGTGATCTGTTGATCAGGTAGACTATAGTGTTAACAGCTTCACCCCAAAATGACTTAGGTAGTTTAGCCAATTTTAACATGCATCGGACTTTTTCCACAATGGTCCGATTCATCCTCTCTGCAACACTATTGTGTTGTGATATACTAGGACTGTCTTCTCGTGCATGATTCCATGCTTGAAGCAATATTCTTTAAACTCCCTCGAGATGTATTCTCCACCATTATCGGTTCGAAGTCTCTTTAGAGGATTTCCAGTCTCTCTCTCCACCATGGCATGGAATTTATGAAAATATTGGAATAATTCGACAAGCCAGGTGTCAGGTATATCATGTCTTTCGTGGAAGCGTCAGCACGAAAGTAACAGCATTTGTTACCAATTCAGTGAATCTACCTCCATGGGTCCGCAAACATCATAATATACTAAATTTCTCCAATTTTCAAGTGGAGTTATTTTGGAATGATACTTTTTGTTGCTTTCCAAATAAGAAATAGTCACAAGGGTTTGCTGATTTGTCTTTGGCCATATGAATGAGGGACTGTTTGGCCAAAAGTCAGAACCCCTTCGCTCATATGTGCTAGCCGCCAGTAATAACTGAGAGGTACCATCATCAACAAGATTTAGTTGTCCTCCGCACACCTTTACTTGTGTCTTGTACAACGAACAACATAGTCTGCCTCTTGCCACTACCAATGATCCCTTGGTGAGCTTCCAATTGCCACTACTGATAAAGTGGTTGTATTCATCCTTGTCCAGCATATGTACCGAATTCAGGTTTAGACGCAAGTTTGGAATGTGTCGCACATCTTTCAACGTCAATGTGCACCCCATACTTGTTTGTATGCAGAAGTCACCAATCCTTGCGATTTGGGAAATACTTTTGTTTCCCATCTTCACCATGCCAAAGTCTCCTGCTTTGTATGTTGAGAAATATTCCCTTTGTGTGGACGCAAAATGGCATGATGTCAGCGAGAGTCCACTACCCGCCGACATCTTGTTATAGTAAGGTCAAATTTCATTGTCACCGGTATAGGCTGAAAGGACAGATTTTGTCGTCCTCATGCTTCCCGCTCTTTGCCTCTCCTTACTCAGATCTTGCAATTCCTTTTCATGTGGCCTATTTTGCCACAATGATAACACTTTATTTTCCCTCTAGACCTAGATTTTCCTCTTGACTTGTTATGCTCAAATGGTCCTTTGCTTTTGCATCGACCCCTGTTCTTCGTGACAAGGGCATGTGTGTCTTTGCCCTCAAAGTCCTTCCTTCAAATTTCTTCATTGAATAGGCCATTTCTAACCATAGCCAATGTGATTTTTTCTTCTGGGGCTGAATTTCTCAGGGACACCACCAAATTGTTCCAACTGTCTAGTAATGAGTTGAGTAGAAAGCATGCTTGGGTCTCATCATCAAGTGAGAGACTTGCAACTGATAACTGCACGATCATTCCTTTGAAATCATTTAGATGCTGGGGCAATTGATCACCCTTCTCGAGCTTCAAATTCATCGCTCTTCACATGAAAATCTTTACTTATGCTGCTTCTTTGTCTCGTACATGTTTTCCAAGGTCTTCCAAAGAGTGTGGGGATCTATCTTTTTGGCAACATGATTGTAGAGACTAATGCCCACCCACTAGCGAATGACACCCAATGTTTTCTTCTTCAACTTTCTCCAATAAGCATCTAACATGTCACTTGACTTGACATTATCTCCTTCAATAGGATCATAGAAATCCTTACAATTGAGGAGATCTTCCATCAAAGACTTCTATAATGAATAATTTGTTGCCGTCAATTTAATCATAGGACCTGAATAACTTTCGACCGTGATTCCACCCAAATTCGAACCACACTCTGATACCGGTTGTTGGGATTGTGAGTGATCTGTGGAATATTACAACAAGTAACACTACTAAAAATCATCGAATTACCGACCAATTTTTTGGCTCAGAAATGCATTTTTTGGCCTGGTGCTTCCATTATCGACCATTTACCGGCAAATTATTTAGTCGTGCAATTTTCCTAGCTTCTGTAATTATTTCATCGACAAAAAATCAATTGGTCGGTAAATTACCGACCATTTACCAACAAACCATTTCCGACTATTTTTCGAATTATTTATCGAATATTTATCAATTGTGGCATTGGTGACAGGGTCCAATTAAAATTTTAATATAATTTTGTCGGTAACGGTGCCCAAATGGTCGCATCATCGACCAAATTACGCGGCCAAAAAACCACCCACCTTTAATATCATTGGTCGGTAAATGGTCTCAAATGGTTTGGTAATTACCACCATTTGGAGATTCATTTACCACCAATGATATTAAAAATTTTGGTCGTTTTGCTGCAATTTGGTCGGTAAATTAATTTTAAATATTTTTTGCCATTTTGAGTTTGATATCTTGCTTTTATATATATATATATATATATATATATATATATATATATATATATATATATATATATATATATTAAGATTACGAAACAAAAGAAAAGTACAATAGCATGCATATTATATAAAGAGAGTAAAAAAATATTTTAAAAACAAGCAACCAATATATACTCGCATATATATAGTAAATAAGTCAAGAGAAAATAAGAACATGAATTCCAAATCCAAGTATAAGACATAAAAAAAGTGTAATACACTCAACTATCCAACCTAACGCCATCATCGCGACGCCGGCATGTATCTCATTCGTATGGCGGAGATGCTCCGTACTGGGGTGAGCCGTCAGGCCGCCGCTAATCCCGGGAGCGCGGTTGCCGCAGTGTGCCGTAGGTGCCGGAGTAGATGTCGGGAGTTAAACATTACGCCGAACAATCCGGTAGATCATCGTGGCTGAAACCCCAGTCCATTCCTCGACACTTCTTTGTGTTTACCAAAACGCTGCATAACTCATCCCTATCATCCTCATACGATCATGCTGGGTCGTCTAGACGCCAACTGACATCAGACGCATTCGCATCGCTACCTCGAAAGTCCCTCCAGCATTGTCGAGAACAAATTCGAAAATGGTCCTCAAGATGGAGCTTCAATCGTCAGTTTCATGCGGAGTAGAATGATGATGTCGACGAACCGACGCCATAGACGGGCATCTTCTCCTTGCCATCAACAAATTTCATACCAAATCCGATTCAGATTAACCGTGGAGTCGATGAATGAGAACCACCAAGCAAATTCATCACATGAACCTCGAAGTAGACTGAATACGCTTGAGTCGCAAAGAAATTAACATTTCCTCATATCTCGCCAATAACATGTAAAATAAGTATTTTAATTCTATCTTCAAAAAATACAGAGAAGTATAAACCAAATTGATTATATTTACATGTTTCCTGTGGGTCCGTTGACAACCCATCAACTGAATAGCTCATGGATGCTCGGGTAACCTGCACCACTTCATTGAGTCCCTTTCTCCAAGACTGGATTTAACGAAAACGGCAGCCTCTCAGACGTGGAGCTCTAACAAAAATACAACATGTCCCAATAATACGGCAACCTCGTCCCAACATTTCACACCAACCACACCGGGTTCACATACGGATAAAAATGAGTAAAAATGGCCACTTGGGCCCATACATCACTACTCACAAAAATATATCCAATCAACTATATATATTACATGGTTCAAGTGTTAATAAATCCGGTAATAATTCAAACATATATTAAACCTGATGCAACAAACCTGGGAATACGCCGAGTCGCAGCACTAACATTTCATATCTTGTCTAATAAACATGTAAAATAAGTATTTTAATTGATCTTCAAAAAGAAGAGAGAAGTATAAAACCAAATCTTTGGATTATATTTTTACATGTCTATTGGATCTAAATAAGGTTTTCTTCTAGTAGATCTTAAGAAACATCTTTTATTATATTTCTTATATGGTTTATATTTCTTTTTTTTTTTTTTGTTTTCCTTCAATTCCATATGTTTGTGGTGTAAATATATTTTTACAAAATCTGTATTGACTATTCTTAATGGGTTTATCTTGTATGATTCCCATAATGCCCTTGTACTTTCTCCTAAAAAGGTTTCTAAATATTCAGACATAGTTTCCGTGGTCCAAGCTTGCGGTATTTTTTTCCAAGACGATACTACTATTGGATATTTCTACATCTATTACACTATTCCATAATTGTGGATCGTGAGGATGTTATATTTAGTATTTGGCCTAAGGCCCGACCTAGAACTTATAGGGTTTTTCTATCGGGTAGGGTCTTCCCAGTTTGTAATTTATAGATTCATCATATGATTGGTTTGGCTCTGGCCCATTTTTCATAATGTGCTTGTGGTCTAGGGGTAATTTTCCTCCTCTTATTGTGTCTTATTTCCATAGGTCAAGCTTCTAGCAAATGGTGTAGGAGAGGTTGCCGTGGACACCCCGCTTCCTCGGGGTCCGCTGGACAACCCACAACTGCTAGGACATACGATGCCTGCAACCCGACACCACTTCATTGATTCCCTTTCTCCAAGACTAGGGATTTAAAGAAAATCGGGCAGAGTCTCCTTTGTACGGGGAGCTCTACCAAAATACAACATGTCCCAATAACATGGCAACCTGTCCCAACATTTCACACACCGACCACAATCGGTCCATACCTGATAAAATGAGTAAAATAAGTAGTTTAATTTCGATTCAAAATAAAAAAAGCAGAGAAGTAATTTTATTTTAATGAAACTTACATTTACGCACGAGATCTCCTCGATCAACAAAAGTCCGATCATCATGACCCTTCGTGTGCGTATCCGACACAAGCGAGGAGCACCGGGCTTACCCTCCTTCAGGTGTCTTTAATTGCAAACAATGCTACAATGTTAATTCAATTGAAAAAATCCTTCAGAAATGAAAAATAGGCATAATTGAACACACCACAAAGTAATAAACATAAGAAAGTATAAATTAGAAATAATACGAATGTCATATACTCACGTATAGAGCAGATCCACAAGTGTGTAGACATGCCACCACCCTCCACTCTCCGAGCGACGATCGCGCTCTCGCTTCTCACACCTTCCTATAATCAGATCTCTCCCATCTTCTCCGCTCACTCCCGAAAACATGATCTGGGACACCCAAATCTCAGCTTCTTCTTCTTCAACCATTTATCTTTGACCTCGTGACACCTGGGTTCTTTATACCGACCGCGCATGTCGAACACCGATCGCCTCCTCGACCGCACCCACCTATAAACTTTCTCGCAATTATAATTTAACATATTTCATCGTTGAACAAAAGAATAAATAAAAGACGAAAATGTTAAAGAAGAATATATACCTTAAATTCTCTCCAAATAATAACTCGGTCTCTATTCGTCAAATGACTTCCAATTATGTCCATGAGGCTTAAAGGACTTCCCCGAAAATTGTCCTTAACCCTAGAAATTGGAACCGCATTCAGCCAACTTTGGGCCCCCTTCAGAACCTAAAAATTTCATAGCAAGTAAGAAATAAATTAAAGAAATGGATAAATCATTAGTTAAGTTTCATATCTTACTGATTATCAATTGTCTAGATCAAACTGAGCAATAGAGAGTCTCGCCCGTAGGGTGCTCGAGGAAGACTCTCCAACATCTCCATCCTCTCCTCCTCTCCCCTCTCCCACGCCTCCTTGGATCATTCATCACAATCTCGTGACTACGATGTGGACTGGGCCTCGCCGATGTTGTCATTGCGCAGACATTCACAACCTCCTCTCTGTCTCGTCGTGTCTCATCCACCCCGACCCTCTACCGTGATCAAGAAGGCCCGAGGCCCTCACGCCTACTAGAATCCAGGCGAATTTATGAACGGTTGCCTCTACCTCGTCCACGTGCCATATTTGTTAAAAATAATAAAACAACACATTATTGATTAGTAAGCACCGCAAATACATAAGGCAATGAAAATAAAACAAACATGATTAACGATTGAAATAACTAAACTCACTAACTACTCATTCTCACCGTAATCATCTAAATCGTTCGTCTTCTTCTCTCGCATGTAGTAACATCATTTTCAAACTCCTCTTCATCACTGCTTTCTTCCTCATGATCAATTAAATGTTCATCAACATCTGTATCCCCACTTGTATCCATCTCGTAAGATGCAACTAAAAGGACGCCTTCGGTCCCCACTACAAACTTCGATTATAACATCATTGTCATCATTTTGAAATGTCAAGTTCTATGACATCGCATTTCTGGTGATGCGGGATGTCAATTTGAGCCCTAGCTTTGATCTCGCATTACGCCTAATCCTCTAGGACCGGTCCGACCCGCATATTCGGGCCAATAAACCTATGATGCTTGTATCGCTAAGACAAAAGGTTCATACTATGAATTCAAGTATCGCGGCACATTGACAAGTTTATATCGAGGATGGACAACTATACCGACATGTGGTGTTGGGTCGAACCATTCACATTTGAATAACACAGTTCTTTTAACTGGGAGGGCTTCAAATTCTAACTCGATCACTTCGACCAGAGTCCCGTAATAGTCAGATTCGGTTTCATTGTATACGGATCCTTTAATGCATACCCCCGTATTGTCTGTTGCCCGGTAACTCCCATACGATTCAGTGTGAAATTTAAAACCATTCACACAGTAACCGTTGTAAGTTCTAACCTCTCTTAGGGGACTTCTGTGCTATTAGTTCAAGATAATGATTGGAAATTTTATTTGCACGATTATGAACCCTGTAATCGAAATCAGCAGAATAGTTGAGATTACAATTATAAATTTGTATCATAACATTACAATTGTTTTGTGATTTCATGTTTAGTAAACATACGTATTTTTCAAACCATGATGGAAATTCTGTTCGTCACGCATTGACAAACATTATTCGTTTAAACTGCTACGTTTTCGTAACGAATACACTAAAAGAAATGAAATGAGAAAATGGATACATTGAGAGGAAATAGTAAATTAACATGCTAAATAGATCTCATTTTTCCGACTTTTTAGCAACTACTTACCTATGAATGGCTGGAACCTCCGGACACCATTAGGACATATAGATGAGTCATGAAGATATCTATTTGTCTGGCTAGATACCGCTTTCCTTCTAAGACCGATTGCTTTTACCCGGAGGCTTGAAAATTTCAACATATCATCATCCACAATGTCATCAAGATAAACCTCATTCCGCTTTCCTAAGTGGAAGAGTTGATCTCCTTTGGAAATAATGATGCGAATTTATGTACTTCATCCATAATATACCCAATTGATATAGAACCCCACCGAGCCTTATTCATGATTTTATGCTTTATTTTCTCAAGTATCTACAAGAAGATTATTGGAATATTACAAGTCAGTGTATGTGTGTATATATATATATATATATATATATATATATATATATATATATATAAAAGAAAAGAATTGGTTGAGTGAATTAATATTACCTTCCTGAGGATACATCCAACTATTAATGGATCGGACCAAAGAATCTAGTCAGAAGCCGCACCGAAGATGTTCCATTGAGTCAAAAAACTCGAGGGAAGATCTTCTCAAGATTGCATAAGATAACAGAATTTGTTCATCCATTCCCTCAACTCCTCATCACCAAAGAAGAAGAAGTCGCTACCAAGAATAAAGAAATCTCAGTTATCGGCTCCCATATTCTATTTGGCAGGAATTCTCGAAGAGCAATTGTAACAACCTTTGCATGAATACATGACAATCATGACAGAGTCCTAACTAAGGAGTTATGCAAGTTGCAATCCCTGAAGAAAATGAGCAACTTGTAGTAGTAGCAGCAGCAGCAGCAACAACAACCACTATTTTTCGTCATTTTCGAATCTAATATGAGTTCAACTCGAATAAAAACATATACGTATATCTCAGACTCAGCCGCTTCCATGTGTTTCCAAGAACACCCAAATCCAAGTTCTAATGAAGGAGTTATGATGTTAAATCATGAAGAAAATCAAGACAATCATAGCACCGCAAAGAGGGCTAATGATTTTCTTCTATTTTCAGCACAGATATGAGCTCAATTTTATCAAGCTATATATACGGGTGGGATTCTAGACTCAAAGCGGCTTTCTATACATTCCCAAGAATAATTTATAATGTAGTCCACCAAGGAGTTATGCAAGTTGCAATCCCCGAAAATGAGCAACTTGCAAGAGTAGCAAAAGCAGAGCAAAGAGAGTACAAAACCAAAACTAAATTTCAAAGAAAATAATAAAAACCAAAACTACCAAGCGAACCCAAGATGGAGGAAAGAAGTACAAAACCCACATTCGAGCAATCATAATCAACTCGCTGCTCTAAATTATTGATCTACCATAGTTGTGTATGAATTACTTTAATTTTAGTGTTAAGTATAGAAAAACCCTCTCCTTCTCTAACCGACATGTACCTATAAGTACTTTATTTCAATCTCTACCTAGCAGAAGGCGCTGAATCAGTCCATAAGGGAGGTGAATGGGCTGGAACCTATCACTTCTTGGACCACCATTGCAAGCAAAAAAGGAAGTAACTTGAGTGTGTGTCACCATAGTCCTTTTTTCTATTTGTATCCATGCATAACTTAAATCAGTAGTTTCTCAACTATAGTTTATTAGAATAAATTAAACCCGAAATTATTCCTCATAAGCCCCAAAATAGATGGTTTTGTAAGAGTGTAGTTCTCTCAGATCACTAGCTAATTTTTCAACCACACCTACTTGGGTGGTTACCTATTCATAGTGATAGAGAAAGTGAAGCATGAATAGGATTTTGAGAAGCACAAATCATGTCAAGATATAAACCAACGACAAACAAGTCCATCCCCCGCTTTTTAGTCGTAAGATCAAAGTGTGACAGTCGCTTTTTTCCGAAACCAAACAAGATACCTAGTAGGATAACAAGTTTTCAGGGGGGATGTGGGAAACTAAATAAACAATCTGATCAGCCGAGGTATATGCCGATAAATCTTATGGCATTCCTCCCGGGTCTATCCAAAAATCAAAACAAGAAAAAGCAATCAACCATTCCTAAACATGCCTTATTATCTAATCAACAATAAAAGGTAGGATGAAGGCAAAAATGAAGTCAACTGAATTTTTTTTACCTGAAATCAGGTGTTTGAGAGTTAAATATCTTAAGTAAATGCAAAACAATTACCATGTGAGACCAAGAACTTCAAGTCAAAACTGAAATAATATGATTAGAAACCATTACCATTATTAGAATACATGTAACTTTTCTTGGTTTATTATTGTCATAGCTTAGAAATGAGTAAGCTCCTAATAATAACAATTGTGTATTGAAATGTCTTCAGCATAGGGAAATAATCAATAAACTCGGGACTAACTTTATTCTTGCTTGATAAGTTAGGAGGAAAATCAAGGTGAGGATATTCAATATTGACCCTATCGATACTAGTAATCTTCTTAGTGTGAAAGATTTAATGACCCACCCACGAACTAAAAACTCAGGAAATCATCGGGTTTAAGAATTCGGTTGGGATCAAGGATCAAATTGATTAAATGAAGGATGCAACAGATCTTAAGAAAATACAAGACCAAATCAAGAAAATAAGGTTTCTCGGTTACCATTAAAATACAAGACCAATTTGGTCTGGTTAAAACTGTTCAATTAAAATTACAGTAGTAACCGAGAACTTTCTCCCAAATACCCACGGAAGCTTAAGTCATATCATACACTCACCATTTGTAAGCAAAACCAATCCTAAATGGACTTGAAGAATATATATTCATTAGGAAACAAAGATACAAGTCGACTTTTTTGTCATCCTCATAAACACAAGTTTTCATGGTAAACAATTCAAAGGCCATCAAATAACTATAAGGTACAAAAAATGCATAAAGAAATGGAACTTTCTCAACTTTTCCATGGAAATGAGTGACTTAAGTCCTCAACTGGTGACCTTTCAAGAAGAAAGAGGATTGCTCATCAACTTCTCTTGAAACCAAATAAAATTTAAGAGATCTATAAGAGCGTGAAAGCAAACAAAAAACCACAAGCCAAGGGCTATTATAAGTGTGACAAAATGAAGAGAACAAAGAAATATAGGAAAATCTTAATAAACATGCTCGGGGTTAAACTTTCAGTGTTTTGTTAAAATCTTCACACATAGAGCAAACCACTGGGCCGGCTGAACCGGTATAACTAGATTCTCCGAGCGAAACCCCAATCGATTCCCATCCCTCAAAGCCGAGAAACCCCGAGGTACAAACCTTCAATCAAATAAGCCGCAAGCTCGAGGGTCGCCCGAGGTGTTCGGGCCGCTGAAAATTTCGTGCAGAAGAAAATGTGAAGGAAAATAGAAAAGAAAAAAAGCGGAAACCCGTGGCAGCCTGAGTCGATGGTTAGCGCAGGTGCTGCCACACGGCAAGCAGGAAATGGCTGTACACGCGAGAAATAGCGAAAGTTACGGTAATCGCGATTTGCTTTAGATCAGATCGAGGGTGATGCACTGCACTACCGACCAAATTTTTGGTCGGTATCACTGTGCTAAAATTTTTCGGTCGCCTATTTACCGACCATTTTTCATGGTAATTTATTTCTGCCTCAAGCATTTGGCCTGGGTAATTGGTCGGTAATTTTACACCCCCGCCTAATTTACGTATTCAATTTATGACCAAAATTATTTGGTCAGGTAAATATGGTCGGCCTGGTCCGAAATTTGGTCTAAATTTTCTTTTGACCAAACCCCTTTTGGTCTCTGTTTAAATGGTCGCGGATTTGTCGTAAGAATTACCGACCAATTTTTTAGGTCGGTAATTTGGTCGATAATCTGGTTATTTTTAGTAGTGTAATATTTGGGTGGCTTTGCCAATCCATTGTAAATGTTAGCAATTGGGAGGAAAGACCAATCCACAAGATAAAACAGAAATTGGGAGGCAATGCCAAACCTTCAAGCAATTAAACAACAGTTGAGTGGTTGTGCCAATCCATGGAAATGTAAATAAGTAGTTTGGGAGGTTGAACCACTCCACATAATAAAAGCAATAGATGGGTGGCTACACAAATTTTCGAGAAATGAAAGCGATAATAAGTAAACTAATCTTCGTGAGAATGTTAACGAAGATAATAACGACACTCGATATAACGCAGAAACCTTAGAATGATGAAACCTCAACGCAAATCCGAGAAAATAATCAACTATGCAGACGAACCGACACAAGACAAGCCACACACCCAAAGATACGCTTCACAATCATCTCAGTTTTCCTCTCAGTATTCTCTCCGAAGATTACGCTTTCACTCTTCCCTGCTATTGATAACTCGGACTATTTCACATCTATTCTTTAAATCCCCGTGATTGAAAGAATGATATCTGAAACTCTTTCTGATTACCTGGAAATTTTCATTTGATTATGTTCCTCGAAGCCTATTTTTATGTAAGGGTTTGATACTCAGATGGATTTCATTGACCGAAACAAAAATCAATTCTCATTCATACAAATATATGATAACGACATGGTGGCAACATGGAGAAAGTTTTCTCCTAAGAAACTGCTGCTGCTGTTGCAATAGCCTTTATGGGGTTGAACCCCACACTCTCGACTCTCTACTCTCTTTTCATCAAAACTAACAATTGCAACAGAAGAGTTAATAGATATCTTTTGACCTTTTATTTGCTAATATTATATATAAGATTAAAAAAATTCCTCTTTTTTTTAATTAAAATAATATTTTAATAACATTTTTATTATCTAATTTTCTTTTTTTTATTAAAATAATATTTTAAAACATTTGTTATTATCTTATTTTTTTTTTTTTTTATTAAATAATATTTTAAGAACATTTGTTATTAACTGATTTTCGTGCTTTAATTTTTTATTTTATTTAAAATTTTCGATTTCTTTGTATGCAACAATTGAGAACATGGAAGGTAAGAATAATTTTATTAATATCTCATTGCTTATAAACCACTAATATCATGATTTTAAAAAATTAATTAAAAACTTTGAGAAAAATTAAAATATATAATTTAAATTAACATTCAAACTAAAAACATAATTTTTAATTACTAAAATTTGAGAAAACTTTGATTTTATTTATTTTTACATTAGACAACTAAATATAAGAAGTAATAATTTAAAATTTTTTCCCGAAAAGTACTAAATAAAGAAAAAATGTTAAGAAAAATAATTTTCTCATTTTTGGTTGTTTAATAAATATTTTTAAAGAAAATTAAATATAAATAAAATTATTTGAAAACTCACAAATTCTGATGAGTTAAAATAAATAAAATTAATTTGTTTGAAGTAGTAAGTAAAAGTAACATGTGATATTTGACTTTATTTATATTTTCTTTCATTTTTGCTTCCCTTCCACTTTCTTCCCAATCTTACTTAGTCCTTCTTAGCATTTTTTTTTTTCAACATTTTGAGAAACTAAACATAACCTTAATTGTTCTTTCCTTACTATTTTTTGGAAATCAAATACAACCTCAACTAAAGCAAAATGAAAAAAAAAAAGTTGAACAAATTCCAATTTCCAACAAAAAGAAAAAGAAAAAAAAAATGACATAATAAATCTGTGTGGTTCAACTATGAAAAATCTGCGTTTTCTCAGACAAAATTTTAATCTATACATATCTCAAAAAATAAAATCACTATCTAACAAATTTAAACTCAAGCCTATAATGAAAAACAAACTTTTTATTCTCGAACTCATGAATCTATCTTTGTGTCTAATCTCTGGGCCTAATCTCAACTCGTTTCCTCCACCCTTTAGGTAAGTCCTTCACCTCCCTCAAGCTCATCTTCACCTCCTCATCATCACCTCCATAGTCATTGTAGAACTCTCCCAATTCAATCTCCACCCACCCATCTTCACGTTTACAAGGAATACGTTCTTCCTTCATTGAAAGTATTTTGTTGCTGTCACGACAACGTAAGTAAACTATTCCATGGGATTCATACTCACCAACAACAAGTGAGATTTCCGAAGGAGGGAGTTCAATCCATAGGCAATGATGAGCAAATTTTACTACAAGGTAGGCTTCATAAATGGTGTTTGGAGAAAGCATGTTCGTCTTTATTTTCCCTTGAATTTCTAACCAACATATCGTTCTTAATTCCACTGCCTCTGCAAATCTTAAAATTAGAAATATAAATTAATGTTAATTTTCTTTATAGAAAAATAATTAATCATATAATTAATGGTATTACCATTTTGAGTTTTTCTATTTTGGTTCAATGAAGTGCTTCAAACGAGGCTAATTGGAGACGCTGAATTAACAAAATTGATCAGCATCTAATGCTGTTGATTAAAAAGTTTGAACGCCTAGATTGAACACAAAACGGTATAGACACTAAAATAATAAAATAAAATCAAAATTCTTTATAATTTTACATATTTTAAATTCATGTATAAACAAATAAAATATGTTTGAAAAAACATATAGAATTAATCTTCCACTTTTCTTCTTTATTTTTTTATGTTTCTTTCCTTGATAATTTTTGGATTCCAAACAAAAAAACCCAAAGAAAAATGATTTTTTCATTTTGATTTTATCCACTTTTCCTTTTCTTTATTTTTTATGTTTCTTTCCTTGATAATTGTCGGATTCCAAACAAAACCCAAGGAAAATGATTTTTTCATTTTTGATTTTAGCATGAATATATATATTTTAATTTTTTTACTTTTTATATAAAAGAGATAAACAAATGAAATGAGTTTGAATAAACATATAAAATTAATTCATTAAGTTTAAACTTTTTTTTTCTTTTAAATTTTCTTTCCTTCTCATTTTCCTCTCTATTTTTTTTTTCTTTTAAATTTTATTTTATTTCATTTTTTCTCTCTAGTTTTTTTCCTCAGGTTCCATGGAGAGCATAAAAGTTAAGACACTAATCATAATAAAAAATAAGTAGAGAGGCAAAAATAAAAATTTGCATAAAATGCAAACCTTGATTGAAGGAGAGGCTCTCATGACCAGTAAAGAGCGTTGCTTGACCAATGTTATTGAGAGGTCTCTGCACTCAACATGTAAACGTTTACCCGTTGCTTTTGATATTGAAAAGGACTGCAGCATCCGATTAAACTCAATCTTTAAATTACCAAGTCACGTTTCAGAATAAAAAAATGTTAAATTAATGAAAGTATCATTTGACAGTTATATTTTTATAATTTTTGAGAATAAGCATATGGGACTCGAATGTGTTCCTTTCTCATGTCATGTCTTTAAATATTGAACGTTTTAACCAGATTACATAGACATATGGATAATCATTTAAATTAAATTTTGTAAGAACAATTTTGTTAGGTGTTTTTTTTAAATGATGGATGATAGGGCTTAGTATTTGATAAAACAAAATAAAATAAAGGCTTGTAAATCTGATCGTTTAATTTTTTTTTCTTAAAAAAGTTTATTTTGACAAAAATATCATTTTCCTTTATTGTAAAAGTATTTCTTTTTTCTTTGCAAACAGGGAATAATTAAGGTTAGTAAAACATATTAAGGTTAGTCTCATTAAAATTTCTATAGATTTGAAATTTCATCTAATATTGGTTTTTCTTTTTATCTCTTATTTTCATTGACTTGCCAAACTTTAAAGGAGTTAATAAATCCAACTGATTTATAAATATTTCGCCCTTTAAATAATAAACTATGTGAAAAATAAATATTTATTTTCAAAATTTGGTAATAAAAAATTATGGTATGTCCTTATTTTGTTATACAAAGCAAAAATGATAATAATAAAAAAAGTAACAACAAATACGATCCATCAATTGCTATTACAAGTACTCAAATTAACATCAAATTACCATGTAATAATTACCTTTTTACCCTCATCAATGAGAAGTGGCTGCAAGCTTGGAAGTAGAGCCCTTCTTGAAGAGAACAATCAATGGAGACACCAATCTGACAGAATTTGTTCATAATCGGCCGCGTAAATCTCTCCCAAACTGAGTCGGAATCCTTCAGCACGGCGAGCCGTCGCAGATACCATCGCCGATCGGCACGCATCCCAAGGAGAAGTGAAGGATATGATGTTGGAAATGCAGTCTTGAGGTAAGACATCCAAATTCATCTTTTGTTGTGAGCTATGGAAATTTAGAAGAATAGATGAAGAAGAAGAAGAAGAAAAAGAAAGGGTTGGTGATATATAATCAGGATAGGACTATATTTTAAAAGAAGATAATGGAGTCATGGTAGGCTAAAGATGACAACATGAGGCTGACATTTTGAAAAGTTGGGAAGGCATTTTGGCATTTATTACTTATTGGCAGCCAAAATAGTGAATGACTCAAAAATGGATCACTATCTTTGAACCTTTTGTTTAATTCTTGTAAGTGAATACATTTAATTTCCTTTTGTGGTATAGATTTAAAGGTGTGCGAGTTACGTGGGCCCACAGTTTGGTTTGTTTATTGGTTGAAAGTTGGAAGAAAACAAAGCACGAGAAAGAAGATAAGGAGGAAGACCTGTACAATAGTTTTTATTAAAAACCTCTTGAAATCCAATTTGAAAATTGGAATCTTCATCCTTGTTTTTGCCTAATTTTTTACAAAATATGTCCTTTTATTTTCACAAAATAACTCAACCTTAAAACTCCCATTTGGAATCTAAATATTACTAAGGAAAGAAAAAAAAAACGAAAAAAAACAATTTTCTCATTGGTTTTACCATAAAAAATATTAAACAAAATAAAATATAATCAAAATTTTACATATTTTAAAATTTATTAATCTATATATAATAAACATCAATAATTAAAATGACTTTGAATAAATATATAAAATTAATTTATTAAGTTTAAACTTTTTTTTAAATTTTTTTTTTTTTTTACATTTTTCCTTTATGTTTTCCTCTCTATCTTTTTTCCTTAATACTTTTTTGTTCAAAAAAGAAATGACAATGTAAATACATTAAAGAAACAATAATGCATGGAAATAAATCAATTTATGGTGATGATATAAAAATGACATCCTTCAATCAATTAATCATTCCAAAATGAATGAACTTGTAAACATTTTAAATAAATATTTGAAATTAACAAACACATAATTTTCTTGAGTCCTTAGGCCTCACTTCAATGCCTTCAATGATAAGTCCTCCTTTCAAATGATAACCCTTCACCTCCCTCAAACTCATCTTCACTTCCTCATCATCACCTTGATCGCCATTAAAGAAGTCTCCAAGCTCAAGCTCCATCCACCCATCTCCTCTCTCACATGGAACTGATCTTCCATCACCTTCTACAACTCTTGTCGTCCTCAACATCTCTCTGCAGTTCCCATTAAACAATCTCTCCATTTGCTGCTTCTTGCTGTCACTACACCTCAGATATGCAGTTCCATAAATGATTTCTAGTGCTATTGAGACTTCTACTGATATCTCTTGATGGCATCAAGTCAAGCCCATATTTCTAAGGTTGGAGATTTTTATGATAAGATATGCACCATATTTTGTGTTTCAGAGAGTATTTGAGTTCTGATTTTTCCATAAATTTCTAATCTATTAATTGTTTTGAGTTCAGCCACTCTGAGAACTTCATAAGAAAATGTGAGTACCCAGTACCCCCACTCATTAGTCTTTTTAATAAAGAAAAATAGAGTTAAATTTGACATATTATTTTTATTTGTCACTTAAACTAATTTAATTTATTTATTCTAACTCATCGATACAAAGATTAAATACCTTAAGAATATATAAGTTTTTAAGTTATTTTATTTTTATTTAAAAATCATTTTCCTTATCCTTTGTATGTTTTGGAGAACCGACGCAACCTTAAAGTTTGGATTTGAGAGTAAAAGGGTTCGGCCCATGGAAGGTTTCTCTATTATATAGGAAAAAAAAAGGTTATTTGATTAAAAGATCCTTTAAAATACGAATTTTGAAAATCAAACCATTTATCAAATTTTGACTATATTTTGATAAATATACTTTTATTGTTTTCTTATAAAAATTAAGTTTATAAGACACATGTAAATAAATACCTAAAAGATAAAGAATATTTTTATCTATAATGAGTTATTTTTCAAGAAAAAAAAAAATTGGGAAGGGTTAAATTTATAAATTTTGGATTATTTAATGTTTTTTAACTAAATATTTCTAATGAAAATTAAAAATGAAAGGAAACAAACCTTGACTCAGGGGACGGATGTCCATCTCCAATGTATAGATCATGGCCCAAGTAATGGATAATTTAGCAGACAGTGGGCCAGGATGTTTTGCCACTCCATTTTTCTAATCTGAATCTCTGCATTATAGAGTCAACAACGACATAAATAAGAATTAATGAAGACTAATTACCATCAACTTTTCTATTTCTTCGAACACGTTATTCTCGATCCTTTGGAATTCAATTTCTTTCACTTTCATTTAATTTTGGGCCTAAACATTCATGACACTTCAATGTCACATCCCACGTAGGTTAGGCAAAGGCTTGGAACAATGCCAAAGTATAGGCTTATCTTAACTTTTATAGCCCTGTTTTAAAGTTAATTATTCATACCAATACCTATGCGCTTAGGTGCAGGTTAACATTGTACACATTTTATACACTCTCACGATTAACACTATTAAATTAAATTTTATTTTATTTCTTGAAATTTGAGTTTTCTCCGACATAGAATGTCATATAAATTAAAATTTTATCTGAGAAAACTCAGATCTTAAAAAATAAAATTGAATTTAATGATGTAAAACTCATTCGCATACGCAACGAAATTTTTTACAATGAACCCACAGCCAATAATCCGCTTGGCCGCCACGATTTTACAGTTAGACGCAGAAATGAAACAACTAATTAACCTTGTTGCCACCGTCAATGAGAGTAGGCTCACACAAACGCAGAAACAGCTCCTTCTTTGAAGAAACCACCAATGGCTCAACCAACCTCGAC
This sequence comes from Tetrastigma voinierianum, assembly GCA_016808115.1. NCBI lineage: Eukaryota > Viridiplantae > Streptophyta > Magnoliopsida > Vitales > Vitaceae > Tetrastigma > Tetrastigma voinierianum. Next base: position 528,479 of record JAEQBH010001677.1, on the reverse strand, counting down.
AAGATATCATGATAATCCGCCGGCAAGAACCTCTCCCACACGACGTCAGACTCAGCCGCCGCTCGGAAAATGGAAGACACCAGTGACGATTTACATGCATCAGGAGGAGATGTGAGGGAGAGAATTGTGGAAACACAGCTTTCTGGCAACATGCTGAAGCCCATACCCTCCATTTTAGGACTTACTCCAAAGCTTGTGATGAATGAAGGATAAAAACAGAATAACCTGTTATATATTTATATTTGATTAAAAGACATCAAATGATTCTAAATTTGTCAATCTAACATTTATCATGTTTTTTCTTAAAAAATAATTCATTTTGTAATAAAATATTTTTCTCCATTTTATGCATTTACATTATCTCATAAAAAATGGATTACTTATGCAAAAAAAAAGAAAAGGATGAAATTTTTGTCAAATACAGGCCAAAATTGATGGGTAATTTGATTAAAAGACTTTTTAAAAGCCTAATTTTGGAAATTTGACTCTCTATTAAGTTTTGGTCCGATTTTGACAAAAATGTTCTTATTTTCTTGTAAAAATAACTGTTTATTTTAAGAGACAATGTAATACATGAAATAATAAGGATATTTTTGTTCAAAATAAGTTGTTTTTTTGATAAAAAAAAAAAAAAATAAAAGGGATATTTCAAAATTGATGGAGGGTCAAAAATTTTAAAATTAGTTTTAAAAAGGTTCTTTTAATCAAATAACTTTATATTATCGAATAGATATAGGTGGTGGATGGTGGACAAAGAACTACGGCTGACGTAGAACCGTACAGGAAAAATACATGTCTTCTGTCAACAATATTAATTTACGATGATCTAGTGATGAAATTCATGTTGGTGGCTGCCAAGTTGTAGATGAGGATTTAATGAATCATGTATGTGTTTGTATTAATGAAGAAATTGAAAAGGTAAGTAGAAGAGGTGGGGTGCCGCATGGCCACATATGTCCTCATCTTTCATGTATTAAAGATTACGTGTAATATTTGTTTGGTCAAATTAATATATGAAAAAATGTGTAATATATATGAAAAATGTGACAGACTAAGAGATTGGATGTTTAATTAAAAAAAAGATAAGAAAAGAAAAGAAAAAGAACAAATGTGGGGTGCATGATAACATCCACCGTGTCTAGCTCAAGAAAGTCCATGCTTGAGTACTAATGGATATACTTTATTATCTCGACACTACCCATTAAAAAAAAAAGCATAAAAAATGCAAAGACAACTTTGAGCATGTAATTGTAGAGTTTTAACTTTAAATTATAATGTTGCATATCTTATGCTCAACGTTGCCTTTGCATAGGAAAGAGAGGGATTTCGGATTCGAGTTTAAGTGAAAACAATTTACTATATTGTGATTAAAATGTTTAATTATAAAAAAAACTTTAAATTATAATGTTCTGTTAATAATTTTATTAAGTATTTGATTATTTAAAATTTAAAATTATTTATACAATTACTTTTTACTAAAAACTTAACTAGCTTATGGAGTCACTCTAACTCGTTAGATTGATTCACTAAATACCTTTTTAGAATTCTATTGAAAAAAAATTGGGCAAAAATGTATTCCAAGAAATTGCTTCAAATATTTCACTATATATATCTTTCAAACTTTCCAATCTCCCTCAATGATGATTCAAGTAAAAATACCTATCTTTTTACACTATTTATCTTTTAGATGATTAACATGTATAAATTTTTCATCAATGTTTTCAATAACCTTTTAACATTTGATAAGGTAAGAGAAGGATATAACATAATCTTTTTAAACTTTGTCAAATATTTAATTTTTAATTAAAAACACTTTTTATATTATAAATGTTTTCTAGAAAGACTAGTATATATATGTAGTTTCACGACCTTTTATAGAGAAGTCAAACCTAATAATCTGATGCAAAGTTCTATTTTTCCAAAACCGCTTTATTTAGCATGATTAAAGTATTTCATCTATTTCAAATTTCAAGAAAAATTTAAAGATTCTTAATGACATTACTTAGTCGATGATATCTCATATTTTTGTGCTATGTAAAAAATGTCACAACATGCTAGTAATTAAGTAGATATCCAAATTTCCAATGATTTAATCAACTAAATCAAAATATGAACCTATCTAAAAATGCCTTGTTTTTTTCTTTTTTACTTTTTTTGTTGAGGAGGAGACTAGCAATACAACCAGGAGGGTTTCTTCTTTTTGTGAGGTTACTATGTTAAAGCTTTATAGCCATTTTGGCTAGACGCTCCGCAGCCTCATTCCCTTCTCTATACACACTCTTGAGACTCATCATCCAATTCATTTGTGGTCAACCTTTAAGCTCTTTGATTACATTTGGGAGGGAGTTTTTTAATAGCTCAAACAAAGGTTATATAAATGTGTGTACCTATATGCGTGAGTGTATGTATCGTCTCAAGCAATAAAATAGAAGTATGAGTATCGTCCCACGATGATTAGGTTACTAATTACCGAAATTAGAATAGTCATAACTTTATTTAGATTGACACAAAGGTGAAATTGGAATTAAGCTAACAAATTTCTATGGTAAAGCCCCACTTGTTCCCAATGATGCTTAAATCATATATTAATGGCGATTCCACCTAAGTACATGCTATTATTTCTCAAACAGTAACAATCTACTATTGGAAAAGGTTCTAATGTATATCCACCTCAAACCATCATAACTATGGATGTATTAAGTAATTGAAATCCAACAAGTCACATGTAACTCACAAATATCTCTATTCTATGGTGAAACACAACATTTCATTCATGGTATAACATAATTATTGTTTCTCAACCTCAAATTAGGTCACAAATCATGTTAATGATGATTAATCATCAACAAGCATGGGAAATTGAATAGAACATTTAATATATATAAATCCAAACATCAAAGATAAACATCATGGTTCATTATTTAGACAACATCAAAACCCTAGAAAATGAGATTAGTTCATCAATGGGGAAAATACAACCATTAAAAAAGAGGAAAACAAAGAGGGAAAGAGAAGATAAACAAATTTGAGTGAAAGCCCCATCTTCTCCTCCTTCATTTCCTTCTTCTTCAAGCCTTTCTTCCCTAAGATTTGTGCTTTAGGGTGTTTCCACCATAAGAGCTCTCTTTTTGAACCAGAGAGTCTCCCCCTAACTCCCCTCAAAATGCCCTAAAATTGTTCTTTTTATCTAGTAGAAAATAGAGAGAGGAGAGACACTCTGACAAAACATGAGCCCCTATATTCACGCTGTAGCGTGATGAATCTGATGCTGTAATGTGGCAAAAATGGGGAACTTCTGGAACCATCCAAGCCAACTCACGTCGTAGCGTGAGTGGACTCACGCTAAAGCGTGAAGCACTCATGATAAAGCATGAACAACTCACGTTTAATTTAGAAATTCGCCTCTTTACTTTGTGATGTCGTATCGTGTTCATTCTAATTTAATCACGATTGTGTCTACGAAAAGCTCTCTGAGTCTAATCCGCCCATGCCAATAAGGGAGCCATAGTACATCAATAGGTGAATGATCATATTGCTTTCATATGACTTCATGATGACTGATTTTTCTTCGATTTTCGCTTCATTTCCGCCTCAATAATACTTAATCATAAAATTGAGAAAATAAAGTGATTAGGGAATACTTATTTATTTCATAAAACAACTAAAACCATAAAAACATGATAATAAATGAGTATTTAAGATACTCATCATTCTCTATCGCCAAACCTTTCACCCGTATATATACCGAGAGGTTCATTTCACTATGAGCTTTCAATCCCATCGCCTGCCATCGTGAAAACCAACAAGAGCCTAAGGTGACGTTGTTTTTTGACTTAATGAAGTTATTTAGTTTCAAAGATTATTTTTGTTTTTTTAAATTTTCACGACTGTCATTAAATTCTTAAAGTATGAATAAAAAGTGAATATTTGGCTTTTCTATCTTAAAAGCCATTTTCCACAAAAATGTTAAAAACCAATCATCGCCCAATACATACTATTGTGGACGATAACGAGGCTGGGATTTCAGGTGGTCCTATCATGACCCATTGCTTATTTTTTTTCACCCCAAACTCGTCTCATTTAAAATTAAACAGCTGCGAAGTGAGACGTAAAATTCTCAAACTCGCCCAAGACATTTTATTTGCTTCTATTTTTAAATTTTGAATTTTTATGATTTGCTTTTTTATTTTTATTATATTAAAATTAATATTTTTCATAAAAATAAAAACATTATGAATTTTTATAAATTGTTTATTAAAAAACATTATAATAATAATTATTATTTATATTAAAGTATAAAATAAAATAATAAAAATTTATTTTTAAAATATAATTCGTGATGGGGCTTATTATTTATTTTGATATTACTATATCGTCATTCTAGGCCCCTTTTACCCCGAAACAATTTATTTCTTCGCCCACTTTATTTTAAATGCATCTAAATTTCAAGCTATTTCCTAACTTCCGAGATTTTTTGTAAAAAATCTCATCTACGAGTCATCGACAATTTATCACCTTAAAATCTAAAATTTCCATTGGTCTCGTGACCAACGAACTTAATTTTTGTATCACTAGATTTCATGGTACAAATTTAACGCAGACCACACATCCAAGATCTAATTTTATGCGCTCCTAAACCCCATGACAATTTATTATTTTTATTAACATTTTGCCATTTTTGGAAAATTTCTAATTTTTCGTGGTTTTACAAGAAAGAACAACATTCGAACCTCGTTTCGATTTCCGGTAGTGTCAGTCCTGGCACTGATTAAAATTAAATCCAAACCTGCGCTATTGCTTTGGTGTGTATGGGAATCTGAACAACTTGGTCCTGTTGCCATCCATACTCACTACCTAAATGTTAAAAACAAACAAATTAATACTTAATGATATTAAGCATCATTCAACATTGTGTTCTCAAAAAGCTTCTATTCAGTGATTAAGAAAAACAAACACCACCTAAGCCTCTGCTTCTTCGATAGAGCTGCACCTCAATCTTACTGCAAAGCCTCCTTTCTTAGATAGAGAAACCAAACATGCCTTGTCTTTTTCATAAGTAAGGGATTAATTAATAGGATAAACTTCAATCAAGTGATTAACATCTAATTATTATCCTAGTCAACTTATAATTCTGTAATTGGATGAGCTTTCACGATCCTTTGGACCAAGCATCATCCTCTATGATGAGAGAAGTCCAACTTCTATGATCTACTATAAAACAAAATCAAATATATAAATATTTGTGGAAAATATTAATTCGGGATTATTTAATGCTTCCATGTTCTTGATGCTAGTTCACATGAAAAATCTATTTTAGAATTCTTGAATTTGAAAGTACATTCAAAATTAATAAATTATTTATATATATTTCTTATATTTTTTACCTTATTTTTCATTATAAAAAATCAAACGATACTTCATATATAAAATTTAACATATTTTAATTATATTTGATTTTTGATTTTACTTTATAATAATACTAAAAATAAAGAGAACATTTTCTTAAATATTTTTTTTCTTAAGAATTTTAGAGAACCAAACATAGTATAAATTAAACCAAAAAATTCATCCATACATACATAGACTCTAAGTATTCCATATGAGAGAGACAAAATGAACTCAATCAAACTCAAAGACTCTCTACATGCCAGACCCTGGGCGCACGACTGCTGATAAATGGCAGGGACCGAAGGACTTCGAGAGATCTAAAGCCTGCACGACCCTAAAGTTCCTTAACCTCAATTCAACAGAGAGTTGGTGCTGTTTCTAAGATTAAAGCTCAATTTTATAAGACACAACATTATAACATAATATAACAAATGAAAGAGATGTCAAAAAAAAAAAGCCTTTCATGCCATTGAATGGAATCAATCAACTTCTCATTTTAATTTCTTATATACACTTGGGCCTCACTTCAATGCCTTCAATAATAAGTCCTCCCTTCAAATGCTGACCCTTCACCTCCTCAATCTCATCTTCACTTCCTCATCACCTTGATCACCATTAAAGAAGTCTCCAAGCTCAACTCCACCCACCCATCTCCTCTCTCACATGGAACTCTTCCATCACCTCAATCACTCTTGACTTCAACATCTCTATGGTTCCTATAAACAACCTCTCCATCTCTTCTTCTTGTTGTCTCCACAACTCAAATATGCAGTCCCATTACAAACTTCGAGTTCTATTGAATTTCTACTGATATCTCTGATGGAATCAGGTCAAGACCAAATGCCCTATTGAGATTTTCATTATGAGATATACACCATATTTTGTGTTTCAGAGGATAATTATCTTTGATTCTCAATGATTCTCCAACCTAAGAGAATGCTCTGAGTTCAGCCACTTGTGAGAACCTGTGGGTAGAAAAACATGACAAGGCTTTAAATTTTCCATGTGGGGCTAAAAGGTGATAATTAGGTTGGACCGTTAGTTGGGTCATGTTTGATTGGAAATTGTATCAAAATTGACTTGCAAAGAATTAAAACCTCAAACACCTAAAATTTGTAATTAACTTTTTCTTAATGTTTTCTTCGAAACAAACGAACAAAAATGTTTTTCTTATACATATTTATCTTTAAAAACAATGAGTATTTTAATAAGAAAACTATGAGGACATTTTTACCAAAGTGAGGTTAAAATTTGATAAAGAATTAGGTTTATGAAATTTAGTTTTGAAAGGATGTTTTAATCCAAAACACCAAAAAAATATGAGAAAAGATAGAATGATTGGAAAAATAATGACAAATAAAGATACTGCAAGAATTTAAATATATTAAAATTCTTGTTAAAATAATTACTTTTAAGTTACCATAAACAATTTTTTAAATACTATTTTAATCAATTATTTAAGATAAGACATACAATTAACAAGATAACATCTAAAATGATTAAGATATTAACTCTATTTAAAAGTTAATTATTTTTCTATGACATATTCTACATTTGTTTTTAAATCGGTAGAATCGTACATGCTTTTCCTGAAATTGAGGGAAAGACAAACCTTGATTCAGGGGTAGATCTCCAACTCCAATATATGGGGTCATCGGCCCATGCAATGGACAAGTTCCTTGCAGAAAGTATATAGGATTTTTGCCACCCACTTGTCTAATTTGGAAGCTCTGCATGATAGTGATCATAAATGATCATGTCAACTTTACTTTCTTAGAGAGAGGGGAGGGGGAGGAAAAAGAAAAGTTTGAGCCAACCTTGTTGCCACCGTCAATGAGATTGGGAGAACACAAGCCCAGAAATAGCCTTCCCAGCAACATCAAGGGCTGAACCAATCTGACAGGATATGGCGATAACTGCCGGCAAGAACCTCTCCCACACCACATCAGACTCCGCCGCCCTCGAAACATAGGACAGACCATTAAGATTCACGTTTCCAGGGGAGATGTGAAGGAGAGAATTGTGGAAACACAGCCTTCTGGCAGTCGTTGAAGCACCACCTCCACTCAGCCTTACTGACCTTCAAAGAGACATAGCAACCTATTACTGTTGTTTGTCTTCCAGCTATAATCCTTATTTATAATGAGAGAGAGAGAGAGAGAGAGAGGATTAAGAAAGAAATTAATCCTAAACATGAAGGGAGGGAACTGGGAAGTACCTTAAACAAATACTTGGGTGCTATCAAGTGGGGCTTTTTTTCAGATAAAAGGGTCAAGTGTCAACGCCTATCAAGTTGTTAATTAAAATCTATTTATGGAAATGATTGACCAAATTTTGTGTTTGGTATATTTGAGTTTTACTTCCAATGATTTCAACCTAAGCACTGGCAGACCCATCCTATTTATGGCAAGAATAGGTATAAGATAATGAAAAATTTATAAAACTGAACTTCAGCTAGCTAGTTTAATACTGTAGATATTGGGTGGGGCAAAGTATATAGCATTTGAATTCAATTTCGGAGATCTAATGAGTGAAGTTTTTAAAAAATTCAGTGGGGTCGGCACTCACTGGGCATAAGCTAAGTCCGCCCCTGAACCCAAGACATCGTTTTGAGTTCAGCCACTTGTGACAACCTGTGGGTAGAAAAATTACAAGGCTTTAAATTTTCCAAGTGGGGTGGAGCCGAAAGGTGATAATTAGGGTTGGACCGGTTAGTTGGGTCAATTTTGAAAGGTGAAAATTTAGTGGGGTCAAGTACCCCACTGGGCATAATCTAAGTCCGCCCCTGAACCCAAGACATCGTTGAGTTCAGCCACTTGTGACAACCTGTGGGTAGAAAAATTACAAGGCTTTAAATTTTCCAAGTGGGGTGGAGACAAAAGGTGATAATTAGGGTTGGACCGGTTAGTTGCGTCATGTTCATATCCTTTCACAACTAAGAAAAACATGTTTGATTGAATGAACAAAATTCGATTTGTAAAGAAAAGAAAATTGGTTAAAAACTATCAAACAATCTAAAAATTTGTAAATTTAATCTCTCTAAGTGTTTTCTCGAAAACAAGGACAAAAATGTTTTTTCTTATACATATTTCCATCTAAAAAAAAATCAAATTATATTTTATAAGAAAATTTATGAGGACATTTACCAAAATGAGGTTAAAAATTTGATAAAAAGAATTAGGTTTATGAAATTTATTTCTGAAAGGATCTTTTAACCAAAACACCAAAAAATATGAGAAAAGATGTATTTGATTTAAAATGTTAATAAAGAAAGATACGAAGAATCTAAATATACTAGAAACATTTTGGGTTAAAAAATAATTAGTTTTTGTTACCATAACTGTAATACTACCTAATTCATAATTTAATTTAGCTTAAAATAACATCTAAAAGCGATTAAGATACTAACTCCACCTTGAAATTTAATTATTTTTCTATGACATATCTCTACCATTGTTAAATGGGTAGAATGATACATGCTTTTGAATCTCTGCATGATAGTGATCATAAATGACTATGTCAACTTTACTTTTCTTTAGAGAGAGAGAGAAGAGAGAGAGAGAGAGAGGAGGGGGGAAGGAAAGAAAAGTTCAGATTATGGAGCCAACCTTGTTGCCACCGTCAATGATTGGGAGAACACAAGCCCAGAAACAGCGCCCCTTTCTTCCCTTTAAACATCAAGGGCCGAGCCATCTGGACAGGATATGGCTATAATCCGCTTGGCAAAGAACCTCTCCCACACCACATCAGACTCTGCCGCCGCTCGAAACATAGGACAGACCATTGAATAATTGCATGCTTCAGGGGGAGATGTGAAGGAGAGAATTGTGGAAACACAACCTTCTGGCAGCTTGTTGAAGCATTCACCCTCCATTCTAGCTTATACGACCTTTCAAAGAGACATATATAGCAACCTATTACTGTTGTTTGTCTTCCAGCTGCAATCCCATTTATAACGAGAAAGAGAGGATTAAGAAAGGAATTAACTTAAAACATGGAGAGAAGGAGTACTCTGGGCTGCAAGATTCTGGGCTCGTCTGGTCTCAAGACGTTCGCCATAATGTCAACTCAGAAAAAAGGTCCGACGGCGACGTAATCGACCCACCTCTCTCACAAGGCTGGGTTAGCAAAAGGATCGAGAAGAAGGAGAAAAAGTTCCACATAGGATTGCGACCTTCCTCGTAGGGAGAGCTTTATACCGAATTTGTCTTCGATTTTATGAAAGATAATCCGACGCTGACGTATCCTCACCCATTTGCATTCTGATTTTTGTAAAGGATAACTGCATGATTTAATAGCCCACAAGACTATCTCACAGTAGTCATGTTTGATACTTACCTACTATAGTCGAGATCATCATCTATATATCACTTTAACATATTTATTTTTGTCTAACCACCAATACGCTTATGGGGACGGCCGATCGGACTCGACCCCAAAAGGTTTTAGGATTGTACCGTTTGGTTGGTTACCATGTGGTTTTAATATAATGGGCTGCCTTTGACTACTTTAAGTGGCGGGCCATGCAAGGTTTGCGTAGCGCTCGCCTATTTGATTAAGAAAGCCAGCCCAAAGGCCATGGTACTCATACGCCTCATTTTTCTTCGACATGATCATGCTCTTTCTGGGCCAGGAAAAATACATGTTTCAGACCCTGGGCATGAAAAATTGTAGATTATTAATGTACATATGTTCCAATGCGCCAATGACATGTGATGTCCCGATGGTGTATTTAACGCGTCTTCTGAGGTTCCACCTCTATATATATTGGGTTGAACCTCCGAAGTTTATGAAGTTGCCAATGGATTCCTCTTATGTTACACAAAGCCTCTCTTCACTATTGTGATTTTTTCCCTCACCCGTCTACAGCCGCGGAGGAAAGGTTATGGAGGGGGGACTTTCAAAGGTCTCTACAACTATTCGTCAGCATTAGACACCGGTGTTTGAAGACGACAAGCCATAGCACTCCATCAAGCGCCCTGGGACGAGGCCTAACTATGCCAACATCACATTTTCAGGGTTCTTTGCTGGGCCTTGTACAGGTCGGCTTAAGGTAATTGACAAGGGGCCTGATTATGTGGCCACCTCTTTCGTGGTTCTGTCATTAGGTGCCCTCAGGCCGGGCGCCTTCGAGGTGTAGCGGTTAAGGTGTACGGTTGAGAGAAGGAGAGCCATCGAGCGAAGCGTCTTTGGAGAGCCTTCAGGCAAAGCTTCTCTGGAGAGCCTTCGAGTAAAGCGTCTCTAGAGAGCCTTCAAGCAAAGCTTCTCTGGAAAGCCTTCAAGCAAAGCATCTTTGGAGAGCCATCTGGAGAGCCTTCAAGCAAAGCGTCTCTTGAGAGCCATCAAGCAAAGCGTCCCTAGAGAGCCTTCAAGCGAAGTGTCTCGAACTCTTCTTTTTCTTTGATTGTTTTCCTTCCTTGCTTGGTACTAGCCTAGTTTAGTTGCTTAGACATCTTTATAATGGATCTATCTAGGTCGTTGATATGTTTGTCTTTGTTTTATGTAACCATCATGCACTTCACATTTTAATAAGACGGTTTTCAGATACTTATATGTCGAGCTTTCTATTTTTCACTCTTGTATGCCGGGCTAGGAGCCATGATCTGAAATTGGTTTATGAGAAGCCTCTATTGGCTTTTAGGGATGGGCTTTAGTTTTTCCCTTCTGGGATTGCTCTCTGGGCTTTGCATAGTTAATGCACCCTAGGTCGTGTCTAGAGGCAAACCCAGGGGCCCAACAGCTAAACAGACCTAGGCCGATAGGGTTAAGGGCCTTGTGGTTGATAGATAGATCTCACTCATGCACCATACTCGAGTCTTTACTGACTCCCACCACATAATACGATACCAATGTGTGATAAAATCCGTGATTGATGGACATCCACCGATCATTTCTAAACAAAATTGCTTGCTTATAAAACAAAAGCTTTTTTGGGTGTTACATCTCAAATGATCATTTCATTTATGAAACTATGTGTTTTTGTGGGCAACAAATTCAAATTCCAATCAGAAGTGCTTTGGTACGCCTTCCAACACTTTTTGACTTTTACCATTGAGTATTCGAACTAGTCCCGGTCTTTCACCCAAGGGAGTATTCCAATTTCCTTCTTGCTATTACATTAGACATAAGTTTTACCATTTCTTGCCTAACAAGGTGGGACTCATTTGGACTTCGTCCAACGGTACTAAGCGCACTCATCAATCACCCATTGTGGTGTTGATCTCAACCACGCACTCACACCCATGAAATGCTATAGTCTCGTGTATATGTAATGTAGTTTACTCACTGAGCAATAATGTCATGCCACATATGTAATGAATTTCATATGGACAATTTATCTCATTCATTTAACCATGTATCATGGACAATTATATTACAAGCATATAATCTCCAAAACAAACATTTATCCCAAATGACAATATATTAGAACACATATATAAACATTTGATCAACAACAACAATCAAGCATGTCATTACTAAAGAATCTGCTAATAACACCTTTAACTCAAGGCCTATTGTGGCATGAATATGCTCCACAAAATGTACTCTAAACGCACTTTTGGAACCGGCTCCCAACAACTCTTAAAACCAGTCCCAAACAGACCCAAATTCGCCATAAAACAAATTAATCCAAATGTACTCTAAGGCCATAAACTAGATTTTTCTGCACATAAATTTAGCCATAAACCTGATTTTTTAACCCAAACAGCCCCTAAGGAGCTATAAAACCGGATTATTAGTCCAAACAGTCCATTAGGAGCCATAAAACCTGATTTTTCAACCCAAACAGCCCCTAAGGAACTATAAAACTGGATTATCGGTCCAAACTGCCCCTAAGGAGCCATAAAACTTGATTCTTCAACCAAAACAACCCTTAAGGAGATTTTTAATCCACAAAAAGTAGGAATAAACCAAAGTAGAAATAATCTCTACCTCTTGGAGCATAGTAGAATTGAAGGAGGTCTCAAGAACACCTTCTAATCCTGAAAATTTGATTTCCCGAAATCTCCTCCTGGGGTCTTCTGCGGAAATCCTCATTTTGGTACTCACGCCAGCCCTCATCAGTAGTTGGAATCCTCACTCGACTCGAATGAATTCCAACCGACTCTGAACCAGATCAAGAGAGTAAGCTTCGAGTTCTATTTTCATCCTTTTTCCCTCTCTATACAAGGCAAAGATGAAAATGAGACATTTTCCTCAAAACTCCTTTTGCCTAACCTTATCCACAACTAAAATACTCGCCCACGTCGTGCATGCCTAATACGACCGGGTCCGAGTTCATTTATGACCTAAACAATTTATTTCATCCCGTTTAAGTTCAAATTATGTTAAATGAATCTAATTTATTTTCCACATTTCAGTATTTTTCAAAATCCTGCTTTTGGGTCCATCGCACGTTTGCCTCGAAATCTTGAAAATCCGACCATCTTGAATCAACTAAATTTGTCCGTAACTAGATTTCAAAGAAAAAATCTAATGGTGAGGTCCATTTCACATCCGAGATTAAAATTTTCAGTCTATAGCCTCAGATCGAGTAATTTACCGTTTGCCATTTTTCAAAAATTGAATGTACCTGTGTTTTACAAAGATAGTTTACTGCATTACACATAATTCTCTCAAATTGTTTGCTCCACTGTAGCTGATGGGAGCTATGACCAATTTAGCTTTGATCTCCCTCAAATGCATACCCGCATGCTCATCACCAAACTTTGCATCATTCTCAGCTTCAGACAACAAAGCCTTGCAAATTTTGAGAAATTCGAATGAACCTTCAGAATCTTGTATGCCCTAGGAAAACTCATAGATACCTTTCACTATAGTTAGAAGCATTAGAGTTTTCATGAGAGAAATCTTAGCTTGATCTACTTCCATGCCAATTGTAGAAATTTTATGCCCCAAGACTATGCCTTCAGTCACCGTAAATTGGCACTTCTCCCAATTTAGAGCTAGGTTATTTTCCTTACACCTTGAAGTACCTGGCTTCCAAATTCTTAGGAAACTCTCAAAACCTTTGACCCATATACAGAGAAATCATCCATAAAAATTTCCATAACCTCTTCGTACTGTAACCGAGAAGATGGACATCATATATCTTTGAAAAGTTGTAGGAGCATTAAACCCAAATGGAATCATTCTAAAAGCAAATGTGCCATATGGGCATGTGAATGTGGTCTTTTCTTGGTCCTCTAGAGCTATGGCTATTTGATTGTATCTTGAATAACCATCCAAGAAACAGTAGTGAGAATGCTCTGCCAATCTATCCAACATTTGATCAATGAATGGAAAAGGATAGCGATCCTTTCTGATAGTAGTATTCAACTTTCTGTAATCTATGTAGACTCTCCATCTAGTCACAATTCTTATAGAATCAACCTGGTCCCTTTCTATTTATGATAACCGTGAATCCCCTTCTTGGGAACCACATGCATAGGCTTACCCAAGGACTATATGATATTGCATATATAAAGCATGCATTTAGCCATTTGAGAGCCTCCTTCTTCACCACCTCTTTCATTATTGGATTCAGTCTTCTTTGGTGTTCAATAGAAGTCTTGGCATTCTCCTTCATGCGTATTTTGTGCAAACAAATGGATGGGCTGATCCCTTCTAGATCTTCTACTGACTAAGCAAGTCTCCTTGTGTTTATGAGAATCTCTACAACCTTATGCTATTTGTCTGTAGTCAAATTTGCTTCTATTATCACAGGTTTGGACCTTTTTCACCAAGGAATGCATACTTTAGATGTTTTGGCAACTCTTTTAGGACTAGACCTTCAGAGCTCTTTTCTTCCTCCTGAACTTTTTCTTTACTGCTTAGATTATCTGTACTTCTTTCATTTAAGCTCAAACTCAAGTTTCGCTATCAAAATGAGTTCTCATTCATATAATCATCATGTCGCTTCTACAACTAGAGTTACATTGTCAATTTATACATTTTACTTGTTCTATATCATGTTGCTTCGTACATTGATTAAGGCTGAAGTGGGACTCTTCGTCCCAACTCCTCGTGGTAAACTCCCATTTTTCACATCTATCAAGGTCGGTCTATTTAGGAATGGTTTGCCGCCAGAATTGGAATATGGTCATTTATGTCAATCACAACAAAGTCAACTAGAAAATGAACTTTCCACCTCGACCAACACACATCTTCCAGATGCTCAGTTGGCCATTGACATGTCCGCTTATCCGTAAGTGATATTGTAGTAGAGTTAACTCCCCCAAACTTAATCTTCTTACCATTGATAGAGGCATCAAGTTAATGTTGGTGACCAGACTCACATGTAGCTACTCAAACTCATAGTTCCCAATTGTGCATGGTATTGTGAAGCTCCCTAGATCTTACATTTTCTAAGGTAGATTCTTCTAAATTATAGCACTGCAATTAGCAGATAAGCTCACACTCCCCCTTTATCCAACTTCATTTTCTTGCTGATAATGTCTTTCATAAATTTTGCATAGTGTAGCATCTAAGCTAAAGCTTCAGCAAAAGGGATGTTAATTTCAAGATTCTTGAAAACATTTAGGAATTTGGCATATTGACCATCTAGCTTGGATTGCTTCCATCTCTATGGGAAAGGGATAGGAGGTTGATAAGCTTTCACTTCCTCTTTCTGCACTATCTCTTCTTTGGCTACTTCCACTCATTCCTTCAAATTATCAGCCTCATATAATAGCCCATTTATGGTTTGCTTTTTCATCATTGTTGAATTCTACTATGTTTTCTATGTATTGTTCCTCAACATTGTATGGACCTTCATGAGCAAGTCCTGTTCAAATTATACTTTTCGTCAAACTTCTTCCACGCCTCCCACTTCATTACAGGAATGACCTCTTCTTTTTTGGTTGTTCATGATTGCATCTAGCTTAGCTTCAATGACTGACATTTTGTTCAACTCAATTACTCCACTTCCTCTTAGCTTGCTACTACTCCCTGAAGCTTCAGATAGAGCTTTGTAGTTGCCGTTAGCGAAGTTCCCTTAATACAAGCTGGGCAAATTTCCTCAACACTTTCCTTCCGAATGCACCCTAGAGGTCGTGATCCACAAGCCTTTCGGGCGTAATTCATGTGGCATGTTAGAAGATATCCATATGAGTCATCCGCATCACCATGCATTGGACATGTAACACCGAATTAGACCCTAATAGTTATTTCGCTAGTATAAGAAAAGTAAAATTTGTATTTTCCGAATATAAATGCTATAAGAAAAATGATAAACCCGATATTTATCCAAGAGTTAAGGATAAATTAGTAATTTTCCACTTAAGGCATAAGATGAGATTATATGCTAAATTGGAAACAAGATAAGTTAAAATTCTGCAAATATAAGAGAATAAAGGACATAACTCAGAAAGGAGAAATCAAACCTTAAAAATGGTTAGCTAAACATGTAATTTAACATTAAAAATGGAATAAGATCAAAATACCTCATTTTTTTGGCTTATTTACTATTTGAAGAGAGAAAGAGAGAAGATAAGAAGAGAAGATGAAGACGGAAAAGAAGGAGAAGTTTAGGTAAGGAAACTATAGTAAGGATGCTAGTTTGGATACTTGTAAGGATGTTAGTTTGGAAATACTTGTTTAAGTTGGGTTAGAAAAACCCTAACTTTTCAATACATGTGCTTTTGGTTGGTTTAAGTTAGTTTTATAGTTTTGTTTCGAAATAGTGTGTTTTGGTTGAAAGAGTTTTGATGAAAATGGCCAAGCCATTTATGTTACCAACACCCCTACGCCAGTGTGGAGTCCACGCTAGCATAGGAGTCCACGCCTAGGCATAGAGCTGTGCCTAGGCGGAGACATCTTCGCCTAGGTGGACCCGAGCTCAAGTTTTTTGAACTTTCTGGTCCCCCTAGGCGTAGCATGCTCTGCCTAGGCGAACCTCTCCAACTAGGCGTACTTGTAAGCTCTGTTTTAGTTCATCTCTTCCGTTAATTCTAAAATTATCCATCGATTGAATGAGAACCCTAATAAGTGAATGAAAGGGTCTCTGCATTAAACTATAAAAGTTATATGAAAATATTTTCAGACTTCACTGCGAGGTAAAGCGGTCAGCTGGGCAAACATTATTTCGCCTCTTTGCAATGTGGATTAAGAATAATAAAACGAAGTTATGAAATACACATAATTGTGGCGCCCGCTTAAGACCGAATAGTGAATGAATAGGCATCTCTGATTAGTGCTTGCACTCCCCGCTACCGCTTACGACACTTCACGTGGTGGCATGCAAGTATCCCATCGCTGCTTTGGCACTCCCGTTACTTACACTTTTGTTACGTGGTGCACGTCTTGATCGCTGGTTCAAGACTCCCGCCAGTGCTACGACACTTCAAGTATGTGGGCGTACAAATCTCGAATAGTGCTTCAAGACTTCGCTGTTACTGCTCGGTTACGCGGGTAAAGTAATCGTCGATCGCTCGACACTCGCAAAGCAAGTGACACTCTAATACGTGGGTAGTATGTCTTGATCGCGCTTCGACACTCCCGGCTAGTGCTACGACACTGCTACGTATGCACACGTCCCTAATTAGTGCTTCTAAGATTTTGCTAAGCAAGGCTACGACACTTGCTACATGGGCAAACACTGCTCCGCATAAGATCAGAATCTCGGGTATTTATTTGTATTGTGCCTTCATTCAAGATTAGAGGTCTGCGTGACAAATACTTTTATGTTGTATACTCGAATAATAAGATACATGACATTAAATGATAAGAATATGAATGATGAATAAGAAGGTTAATAAGAAATCAAGATGTTCCGTTCAGATGAACCCCTGCACCCCGTGATATGATATTTGTCTAAACTCCTACTGAGATATGAAAGTTCAAGCATAAGAATTATGTACATGAAAACTCTGTTATAGAATTCTGTATACGTAAACTCTGACATATGCTTTATGATATATGTATTCTCAGGAATGTGGGACCACTTGCTGTCATATTCGCTTCCTACTGTTATGTTTAGCACTGGTGTTTCATCCGTAGGTACTCAAGAGGACATCCGTGGCATTTCGCATTAGCCAGGGCCAACACATCTGTAGGAGTCCACCTAATGTAGGTTTCGAATTTGATTTTGTAATGTAAATGTAAAAGTTTTTAATAAAGGAAAGTTATTTACTTGTAAGTAAATGAGACTCGTGAATACGATAAGATGCCTAACCACCGCTACGTGGTGGTATTAGAATTTTATTTTATGGATTTGTTTATTGAAATAGGCCCACCAATGTGTCAAAGTGTGTGAAGGAGTCCTAGTCCCATGCCGTGCCCCCTATCTTCACTCAGGCGAGGGTAGGGACGTGACAGGACATCTTCTTAGTAGTTGCTTGTATCTCTCCTAGGCATTATACAATGATTCATCTTCTTTTTGTTTGAAAACAATGATTTCTCCTCTCCTCTCAAAAGTGAGAGCAGGAGGGAAAAATCTGCATAAATATGCCTCTATTAGCTCCTCCCAGTTGTTCACTGAGCCATAGGGTAAGGACTCAAACCAGCTTGCTGCTATATCCCTTAAGGAAAAAGGAAACAACTGCAACTTCATCACATCCGGATTAACCCCATTTAGTTTCACCGTGTTAGCCATTCTTAAGAATTTGCCCAAATGTTCATTTGGATCTTTACTTGCCTCTATGGATGGTTGCCTCATCACGAGTATTCTCTTCCTTTATCAACGTCTCCAAAATCCTCTATCGCCTTTGCCTTTGTTGAGGTTTATCACCAACAACTGGTATATTCTAATTAGTCTCTCTTTGTTTTGCCATGACTGATTCTTCTGCTACTCTCACCTTCTTCAGATTTCTCGATGTTCTCTCTAGTTCAGTGTCCAATGGTAGCAATTTAGCTTCTGGCCTTCTATGCATGTAAGAAGTACTTGAATTTGTAACACACTAAAATCAAAGTGAGAATGGTATATAATTTGATTATATCATTCTAAGCTCAATAAAAAGATAAGTAGCTAAATCAACTACTTCCAATAAGACTATTTTTGAAATTTTTCTGAAAATTTTGATAAAAGATAAAAATGTCCAAATTAGCAATTTTCTTTTTTGTTGGAATATTGATTCTTAAACCTCTACTTTAATCCCCGGCAAAGGCGCCAAAAACTTGTTAGGCCAAAAACCCGCAACTGCCATCGACACCTACCAAAGATCATGAACCCCGACAACGACGGCAAAAACTGTTATACCAAAATGTTGTTAACCAAATTTCGACATCAAGCACATCGACTACTCACCGACAACGGCCGCCTAAAAAACTTGATGACCAATAATATTGTTTTTCTGTTGTTTACTTATGATAATATACTTAAAATTCAATTTGATCTAAATCACTGCAAGTGCACATGTCATACACACACACAAACTTATTCATGTGTGTGTGTACACATATTAGACATATTCTATATATACCAAATTTCTGTCACTGCTGCTTAGAACTATTCAGTCCCCTGTAGTGGTGCCAAAAGCTTGTAATTATATTTGATTTTTAAAATAGACCATAAAACTACAACCAATTTCTAACATTACCACCAATGACTATTCAATCCTCAGCAGGAATGCCTAAATCTTGTTGTTTGACTAAAAATTATAAGAAATGTTTTTTGATGTGTATGTAATAATGCAAATTTATATTAGAGATGAGTATAATTTATACTCATTTTATCAATATGTTTTGTTTATATTTTTAGTAGTTTTATTATATAAATAAGTGATCTACCGTCTAAATGTTCAATTTGTGATTAGGGTCAACCATGAGCCAAGTATGGAACAAAAACAAAGAGATAAAGCCTAAAAATCAAAGAACTACACATGCAAAGCAGCCAGCCATTGTGATATGATGTTTTCAGTCATAGATGATCTCAAATGGCGCAATATTTATATAGATGGATAGGAGACTTCTCAGGCTTTTTTAGCACCTTATTCACTCCATTTGACTTTAAATGATCAAGCAGACTCTTGTAGTCAAGGAAGAAGAGAAGAGAGCCTG
This sequence comes from Tetrastigma voinierianum, assembly GCA_016808115.1. Lineage (NCBI taxonomy): Eukaryota > Viridiplantae > Streptophyta > Magnoliopsida > Vitales > Vitaceae > Tetrastigma > Tetrastigma voinierianum. Next base: position 509,114 of record JAEQBH010001677.1, on the reverse strand, counting down.
CAAGTGACCAGCTTGGAGAATTTTGTAGATTCAGTCTTATAATAATTTCTAAAGTGCTTTTCCTGTCCATATCCAGATTCTACACTTTAAGAGCTTTCCAATGGTACCTACACTTACCTAAATCGAAGTTCGGATGACAAAGCCATGCTTACGAAGTTGGTCCAAAAACGTGGAGCAAATTTAAACTTAGAGACGTTGAGAACCAATACGCTACGCTGCAGAGTGCAAAACAGAGCATCCCAACGTCAACGTTCAGGTTGGTTTCAGCGATTTAAACATTTACTGGAGAACTGGGGGTTTTTAAAGCTAAACCCGAGGAATCGAGGAGGGGGTTATTTGTGACGATTTGAGTTTTTGAAGGAGGTTCTCTTAGGATGCAGTTGACCCTAAGGCACACATCTTGAAGGGGAAAAGCTTGAAGAAGAAGGAGATTGAAGAAAAGGAGATGACGCTTTCACTCAAAATTGTTTATTCTCATAATCTTTGTTTGTTATTATTATTATTATTTTTTTTGATGTTTTTCTTTCACTTAAAGATGTTCTAGATTTATTTCTAGGTTTTGCTTGTAGCTCACGCTTTCGAATGGATTAATGGTTATTTACGTTTTCATTCATTATATGGATTGATTTTATCTCGACTTGCTCTATTTCTATATTTTATTTACATGGTAGTTTTTGGCCAACATTGGCGTGTTTTTGATAGGAGTCTGAGATTGAGAGATGATGACGCCTAGGGATATGAATAGAGCAACACTTGGTCAATCGGCGAGTAGAGATATCCCGGTTCCAAGTGTGGCATTAAGGGTTTAAACATTTAAGCGTTTCGGAGTCGAGGGTTGAGGTAGAGATGCACTACACCCTATTGGCGTAGATAGACAAATATATCTTCGGTAGAACATCTTGTAAGCACAATCAAACTCACATCGTAAATCAATTAATATACCGAATGAATAATATATTTAGGTTAAAATCCATCGAAAGTGTGGCAAGTGTGTGAAGGAAAACTTAGTTTTCTGGTAATAATAAATTGATTTAGCAACAAATATAGGGATTAGTTTTCTTTTATTAATTGGAATTCATTACTTTTTTAGGTCTAGATAATATTTATAGCGTAAAGTCAGTACTCAGCACACTTCTCCTTGTGGGACGACACTTGACTAGCCATTATACTACGTAAACTCGACGCGTATACTTGCACGTACGGGCCTACGTTTTTACATTAATTTACACACCTATACTAAGGCCATCATTAGGTCTAATTCTCTGCAAATGCACAATTCCTACAAGTAATAAAAATGGATTTTAAGTTCAGATATCATTCTAATGTGAGATTGATGAGCGATCTAAAATCAATTACCCATACTACTCAAGATCCTACTATTTGAACTCAAAAGTACAAAATTGATTTGTTTAAACTAAAGAAAGAATTAATTAATTAAAATTTTATAACTATAAATGCAATTTAAATTAGGATTGAGAGTTCATTAAGTAAAGTTGTCACGCCGAGCCCGACCCGATGGTGAACCGGATCCGGAGACACGGACCGCATAAAATCATTTGTCAAAACACATTTCATATAGACATACATATATATGAATATATGATGGCATTGCTAATACTTTCATTAATATTAGAAATATACATCAAATCATTTCAAGATGACCCATATTTATTATATAGTACAACATAGTGATACAAAATGACATTCCATGCCTTTCCAAAACATTTACAAAATATTACCTGAGCTCACTTTGCTATTCGTGAAGACTTAAACATCTTTGATTTCACAAAAATAATCATGTCATAAATGAAGTGGTATGCATGAAACGTAGCTGCCAGGTAATTCGAACTGTATAACGGTGACTCTATGCTCGACGGTCTTCAGCCTACATATCTACGTGACTGGGCCGTGAGAAATCAACATGTTAAGCATTTTACGCTTCAAATATTCTTTACATTTCTATTCTCATGTCAAACAATCAACACAACATATATATGTACATATAAATAATATTCGGCTACATGCATACATTATTCGTCACAACTACATTCAACATATTTTTCCAAACAACATTTCAGCATACTGCTCATGTGATCAATGCAATATATATATATATATATATATATATATATATATATATATATATAACATTTTATACTAGTTTACTATCTATTCATTTTATCTCTCGCATATAAAAACACGATAATTCACATCTTCATGCTTGCATATACTAGTAATGTACCATCGGGTCTAAGGCTTTGTTACCCGAGACTTAATTTAACACCTTGTAATGCTTACACTACGTGAAAGCTTCAAATCGAAAAGATACTTTATCAGATTCATAAACGTTGTTTACAAGCTTGGAAAGAATAATTTTTTATATTTGAACAAGCTGGGATTGTTAGAGCTTTGTCTAAATATAATCGTTTGTTTAAATTATTAAAAACTGTTTTTGTTATTTGAATTTAAAAAAGGAGGCAGTTATTTAAAAATAAAAAGGAGGCAGTTTTTGTGAAACAATACAACCAAAAGATATGTTTTTGCATTAACAGGTGTATTTGTTATTGATCGTAATACTTATTTCACATGAAAGAATATATAAGCACCCATTCTTTCCGCATATCTCAAAAGTGTTCTTCATTCTAAAATGAAGGTTTGGTGCAAATTCACAAAGGTTTGTCATATCCTAGAAGCGATTTACGAGACCCAAAGCAAAACTCTAGAAGATAGGACAAATAACGCTTTTAAGGAAAGCTTATTCATCGTTTCAAGTCTTCATCTTTATATATAATTTCTAATAGGATTAACATGGGAATACTAAAGTTCCTTGAGAAAAAGGAGGCCATGGTGATTGATAAGGACCCATTCCCACCAGTAGAGTTAATCAACATAGCTTAGTGATTTAAGGGTAATGCTGTGTGTAAAGAAGGTTGGAAGATTTTCTCCAAGTGCCATGATAAGAAAGGTATGAATTCCTAAGAAATATTTAGTTCATATGGATGATTTGGCAGCAAGAAGAAGAGTGTCTGCATCCAGAGAAAGGGAAAAGAATGAAAGGTATCCATACCATGCAAAACAAAAAAGTAAGAAGGAGAGAAATTTTCCAAGGGAAATGATGTTTCCCAAAAAGAGATGGATTTTTCCAGGGAACAAGGTACGAATAATCCTTCAAGGAGGAAAATGCCTCAAAGGTTTATAGTGTCTCCTCTCATTCTCACTTGAATAAAATGGTATGGTGAAAAATAGAAAATTTCAAAAGCTCACCATAACTCAAAAGCAAGGATGTAGAGACAAAGAAATATGGAGAAAGGGCAACTACATGAAGTGAAATGTCATAGGGAAAGCCAAAAGAAACAAATAATATGAAAGAGAAGTGATGCCTACCCAAAGAAAACCAAATCTAAAGGAAGGCTATAGAAGACGGTGAGTCTAGCTTCGTGATTCATCAAGAAATGGATTTGAAACTATTCTCTGAGCAGGTACAATCCCTATTTCTTTGAAATGTTGTACCATTTCCTTAACTTTTCTAGATTTCTTCAAGTCAAAAGAAATGGAAGAAAGCCTAATAGAAGTAGAGAAAGAACATTCTCTAGCAGATAAAAAACATGGTTATAGGGTAATCACCATTGACTCCTTTTGAAGGAACAAAGCCTGCATAAGATCGGAAAACCATCGTGAAATGATAAACATATAAGGTCTCTCTATGTAAGAGCACACTTTAATGGAAAACCAATATCCAAGGTGTTGGTTGATAAAGGATCAAAGGTAAATGTGTTGCCATTAAGGATGTTGAGAGCATTAGGAAGAGGCATTGGTAGAGCTGTCAATCTAGGAGGGCGAGTGGGTTGGGCCAAGCTCACACCGGGCCAAGGGTAGAACTGGGCTGGATCGGGCTAAGCCTAATTTACAATGGGTTGCCATTTTATTGGCCCAACCCAACCCTATGCCAGGCCAACAGGCCAACCTAGCCAGCCTTATGTATACTAAGAGCATGTATTTTTATTTTTATTTTTTTGTGTTCAACTTGAAACGATAAATGAAAAATTATACTAAACAAGAGCATGTATTCAAAGTAAAATTTCTATAGAACCAACCTATAGAACCAAAGTGCATATGTAACCGAATTCGCACTAAATAATAATGAAGCTTTAACACGTTTTGACCAAGTTTGACCAACACTTAGTATGTGGGCCTCAAGTTGACTTTTTCAAAGATGAATAGTTTGGGTTAATCCAGCACCATTTTGTAGGCCTCTGGCCGATAATGAAGTTCATAGACGGCGGAACGGGTCAATCCGACTCTACTGATAAAAGTTACTAAGAGTGAGAAGTTCAAACAAACAGCGACTTTACCGTTGTCCAAGTCCGTGGGTTTTTACCCAAAGCCGACCTGAAATCTTATAACATAACTTTGGGTGCCAAACGAAACCCTAGCCCCCAAACACCATCTGAAGTCTGAAACCCTAGGAAAAACTCTCCAAAATTGTGAACACCGAGTTGGGTCATTTTGACCCATTTGCGAGCCGTGGAGTTTTGGACCAAAGGAGGCATCACCGGCCAGCCACCTGCAACACGCGCCGGCCAGGGGGAAGCACAACCTCCGGAAGATCACGCCGGTAAAGTTTCCCGGCCAGCCGCCGCCGGACGCGCCTGGGATCGTCGCACGAGATGGCGCGGCGGCCACCTGACTTTCTTGACTTTTTCTACCATTTCAGCCATTTTCGCCAACCCATACCCCTCCCACCATTTTTGGACCCTCCGAACTCATCGCGGCCCCTTTTTGCGCATTCCTCACCGCTTGAAAAGTTACGACGAAACAAAGTTATCGACTGATTCAGTTTTTCTCTGTACCCACTAAAGAACTTTTGGACCAAGGTACGGTACCGATGAGTTCTCGGGTCTCTCGATTTCCATTGATATATGGTTTGTGAATTTGGACATCGTTAGTTGGTTTTCTCCATTTTGTCATTTCGTAATTTCTCTGAGAGAAGTTTGGACTAAAACGAGTACCAATAGGTCAAGTTAGGCAAAATTGGAGTTGGATTAGTGGAATCGATGTTTTTATGAATTATCGATCTGCTCAATTTTTTGAGAAATTAGCTCCCAGTTTAAAAGCCCCAATTTTCAGCACGCCTATAGGGCACACTGTATAATTGGGCCTGTCAGGGTCAAATTTAGCGAGGTTTATAGTTCTAAAAATTACACTAAGGCCTTAGGGGCATCCCAATGTCGTTGGTTCAATTATCGATTTATGGTATTTTATTTATATTACAGCACTCACGCGGGAATGAGACGATCCTGCGGGAGGATAAGTGGATTGAGAGCCGTCATTCAGGCACATAGGGTAATCCTAATCAACAATATTTGTATCATATATTCTCCTTCATTAGTCAAGCTAATGCAAGAGAGTAGTGGTCTAGGGTCGAACATAGGGATGAGTTTTGCATAAATGATTTGAGTGAAGTCAAAATGGTGAATTTTGTTTGGATTTTAAGGTTTTTGGTAAAAACAGTGGTGTATGGTGGGTTGCATGATGAAAATAAAATGAATAAAAATGTAAAAGAGAACTCCTTAAAGTGTCTACATCGATTCGGTTCCCAAAGTTCATCGAGGGGTCCCTGGTTTATTTCTCATTGGGAAAATGACCTATAGTCATTTCCGAACCTCCATCATTTAGCTTTTAAAAACTAAACCCTATGATTTTCCTTTGAAAGATGGCATTTAATCGAACATTCATGGTCCCAAACAAAGGAAAACCTACCTCCTGCGAATTACCTTACATTAAATAGAGGCAACTAATGAATATCACTGGATCTAGTATTAAGCATCTAATGAACTCTAAAAGATTGCCAAATACTGGTCGATCAAGATGCACCTAAGAGATTTGAACCTAGAGTGAAGGTTAGGAGCATAAATGCCCATAAATGTGTGCGAAGAAACAGAGGACCAACAAGTACCTTCGTAGGTCCGCCCAACAAATTCTCGTCTAAGGAGGAGGCCTTGCCAAACATCCCCGAAATACATCCTCGAGGGGTGTTTGGCAGCCGAGAAAAGGGGAGAAAAAGGAAAAGCGGGAAACTGGAGAGAAAAACGGGCTGAAAGCTTTGCCCTAGAAATTTTATTCGTCCCTTTAACAGTGCTTGGCTTGGGCATTTTGTAGCCAACCCCTTTACCATATTACAAAAATAACCTCCCAAATATTCTTACAAACTAGGGCAAAGGAAGAAAACAAAAGAGACCAAAAGCAAAACACACGGGCAAGCAGGAAATCTGTGGCAGAACAAGGCAAGCAGTGTGAGGAAATTTCCCAGTGCTCCAATTTTTAGCTCCACTTTTCTTTGCATTTTTCTCGCTTCTTCTTCCTTCGTATCCGATCCGTAATGCCGAGTTTGACTCGAATTCTTCATGCTCTGACGACTCAACAATTTTGGTAACGATTAGCTCGCAAACTGTAAAATTCGCTACAAAATGCGACAAGAGAATAGTAGGACCTTAATGTGCAAATCGGTTACTTTAGAATGATTAGTACAATAAAAAGCACTCAAACCTATAATGGGGCCAGGGTTCAAAATATCACTCGGCACTAATCACACTTCAACCTACACATTGCTAGTCCCTTAGCAATGCAAGAAGAAATGAAGCAGGAAGCATACAAAAATGATAACAAAATAATGTTCACAAAATGTTGTGAATGAGTAATGCCTAACCCTGGGTGTAAGATTAATCGTCGTGTCCACAACTATTATCATGAGAAAGAATGCCATACAAAATTGAGTATCAAAAGAGCCTCCTCTTCGTGAATCAACCCGTAAAACTTCCACCAAAATCTAAGTTTTTATTTTATCGCCTCAACAATAAATTCGTTAAACCGCATTCTCCCAACCTAGCTACTACCACGACCTAGCATGCTAACCAACCTAAATAGATCAGGACCCACCTCTTATTCCACAATTCTTTTATGCCAGGTAACAATGAGAAATCGACCTCACCAAAGTCCATGTAACAGGGATCTACCGATGACTCCCAACCAATTAAGGCTTAGGGCACCAAGTCATAAGGATCTTTCGACCACAAACTCTACAGGTGTTTCACCTCGACTTCGAATGATTTCCTGCATCTAAAGACCTACAACTTGCTAAAGTCCCACCCATCCACCCATGTAATCTAGCACTAAGTCGGTGGCTCCCAACCGTTGAAGGTTTAGGGCACCGGCTTTAAAGGTTTTAGCCTATATACCCGGACCGTGTTTCTGTTTCAAGGCAAAGCATTGCAATATTTACTCTTTTTCTTTCTTTTCTTTTCTTTCTTTTTTTCTTTTCTTTTTCTCTTTTTTTTTTTTTCAAGACGCATTGGCTTCTTTCCATGGGTCTTTAAACTATTAGCGGTCAATGAAACTAGGGTAGGTTATGCAAAGTAAAGGAGGTTGCGCAGCCAAATTTATTATTGAAACCCCAATGTGCCTTGGGTGTGTGGTTAGCTAAAGGTGGAAGAAAGGTCGAAATCAAGAATTCAACTAATCATTCACTAACCAAGCATGGAACCACCTAACATCAATAAAATTGGACAAAGTTTCAATTTTTCAAACCATGGGCTAGGCACAACACACAAAAATTTTGGTTGTAAAAAGGGTCCAAATTTGAAAAGTGTCGTTTAGTATAACATCTTTATAGAAGGGGAACCCAACAAACCACTAAACATCACAAAATGAGCTTTCACAAAATAGTATGAAAGTACAATATAAAGTCACTTCTTCTCGATAACTCTCCCCCAAAACCCAAACATCTTTGTCCGAAATGGGGCTCGGATTGGAAAATTAAAGAAGGAAGTGTTACCTCCTTGATGATATGTGATCATTTCTAGATAGGAGACTTCGCAAGCTTTCCATCGACACCTTATCACTCAAGCCAAGCTTCCAAATAAAACAAGTTAGAGAAGAAAAGAGAAAAAAGGGACCGCTAGAGCATTTTTAAAATTACACCTTCATAAAAATTTCAAAAATGTTGTTTCTAGCCATATTTGGATTCTACACTCTAAGCTTCGTAACTACTCAAGAACTTCTAAAACGGAGTTCTGACGGTAGTTTACGAATGAAACAAAATTCGAGTAAATATGTTTCATAGCGAAAATTTCATTACGCTACGCACTTTCGCAATTTTAACGAATTTCCGCTTAAGCTAGATTTAAATTTGACATAGCGAAAATTTCAAGAGTTATGTAAATTTTCGCTATGTCTAATAGCTTAAAATTTTTGAAATTTTATTTAAAATCAAATAAAATAAATAATAATAAAATAATAATAATAATAATAATAATAAAATTTTTTTATAAAATAAAACGATTTTTTTTTATGGACAATTTTTTTAAATCCATTTTTTATATAAAATTTTAAAATAAAATAAATATTTTTTTGAAAATTGTAATAATATATAAAAAACAAACGTTTTTTTTTTATAAATATATAAAATACATAAAATAAAATAAAATAAAATAAAATAATAAACAAATTGGAACCGTGGCAAAAATTTTGTCCCTGGCTGAAGCCGTGATATTTCGCTATAAGGTGAATTTCATAGCTAGGAAATTGCCAAGAGATAGCAAAATTGAAAAATTTCGCTAGCAACAGTAAATTTCGCTAGTTAGTGAAATTTCGCTAGCCTAGCGAAATTTTCACATAGCGAAAATTTCGCTAGGATTGCGAATTTTTCGCTATGATTGCGAAATTTTCTCCTGCTCTCTGATTTTCAATCCAGGCTTCAAAATTTGCACAAAAACTGCAAAAATTAGTGCAAGAAAAATTAAGAAAATTGCAAAAATTAAAAATTAATCTAAAAACAAGAATTAACTAAAAATTAGAGAAAATCTAAAAAGAAAATTATAGAAATCAAAAAATAAAATACGATAAAATAAAACAAAGCAAGAAAATCAAAACAAAAAGCCGTATTAGGAAATGCCAAGGTTCGGATGCTCCAAATCCGAACCGGTATTCGAACCATCCTCTGTGCTATGCGATGTGAGCAGCTGCCAATTTTTTGATGTAGTGGCAAATAATACGAAAGCAATGGCCACTAGCTTCTTGAGGTTTTGTAGAACAGGCAAAGGATGGCGGCCTGTGGGTGGGTGCTTCGTGGGGTTTTGTGTTGGGATTGGGATGCAAGTGGTGACATACACTTGGTCGCTGGAGGGGCCATTGCGTGGGCTTTGGTGGCTCAAGCAAGGCGTGGGGTTCAATTCCATGGGAAATGAGCCAAATGCTTTCCTTTGGGCTCATCCACTCGCTTTGTTTCACCGCCTCCCGCCAACAATGGGAGATTTCTCTTCTTTTTCCATGGCCCATATACTATACCTAATTGTGGGGCATCCCGTACGGAGGAGTCACCGATTCAACTTTCAATTCCTCCCTGAGGTCAGTAGCTTGAGCCCGCTCCTCCAAAAATTGTTTCACTACACTCATCCCTCCTGATTTTCTTCCTTTATGATCAAGTCAGTTGGCAAGCTTTGAATTTGAACATTGTAGGTCACAACTTGTCGACCCACTTCACTTTGAAACCCATCTAATGCTCGTCTAGGGTTCTCCACGATAAATTTTTTTTGACTCAATTGAGCATTAAATTTCTTTTGTTCTCCCACAGCATCACCCACTAGTTTGGTAAGGTCTAGAATTGCTTGCTCAACTGGGGAGATTGGCTGTGGTGGTTGAGGCTGAGACAAAGAGGCACACCGGAGGCAACTATGTGGGAGTGCACTCATCCATCGGGTCTCTATACCCTCATGGATCTAGGTGGGTTTGGATTTCTTCCAGGTTGCCGATTCCGAAGGTTTCTATAGTCCTTTATTGACATGTATCCTCTAGAGTTCCCTCCATAGGGTAATCGATCGATTGTTTCTCCCTCTAAGTGTTCCATTTGGTTCAATCTAAGTTCAATCTAAGTTCTTAAGGGAGATCACTTAAGTACCGCCTCTAGGTTTCTAATCCACTAGGAATGATTCCCGCAGCAGTTAAAACTGTGGCAACACAAAACAACAAAGATCCTACGAAGATCAGCTTTTTTTTTAAATGAAAATAAATAAAAATGACAATGAAATATGTTAAATTCACTGTAAACTTGTACACGGCGATCATTGCTGCCTCCACAAATGTCAAATGCACTTTAAAGTAATTCATCCTCTCAAGAATCTGCGCCATTCGATTCAGGCAACGGTGGTGATCCTAATCAACAATATTTGTATCCTATATTCCTCCTACCGTCAGAATGCCTACTCGTAAGATAAATGTCTGTGGTCGAACACGGTGGATGAGTTTTCTGTGCCAAATGACGAGTGAAGTCAAAATGGTGAATTTTGTTTTGGATTTGTAAGGTTTTTGGTAAAAACAAGTGTGTAAGGCGGGTTGCGTGGATGAAAAATAAATGAATATGTAAAAGAGAACTCCTTAAAGTGTCTGCCACCGGATCGTGGTTCCCAAAGTTCACCGAGGGGTCCCTGTCATTTCCTCACGCTGGGGAAAATGACCCATAGTCATTTCCGAATCTGGACCATTTAGATTTTAAAACTAAACCCTATGATTTTCCTTTTGAAAGATGGCATTTTAATCAACATTCATGGTCCTGATGAAGGAAACTCACCTCCCTGACTCCAATCTTACATTAACAAATGAGGCAACTAATAAATATCATTGATCTAGTATTAAGCATCTAATGAACCTAAAGATTGCCACAACACCGGTCGATCAAGATGCACCTGCAGACATTTGAACCTAGAGGAAGGCTAGGAGATAAATGCCTATAAATGTGTGCGTTAAGAAACAGAGGACCACCAGCTAATTGTGAGCCCGCCCAAGCAGCCTCTCTCTCTCGCTTCAAGGAGGCCTTAGCCAAACATCCTCTCGAAATACAACCTCGAGGGGTAAGCCTGGGCAGCCGTAGAAAAGGGGAGAAAAAGGAAAAGCTGGAAACTGGAGAGGAAACGACAAAGCTTTGGCTCCTAGAAATTTTATTCGCCCCTTTGAACAAAGTGCTTGGCTCGGGGATTTTGTAGCCAACCCTTTACCATATTACAAAATAACCTCCTAAATATTCTTACAAACGGGGCAAAAAGCGAAGAAAACAAAAGAGACTAAAAGCAAAACACACTCGGGCAAAGAGGGAATTCAGAGCAGAACAAAGGCGCAGGCAGAGGAAATTTCCTAGGGCGCCCAATCTCCTTTGTAGCTCCACTTTTCTTGCATTTTCTTCTCTCATTCCTTTCCGTATCCGGACCAGAATGTCGAGTTTGACTCAATTCTTCGTGCTCGATCGACTCAACAATTTTGGCACTATTAGTCAGCAAAAACCGGCAAAATTTGCCACAAAAATGCGATCGCAGAATAGTAGAGACCTTAATGTGCAAATCGGTTAATTAAAATGATTAGTACAATAAAAGCACTCAAAACCTATAATAAATATATTCAAAATAGCACTTTTTTGGGCACTAATCAAGATTCGTAGCCCTCGCGAGCCGCTTATATGTTTTTAATTTGATTGGGTATTATGTTGATATATATCTATTGTGATTAAATATTTTATATATACCGTTCATCAATACGGCTGCATACAAATGTGATTATCGGTCTTATATAAAAAACAAGTTATCATTTTATGTGAATTTTGTCAACATTTTAAATAACAAAGCTCCACCAGTTCTGGATGAGTCCTGCATTTGGAATATTTTGGGCACGTGATCGAGGTTGTAAACCAATCTTTGAAAACTATTGCTTTAAAAAAAAATGGATTCTGAGATTTGTGGAATGACTTTGATACCGTATTGTCGGGAAAGTACATGTGGAGTAAGGGAACAATTTTATTAGTCGCCACGTGACGGGCCAGTTCACCCAGGTTTATTAGGTACGCTGTGATGGCCAAGCTTAATTCCGTGAGGTTTATTAGGTGCCACGTGATGGTCAGGTTTACCCGGAGGTTTATTAGTTGTCACGTGATGGCCGGGTTTACCCGGAGGTTTATTAGTTGCCACGTGATGGCCTGCCCACCGAGGTTTATTAGTCGCCACTGATGGTCGTATTCCACCTGAGGTTTATTAGTTGCCACGATTTTGCCGCGTAACCACGTGTTTATTAGCTGCCACTAAGTCGTGAGGTCGGGCCACCGACTTCGCCAGGATGCAAGTACATGGTATGGTATGTACGTTGATTTCTCGTCATGGTATAACTATTTAATACTTATGGTTATGGTGCATTTCATGGTTACTTTATTACATGGTGGCTACATGCTTTGTATGATCGGGCTTTATGTTGTGCAGCGCCTGTACGTTATAGTTTTCTTATAACATTGTGTCATAAATTGTTGAGCATGATTTACATATGTTGACTCAGTAAAGTTTGGGTTTTAAGTAAATGTTTCTAAACTATAAACTTTAAAAAGAGTGAACGGGAGGTTTTGAGAGAAGAAACCCAAATAAAAGAATGTTATTTTCCTTATAAACTATGTCACTCACCGATTTATTATCCACATTATTGCTTTAAATCCGTCTCCCTAGTCTGACAATTAGGGGCTTCAGCGCTAGGATTCAACACCGTCTTCCCACACAAATAAGAAGACACTATCGCATCTATATGTTTTGTTTTTGTCAGATTGGACTTATTCATCTCTACTTGTACCTCTAAATTCACAAATACCTTAGAATGCTCGATATTCAGATCGAACCCTTTTATGTCCTTATTCCATATATGTAGTGGGTCTTTTATATATAATTGATGATAAATTAATGCATGTGTTTATTTCCCTCCTTAAAGTGAGTTCCAATCGCATCTCCCTGTGGATCGCATGCTGGGATTCACTAGGCTAATCACCCAGAAATCCCTGAGGGTATCCGGTCTGGTCCCGCGCCTTGGTATCGAGCTCTAGGTTTCTAAATTCTGGGGTTAGCATTGTCATGACTCATCCAGAGTTTTGTATACCTTCCTAACCTTATCATTGGGACTGATTCATTCTTTGATTCGATGATCAAGCCAGTTTCAACTATGCTTCTTCATGGATTGTTTCGCAAGGAGGTGATACTCGTGACGACCCGGGACTACCAAGAGTAATCTTCTACGGGAGAACGGAGGCGAGCACCCCTCAGCGTTTGATTTCCGCCATTTCGCTTAGATGGTTACTCAAAAGGTTGTGGTAAAATTTAGCTCATGTAGTTGATGCTCGTAGCAATGAAGTGAGATTGGAGGATGTACTAGTAGTGAGGGAATTCCTAGATGTGTTTCCTGACGATCTTCCAAGTCTACCTCCAGAACGAGAGATAGACTTTCCCATCGACTTAGTTCCCGGGGTACAAACTTCATATCTCCTACCACCCTATAGAAATGGGCACCGGAATCGAGTTGAAAGAGTTGAAGGCAACTACAAGAGGCGTGATGGATTTATTAGGCCCAAGATTTCACCTGGGAGCACTGTTATTTGTGAAGAAGAAGATGGGTACTGAGGCTGTGTGGACTATAGACATTGAATAAGGTCACCATTCGTAATAAATATCCTTTTCATTTCTGATTGATGATTTATTTGATTAGCTCCGATGGTGCAAAAGTGTTCTCTAAGATTGACTTCGAGGTCGTGGTACCATCGCTAATTAGGAATCGGACGCTCAAAGACGCATTCAGGACGAGATAATGCACAGGAGTTTCCAGTGATGTCTGACTCACCAATGCCCTGCCAGCCTTTCATGGATTTGATGAACCGGTCTTTCTATCCATACTTGGATCGGTTTGTCATCGCTTTCATCGACGATATCCGTGTACTCGAGAAAATAGTTTGGAGCATGAGAGACATTTGGGTTTGGTGTTACAAACATTAAGGCGCATCGCTGTATGCCAAGTTCAGCCAAATGGAGTTTTGGTTGAGCCGAAAGGATTTCTGCATGTGGTGTCCAAGGATGGCATTTATGTGGACCCCTCGAAGGTAGAAGTGGGCCATAATCGGGAGCAACCCACTACGGTGATGTATGCGGAGTTTCCAAGGATCGCAGTGGTATTACCGCAAAGTTCATAGAAGGGTTCTCAAAGATGTGACCCCACTTCAAAGGCTGACCAGAAAGGAGTTAATTTTGATGACCAGACAGTGAAGGAAGCCCAAACACCATGAGTTACTAACACAACTGCTCGACATCACAGAGGGCAACGAGGGGTTCGAGAGGTTTACAAACGATGCTTCATATCGTGGTTTAGGCTGGGCAGGTTGATGCAACATAAGAGAGTTATGGCGTATGCTTCCGCATGTTGAAGAAACACGAGCCGAATTATCCTACCCATGACTTGGAACTTGCCGCAAGACCGCATTGAAGACGTGGAGGCACACTTATACGGTGACGTGCGATATTTGTATCTAATTGTCTAAGAGCCTTAAATATTTGTTTACCCATAAAGAGTTAAACTTAAGGCAAAGGAGGTGGATGGAGTTACTTAAGGATTATGATTGCACTATTGACTACCATCCAGGTAAGGCGAATGTAAAGGGGCGATGTTTCTGTTGTGAAGTCTACAGTCGGCTTATATGCGTAATTCATACAACTTCCATTGTCTCGACCATGAGTCGGGTGTCAGTTGGGATGAAGGTTTCAGAGCACTTTTTGCCAGTTTCCAACTACTACTGATACTTGTAGATCAAATTCTCGAGGACAACTAGAAGATCCCTATTTGATGAGAATGAGAAGGAAGGTCAAGAAGCGGGAAATGGATTTTATTGTGAGACAATGGAGCCTTGGTGATTGGTTCTAGACTTTGTGTTCCAGCAGCTGAAGAGTTAAAAGGGCAGATATTGGGGGAAGCCCATAGTTCCGCTTATGCTATGCACCCTGGTAGTACCAAGATGTACCGTACACTGAAGGAATATTATTGGTGGTCAGGGATGAAAAGAGAGGTTGTTGAGTATGTATCCAAGTGCTTAGTTTGTCAACAAGTAAAGGCAGAGAGACAAAAGCCTTCTTCGACTTCGTGTTCTTACCCATTCCAGAATGGAAATGGGAGCACATCACAATGGGATTTTGTATTCAAGCTCCCTTCCACAACTCAGAGACATGACGGCATTTGGGTAGTAGTTGATCGACTCACCAAGTCCGCACATTTCCTACCTATTCGTGAGAAGTTTTCCCCTCAGAAACTAGCGGAACTCTTCATGAATCATATAGTGAGTTTGCATGGGGTGCCAGTGTCAATCATCTCCGATAGAGATCCACAATTCACCTCGAGGTTTTGGAAGAGATTGATGAAGAGCGAGGTGTCAAAGTTAAATTTGAGTACCAAGCACTTCGCACCACGGGCAATCGGAGAGGACTATCTCTGCACTTAGAGGATATGCTGAGGCCATGCGCATCGCAATTCAAGGGACATTGGAATGAATATCTACTCTGGGCAAAGTTCACTTATAATAAATGTACTATCACTCAAGCATTGAGATGTCACCTATGAGGCATTGTATGGGGAAACAATGTCGCACTCCTATTATGTTGGAATGAGACTGCGAAAGGAAGTTACTAGGCCTCGAGATTGTACAAACTGATAGTGGACAAGGTTAATATTATACGTACGTTGAAAGTAACCAAGATAGGCAAAGAGCTGGGCGCGGATAAGCGAAGGAAAGATCTGAGCCTGAGGTCAGACGGCTAAGCTCTCCTTGGAAGGGCGTGGTACGCCAGGGAAGCGAGGAAGCAAGTCCCGCCATTGGACCTTTGAGATTGTTGGAGAGGATAGGTCCAGTGGCTTATAGATTAGACTTGCCGGAGGAGCTCGAGTCCATAATGTTTTCCACATCTCCATGCTCCGCAAGTATATCCCAGATCCCTCACATGTGTTGGAGACGCCTGCAGATCAGCCCGAGGGATGACTTTATCCTAATAGGAGCAACCAGCGCGTACTCGGGTAGAAGAGAAGGAGCTCTCGTCACAACATCCTTAGTGAACATTCCGGTGGAGAAACCACCTACCAGAGGCGACCCGGGAACCGAGGACCAACGCGGAGCCGGCATCTCACCTCTTCCATGACACAGGTACGAATTTCATGGACGAAATTTTCTTTAAGGGGGGATAGGTTGTAACCACCCGTACCAAATAATACGAGTTTTTAACACATTTGACCAAGCTCAATTCAACACTTGCGGGCCTAAGTTGACTTTTTTTCGAGGATAACAGCTCAGTTAACTAGCACCATTTCGCAGGCCCCGTCGACACGTAGTTCATAGACGGGCGGAACGTCACAACTGACTTATCTGACAAAAGTTACTTGCCATGAAGTTCAAACAGCCAAGACTTTACCAGCTAGTCCAAGTTTGTCCGGGTTTTTACCCGAAAGCGACCCTAGCCCCTATATAAACATAAATTTGGGTGCCAAATGAAACCCTAGCCCCTAAAACACCATCTTGAGTCTAAAACCCAGGGAAAACTCTCCAAAATCGTGAACACCGAAAGTCGGGTCGTTTTAACTCCATCGGCGAGCCGCGGGGAGTTTCTGGACCAAAGGAGGCACACCATCAAGCGCCCACCAAAGAACACGCGCCGGCCAGTGGGGAAGCACGACTGACGATCACGCCAGAAGTTTCCCGGCCGCCAGCCGCCGACATCCCCGATCGGGTCACAGCGCGCGGCGGCCACCGGACTTTTCTTGACTTTTCGGCCATTTCAGGCCATTTTCGGCCAACCCATACCCCCCTCCCACCATTTTTGGACCCTCTGAACTAATTTCCGTGGCCCCTTTTTGCAGATTCCTCAACGTTTGAAAGTTAAGACGAAAACAAAGTCAGTCGACGGTCGATCGGCTTTCCGCCACCACAAGAACTCCGGCCGACCAAGGTAATGGTACCGATGAGTTCCTCGTCTCTTGGCTTTCCATCGATATATGGTTTGTGAATTTGGACATCGCTTGTTGGTTTTCCATTTTGGGTCATTCGTAATTACCGAGAAGTTCGACTAAAATTGAGTACCAATTGGTCAAGAAAATTGAGTCGATTAGTGGAATTACGTTTTATGGAATTATCGACGGCTCAATTTCGAGAAATTAGCTCCGCTTAAAAGCCCCACTCAGTATCGTGCCTATAGGGCACGCGTATAATCAGGCTCGCTGCAATAAATTTAGCGGGGTTCATAGTTCTAAAAATTACACTGAGGCCTTAGGGGCATTACAATGTCGTTGGTTCAATTATTGAAGCCTAAGTGATATTTTATTTATATTACACTCACGCCGAAAGCCGTAGAGACGATCCTCGCGGGAGGACAAGATCAGAGCGTTCAGAAACCGTGAGTGGTTTATATTTTTAAATGATTTGGGGTATTATGTTGATATATCTATCGCTGAATTAAATATTTTGGCATATATACCGTTGACAAATTGGGCGATGTATACAAATGTGATTATCGGTCTCATATAAAACAAGTTATCATTTCATGTGAATTTTGTCAACATTTTAATTGTTTGGAAGTTGTACTAAGTTCGTGGATGAGTCTGTGGTATTTGAATATTTTGGGTACGTGGATTGAGGTTGTAAAACCACCTTAAAAAACTATTGTTTTAAAAAAAAAAATGGATCTTGAGATTTTGTGGAATGACTCTGATACGGTATTGTTGGGAAAATACATGTGAGTAAGGGAACGATTTTATTAGTTGCCACGTGATGGTTAGGTTCACCCGGAGGTTTATTAGGTGCCACGTGATGGCCAGGTTTACCCGGAGGTTTATTAGGTGCCACGTGATGGCCGGGTTTACCCGGAGGTTTATTAGTTGCCACGTGATGGCCGGGTTTACCCAGAGGTTTATTAGTTGACATGTGATGGCCGGGTCTACCTGGAGGTTTATTAGTTGCCACGTGATGGCCGGTGTAAACTACGTGTTTATTAGTTGCCACTTCTGTCGTGAGGTCGGGTTTATCGACTCGCTTATGATGGGTACGCTGGTATGGCACGTTGATTTCTCGAATATGGTATAACTATTTTAATACTTATGGTTATGGTGCATTTCATGGTTACTTTATTACATGGTGGCTATACATGCTTTATGATTGGTTTATGTTGTGTACGCCAGATTATAGTTTCTTAACATTGTAATACTAAATTATGGAGCATGATTTCATATATTGGTCGTGACTTCCTGGGGTAAAGTTAGGTTTGTAGAAATGTTTCTAACTGGGAAACTTTTAAAAAGAGTGAACGGGAGGTTTTGAGAGAAGAAATCTTTGTAAATAAAAAGAATGTTATTTTCTTATAAACTATGCCACTAACGAGATTTATTATCTCACATTATTGTTTTAAACTGCTCCCCAGTCCGCACAACTGCAGGCTTACTCGGTCGCATTCGACACCGCTCTTCCCGCCACAAACGCAAAGACACTATCGCATCTATCCGTTTTGTTTTTGTTGTATTGGACTTAATTCATCTCTACTTGCACTCCTCTAAATTCTCAAATACTTGGGGACGTCCGATATTTGTATCAAACTTTTATGGGTCCTTTTCTATATATATAGTGGGTCTTTTATAAATAATTGGGATATTAAATTAATGCATGTTTATTTCCTCTCAGTGGGAGTTCCACCGCATCTTCCCTAGGGATTGTACAGTGACTTCACTAGGCTGACCACCCGAAATTCGAGGGTATCCTGCCTGGGTCCCTTGTCAAGATAAGCATAACATTACATACAGGGATGTGTTAAAAAGACTGTTGGCATTGCATATAGATCAAATTATAAATACTGATGACTGATATTGATGATTACTCAACACCTCTAAAGCACGGATACGGCAACCTTGTGGAGTGTCCGTGTGTCGGACATGTGGACACGCGTCGGATACGTGTTCGATACGCCACGTGGCGTATTGTTGACCATATAGTAGGTCAAAGACTTCGGATACGGCTTGTACATGGCTCGGACACGGCTTGACACGGTTGATTGATTTTATCGACCATTTTCTTTTTTAGACTTAAAAAACTTCACTTTGCTCTTCTTCCTCAAAGACAAATTTTTCTCAAAAACACAAAACCAACACATAAGAAACTGGTTTGGTCGATCAGAGCAGTCCCGACGCTGTAGATCGGCATGCACGTCGAACCACCCTGTGGAAAAGGCATGCTTCACCTTCACATGTACTTTCAGCTCTTTTTCTTATTTTTTTCGTAAGGATCAATCAATGAACAACAACCAATTTCTAGGGGTTTTTTTTTCTTTCATCAACAAAAGATTGCATTTTTTTCTTCAGAAAACACAAAAAGAAGTCTCAATGTCTCACTGTCTCACACGAGGAATAAGGAAAAAAAAAGAGGGAAGAAGGGAATAAGAGAGGGGATGCGACGATGCTTACCTTAGGGCTTACTGGCTCATGGCAGGGGAGGTCGGTTGTTCCAGACTCCAATTCGGCAGTTCTAGCGAGCAACATGGAAAAGGGGAAGGGGGAGGAGATGGGAGCCGGGGGTGTCAACGGAACAGCGTGGAGAGGAGAGAGGAGGAGATGCACCGCAGCGCTGGTTCAGGTTCCAACGCAGAGGGGCGGTGGGTGGGGGACTAAGACCAACTGTACCATGTCACATCTTCTTAACTTTGATAAGACCAAAATTATTTTTCCGTTTTTTTTTTATGAGGGTTGAAACTAAAGTGTCACACACCCAAAGTTGCTCCATTATGGTAACCAAAGAAAAAAAAATCGGAAATTTCGGCCGATTTTTCGGCGATTTTTCGGTTATCGGTTGGAGTGGGAAAAAAAAGCCATGGAAAAATAGTTTGAAAAAATTTCGGCGAAAATCACTGATTTTTCCAAAATCGGAAAAATTCGACTACATTTAAATTCGATTTTTCAAGCTCGTAAGCACGCGCGGAGGAGCGCGTCTGGAGGAGATTTTTCTCCGATTTTTCGGGCGAGCACTTGAAAAATCACGATGATCGGCGTTTTCAGCGCTTTTCGGGCGCTTTCCTGCTTTCGATTTGTCCCCTGCCATCCAACTGGCCCGTATCATCCGCTCAATAATCCAACGGCTATTTTTGTGATCCAACAAATTTCGATTTTTAAATCTGAAGCGGATCTAACGGTCTAGAATGATTTCTAACGGATATATGATGATCCAACGGTCAGATTTGAACCAAAATCAAATCCAACGGTTATAAATAAATCACAACGGTTTTTTGACAATCCAACGGCTATTTTGACTCCAAAAACTTCTATAAATACCCCTAAAATCATACAATATCATTACAAACTCATCCATCCACATCTAACCTCCATTTCACTCTCAAATAATTTTTTATTTGTTCTTTATCCTAATTATTTTGAAGATCATTGGGAATTAAGGTATGTTTCTTTGTTCATTAATTTTGTTTTTATGCAGTATACTTGATTTAGTTTTTATTTTTGTGTTGGAAGTAGTTTATAATCTATAATTTTATATTATAGTTTTATTTTTAGTTTTATAATTTGTTAATATAATTTTAGTTAATTAATTATATTATTTATTTAGAATCCTAGTTATTTGATATATAATTTTCTAAACTTAGTTATTACTATAATAGAATGGCTTACTTATGTAATGTTTGAAGTATTTTGATACTATAATCTATATTTTTATATTATAGTTTTATAATTTGGATAATTTAATTTTAGTTAATTAATTATATTATTTATTTAGAATGAAGTTATTTGATATACAATTTTCAAACTTAGTTATTTACTATAATAGAATGGGCTACTTATGTAATGTTTAAAGTATTTTGATACTATAATCTATATTTTTATATTATAGTTTTATAATTTGATAATTTAATTTTTAGTTAATTAATCATATTATTTATTTAGAACTTAGTTATTTGATATATAATTTTCCAACTGAGTTATTTACTATAATAGAATGGCTACTTATGTAATGTTTAGTATTTTGATACTATAATCTATATTTTTATATTATAGTTTTATAATTTATAATTTAATTTTTAGTTAATTAATTATATTATTTATTTAGAACTTAGTTATTTGATATATAATTTCAAACTTAGTTATTTACTACACAGAATGGCTACTTATGTAATGTTTGAAGTATTTTGATACTATAATCATATTTTTATATTATAGTTTATAATTTGATAATTTAATTTTTAGTTAAATAATTATATTATTTATTTAGGAACTTAGTTATTTGATATAGAATTTCCAAACTTAGTTATTTACTATAATAGAATGGCTACTTATGTAATGTTTGAAAGTATTTTGATACTATAATCTATATTTTTATATTATAAGCTTTATAATTTGATAATTTAATTTTTAGTTAATTAATTATATTATTTATTTAGAACTTAGTTATTTGATATATAATTTTCAAACTTAGTTATTTACTTTGTAATAGAATGGTTACTTATGTAATGTTTGAAGTATTTTGATACTATAATCTATATTTTTATATTATAGTTTTATAATTTGATAATAATTTTTAGTAATAATTATATTATTTATTTAGTTAGAAATTTAGAAATTTAATGTTAGAAATTTAGGTATTCTTAGACATTTTAGTGATATTATTGCTAGATATCATGTTATAAACTTAGGTCTTACTTTTATGTTGAATTACATAGATATAATGTTAATGCCTATCATATACAAAGATGACATCGATTTGAATTTTATTTTCAATAAAATCATGTAATTATGTAATGGCTAGTGGGCGCTGGAGGCCGAGATCCCGCATGGAGGCATTGCGCACCTTGAGGGACATAAAATGGAACCGCTTGTAATTATTGTGGTTTAAGATAAAAGCGTTAATTATCACAAGCTTCATCTGTCACATACGGATCCTCATTCAAATACTCGCATGTCCTAAACGCGCCACCGAAAGTAAAAACAAGAACGGTTAACTTTAACGTAAAGGTAAAGCAAAAGCGAAAAGCAATGATACTTAATAAATTTGAATTAATTACGGAAAGACAATGGGAGGAAAACATCACTATCTCATTGATGATGACGATGAGGATAAGGGGAGGTGATGGGGGATGATATGTATCCGCTGACATGCAACCCCACGGTAGCGAGATGAATATCAAAAGCAAGACGTGCATCAAAAAGCTAGTGATCAATGTAGATCGTGTTGCGGATTTACAGAGGTAAAAGAAATAGGTAAATTTTATACCTAATTCATTTTTTTCACTTAATTATGTATAAAATAATGTGTTGATTTTATTTTTTTCATAATTACAATAGGCGAAATTACAACTGTGTGATCCATCAAGATTTATACAAAGATCACAAAGTGTTCGCATAATCTGGATTCATCACCACCAATTGCACCATCATTATACAAGTTCGGGCCGGAAAACAAAAAGCCTAGAAAATATGTTCAAAGGTGGTTCAATCAAGGAAACAATGGGACGATTAATTAGCAAGTTCTTCATATGAAAGGTTCCACCTCAAAAGCGACTCACACCATTTTAAGAACATGATTTTCACAGACAATAAGCGGTGTTTGTCTAATTATATAATATGTTTTACATTATGATCCCCATATGAAATATGTTTTAATAACCACCTTTCCTCGAATTATTATATGTAGGGATGGGCATCGAACCACCATCTCCGTATGGAATCAAAAGCAAGTACTTGGAAATGGAGTATAAAGACATGGAAGATTATGTCAACTTGCAAATGAGAAACGGGCATATATGACGCATAATTATGTGCGATGGATGGACTGTGCCAACTAAATTGAGCATAATTAATTTCATGGTATATTCAAAAGAGCGACAATTTTCTCAAATCATTTGACATGCATCGATGAAGATTAAATATTAAACAAATACATTTATGGTTTGTCAAGGACGTTATCAAGGAAGTCGAGAAGCAAAATGTGGTTCAAATTGTAACAGATAATGGATCGCATTTGTGAAAGCTGGAAAGTTGTCACTTAAGAAATACAACTGCGACATTGATCGGCAAAGTAAAAGACACTGCATTGATTTAATGTTTGAAGACATTGGTAAAAGGGAGTGTTGCCTCAGCTTGATCGGGAATGGTCGAAAGATAACCAACTTCATTTACAATCATGGCTGTCGTCAGAAAATGCATGTGGCTGCAGGAGATATCGTGGCGTCCCGGAGCAACAAGAGATTTGCAACAAAACTATATTGCCCTTTGAGAGTCTTAAAAAAGAGGGCTGATTTGAAGAAAGTCTTTATTAGTAATGATTGGTCATCTCTACAAGCTTAGTCGGATCAGAAGGGGCATGAGGCTCAAAGACTCATGTTTGATCATCAATACTGGGAGAAGGTGGAGAAGTAAAGGTCCATCTATGAGGCACTATACACAAGTAAGCCAGATACATCTTCAAGTCGTCCCAACCATGCCATTATCTACAGTTGATTCGGGCGATTTAAGGCAAATTCTGTAACGACTCAAGCTAAAGGAGCCGGTGAAACTTATCATCGCAGTATCGCCGATAGAACTCTAAGCATCCTCTTCATGCAGCAGGTAACTAATTAATATCCTCTTCACCAATATTCACATTTAATAATTTTATGTTTATATTATTATCGTATACTAATTCTCAATCACTATTGCAGCATACTATCTAAATCCAAAATTTCAATACAGACCTGGAGTTGGTTCCAACCCTGAGCTACTAAGTCGTCATGATGTTTTTCAAATTAGATCCTAATGTCAAGGCCTTTCAATTTTGGAAACGAGGTATTTTAATGAGTTTCTACTCTAATTAATTGATTCAATTTCTTCGGGACATTTTTGTATTTTAGATTTTTTTGACATTTTGAATTCACAACTTATACTATTCCGTGATGCAAGAAAGGATTTGGGTGGATCAAGTAAAGAATAGCACAAGACAAAATGAGTTCCTGTGAGTGTTAATTCTCATTATAAGTAAATTTTATAACTATTTTATTATTATATATTGAATATAAGTAATTTTTATTGCAATTAATGGTGGTTTGTATGAAATCACGGGCTCCAACATTAAGGAGTTTAAGCCTAAAGGTTCTTTTCCCAAACCGCATCATCTTCTGCCTTAGAAAGAATGAGACATTTCGTTTGATCTATACCAAACAAAGAAACCGGTTTATGTGATCCTAGGCTCAAACAATTGGTTTTTTGCTACAACATGAAACTAAAGATCCGTGATATGGAGCAAGCAAAGACCGAGAAGTTTCATTTAAAATAATTTTCTGATTACTAGGAAATTTCACCGAGTTCGGCGAAGAAGAAGAGAATCAACTATTTCAATGGGTTAGACCTCTCCATTTAGATGATGAAGATGGAAATCCTGATCCACGCATTGCTGCACATGTTTGAGAAGCAGGAGTTAATGTTGAGCGGGTTTTATCTGAAGAAGTTCATAGTGAAAGTTTTAGTCAAGACACGAGGGACTCATTTCAACCCCCTGTTACTTCTCGACCCTCCTTTGATTCAAGTGTTGAACATAGTAGTAGACTAAGTTTTGCCGGTACTTCTACTACAGGTTATGATGGCTCAAGAGGAGAGGGGACCAATGATGGTAGTGATACTGGAAATGATGGTGGGATATTGCAGATCCACAACAAAGTCAATATCCATTGAGCCCATTCACCGGTGAAGATGATTTCACTCATGCTACACAAGATGAAGACCACGGTCTAGGAGAGCCGATCCAGGTGTTGGAGCCATTGGGAAGCCATATAGAGGAAGACAACGAAGGATGACACCATACAATGAGGATTCGTTGTCGGCCAGTTTTGAGTCAATGAGTATTGGAACTCAATTCAGCGATTCATCGAATGAGGCCAACATATTTCCTCCTTATACAATGAGTTATGGTCACCTTCGCAGATCCTTCAGTCTGACCAAGAATATGGAATGGTCAACTATTCTCACGATCCACAACGCCATTCCAACCTATATCAAATGCAAGAAGGATTTCAACGAGTATGGGTGAACCCCACTTCCTATCCACCGAGAGGTTGTAGTAGGAGTCAACATATTTATGCATGGCATGTTCGAAGTTACAATCAATATTATTGCAACACCATGTCTTGGTATGAATATTGTCTTCATCAAGATGGGATCCCTTCATCAAATAATATAATGGAGCCACATCGGTTTTCATTTTGGTTTTAAATGGCTATTGTGATGTAATTTCTCGATAAATTATAATGAATATCATCTTCAACAAGTGTATATTTGCTTATTTATGCCTTTTTTATAGTTCAACAAAGTATTTCCATGAATTTCAAAGTATTTTTTGTTAATTTTTGCATTACCGATATTTTTGTCAAAATATCCACCGATATTTTCCGATATTTCCGATATTTCCGTAAAATCCAAGTACCGATATATCCGTAAATACCGATATTTTGTTCCTTGATGGTAACCACATTTTAGGGAGCAATGCCCAATGAAATGTTACTATATGTTTACCTACTATGCAGATATGCAATATCTAGAATCCTCAAACTTCTTTTTTCATGGAATCATGGCTTGGGAAAGGAATAGTCCAGTGGCATGATTAAACAAGAAAAGAAAACTGGAGCATTAATAGTTGGGTTAAACTTCCTTTTTCTAAAAAAATGAATTAAAAATAAAAAAAAATTACTATCTAAAAGTTAAATATTTTGTATAAAAGTATTGTTAAAAATCACTTTAAGGAAGTTCTAAAATTTGAGGTGGTAAAATTTTTGTTTAAATATCTATTTTTTAAGCAGATTTTAAAACCATAACTAATTCAATATGCTTCCAAGAGTTACTGTAGCTTGATACAAAACCCTGATTTAAAAACAAAAACAGAAAGTGTATCCAAAAAAACACTTTTGAATGCCAAATGACCTTTTGAAGTTATTCAAATCATATGACAACTTCATATCAGTAGCATTCAGTGCCGGGATCTATTTAGATGGGCTTGTGCACTGATGCATGCACATTAGAAGCTACCAATTTTAAATTCAAAACACGGCATTGGACAAAGAATAAAAATCCTTTCTTTTTTGTTTCCCTTGATTTAAAAAATGTAAAAAACTCTAGTGGGAAAAAGAAAAAGAAAAGCAAAAACAAAAACAAAAACAACTTCTCCTACCCCTAAAGAACTGAGGACAACTGAAACAAACCTGCAAGAAAGTGATCTTTTGGCTTAGATCTCATTGTTTCTGCTCATCACTTTAATTCATAGGTTAAACATATCATTTTTTTTTATGATGCAGAATTATACAATGAGCAGTAATTTTGAGCCTTCAAGTGATCAACAAAATAATCAAGATGACAATGCTCCATTATGGAGGTAAGTGTCGCAGAGAAGCAAAATTAGGTAAGGGGGAGGAAATGTTGCTTTTCAATGCAATTTTTGCAGACAAATATATAAAGGATCATATTATAGAGTCAAGGCTCACTTGTTGAAAATTAAAGGGGCCGGGGTTGCATCTTGTACTAAAGTAACGAATGAAAATTTAGTTAAGATGCGAAGGGTGGTGGAGGAAGCTGAACAAAGGGTGAAACAATCTAATCTTAAGCAAGTTCCTTTACCCACATCAAGCGTTGGAACATCTAATTTTGAGAATTTCTAGTGTTAGTGCTATTGATCCAAAAAGGAGAAAGGGGTCTATCGATCAATTGAGAAGGCATTCAATATAGGCACGTGAAATAGTCGATTGAAGTGAGATAATGGTATGTTTTACACTGGGGGGTTGTCTTTTCACTTTTCTAGAAATCCTTGTTATGCTCATGCCTTTAAAAGTGCAAGTCAACTTCCAAGTAATGTCCCACCAGGCTATAATGCATTAAGAACTACATTATTGCAGAAAGAAAAGAGTAATATTGAGAATCTATTTGAACCAATCAAGAAGACTTTGGAATGAGTAAAGGAGTGAGTATTTGTAATGATTTGATGTCGATGCTCAAAGAAGACCACTTATTAACATCATGTTTCGTAAAGTGGACTAATGTTTTGAAAGTAATAAACTGTGGAAGAGGAGATCAAGGACAAGCACTTTATAGTTGATTTGTTGATTAAAACTATACAAGAGATTAGTCTCAAAAAATAGTCTAAGTTATAATCGATATCGTCGGCAGCCTTGCAAAGCAAAGAGACACATTATGAAGCAAAAGTTTCAAGATATCTCATGGACCTCGCGGTGTGGTCATATACTCAATCTTGGGCGCCAAGAACATATGTGCACCATCAACACACCCAATATAAGGATGATGTGATGGAACAATGTGGTTGACTCGGTTTCCAAGTGACGCTCTTTCATCGCTAATTTCATTATGAATCATGCAACGACATCAATGTTTAATAATCATTGCGTTGAAGCTTTCAATGGCCGATACACGTTTGCTTCAACTATTGTTATGCTTAAACGATGAAGACAATAAAAGAGGCTTGGAGCAATTAGTGATAAGTGAAGAATGGGATGTATAAAGAAGATGATGTAGTGGAAGCTAAAAAAGTAAAGGATAAAATCAAATGAAAACTTTGGATGGATGTGGATTATATCCTCGCCTTACAAATTTCCATGTATGAGATGCTCGATTAGTCGACACCGACAAACCTTTCCTTCACAATATTTATGAGTGGTGGATTCATGATCGAAAAAGTGAAGGAAGCCATCTATAAGAAAGAACATAAAAGCTACAAAGAATTAGTGTATAATTAAGATTTATTAGTTAAATATTTGAGTTTTAATTGAAAGTTTTAATTATATTTGAATTTATATGAATCGCTTTTGTACTATACTATAGGTTTTTGATATTGTGAATGGAATCTTGGTGGAAAGATGACTAAAAGCCACACACCTTTACATTCCTTAGCTCATAGCCTTTAAATCCAAGGTGATCTTAAGAGTTTAAATTGCAGGCTTTCATAATTTAAATATAAATGATATTCTATAATGTTTAACTTTTTATAAATTATGTCATAACTAAACTTGTAGGTATGAGTCTCATGATCGTGTTCCACTACATCGAGATATGGAAGTAGTAAGAGAAAGAAAAAAATGTTTTGAGATATTTTTCAAATGAAGTTGAAAGGAGGCAAGCAAACGGAGAAAGATGCTACTTTTAACGCTTCAAGATTTTTCTAAGAAATGATTCCATTAACGATGTGTAAGTACATGAGTCCTATTAAATGGTGGGTTGTTCATGGAACTTCCGCACTAACGCTCACCCATGCGATCAAATTATGTTGGGTGACAATCTGGTTTCATCCCTACGTTATGAAAGAAATCGGAAATAAGATATAATTTCATTCACCCACGTAAGAGAAACAAGCAGTACCACAAAGAGTCAGACTTGGTTTATGTCCATATAATCTTAAGGTCTTCACAAGGAGAGATTCCAACCATAAATGGCGCGAATCTAAAATGCTGACATTAAGAGATGGTTTTGACTCAATGGATATGTAGACGCCTAATTTTTTTGAGATTACGATCTTTCTCTCGGCGAACCTCGAACTCCTAAGCCATTTTGCTCGATTCAAAAGGAAATGCTAGTCTTTAGTTTTAGTATTACTTATTAAGGTTAATATTTGTAAAACAACGTTTGAGCACTCATGTTATTATTCAATTTGCTTTTAGCGACAATATTCAGCGATAATTATTTTGTATTTTATCGTATATGTCGTATCCTGCCAGATCCGTATCCCGCTTTTTTGAAATTTGTCAGGTCCCTGTCCCGCCGTGTCATATATCCGTGGCCGTATCCGTGTCCGTGCTTCTTAGCTCAACACCATCTCTAGCAGGTGGCTGATGTATGGGCGAGTCACAACCTTATAAGATACAACAAAGATCAAGACAGGTCTCTATATTGGTCAACAGGAAGGCATGGTATAAAAACAACCAATGGCTTAAGCATTCGAATGAATTCAAAGATATACAATTTATCTTCGTCTCTCAATCCATATATACCAAAACACGCCATCAGTGATGCTTCAATTGGATGAGTTAGGGCATACAATAATTATTGCTTACCCTGACTAGCCTCTTAGGACCCCCAAAAGAATTTGCATTCAACATGTCAAGCAGAGAGTTGAAATCGATGGGCTGTCTGCTTTCCTCCATCCACTGGATTACACTTACAACATGAAACGATAAATTAAAATTATACTAAACAAGAGTAGAGTATGTATTCAGAGTAAAATTTCTAATATTTGTTAAGCCAGAGTATGTGGAACTTGTTTAGGTTAGATTTCTACACCATGATCAAACTGAACGGCAATCAAGCATTTCAGCAAACATCTTACATGCATTAGACATTCACCAATTGAGTGACAATTGAGCCACCACAAATAAATTGCGCATGATGCCTAACATACCATTAGAAACCAACTGGCCATGAATTTCATCACAGAGAATTGAAAAAAAAAGGAAATGGAGAATCCCACACCGGTTCAAACTTTCCATTAAGCCTAAGATTCAAATATGAAAACGTTCCACTGCGACCAAGATCTATACCATATCTTCCACTATAACACAGATCTTAACCATATTTTTCACTGTAACCTAGATTTTAAACTATCAATTTCTATAACAAATTGAAAGAAAAATTAAATAAATTCAAAAAATTAGAAATCCTCATAAACAATATGAAATCGATAAAAACCCTCGATCCAAATATAATAATAAAATAAACAATACATGCCATTTCTCTACTTCTCTACAAAGTTTCAAACTTTCGAGAAAACAATATGAAATCTAAAATCTTGAAAAAAAACCATAACAATATGGCCATCTCTTTAAAAGTTTCAAGCTTTTCCATTGTAAAATCAAGCTTCAAACATATTTAAAAAGAAAAAAAAATTAGAAGAGAAGAGGGAATGAGAGAAAAGAACTGTGTGTTTAGCATATATCGAGAGAATAGGAAAGTCAGATGATAAGCCTACCACATACACAAGGTATTGTATAAGAATCTCAGCAAGGAAAACTCTGATCCTGTCAGCCTATCGCCTCCTCCCGACCGAAGTCACAGCAGCCAATCATCTGAGCAAACTAGAAAGCACAACGAGGTCAGTCAGGAACAAGATATCTGATCAGCTCAATGACATGATCTGTAAACTGAGTCAGATAATAACATGAGTGATCCAATCAGCTCAGTCGATCACCTCACCCCCCCGCTCCCATTGAATCAAACTGAAGCCCTAAAGACAGGACCTAATCTGAAACAAAAGTATATGCAGTCTTCATAGGAAACTTAAAGACCCCAGACGACTCCCGCCAACACCATTAATGGCAGAAGACTCTTATCATCTTTCGTGATTAATTCTATTGCTAATTACAATGCTTTGTTAGGAAGAGACTAGATTTACGCCAATTGGTGTGTATTATCCTCCCTTCACCGATTTTTTCTGTTTTGGAAAGGTGATAAAGTTAGTATAGGTAGACAAACAACCTTTCATTGCAACATCAAATTCTATTGAGGTTAGCATTATGACCAAGAATTTAACCAATAAATCTCAAAGGCAAGAAGAATGGTGGGGTTCCAAGGAAAATATACATAGAGTCAAGAGATATTGGTGAAATCCAAGAACAAACTGCCAAACTTCTAAAGATAACTATTATCATGCCTTTTACGCCAATAAAGGGGTCGGTCTGAGGAGATTGATGACTAATTATTCTCATGAAGAGAATATGGCTGCTAAAATCATGGTATGCAAGATACAAATATAGCAAATTACTGAAAAATAGAAGAAGATTAGTTCCAATACATTTGTTGAGCTAAAGTGATTTATGAAGAACAATTAGATGAAGAGGAGAAATAAATTCAAATTGAAGATTTGGAGAAAGTGCCTCCCAAAATGGAAGATAATAAGCTTTAAGTACATGATCCTATGGAAGAAGTCAACCTTGACACTATGGAAGAACTAAGGATTACTTACATTAGTTCTCTCTTACCCACTGACTTGAAGGAACTGATCATTTCACTATTACAGGAATTCAAATATTGCTTTGCTTGGAATTATGATGAAATGTCTGGATTGGATAGGAGCCTTATGGAACATCGCCTTCCCATTAGGCTAGAGTTCCATCCTTTTTGAACAACTGATTTGTGGAAGGATGTCCAAAGAAGTAGAACTGAAGATAAAGGAAGAAATTGAGAAACTCTTGAAGGCCAAGTTCATTAAGCCTATAAGGCATGTGTAATGGTTAGCAAATATTGTTCTTGTAATGAAGAAAAATGGAAAACTTTGGGTATGTGTGGGTTTTAGAGATTTAAATGTTGCTACTCTTAAGGACATGTATGTGATGCCTACTACAGACATGTTAGTTGATTCCATTTCTAATAATGAATTGTTGTCCTTTATGGATGGTTTCTCTAGTTACAATCAGATTTTAATAGCGGTAGAAGATATACTTAAGACCGCCTTTAGATGTCCTGAGTAGGGACATTTGAGTGGCTGGTCATGCCTTTGCCCCAAAATGCAGGTGCAACTTACCTAAGGGAGATGAATGTCATTTTTCATGACATGTTAAGCCACCACATTAAAGTATACATTGATGATATTGTGGTGAAATCTAAAAGAGCCAATGAGCATGTGGATCACATAAGGAGAAGTCTTGAGAGGATGAGACATCGTCAATTGGACAAGCATTGGCAGATTTCCTAATTGATCATCCTTCCTTAAAGATCGGGAGGTGCCAAACGTGGAGCTAGGAATTTACGGAGTAGAAAGGAACCTTGAAACCTCACCATGGTCTGCCACGTAGAATTCACCGTTGTAGGATAATGATCATTTATCATTTGAGGAGTAAAGACTACATTGTTTTCCAATATGGTCTTTGAATGCACTAACAATCATGCCGAATGTGAAGCTTTGGTGATTGGCTTAGAGATCCTACTAGAGCTTAGGGCAAAAGATGTTCGAGTCATTAGAGATTCTTAATTGGTACTTTGGTAATTAATAGGGGAGTATAAAGGCAACAACTTGCTTTTAGCACCTTACTTCTTGTTGCCCAATTCAGTTATTAGATTATGATATTATAATTTGAACAATAATGCATGAGAATCAATTTAGGAAATTTGATGAACTTGCCCAAAATAGCCTCACAGTAAAATGAGTGAAGAATTATTTCATAAACTCATATATTCAAAGAATAAGAATCACCGCACAATTTTGAAGAGATCAACTGGAGCATCTTGATATGACATGAACATTCGTGGAGATTGGAGAACAAAGTTTAGAATATTCGGAGAATCCAAACAAGAGGGTTCCCCATAGACCAAAGAAACCAGCTGGAATTTTATTCTCTGGGGAAGGAGAACTATCTGAAAAATGACTTGATGAGTTATTACTCAAGTGTTTATCTTTCCTAGACAACATGGAAGTTATGAAGCAAGTGCATGAAGGGGTTTGTGGAGCCCATCAATTCGGAGTAAAGATGTGGTGGTTGATTAGAAGATACGACTATTTTTGGTTGAACATTATAAAAGATTACATCACTTACTCCTAAGGTTATGACAATGCTAGAAATATGGGCTTGTCTGAAGGATCCTATTGTTGAATTACATTTCAATAGTAAAGCCATGGCCATTGGATGATAGGTCATGAACTAATTAGGAAGATTTATCCAGCATTATCAAAGGACACAGCAACTTCATCCTAGCGTGCCTACATTATAGCCCATTAAGTGGCGAGGGTGGTACCGTGAATAAAGTAGAAACGAAGGATGTAGTCAGTTATCAAGGAAAAATTATTCATTGGTTTAAGAATTCCCAATCTATGTCTGATCAAGGAACAATGTTCACTGGAGACGAGATGAATTACTTTATTAGGACTGCATTAGCTCATGAGATCAACTCATTTTGTCACTCAATCCAATGGCGATGACATCAGCCAAGAAAGTGTTGATATGAATCCTAGAAGAAAATGGTAGAGAGAATCCTAGAGGCTAACACATAGTTTTATTAGAGACATAGTGGGCCTATAAGGCTTCTAAAAGCAGTTCTACATGGGTAAGTCCTTTCTCTCTAACTTATGGACAAGATGCAGTACTCCCAATGGAAGTGGTGGTGCCTTCTCTAAGAGTTTCTAGGCAAAATGACCTTACTCCTCAAGAGTATAGTGAGGCCATGATGATGGAACTCGAATCTGCAGATTGTAGAAGAATGCAAGCTTTCAACCATATGTTGGTTCAGAAAAATAAAGTATCTCAAACATACAATAAGAGAGTCAAGAGAAAGAGTTTTGAAGTAGGAGATCTTGTTTGGAAGATTATACTACCAATTGGTTCCAAAGACAAAGAATTATGCAAATGTTCTCCCAATTGGGAGGGACATTTCAAACTGCTTGGAAATTCTTATTGGTTAACAAGCCTACAAGGAGAGCCACACAAGAGGTTCATCAATGGGAAATACCTTAAGAAGTATTTCCCTACCATGTGAGAAATTGTAGAAACTATTAGAAAATTAGACCTTCTACCTCCTTTAATGTTGGGGAAATTGTTCTATCCTATGTTTTGGGTCAAAAAGTAGGCTTTTTAAGCCACTATTTTCTCAAATATACAAATTTCTCCAACATAGCACTTGTCCTACATAAATTCAGAAATCAAAAGTAGACTTTCTAAGCTACCGTTTTTGCTCAATATAATAAAAAATAGGTAGCTGAAGCCAGATTGTTTTCAAACATTCAGAATTCTCGATGTGTACATTATACACGGTATATATTTCTCAAGTAAAGAAAGTATGTCCGAGACCATGCAATTCAACAACATAAATTAAATCATTATTCACAAAGCATTAACACATCAAAGGTAGGCCTAGTACACCTTGGTCTCCTAATCTCTGATATCACTAGATTGTAGGTGTACGTGTGATGGTGTTCAGTGAGTTTTCCACAAACAATCACTACTTCACAACATTCAACACACATTCAAAAGTAGGCCTAGTGTTGCACTGACCCCGCCTAGGCGGAAGAGGAGACGACCTGAGACTAAGACTCTTTAACTATTTTTCGAACTATTGGTAGGCACATAACATGTAATTAATTCATAATCACAAATACATATAAAACAACCAATGCAGTGGTGTTCATAGTGTCCTGTACAGATATCTAAGTCTCATTGACTTATACATATACAAAAAAAACTTTACATGTACATATTAAAAATCAGAGTAGCGTAGCCTGTGAGGTGTTGGCTCTATTCTTTGTGTTAGGCTCCTATGCGCCCAGAGGTAATTTGGGATGTTCTCTTGATACGATGATGAAACACCCATGCTAAGCTTTTTATGGCTTAGTGGGAAACACATATAACATATGACCATATTAGTGGTCCTTAAAGACGATATCTGATTTAAAAATTGTCTATTTTTACAATATCTATTCATTTATCATTATACTTGTACATTATACCTTTAGTAGAGTTCTCACTCTCGATCATCCTTAATACATAGTACTTTTCATATCATTATAGCTCTATCATTTTCATTTAAATCATTGTTTCATGTTACATGCTTCTTATGTCGTTTCCATTACATCATTCTTAAAAACCATTTCAATCATTTTTTTTTTTCTTTTATCACATCTCTTATGTCTTATGTCTTGTCTGCATATTCTAAGAAGTGGATAACGGGTATAATCTGTATGTACCCAAAGGTACTATCACTGTACGAGACAGTGATGATATCTATTTGTATGACTCAAACGGGGCCTCTATAATGATCAAAACAAGATCTATGTCATCGACCCAAACAGGGCCTCAATATCTATAAACCGTATCTTTGCGATATTTGTATCATAGAAGTGTCAAGCGTGTTGGGTTAGGTTATGATTTATGGATTAAGCGAATTGTGGTGAAAAACATAAGCCGAACATGACCCGTTTATTAAAGCGTATTCGGCAAGTTGACCGTTTATCCACGGGCAGTTCCGTCTCCACCCCGAACCCGTTTAATCGGTTAATCATTAGCCGATTAATGGTGTCGTTAATTTGACGGGCTGATCTGACCATTGGTAAAAGCGGCGATGGGAAGCGGTGTTAACGGGTAAGCGGGTTATAAAGGGTTAGCATGTCTTGCACGAACCGCGACGTTTATTAAGCGTGTCGCGGGTTGACCGTTTATCACGAACCGTTTAGGTCTCACCCGAACCCGTTTGTCAGTTGTCGTGTCGGTTAATCGTGTCGTGTTGAATTACAGCGAGCCTAAGCTGTATCCACTATAGGCATGCTATCTATCCCTCTGCACAGTGACATGTCTGAGACAATCAGCTTAGTACATTTTCATTCGTATTGAAACTATGCGCATCTCATATATGGATAATGTCAATCCCCACATGCATTCGCATGAGATACTTTCGAACTGATATTCCTTTATCATATACTATAAGCTATTACTTCTATCATAACCTATATGATCATGTTCTCGTGTGCTCAAATACATTAATGTAATCATATTTCATATAGCAATCACTTTTATAATTCTTTTACAATTTCATTTATTCACTTGAATCTCGTTATACTGAAATATTTCCTACAAACAGAGTTCCCTTTAGACGAATTTTTGGGTATAATGAGGTCCAAATTTGAATATGCTTATTTCAAGGATATTTGTTCTCCTAGAAGTCTAGTTTACCTAGAAATTTGAATCACTCAATTTAAATGAGTGATGGCCAAGTTATGGCCTAAACACTAAAACTATACCAACCTGAGCAGAAACTGAAAGCGGAAGGCACGCTGTGAATTTTCTAAGGTCAGTAGGATCAAATTTGAATACATATTTCAAGGAGATTTGTTACTCATAGAAGTCTAATTACAGAAATTTGAATCACTCGAATTTGGATGAGTGATGGAAAAATTTGGCTTGACATCTCTAAAGCCTGACATTTTGCATACAAGCGTTATCGATTGGGGATCGCGACCCATTTCGAACAACCATAAGTGAGTAAGGCCAGACCATCATTATTATAGAAAGTTAGGGTTTCCCAGACCCGAACATCATCAAAGGGTTTTAGGTTTAGTTTCCATCACCATAAATCTCTTTGATCTCTTTCTTCTCCATTCTTCTTCTTGATCACATAAACCTTTGATTACATGGAGTAATTCAAACCAAAAGATTGCCTTCCTCATCCGTATGCCTGATTTCTTAAAACCCAAGAGAAATGTCTCATTTACAAGATAATATTTGAGTCTTATCCCGTCCTTCACAAGGCCATGTTTGGCAAAACCCATTTTGCATTCTTTTCCCATTTTGCATTTAAAGCCTTCACATTTCTCTTTCATTTACCATAACTTATCAATATTTCTATATTGGCATATAAACATTATCATATGACCTTTAGGTCTAGTTGATAAATTACTAATTTATCTTTACGACTCTTGGATTAATCTAGGTTTTATAATTTTTGTAGCCATATTAATTTCCGACAAATTCAAAATTAGCTTATATTATATCTTAAACATGTGATAAAACTATTAGAATTATAATTTGAGTGTACACCTAGTGCCACCATGATCCATTAATCTGATATCCTTGGTACATCAAGTGCGATTATGTATAGTCGATGAGTTTTCAGCAAGAAGTCAAGTTCATCTCAAAGTACATCCTAAATATCCTCCTTCCACCCGAGCAAAAAATATTGAAGCTAGTTGACGGGGCCAGAGCGGATACCCTTCGAGTACCGGGTGAGTCCTTAAATCAGATCCCATTGTACAATCTGGGAATGCACAAAAGAGACGTTTAAAAGAAAGTAAATACCTGCAACCTTATATTGCCTCAAATGTGTAGATAAATCATTGAGCCTATCGAGGGTAGGTCATAACCACATCATACATAAAGGAACTCATTCAGGTTTAATACTAATGTCGAGCATTCTAAGTATTTGCGAATTTAGGGTTACAAATGAGATTAAATAGATCGACAAACAAGAAGGACATATAGGTGGGATGGAGTATTTGCGGTTGTAGTAGATAAAATAGGTGTTGAATGCAGGCGCGAGGTAGGCCCTTTCTGTTATGCGGACCTAGAACTGATTTAGAAAGCGATAATGTGAGATAATAAATCTCAGTGAGTGGCATAGTTTATAAGGAAATTAACATTTTTAAATTTCAAAGATTTCTTCTCTCAAAACCTTCCGTTCACTCTTTATTAAAGTTCCCGTTTAAAACATTTCCCACAAAACCCTGACTTTACCCCGAGTCAACATATACGAGATCATTCTCGACAAATTAAGCCCGAGCACAATGTTAAGAAAACATAATCTATTTATTCACAACACAAGCCAAGCACAAAACATTATATAATCATCAAGTAATAAAATAACCATGAAATGCCATAATATGAGTATAAAAAATAAAGTTATACCGTATTTAGAAAATCTAACAGCGTCGTACCGCGTACCGTCATAAGCGGTGGTATGGCCAGGCCTCCGCGACAAGTGACAACTATTGAACCTGTGGTTACAGGCCATCCACGTGGCAACTAACAAACCTCGAAATGAGCAGGCCATCAACGTGGCAAGCTATGGCCCACTCCCGAGTAAAAATGTGTCACGTGTAAGCGACTATGAGCTCTCAGGTGGGCAGGCCATCACGTGGCACTATGACCTCGGGCAAGCCCGGCCATCCACGTAACCCTAGCCAAACCTCCGATAAACCTGGCCATCACGTGGCACCTAATATAAACCTCCTGGAGTAAACTTGGCCATCAAATGGCACTAACAAACCTCGGGTAAACTGGCCATCAATGCTTAACAAACCTCAGTGAACTTGTCCATCACGTGTCCTCTAATAAAACCTGCGAGTAAACCGAAGTACCATCAAATGGCAACTAATAAACCTCAGATAACGGCCATCAAATATTAACCAATACGCGTTCCCTTCCTCACATGTACCTTTCCAACAATAAAGTATTAAAGTCGATCCACAAAGAATCTCAAGATCCACCTTTTCTTTAACGATAGTTTTTCAGATAGTTTACAACCTCAATCCATGTACTCGAATATCCAAACACCACCAACTCATCCACGAACACGATAAAACTTGCAAATAATTAAAATGTTGACAAAGATTCACATGAAATAATAAACATTTTATATGAAGCAGAAAATCGTAATTTAATCTGACAACATCGATCAAAACGGTATTTATGTAAAGTATTTAATCACAATAAGATATATCAACACAATACCCCAAATCTTAAAAGCATATAAACCCTCCACAGGACTATAAATGGCTGATCTTATTCACTGCGGTCGTCACGGCCGCGTGAGTGCTGTAATATATAAATAAAACACCATTTAGGCTCCGATGCCCGAACTAACAACATTGGAATACCCGAGCCTTAGAATAATTTTAGAACTGTAAACCATCCCAGTTTAACTCATGAGTCAATTCTGATGTGATAGGCGATAAAAAGTGGGGCTTTTCACTGAGTTAATTTCTCGAAATTGAACGATCGATAATTCACAAAAACATCAATTTCACTAATACAACTTCAATTTGCAAATTTATTGTGTTACTCTATTTAGTCCCGACTTCGGTAGTGCAGAAACAACCTAAAAATGAAGCCTGTAAACGATGTCAAAATTTACAAACCACATATCAATGGAAAGCCGAGAGACCAGGAACTCATTGGTATCATTACGGCAGTCCGACAGTCGCTGTAGT
Organism: Tetrastigma voinierianum; assembly: GCA_016808115.1. Lineage (NCBI taxonomy): Eukaryota > Viridiplantae > Streptophyta > Magnoliopsida > Vitales > Vitaceae > Tetrastigma > Tetrastigma voinierianum. The sequence goes on along the minus strand of JAEQBH010001677.1, from coordinate 470,560 downwards.
AGCCGGAAAACCTGATCTAAACGGTAGATTTTGTTTTCAGCGTAACTTCAAAGCGATCACGAAATCTGCAAAAAGGGACCCGCGTAGATGAGTTGGTCGAAGTAATTGGAAAAGAGCTGTAGGGTGGCCTGGTGGCGGAAAATGGCGGAAATCACAAAACTTGATGTCCGGTGCAGCCGCCCACGTCGGGTCGTGGCCCGGATCGGAGCGTCCGCGGCGGTTGGCGTGAAATTTACTACGGCGCCGTCTGGCGGTGGCGCACCTGAGTAGTCCTGCGGCGTGTCTGATAACTCCGGCCCGGTGGTGCCTGGATGCGGTCGGAGTTCTCACGGCGGCGCGGTGGCTACTCGGCCGAGGTATTCTGGGTTTGGAGTTTTCTCTTGGGTTTGAGACTCAAGTGTTGTTTGGGCTAGGGTTTTCATTTGGTATCACAAGCTATGTTTATATAGGGTCTAGGTCACTTTCGGGTAAAAATCTGACGGAACATGGACAGATAAAATTCTCTTGTTGAACTAATGGCCCAGTAACTTTTTATACGTAAGTCGGATTGCTGACGTTCCGCTGTCTATGAACTCGTATCGGCCAGACCTCTGAAATAGTGTCTTAGTTAACCAAAACTATTCACTCCTCGAAAAAGTCAAACTTGGTCAAACTTGGTCAACTTGAGTGACTTAGTGGCTGGTCAGGCTAAGTATTATTTAGTGCGGTCGTACAATCTACCCCCTTAAAGAAAATTTAGTCCGAGGTCGTACAATAATCATGGAAGAGGTGAGGAGTCATAGCTCATGTTTGGTCTTCAAAGCTCCCGAGTCGCTTCTCGACTAGGTGGTTCCTCCCCGAAGGACCTTCCTTTAAGGATATTGTCTTGTTCTGAGAGCTCCTTCTCTTTCTACCGAATCTGTACCAATTTACTTTCATTATAGGATAAGTCATCCTCGACTCGATCCACAGTGTCTCCAGTGGCATGTGAGGGATGCGGAATATCTTAACGTAGCATGGAGATGGAACACATTATGGACTCGAAAGCTCCTCACATTAAGTCTGTCCCCATAAATACTTTGGACTACCCTCTGACAATCTCAAAGGTCCAATGTGAGGACTTAATTTCCCTCGCTTTCAAAAACGTACCACGCCCTTCTAAGGAGAGAGTTTTAAGAATACTCGATCCTCGACCTCAGGCTTCAGAATCCCTTACAGAATATCACATAACCTAAATATTCATGGCATTATGCTCAACCACCAATGACTAAGATTAGCATAAAATATTTTCCATACTCAAAAAACCCTATAGGTCTAACTTTCATGTCTTATAGGTTGGTCTCTTACCTACATCTAAGGTGGGAGAAACAATGGGGATGAGTTGACCCATTTCGATAGTAGAATCACTAACAGGCCATGCTCAGCAAAACATTTCAATTATACATAATTCAAGATATCTCAAAACACTTGAGCATTTTTACGGATAATAGGTTGATGATGGAAACACATGAATGCAATACTACCACCATCTAAACCCGCGTCGATGACTCTTTTAGGCTTTCACCCAAGGACTAGACAATCATCCCGAACAACAGGTGGGACTTTTCCACGAAGTTGCCCATCCGGTATATACGTGACCTTTGCGGGACTCTGACCGGGGAACTAGTCATCGTCATTAATCGCTCGTAAGTGCGGACCACCGCACGATCAAAGCAGATGATGCAAATTCCCCCTTGTCGAAACCACGGTATAAGCGGAGAAGGCTATAAGATCCCACTACTTTTTCCTTAGTTTAAATGTCATGAGTCTCGAGAAGTCAGAGCGAGGCTACTCAGAAGTGCTGAATGTAATCGTAAGATTAAGCCAGCATACCATGATCAAGTGTCACATAAAAAATTACTCCAAGTGGTCTGTGCTTTATCACCACTCGACTCACATATATCCTTATACCTTCGACATGGCCAGTCCCCCGAAATTAAACTCTTCTCTTAAAAACTACTAGGATCGAAAAGAAGACCACCTTTTACAACTCATTGTGAGTTACACAAGCGGCGCACTCAACATAAATCCTCTTGCTCCTATCCGTATTACTCATTTGAAGATAAAGTGCTAAGGGTTCTTTTCAGCTGGAATCACCGGTTGGAAGTAATGTCAGTTATGGCAAGAAATCTGTATTTTAGTAATGTGGAAAAATCCGACTCTCACAAAAATGCAGAATTTATGATTTTCCCACTCTTTCCATAAGTTTCCAGCAAATCAATCCAATACTCAAACACACATCAAAGCCCTCTATTAAACCTGGCTGCTCTTCCCAAAAACATCTTAAATAGAATGCGAGGCTTTGCGACTCATCCTTAAACGATCTAAGGTTAGGATGAAATCAGCTTCGAAAGTAATCCATGAATCATTATCCCTCTACTAAAATCCTTCAAATCCTTACACAATAGCAAGGATTGGAGTTCCACCTCAATATCCTTCAAATCTAGGTTAGGAGAAATTTCCATAGTAGACCACCAGAAAGAACCATTTTACAGAATCGAACCAACAACTACTTTTTGGCTCGATCTCCCTTTCTAGTCAAACAATGAAATTAGTCTGCTATTTTGAACCTTCTATGAACCTGCGGTAATACCCCGCTCATCCTAGGGAACTCGCATACATCATCGTGGTTGGTTGCTCCCGATTTCTTGTTGCCACCTTTACGAGGATCCGCATGAATGCCATTCGCCGAAACTACATGTCAAGAAACCCGGCTCCGGACCAACAAAATTGTATTTGCCCGAACTTGGCATACAAGTAGTATTGCCTTAAAGTCACGCAACACGAATGAATGTCTCTCATGTTCCAACTCGCTTGCTCCAGTACGCAGTATCGTCGATGAAACGATGACAATCCGATCTAAGTATGGGCCGGAAGACGAGTTCATTAAATCCATGGCTTCTTTGAGGCATTGGTGAGTCCGAAGACATCACTAGAAACTCTGCGCCCATATCTCGTCTTGAATCGTCTTGAATGTCTGATTCCTAATCCTTAGTCTGATGGTACCACGACCTCGAATGATCCTAAAAGAACACTCTTACCGGATGATCAAATGAGTCATCAATCCGAGGCAAGGATATTTAGTTCACGAATAGTGACCTTGTTCAACTACATGATCTATACACAACCTCTAAGTGCCATCAGGAAGAAGAAATTATATTCGAGAATAAATGGAGCATGTAATCGATTTCAAGGATAAGGTTAGGAAAGGTATTCTGAATAGCGGATGAGTTGCAGTAATATACAGCCCCAAGGAATTCGAACCTTGGCTACGATACCAGTGACGAGGACCGAGCAGGATACCCTTCGGGTACCGTTAGTCATAGTGAGTCCCAGTGTATCTGATCTCTAGAATGCCTGAAGGGATTTACTAAAAAGAAAAGTAAATACTGCTGACCTTGTAATACCTCAGTACCTTAGATAAATCCACGTAAAAGCCTATCAGGGTAGGTCATAACCACATCATACATAAAGGGAACTCAATGAGTTTAATACTAATGTCGAGCATTACAGGTATTTATGAATTTAGGGTTACAAATGAGATTAAATAGATCAACTGAAACAAGACACCTCCCGGCTATTGGGGTTTCTCTGCCACTCGGACTTAGTACTCATACTATTAAAAATGGAATGATATCATTAGGATTCCATCTACTGCTGAGCATGTCAAGTTCTTATGGGTTCTCTTTTGAAAATATATATTTTTCCCCACATCCGAAAAACCAGCCATGAGTGTTACCCTTTGTGAAGCGCTTACTCTAGGTCAGGTTGTATGCATGAACACTCTATTGTTGGCCTCGATATATCAAATAGCGAGTAGGCACATATGATAAGCCTTATCATCGGAGTTAGTGGTGCCTTTTGATTTGTACAAATGTGATTGTTTGCATACTTTCCAAAGCTTTCGAATAGAGATTCTACCTCTTTCAAGACCTTGGGGCTCCATGTAGTGCATTCTCCACTCACCATGCCCTCTAATGATCTTATGTCCTTCTTCTTAGGTTTGGTAGATCAAGCACTGGTCCACTTGTTCTTGAAGCTTGATTCTATACATATTTTGGCTTGGAATCAGACTTTTGGCTTCTTGTCAACATCCATGATTTTGGGGTTACACAACCTATGCTAGTACCCTTGTAAGAGTACTCATTTCGAGGTTTCTTGCACTCTTCTTCACTATCTGCATCTCTAGCTAGTCTATATTATATCTCCCTTGTCTTTGGAGTCTGTCAGTTCGGTTTTCTATGATTATCCCAGTTTTATCTCCTTTGCCTTCTATCCAACCAGATTTGGAGTTTGTATAAAAGATTGCAAAGGAGTATCAAACTCCTTCTTGCTCTATTGGGATTATCTCCTTATCCACTGCACAATCCTTCTCTTCTTAGTGGAATGTCAGATTTGACTAGCTCATCAACTCTTCCTCACCCACTACAAGTAAAAGAATTATTTTATTGCACTTGTATTCAAAGTTTTACCTCATGCTAATCTGATTTCCACTTTTCTCTACAAGATTGACTTCTTCTCTTAGTAGACCTACCAAGAAACTCAAGATATTGAGGAAAATATATGGCTTCCAATAGTGTGCCTAAAAATCCTAAGCTCCTTGAAAATGTGAGAACTCCCAACCTACGGCTTTCTTCACGCCGATCTATCAGTTTAAGTTCTCCAATACTATTGATGATCCCAATGAAGTTAAATGGGAGGTCCCTCTGAGAGTAGCGAGCAAGAGTCGACCTTTAGAGAAGATGCCTCAAGCGAGGAAGATTCTAGAGATATTAGTAGTGCACATAGTTCAAAGACAGAGACGACAGAAGACTCTTCGGATGAAATGACCCGGCCGTTGGGAGGCCGTTATGAACCTCTCCTCCAACTTTGCTCATAACATACTCCTCCAACTGCTCCTTCTTTTCCTTAGTTTATTTCTCCTGTCTTTCTCTTTCTTTTGTATTTTCTGTCTTCATGCCTTATATTTTCCATTTCTCCATGTTTCCACGAAGGTCGACTTTTCCAAGTAGACGAAGATAGACATGTGCCTTTGGATTTATTTTTTGGACCAAACCACTCCCTACCCCTCAAATCCTCTGATCGTCCTCTAGTGACTTAGATGTAGATGCTAATCTCTCTAATCTTAATTATTTGCTTGGCGGATCTGCTCATATCCATTGGCCAAAGGATACTTTTGCAATGCGACTCTCACAATGTTGAAGTATCAACCCGAATACGCAAGTCAAGGTAAACATCTCAAGGGCCTTAGCTTAAACTTCTTATATTTTCCCTTCTTTGGATCATGTTCTGAAGTCCAACATGGAGATTTCCTCCAAATTGGATGCCTTAAAAGGAAAGAAGATAGAATTTGAGCAGACCCTTCTTGCCAAGAAACAAGCTACCTAGTGATTGAGTAAGCTAGGCATTCAGTATGATGCTCACAAAGAACATATCAAGGTGGTGAAGAGCTTGGAGAAGGAAAGCTAAGCTAACCTTTTGGTGGAGCAAGGTGAAGACATAAAAACGAGCATCGATAAAGCAAGGTCAGCAGAGCTAATTCTTAGCTGATGCAAAGATCGCGTGAGTTAATGAGTTATGGAGAATTGAAGTGCATCTGCATGGCGTGCCTTGGCTACTAGGATTCTACGCTCCTTTTATTTCTCCATGATATGACTATTCATTAGCGCAGATAATCACAGTATAGTACTTTAACTGGAACTTTGAAACCATTTGTTTTGGCATTTTCAATTTATGACAAGCTTCCTTTTTGCACATTCTTCTTTGTACTCCATAGCTATGATGACAAATGATTGTCCTAAGGCTAGTTTGATCCCTTTCCAACCTTTACTAGGTGGCCACTAGTGTAATGACCCGTGCAGATAATCTGAGTTTATTAAGTTTGATAGTTTGACCGGTTGACTTTTAGGAGAATAGTTTAGGATTAACTAAGACCATTTCGTAGGCTCGTCGATCACGAGTTCATAGACAGGCGGAGCGTCACAATCAGACTACGGATAAAGGATTACGGCCATTAGAGTTCTTGATGGCACTTTATCGATTATCGAGTTACGTATGGGATTTTCGAAATTGGCCTTAGACCTATATAAACATGGCTTGTGATGCAAATGAAAACCTGCCCTGAAAACAACACTTGAGCTCCCAAAACCCTAAGAAGCTCTCGAACCGGTAACACCTTTTTAGAAGTGGGGCTAGCCACACAACGCCGTGAGAATCGGACAGACAGAGGCACCACCGACCGAAGTTACTGTACCGCCAGACCACCAGGTGCGCACAGCGGCGATGTCGGCCGTAAAATTTATGACGACGACGGCGAAAGATCGGCGGCGAACCCGGCGGCTGCGCGATTTTTCACCTAAGTTTTGTGATTTCCGGCAGTTTCGGCCACCTCGGAAAGCCACCATAGCCCTTCCACCATTTTGGACCTTCCGAACTCATCGTGGTCCCTTTTTGCAGATTCGCGTCGTTGGGAGATTCACGTTGAGAAACAAAATCGGCCGAAGCTTAGATCAGGTTTCCGGCTGGCGACTGTTGGACGAGTAATGATACCAGTAAGGTTCCTGGTCTCTTGGGCTTTCCATTGATATGGTTTGTAAATTTTGGACATCGTTTGGTTGAGTTCCATTTTTAGGTTGTTTAGAGTAGTGCAGTCGGGACTGAAATAGGTACCGATTGGTCAAGTTAGCCCAAAATTGAAGTTGTATTAGTGAAATTGGATGTTTTAGGAATTATTGGATAGTTCAATTTCGAGAGAAATTAGCTCTTGGTGAAAAGCCCCAATTTTGGAGTATCGGGCTATAGGAGCCTGTTGTGTAATTAGACATAATCGAGGAGTCAAATTGGGATAGTTTCATAGTTAAAAAAAAGGGTATTCTAAGGCCTTGGGGTATTCAATGTTGTTAGTTCAGTTATTTAGACCTAAATGGTGTTTATTTATATTACAGGCACTCACGGCGGGAGGTAGGGCGACCACTGGGGGGCAGGGTGACGATCATAGTCTGTGAGTGGTTTATATGCTTTTAAATGATTTGAAATTATTATGACTCTCTATGTTAAATCACCATAAATCATATTGATGAATGGTTACTCTGACATAGTTTGGTTCATAAAGAACAGTTAATATTCATATATTTATCAACATTTGAGTGCTTTAAATTACCTATTATGATTGTCGATGTTATGATGTGCGTCATTTGGAGTACATGGATTGAGGTTGTAAACTATCTTGAAAAACTATTGTTAAAAGAAAAGGTGGATCTTGAGATTTTGTGGACTGACTCTAATACGGTATTGTTGGAAAGGTACATGTGAGAGGAGCAGTTATATTAGTTTACCACGTGATGGCGGGTGCGGAGGTTTATTAGTTGGCGTGATGGCCGGGTTGGAGGTTTATTAGAGGACACGTGATGGAGCGGAGTTCACTCGGAGGTTTGTTAGTGCCACGTGGCGAGGTTGCAGGAGGTTTTGTTAGTGCCACGTGATGGCCAAGTTTGCGGAGGTTTATTAGGTGCCCGCGTGATGTAGGTTTACTTTCGGAGTTTATTAGGTGCCCGCGTGATGGCCGGGCTTGCCGGTTTGTGTGCCACGTGATGGCCGAGATCTGCTTGGAGTTTGTTAGTTGCCCGCGTGATGGCCGGGTCTGCCAGGTTTGTTAGTTGCCCGCGTGATGGCGGTCGCGGAGGTTTGTTGGATTGCCGCGTGTTGGTAGGTGTAATACGGGTTCATTAGTTATCCGCGGTGTCGTGAGGTGAAACCCGGCGGACGATGGTATACGTGCGGCGTTGTTGATTTTCTAATGTGGTATAACTTCATTTTATACTCAGCGATTGTAGTGTTTCATGGTTATTTTATTACTTGATGACTATACATGTTTTTGTGCTTGGCATGTTGTGAACAGTTCGATTATGTTTTTTCCTTAACATTGTGTGACTAATTTGTTGAGAATGATCACATATGTTGAGCATGGGTAAAGTTGGGTTTTGTGAAATGTTTTAAGCAGGAACTTTACAAAGTGAGCGGAAGGTTTTGAGAAGAAATCTTTGAAATTTAAAAATGTTGAATTTCCTTATAAACTATGCCACTACATTTGAAAGTTTATTATCTCATTATTGTTTAAATCATTCCACTGGAATCCAAACGAGTTCGTAGGGCTACCTCGGCGCCGAGATTCAACAAGCTTTATCTCACGACCATTTGCAATACTCTATCCCACCTATGAATCCTAAACGTCGATTAGACACAGCGCATCAACACCTGGGATAGGTAAGCCCGTGTGAATGGCAACATCCCTCAAGGTTATGGAAATAAGGCTAAAAGGGAGTAGGAAAGAGTTAATACTCTTGGACCAAAATCTCAATACCGCCTTCGTGATTGCGTGAGAGAGGTGTTTATAATGGTAAGATTGATAAACTCCTCAATCCCGAGAGATACCCACTGTCCTGCAAATGGGGACAACCTAGTAACCATGCAATCCATGTAAACCCTTGGCCATGGTGGATCGAGTTCACCATAGGCCTTAATTTCTTCCTAAGAAACAGTTCAGTTTTCGATCTTAATAGAAAATGGAAATTAGGTGGAGAAGAAGACACTTCTCCAAGGGAATGTGCAAATTTTGGCCCAAGCAAAGGAGAAAGAGAAATAGTACTACAAAGAAAAAAGTTATATCAGAGTTAGTATAGGTCGAGGAAAGATGAGCATAAGTAAAGGATTGGAATACCTTGATGAAGATGGGACCGGGTTGGAAGCCATGAGACAAACACAAACTCTGACGAAAATAAATTCAGGAAATTTTAGCTATGTTACATGAATCAACACATATTATGCACATATATACTACACATATATTAACATTTATCAAAAACAACAACAAGGCATATTATTACAAAAATCGTGTAATGACACTCTGCAATTCTCAAGGCAAAGTGGTGACATGTAAATTGCCCACAAAACAACCTAAACAACCTTAAAGCTGGTCATAATTAAAAGTAGTCCAAACAGGCCATAACAATCAGTTTTCTCTTCATCCAAATAGCCCCTAAAACAATTTTTGGGACATACTATAAACAACCACAAATCAATTCACAATGTTGGCCACAAATGGACCATAAAATGACCATTAAAGTCGTCCAAAAATAGCCAAATAGCCCCTTAGGGCATCAATACAACATCCTCTAAAAATTCAGCCTAAATGGTGGAAATAAAACAAAAGTAGGAAGAATCACTACCTCTTTGAGCGTAGTAAAATGGTAGGAGGTCTCGAGAACACCTTCTAAACCCGGAAACTTGATTTCTCCAAATCTCCTCCTTTGGATTTTTCAGTGAAATCCTTCCATTTTGGTACACATGCGTAGCCCTCGTCAAGGTTATGAACTTTAGTTCTTGGCTAGACGAATTCCGAGGATCAAATAAAGAAGTCTTGGACTCTTTTTTTTTCTTCCTCTTGCTCTCTATGACCAAACAACGGAAAATGAGCTATTTTTTACCAAAAAATATGTTTTGTCTAACCTTATCTTTGACTTAAAGGCTTGACCCACCTTCGCACCACAAAACCAAATCAATCATGGCATGGATTGGTCATAGAACCATGACCTGAAATAAAAACCGATCATCGATTTTTGGTTTGTTATTTATATAAACCAAAAACCTAACCATTAATATGGTTAATCAAATATCTGGTTAACCCCATTTGTTCGATTAACCATATATCGGTTTTTCGATTAACCATAATTAAAAAATAAATTTGCAATTCCATAATCATTTATTAAAGTTCAAATTATAATAATGATTATAAATACAATAAAAAAATTAAAGAAAAAAATGAATCTGATCTATTCATTTGCAATCCCATAACACTAGTACATTTTATAATACATCGATAAATAATATATGAAGTGCATAAAAGTTAGATAATTTAATCACGGTTTTTTGAATCAACCACATATTTTAACTTTAGTAAAAAAGAAGCCTTAATCCAAGAAATCATAGTCTATGAAGATTTGGATAAGTAAACGATAGATTACCCCTTTCTGATGCGAGTGCAAGCACGAGGAATTTCTTAAGATCTCGGATGACGACCTGGACCACTGTGAGTTCGTCGTGAAATCTAGTTGCATGGTAAATTCACGTCGGGTGGAGACGGTCGGGTTCCACGTATTTGAGGTGAAGTGAGCAGGCTACATAGTGACGGATGACCACGAGGACACGTTATGTGGCGTGAAGCGGTGGACACTTGGCATATGGAAGCGAATTGTCACATTCTCTTGTGCATGTGAACTAGGGGGGTGTGGGAGAAAGGAGGTGCATGGGACACATGGCATGGTGATTTCCATGTCGAGTGATTGAAGGTTGTTTACACCTAGACCAAAGGAAATGGGTTAGGTAGGGGAGGAATGAGGGAGGAGATGGAAGAATGGAGGGAAGAAAGGAAAAGGGGAGGAAAGGAGATCGGCTCGATCTCGACATTTGAGCAACAAGACACTCGATGGGTTAGGAAGTGAGCTAGTCTGCGCTTCAAATGGTAGTGGTTCTCTATTACTTTGGTTATTCTTTGTCTAAGGATCATTCAATGGCCATGAGGTGTAGCCCTAATAGTGGGGCTGGTTCAAGAACAATTGTGATCAAACTTTTGATGATTTATGGGCCAGTTCTAGGTCCTTTATGTTTGAATGAAGTTACGGAACGGAGTTATATTTAGCAGAAAATATGGGTTGAGTGTGATGATAATTAGGGTGTGTCATTCTTTAGGTATGGACTAACATGTTGAACTGTATGTGTTGTTTTTGGATCTAAACATGAAGATCCAGGTTGTGTATCGTTGCTTGATTGAATGACATGCAGGTGGTGTGAAAATCATGTTGATGTATGTTTGCTTGATGTATTAACATGGGTTATCGATGGATGTAGATATATGAAGTAGATACCAGGTATCCATGAATTGTAAATGTTATGTAGCTCATTATGCATGTAACATGGAAACAACATACAATGGCAAATATACTCGCATATGCACGGGGACATCGCGTAAACAGTGTGAGTGCATGTCATGAATTCTTGTGTTTAGTGTTTAATGAGTGGCTACATCGAAGGACAACGTCCACAAGTCGCACGGTTTTAAATTATGTGCCGGGTAGTAACAAAAAGGGATAGACACACCCTCGGATGGAAACTTGCATCCTTGGTTAGACATAACATTCGGTGAAAGCCGCGAGAAGTGTTGGAAGGTTCGCGGCGCTGAGGTGAGACCGGAAATTGTTACCCACAAAGACACATGACTTTTGAATAAGCGAGTTTATCGGAGGGTTGTCCAGTAAGGTCCAAATTATAAAACAAAAATCTTTTGTTTTGAAATGAAGGTTTTCATACATGGCATATGCATGTGTGAGGGAGTCAGTGAGGACTCGAGACATTGGCATGACATGTGAACATTCATGTAGAAATGTATATGTTATTGCTCAATGTGTTTGTAAATGTTGAATCATGGCATTACATGTGCACTTGGGTGGGGAGTAGCCCTTGTAGGAGAATTTTTCTACTAGGCATTGCTTCACCCAGTCATGGGAAAATATTTCAGGTACTGGAGGCACACCAGGAGATGAAACTCATTTGAGACTTTAGTGGTGAAGAAGAAGGCCAGATTATGGCTTCATTACATGTTTTCTAAAATTCTGAACAGTATATCCAGTTCCTGTTTATGTAAGAGAAAAAAGTTGTGATGAAACTCATTTTGAATTGTTCAAAATAGTTTGGCAAGTTTGTCCCAAATTTTGAGTTGTCTTTATTATACAGAGGCTATTGTATTAAATTTGGTTAGTTGGAAAAGAGTGGAGGTGCGTGAAACACTAGGAAGGCTATCGCATGTTCTGGGTAGGTGTTAGGTCGCGGCAAGGGCTCAGTCGGTACGTAGTTTTCCCTGGTTTTCATGGCCATGACAAGGGGTCCCCGCCGCGACATGGCTTTCAAAGCTTGATGCATTTGCCAGGTCACACATAGTTTTTCCAGGTCGCGATAAAGGTTTTACTTCTCTGGTCGTGACAATGTTTCGCGACAGAGGTTTCTGTCACGATCGAGATGGTCACTTAAGAAGAGGGGTCAAGTGTTGCAAACCCTCGTGTCAGAACAGTTTGGTCATGTGGATTTTATGTCGCAATAGAGTATTTTTATGTCGCGACAGAGCTTGACCAAGGCCAAGGGATTTCATGTCGTGACAGAGAATCTTTATGTCGCGATAGAGTTTCTTGGACTGGTGTCAGGATAGAGTATTTTATGTCATGACAGAGTTTGGTGAAGACCAAGGGTTTTCTTATCGCGACAGAATATTTTTATGTCACGTAATAGTGCTGCTCGAAATTGTGTCGGATGTAGTATACCACGCCGCGACAAAGAGTTCCAGGACATGAGGTCTTCCATGTTGCAACATAGTGTTTTATGTCGCGACAGTGGAGCATGGAGTTGCGTCACAACAAGGCGTCCCGTGCACATGAAAGAGACGCGCGCGTGACAAAGGTATTCTACCGCGACAGAGATTTTTCTGTCGCGACAAACTTGGTACAGTAGTAAAAAAAAAAAAAAAAAAGAAAAAGGGACCCCCAAGATATGGGGCGTTACACTATATGCTTTGATTTGGAGAAATTTTGAAAAAGCTTGGTTTAGAGGAAAAAAGTAAAAGCAACTGAGATTTATGTAAAAACCAAAATCAACCCCCGCTTGATAAACCTATTTTCGATTCAAATTTCACCGGATTTGATTCTTAGGTATTTTTGCCTACACCATTGTTCAGCATGCCTTGTCTTATTCATATGGGATTAATTAAAAGGATAGACAGCAGTCAAATGATTAACTTAACTAATATCCTACTCAACATATAATTTTATAATTGGGTGAGCGACTCAAGCATCATCCTCTAATGAGAGAAATCAACCATGATGATATACTATTAACATTTATTTCTATATTTAAAACAATAAAAAATATAAATATTTGTGGAAAATATTAATTTGGGATTATTTAATGTATCCCCGTTCACATGCTACTTCACATGAAAAATATATATTTGGACTTTTGGATCCGAATTCGGAAAGTACATTCAAAATCAATATATTTATTATATTCTTTAAAAATTTTACCTTATTTTTCTCCAATATAAAAAAAATTAAAATAATTCTAGGATATATAAATACTAACATAATTTAATTACATTTGATTTTCATTTATATTTTTATAATAATACTAAAAATAAGAACATTTTCTTAAATATTTTTCTTTTTTTAATAATTTTAGAGAACCAAACATAGTATAAATTAAACCAAAAAAATCCATACAATATATATTACATAGACTCACATATCTCCATAGATGAGACAAAATGAATCCAATCAAGCTCAAAGACCCTTATGACATGGCTGGGTCATTGAATCCTAGCTCATGTGATTAAAGGGGTGTGAAGGGGGTTCCAAGATCTGTGTTCGAATCCTTATTATTAGAACAAGTATTACAACGTAATATATAATAATATACAAAGTGAGTAGAATTATGAAAATAATCCATCATGCCAGAATTGAATCAGATTAACCCTATTGGTTTATTTTCTTATATACATTTGGGCCTCACTTAAATACCTTCTATAATAAGTCCCCCTTTCAAATGCTGACCCTTCACCTCCCTCAAGCTCGTCTTCACTTTCTTATCACCTTGATCACCATTAAAGAAGTCTCCAAGCTCAATTCCATCCACCCATCTCCTCTCACATGGAACTCTTCCATCACCTTCAATCACTCTTGACTTCACATCTCTCATGCTGTTCTATAAAACAACCTCCATCTCCTCTTCTTGCTGTCTCTACAGCTCAAATATGCAGTTCCATTACAAACTTGAGTTCTATTGGAGACCTCTACTGATATCTCTGATGGAATCAGGTCAAGACCAAATGCCCTATTAGAGATTTTCATGATGAGATATACACTATATTCTTGTGTTTGTGAGAGCATTTGAGTTCTTATCTTCCCATTGATTTCAACCCAAGACATTGTTTTGAGTTCAGCCACTTGTGAGAACCTGTGGGTAGAAAACATGGCAAGGCTTTAAATTTTCCATGTGGGGGTGGTGGGGCCAAAAGGTGATAATTAGGGTTGGACCAGTTAGTTGGGTCATGTTCATATCCTTTCACAACTAGGAAACATGTTTGATTGGAAATTGTATATATTAAAACTTTCAATTTATCTCAGGCAAAGTGACGTTAAAATATTGATTGTAAAACCCACGCACTCTAAATTCTTACAAACTTATCTTTTCATGTACGATGACCTTTCCAATTCAGTTTAACTGCTGATTCGACTGACTACTGGTTTGATCCTGAATCATAAATCGGTATTTCAATAGTTTTTCCAATTCAATCATGGATTCGATGTTTAAAATATTGTGTTTTTCTTTTCTTGGAAAAAATGTCCTTACTATTATTTGTATTTATATTATTTAAAAAACTCATTTTTACTAATAGCTGAGAAATATATAAAAATTAATAAAGGATTAGAGATTTTCAAATTTTATTTCAATGGGTCTTCAATCGAATCACAAAAAAAAAGGACTAAAGACTAACCTTGATTCCGTAGATCTCAACCCCAATAGATGGGGTCATCGGCTCCATGCAATGGACAAGTCTCTTGCAGAAAGTATATAGGATTTTTTGCCACTCCTCTTGTCTAATTTGAAGCTCTGCATGATAGTGATTATAAATGACTATGTCAACTTTACTTTTCTTTAGAGAGAGAGAGAGAGGAGGGTGGAAGGAAAGAAAAGTTCAGATTATGGAGCCAACCTGTTGCCAATACCAATGAGATTGGAGAACACAAGCCCAGAAATAGCTCCTTCCTTGAAGAAACATCATGGGCTGAAACTAATCTGGACAGGATATGCGATAATCCGCCGGCAAGAAACCTCTCCCCACACCACATCAGACTCCGCCGCCGCTCGAAACATAGGACAGACCATTGAAGATTTGCATGCTTCAGGGGGAGATGTGAAGGAGAGAATTGTGGAAACACAGCCTTCTGGCAGCTTGTTGAAGCACTCACCTTCCATTCTAGCTATACGACCTATTACTGTTGTTTGTCTTCCAGCTCCCATCCTTTATTTATAACGAGAAAGAGGATTAAGAAAGGAATTAATCCTAAACATGGAGAGAGGGAAGTACCTTAAACAAATACTTAGGTGATAGATATCAAGTGGGTCTTTTTTTTCAGATAAAATATCAAGTGGGTCTTTTCTTTTCAGATAAAACGGTCTCCTACACGTTGTTACAAATCTATTATGGAATTTTAGGAAAAGGGGTAATTCAGAAATGATTGACCAAATTTGTGGATCAACTTCATTTTAAAATATTTTTCTATTATTACCTTTATTCTTTCCAAATTCAATCCCCAGCCATGCATTTCACGTAAAATTTTCAACTCTATCCAAAATCTGCACTTAAAATTTTCAAAACGATTCTAATCTTTAGCTTTCATTTAAAATACGTTTCATCTCTCGACCTCGTAATAAAATATCGCTTACTTTCAATCCCATTTTATTGAATTTAATTAATTTAATTGAAAATACAAAACAGTTTTTAATTGCTTTTCTCGATTCATATATAAATGCCAAAATAATAAGACCAAACTTTCTGTTTTCAAAATTTGTTTTCGTTTTGCCTCTCGTAATTCAAACGCGCTTTTCCTCGTTTTCAAAGTTTGAATACAGTATAAAATTAAAAATTTTCTACCTACTTCAAATGTAATTATTCATTTAACCATATTATAAAAAATTGAGTTTCTAAACTAAATCGCCTTGGTAAAATACCAAACTTAATTCGATATTAATTGAAACCCTATTCTCATTTTCTTTGTTTCTGCCTTTATTTAAGGATGGGTAATTTTTTTTGTCATTCTTGGCTTAAAATCACCTATTTACACATCTTTTCGCTTTTTCAATAAAATTTATTCCACACAACATGTGCTTTTATACGTTTTTTTCGCGATTTAAATATCGCCACAAGGCTATGACGATTGTCATCGCTTTAGCGCACGATGATTGTCATCGCCTTGTGTGTATGGTTGTCGCCATCTGGGTATTTACGCTGACATGTCTGCCATAACAGCATAATTTGGTTTTCTAATCATCACACTGGACGCTTATTCTTCGCTGCTCTACGATTCAAATGTAAGAAAATATATACGAATATAAAGTAATCAAATCAATTCATTACAAGATCAGAACCTGAAATAAAACGTATTATATTCATAATAAAGTATCAAATACGTAGACTCAACTATCAAACGTGATGTACTTTGAAACGCTTCATTACGCCATTAACCGACGTTGTTTCTCATTCTTTTTAGTTTTTAACGATTTTGATTTTATGTTTCTATCAATGTATTACTAATTATAATCAATAAAATTATTTTTCTCTTAAAAAAACAACTTAATTGATATTAATTTATTTAATAACTACTTTGACTACTCCAAATTATCCAAGTAAGTTCATAATATATTTAAGTCACATTTTAATTTTAAAATTTGATTTAAATAAATAATTGAATCGATATAAATTTAAATAAATATTAGCCCAATTTATTAACAAAAAAATTGAACAAATTGCAGTATAGCCCCTTGATGACAGTCATAGGCCACAACTACCGTCAATGGTCGTAAATCGACGTGGAACATCACGGGTGTCAGCGTTGAATATTAGAGTTAACCCTCAGATAATTGAAATTGTAAGATCTGGAGGTTGTGCTGAGATGAACTAAGTCTGTGGTTTCGAATTTCTTTAGTAAGCCAAGTTACTGGTACCGCCTCCCTAACCATTATATCGGATCGGTACGCTCTCAAAGCCTTTAAAATACGCTTATTGGGACGCGAAACACACATCATCGATTCATCACATGCCCAATGAGATTACAATAAACCTCATATCAAGGGGCTTACGAATCAACTCGCATTCATCCTCAGAAAAGCTCAACCCAATCACGACATATATCGTCCGCTGAAAGCACTTTAATAATTTTAAAACGCCATCACGAGTATCAGACGAATTCATTACTTATATAATTCTTTAAAAATCCTATATTCATACGAGATACGACACGCCCAATGTCATGTTAGTCCATATTGTTGTGCCTTGGAGCCTCCATCCTATGTTAGGCCATAACACTCATACTTTTATCCACGACTTCGACCCTAATGTCTTGGCTGCCCCTTTGTCTATGCTGGGACCGCCCACATGACAGGCCAGGCTAAGCTACTTGTGCCCAAAAATGGAAGGAATTGCACTATGAGTCCTTGATGACAGTCATAGGCCACAAGCCGTCAAAATAATTGAAATTGTAAGCTTAGAGGCTAAAGGATGAACGAAGTCCATACAAGTTGTCCTAGTGGGATGGGGCGGAGCCGAGATCACTTTGGGTGATATTCATATTAAATACTATACTAATTTAAGTTCTTTTTAATCTTTTTAATTTTTATTTCTTTTTGTGTTTTTTTTTCCCTTTCAGTTTTCTTTAGGTTTTTTCACCAATAAAACACAGTATTAAACAAATTTAGTACTCTCCCTTGTTTGCATAATTTTTTCTTTTAACAAATTAACTACCGGTGTTTATAGTATCAACATTAAAAAATGTTAGAACTCAAAAAACTATCATAATTATGAATTTTCATTTTTTTTTACATCTATTCACTTTACAATACAATATATAATCTATTCATTTTCAAATTTGTCCATAGGACTCGAACATGAGCCCCTCTACTCTGTAGCGGAGCGAGAATTTTACTTCAATGGAGCAAGCAATCTTACTAGGAATGTACCGCTCATAAGACGAAGGTAATTCTTTTAGGATTTTCAGTGAGGGTACAATGATCAAACTTAAAAACCTTAATGTAAAATCTAAAATCTCCAATGAGTGTAATCGTCACTGGACCCACGCTTCCTCCCGCCTCGCCTACTTATATCAAACTATCACTAGGAATTCGATTGGTAATTTTATTTTTGGAACAATTTTATGTTCCAAAACTAAAAATTAAAGATATATATTTAAGAATTATAAAATATTTTTTTGATGCAAAACGTTATATTTTAATTGAATATTGGTTTTACTTGTTTTCACTAATTTTACAACTATTTTATCAAAACAAATCATACAAATATGTAGAATAATTAAAAACTAAAAATTAAAAATAAAATTATTTCCAATACATATTTTAAAATAATTTTAAAACATCTAAAGTTTCTAAATAGAGTTTTGTTCGTGGTTTAAAAAAACTATTTGTTAAACAATCAACTCTCCTAAAAGTTCAAGCTTATAGGATCCGAATTTAATATGAATAGCTTCACACCCTCCCTCACGTTCCTCATAGTTCAACCGTTTCTCAAAAAGTTCCTCAAAATCAAGAGGAGTTTCCCGAACCTGCAAGACATGAGAAAGTTTGAAGTATGCGGGATCAAGTCCATTGAGAATACGGATGAGTCATCAAAACCCATAGGTTGATTCATAAGAGCAAACAAGTAAATGTAGTTTTTTTATGTCTTGCATATATGCTGTAATTACCTGATTTCCCTAAGATAGGTTGGTGAGATGGCCGCGAAATTCCATAATTCGGCCACGTGCAAAGGTGACGCATATGTTTTCTCCAAGGTGCTCTAGGAAACACGAGAAGAAGTAGATGAAGCTATAAATGTAACAAAATTGGCAAAGATAGAGCCAATTATTGCATTTAATAGTAGTTGATCCTAACGAATCCATAGCTCAAAGGTAGGGTTGGGTGAAGCAACATCTGAATTAGAATTAAGAATTATGGCAGACGGACATGGTTGTGTACCATCAACATAACAAAAGAGCTCATATCCAATTAATAAAGAATTAAATTAGGCATGCCAAGCAAAGTAGTTTGTAGAATTGAGTTTGAGAGGGGCTTGAGGAGTGACATTAACGAGCAATTCAAGAATCGCAAGGATCGACAAAGGTGTAGAGGAGGAGCTGGGATGGGAGGTCATAGAGGTGGAGGAGGTGGCGCATACGTTTGGCAAGGAAGTTCGCATACTGTGATGGCTAGTGGTTTCGGCTAGGCCTACAAATGGGAAAAGGATTGGCAAGTGGTGAGGAGGAAGACCATGTAGGTTTTGCTTTATTTTAATTAAAGAATAATGTTTGCTTATATAAGTAATTATGAGGATAAAATAGTAATTAATTGAATAAATAAAGCAATTCAAAATTTAGATAATGTTATCTCCTGTGATTTTCTAAAAGTTATATTATAAAACTACTTTCTGCTAAATTTAATTAAATTTTCTTTAATAAAAACTCTATAAAGCTCTAAAAAATCACCCTCATAAGCTTCGTAACGTGCCCATGTGGAACAAGCCTCTAAAATGGGGGTGGCATCCTTCACGGGTCGGCAAGAGCCCTAAAGTGGGACTCCGGCCCACGATGACCGCCCCGGGTTATTCTCAAGGCGTGAGCCTAGGGAAGAAACTAAGCCTAGTAGTTTGGACTGGTGACAGTGGATAAATCTCACGCCCACCAGCTTGAGCTAAGAAAGGAAAGCACTCCACCTTCATGATCTAATATCTACCTATTAAGGGAAGAAGGATCTCACATGATTACAACTCCCTAATTATCCCCTAATATTCAGTTAGCGATAAGGAAGAGAAGATCCCCTACTAAATTGGGAAGATGTCGTATCACCTTCTAACAAGGAAAGTCATCACAATCACCCATGATAAATACTGAGCAGCTCCACAAAAGAAAGGTACGCAGTCACAACGCCATCAACAGTTGATCTCTTTCCTTGTCATAAGAAAGAAACTAACTTAATCATCGGAGAGGCACCGCGACACCCCGCCGAATTTTTGGCGCAGGTTGCGTTATGCAATCGAATCCAACCCGACCGATCGTCAACTTATCAAGAAGCTCCAACCCAGTATCGATAGAAAAAGCACCATCAGTTTGGCACCGTCTGTGGGAACGATTGTTCCTTTACAAATAAAACTGATTTCTCAGTGACTGATGGTATCGACTCAAAACATGAGCAGGAGTCACGCCAACCCCCCGAGGACGCAAGACCAATATGACGACGCACAACATACAACCAAAGACGCCTGAGCTCCATGCCGCTGCAGCAACCCAGACGGGAGGCCCTTCTGCCTCACAACTGGCCCGCTAAGGAGTTGGAGGAACTCACTAGACATGTGTAGCGCCTACAAGAGGCACAATAGGCCCGTGAAGGCCGTAAAGATCATTCCATAGAGGAGCAAAGAACATCCGCGCCTACTCAAGACGCTGACAGAGTGAGTGTGAGAAATAAAGGGTGATCAGGGGGCATGATCCCTACGTGACTCTCGAGACGGTTGCAATGAGGGAATAATTGAGCAGGATGACGGAGGGGGAGACAACCCCACGCTACAGCGGAAGGGGAATTCCATCTGAGCAAAGGGTCCAGACATCCAATAAGAGCTCACCCACACAGAGAGGCTGTAAAAGCCTCGAGCCCTACCCATGGATGCTTTGGTACAACAAACTAATCCCCGCTCACTACCGGTACCACTCCCTTCTAACAAAGTTCGTAACGTCGTAGATCGGGGTTCCTTCGAATGGAACGAAGACCCCGCAGACTTTTCACCAACACCTATAAGAATTAGATGGAGCTACATGGATACCAAGACTCGTGAGATGCGCAGCCTCTAAGCATCACGCCTTTGTGGATTAGCCTCACAACTAACAGTTCCGCCAGCCTCGATCTCATCCTTCAAGGAACTCTCCATTGCTTCGCGGTCCCATTTCATCAGAGCCCGACATACGGAAGCTGCTACCACCAATGACTATAAAGCAAGGGGCCCCTAAGAAAACCCGAGGTCCTACGTCTGCAGGTTCAATCAGCAGTCATTAAGGGTAGACATCCCTGATGAAAAGTTTGCCATCACCTACTTTTATAAATGCTAAGCATATACCAAAGACCTAATGTTCTCCATCTCGAAGAACCTCGTGCAACATGGCTAAGGTGCTCGCAGCGAAAATACATCAACCCAGGAGGCCCTTATGTTCAAGAGGGGAAGCTCTCTCACAATAAAGGAGAAAAGCAAAGATGAGAAAAAGCAGGATCAAAGCCCCAGGAGATGAAGAGACCGAGACAGATCCCCACGGAGGGGCAGGGGAGATAGAGATCGATCTCTAAAAAGAAGAGGTAACATCAGACTCCGCTTGGGGTCCACCCTGTACTGAAGCTGTAGCCGCGGCATTCCACCTCGCAGCTTCATCCCCGACTACTTCTGTCTTAAGTCCCATACGAGTGCTATGAGAAGTTAATAAGATGGTCGTCTTAATTAGATAAAGACAAACCCAACCAAAAGAGACATGACCAAAGACTCGATTTCAGCCAGTAGATCGTATTTAACAGATGACTGGGATTCAACAAGAATTCACCCGATTCAATGGGATGACTCGCTGCATGGCTCAAGACCAACTGGCACCTTCCACCACTCCGCCAACTTCACAAACCCAAATTTTAGCATCAACAAACTGGGAGATCAGCATGATTTCGGGTTCAATAGTGGGAATCCATTCGCCGTATGTTTCCACCTACGTGCCTCGGGGATCGTGTGGAGACTAGAGGATGTGCCGGTGTCCAAGCTCCCCCACTGACACTCACCATAACCTTCTCAGACGCCGACCTAAGGTCGCCGACATCCCTGCTGATGACCCACTAGTAATAAGAGCTTTACCTGGCCAATAAAAATGTCCACAAAGGTCCTAATCGACAACTGAGCCCTACCGACACCTTCATCTTCGCATTGACATTGTAAGCGTGGCACTGAAGGAGAAGCCCAATCCGCAAACGCCCACTAAGGGGATTCTCGAGAGCACCGCCTCAGTCGCACAACTGCACTCACTTTGAGACCCCGCCGCAGGCCACAACGACGATAAAATTCTCATAGTAGAGGCCCCACGGCATATAACATGTTATCAAGGTGCCTTCTCAATGCCATAAGGGCCACATCCCTTCTCACACTTATCATATGGTTGTCAAATTACCTACGTAAGAATGGAGTAGAATGGTCTGAGGAGACCAAAGGATAGCCAGGAGTGCCATTTACGCACTGCAAACAGAAGCGCTTGATGTAAGATCCATGGATGAGCTCGATACGAGAGACTAATCGACACTCACCAACACCCTCATAAGAGTTGAACTCATAAATTCTGATTTACCAAATAAACACCGCGTGATATCGAATCGTCGGCTAAAGACGCCAAGCACCCTCATCCACTTCAGCAAAAGCGGATTTATTCTCTTGGAAGCAAGAGAGGACATGGGGAATCAACCCAGTTTATCACCTACAAGTTGAATATCGCCCTCCTTTAAAACTTTTAAATGTAGTAAGAAAAGTTGCTTCCGTAAAGTATGTAAGGCAACGACTGAAGAGGTCGACAAACTCCTCCAAGCCCGAGCTATCCGGTAGATTATCCCTGATCGTTGCCAATGTGGTTCTCGCTAAGAAGGCGAATGTGGTGCGCCACGACTCGCTAATTTTGCATCGATGTTAACTCGGCTTGCTCGGAAGACACCCTTCTCGCCCCGAATCACCATGCAGATGCCATCAGCCGGGCCATGAGCTCTCACCATGACGCTGGGCTAGTAATCGGGGATCATAATGGACCTCAAACAACCAAGAAGATCCTTATTCGTGATCGCAGTGATATATTTTTATCAGTGATGCCTTTTGGAAGTCAAGAATGGGGCCACCTATCAAAGGTTGGTGAACAAAATGTTCCAAACAGATTGGAGCAACCATGGAAGTATACATAGACGACATGTCGGGTCAAGCCGGCCACAATGAGTCTATGCGGAACCACTCCAAAGCGTAATCCTTCCGTAAGTCTTGAAGGACTACAGATGAAGTGAACCTGTCCAAGGTGCTGGAGTCTCTACAGGAAATTCAAGCCTATAGTCACAGAAATGCATTAGAGGCAAATCCGCATAAGATAAAAGTCAAACAACACGCGACTCACCTCAGTCACTAAAGAAGTTCACCGACGGAGAATAGCCGGGCTGCGGTGGGTGGCTTCATATCCGAGATCCGGTGAGTGTCGGCCCTTCTTTGAGTTACGAAAGGCCTTTGATGGATATGCTTGTGAAGAAAGCGTCTGTGGCGCTAAAACCTATAAGCTCCCCCTAATATTACATTAAGCCCTCAGGAGAACTCCTTAAGCCCAGTTTTGATTCTCGACTGGCGCTGCCACTGGTCGGAGAACGGGATAAACGCGGCAAGCGGATTCTATTCTTGTGGTAGGGCTTTGGGAGGACGGAGGGAAGAATATGAGATGGAAAATCTAGTTCTAGCATTGGTGAGCCTGCATTAAAGACCAGACTATCTTAGCCACCGTGAGGATTCAGGGAGCACCGTGACAGATATTGCATAAACCGGAAACCTTAGGAAGGCCCGGTAAAATGGGCCATAAATGGTGGGTTTGACACATTAGAGTCTGAAGCGAGAATAGTGATCGAAGACGAGTTTTGTGATTCATCATCAAATTCACCTTGACACCAGCCTCACAGGCCACCGACCGCATCAGGCCTCCCCATACGGAGGTTGTCGAGTAGATGGGGCCACAGTCTCGGGACGGTGCCGGGTTGGGTTCTCGCCTCCACCGGATTCTGGTATCGGCAGGAATGTGCAGGTCGGGTTCGAGCCTCCAGATAACAAAGGAAGCCGAATACAAGGCACATCGTTCTTTGGACTCCAACCTTACCCACTCCACGGAGGTGATCGTAGGTATCACGTGGCTCCCCAGTTAATGGTGAAGCAAATAGAAGATTCCTATGAAGCAAAAGGCGAAAAGATGATCCTCTATCTTGAAAAGGTACTCGAGTTGCTCATGAAAGTTAAGTGCAGGGTTTTAGGTCGGACATGTCGCAAGGCAGAAGTCGAGAAGCGGGACCTTTTTGGTAAGTGCGACAAGCGTCTTGAGAGACTTGGAATGAGAGAGGGTGCGGTCCCGAGCACCTCCTTGGGACAACCTTGATGAGCGTCCCGACAACAGAGTTATCGGTGTGACAGCGCTGGCTAGATGGAGAGAGAGAGTGTACTGTATGTAGCTGGGATATTTGTGAGCAGGGACCTTTGCCCGAGCCATCCCGAAAGAAGCATCTAAACTAAGAGTATGGTCAGCTAGATTCGCTCTTTAAGGATACTTTATAAAGCGAGGTTTCTTTACCACTCCTAGTCATAGGAAAGGAAAGTGAGTCTGTGCTTAGAGGAGGTTGCACGAAGGCATCTACAGTGGCAATCATGTGGAGCTCGGGCCAGCGGGAAAAACCACGAGACGAGGGTGTGTGTGATGCTCAGAAGGCGCCCTGGGGCGGGTGGGAGAATGCAAAGTCTATCAAGGCATGCGAGATTTACACTCCCATCAGAGCCCTTGGCAGATCCGCAGCCCTTGGCGCTTTTTAGCGGTGGGGTTAGATATGCTAAATTTTGCCCGTTTGTAAGAGAATTCGATCTGGCGAGTTAAGTCATTATAGGAGTGGACTACTTCACCAAATAAGCGGAAGGCCAAATATTAACCTTGATCATTAGTAAAAGTGCAGTGACCCCGTTTGGCGGTTTCTATAATATCTTAGATTCGAAATCCTAAAAGCATTTAGTATTTGATAACGAGAGAAGCGATTCGACAACCTGAAATTAGAAACTTTTATCTTAGGAGGCTGAAATCGAGAATTACTATTGATCCCGATATCGATCCAATGAATAATGAAATACCATAAGGACTCTTAAGGTAGCATTAGAATGGCCAAAAACTAAAGGGAAAATGGTGGACCTCCTCGAGAGTACTATGGGCTATCTGGAGAACTACCTTGATACTACTGACTTCAAAGAGACCGTTAAGCACTTATCATTTAGCTAAAGCGGTATGCTTCCCTTGTCGAAGTTAGACTCAGTCACCTAGGAGTTGGAGTTCATGACGATCACGAGCATAAATGAGAAGTCTCTCACTTAAACCTTGATCTCTGGAGGAAGTGAGGAGCCAGGCTATGAAATGCGTGAGGACTACCAATGGAAAATAGCAAAATGTATCAGTGAAAAGTTGGCCCAATGGTTTTAAGCACGGGGCTAGTGCTCGAAAAACTCCACTGCGCCCGGGAAAGGCCCTACTCACAGGAAGCTGGGACCCTAGCCAGGGGGACCACATGTCATATCACGGATAATCAGGCACAGAAACTATAGGCTCCAAAAGAAGGGGAAAGACCTTTCCCTCCTGGAATCTCGAGCACCTCAGCGGTTTACCCATAAACCTCATGTATCTATTAATAAAGCGTGATTCTACTTTAGTTAAATAACTTGTTTATTTTCGACTGCCTACTCTATTATTATAAAAGAAAGAACCGGGGAGCTCGATTTATCAAAATCCACGGGGTTCGGAAGGGCCCTGGAAGGTTGCATGAACATCAAACAAGTAGATGTGTTTTCAAAGGATTGTACTTTTATTACAGTTATTCCATAAAATTACAATCAGCAAAACCGCTTTCTACATCTTAGAAGATTACAATCAGCAAAACCGCTCTCTACATCTCAGAAAACTACAATCAGCTTAAAAAAAAAAAAAAACCCACAAGGAAGAGAAAAGGAAAGTAGGAAAAAGAGAAAAGAGGGGAGGAGAGGTATAGCATGAGAAGTGGGCCTTGAAGCCATTCAAGGCAAAAACCACAAGTAAGAGAAAGGGAAGGAAGAAAAAAAAAAAAAAAGGAGAGAGAAAAGAGGAGAGGAGAGGTATAACACCAAGAAGCGGGACTTGGAAGCGTGACAAGCCGCCTCCTCGAAGCGTGTTCCTGACTGACTCCGTGAATGGATTTGGGTGGGAGCAACACAATTCAGGAAAATGGCGGGACCCCAGGGAACTGACACAACCCGACAAATGGCGGAACAGCGAGCAGGCGGCGACTGCAGGACCACGAGACGGGGACTTCGCGGTGTGATCAAATCCACGAAACTTCATCGTAATCAGAACTCCAGGCGGTGAAGGAAAATGGGAGCGGCGTATAACTTGCACCCTTGAAGGAAGACGGTTATTTATAAAGGAGCATGGACACCTTAGGAAGTCAAGCATTCTGTTCCGATTCTCCATAGACAGACATTAAAACTACGCGCACTTTCCCAAGGGAAGGAAGACGAAAAGACCCGGGAGCTCGAATATTAAAGAGCCACGTAGCTCGGTCGATAAAAATTTAAGAGCTCGGATTTAGAAACCGCGTAAGCAGATCGGCAAGAGCGGGAGCTCGGATATTAGAAGAGCCATGTAGCTACAATTCGGCGAGACGGGAGCTTGGATATTAGAGGCCATGTAGGTAGAGATCAAGGCGCGTAGCTCGATTCGGTAAGAGCCCGATAGCTCATTTCGTAAAGGCCACGTAGCTCGGTTCGCGGGCCCGCGTAGCTGAGTCCTAAAAAGCCAATGACTCGAAGCCACGTAGCGGATTCGTGAGCGGGAGCTCGAATATTAGGAGCCGTGCCCGCTCGAGAGATCAAGGTCGCATGCTTCCGGTTTCGATAAGAGCACAGTAGCTCGAGTTGAGCCACGCGTGGCTCGATTCATGAAACCGCGTAGCTGAGTGAAAAAGCCCGACAGCTCAGAGGCCACGCGTCGTCGATTCATGAGCAGCGTAGCTCGAGTGAAAAAGCCAATGACTCGGGCCACGTAGCTCGGTTGCAAAGCCGCATCTTCCAGGTACAGAAAAAGAAGCTCGGCAATTCGAAGACCCACGTGGCTTCCGGTTCGATAAGAGCCGGGGAGCTCGAATATTAGAAAACCCACGTGGCTCGAGGAGTCCTAGAGCCACGTGGCTCGAGTCTAAAGAGCTAGTAAATTTCGGTTTTGTTAAAACCTGTAGCTCCGATTCGATAAGAGCCCGAGTAGCTCAGATGTCGAACCATGCGAAACTCTGAGTTCAAAAGAGCCCGTAGCTCGGTTAAATGCAAGAACTGTAGCTCGAGTTAGTTAAGAGCCTAGTAGCTCAGCTCGTCAAGAGCCATATAGCTCAGTCCAAAGGAGCGGTGGAGCTTAGTTTTTAAGAGCCTAGCAGCTCAATAGACCGCATGACTCTGACCTCAATAAGAGCCCAAGAGCTCGGATATTAAGAGTAGCGTAGCTCAGGATCCAAAGGAGTCTATAGCCCCACTTGCAGCAAGAATCATAGAATTCAGTTTATTTAGAAGCCATAAAGGAAACATAAAGTGTGAACACACGTATCAGCGTTTCAATAAAGGTCAAAATTGTCATTACAAAGGCCAAAGACTACCAGAACAAAGAAGGATGGTGAGAAAAAGCCTAAGCATCAAAAGCCGGAGCTTGGGCAGCCTCAGCCTCGGGGTCGCCAGGAAGAAGAGTAGAGTAGGGGCGGTAGAGACCTGCAAAGTCATCCTCCCGAAGTCGGATCAGATTCCCCCATCTCGTCTAGGAGGGACGGGAAGAGTGAAGCTTAAGCACAGGAAGACTGTGACCTTGTGGAAGCGAGCAATGGGAGGCCCGCTAGGAGTACATGCCTCATCCCTCATTTCAATGATCACCCTCTCCTTAACTAATCGAGGCTGCTACCTCTGAGTTTATCCACGAAGCCCATGGCATTCTTAGTTCGGGCACCTACGGGTGCTCTCGGCCTCAATGACCTCTTAGTAGACCACTGGCCAGTGTCGTGGTTTGAGGCCCGCGGCTCGTTTAGCCTGTGGCTCTTCCTTGTTCGGCTTCTTGCTCGACCACGACTACCCACGAGCTCTTGGCGCCTTTAGCTCCTCCACGGCAATGCGGCTCATCCTTGACCATGATAGCTCATGGCTTGACCCTGTCATCTCGAGCCTTATTTTCCTGTTCTTCAGCTCGCGATTTCGCCGTCGAGGTATGCTTCAGGTCGGATCTATGCTTCGCTACATCCTCAGTTAGGTGTCACACCTGAGCTCGTAGGTCGGCTCTCTCCGAGGTTAGGGAGGCAACCTTGGCCTTATACGCTTATGCCGCCTTGACAGACCCCTTAGAAAAACAAGCCCTCTTCGCTAGGCTTTTCACATAGATAGCCACCTGCAGAAACAAGATAAAGGTAAGGGCCAATCAAAATCAACGATAGGGCGAACAAATAAAGGTGTTGGGACATATGGTGGCCGCTCCTTGAAGAGATAAGGCCAGAGCCTCCTCAACAAACATGGCATCGCCTTTTGAAAATTCGAGGAGTCGTAGGATGGACGATCTGACCGACGAAGCGAGCTTTGTACTGCATGGCTTAACAAGTCCTCCTCCCTCTCAAGTGCCCCGGAAGGAAGCTCGACACTTTGCACCTAGGGGCTCCGAACAAATATAGGCAGGATATCTAGAGGAGGCTCGACGATCCTCTCGGGAGGACTCTGGGCTACCACAACACGGGGAGAACAGAGCTAGGGACCTGTCACCTTCAACACCTCGGCCCTTGAGATGGCGAGCTGACCCTCAGGATCCCCGGTGACCCTTGCTCCCGAATGGGTGCGAAGGGGATGTCCCGAGCTTGAAACTTTACCTTGAGGCGCGCCGTTTTGCTCTTAGGGGTAGCCAAGACTTTACACTTGGCGCTTCTCTTCTTCTTCGCTAATAATTCAACTTGGGCTTGAAGCTCTTCTCGGGAAGACTCTTGTGAAAAGGTGGGAATTGGCCGAGGTGGAGGGTTGAGAAAGATTAGCACCGAGAGGCTTGGAGGTCGAAGGTTTCACACCCCGGAGGGCCGGGAATTATCCGTCCCCAATGGATTCGAAATATGCTTGCAGAACACATTTAACTAGCTACTTGCTTCACCTCTTCATCCTCGGGCCCGGAGTGCAGGAGTGAATACGAATCTTGCCTGTTAAACGAGAGTTAGAAACATCTCATAACCAGAGAATTGAACCCGATTATGACGAGGAAACTCGTAGGTTCTCAAGGGATGATCAAGCGGTCGAAATGCCAAGCATATCTTCTCGGTCAGCGGGGTTATACTCCTAATTGCGACCACTAACCAAAAAATAACGTTTCTTCCAGTGTTTGTTGGAGGATGGAAGATCCGAGATGATTACCTTGACATTGGTGTGTTTGGAGATGTCTGAAAACCTACGGCCTCCTTAGCGCTAAAAGAAATCCGGGAGCAAAGCTATGTTGGGAACTCTGAGACCTTTATCACAAAACTGACCGCTTGACGAACGCCCGAAGTGGGAGAAAGGAATTTAGGATAGGCCAGACGTTAAAGTGACTGTAAAAGCGCTTTTGATAAAGGGATGCAGAGGAAAGCAAAGGCCATTTTCAAGGCCGCCTCAAAGAAAAACAAACCATTTCGGCACTTGGAGCTGAGATAAAGTGAAAATCGGGACACGAACATAGGAACACGAAGGGGGCTATGGCGAGTAGCGAAGGTCTTTCAAAGAGGGCTCGATCCAGGCTAGGGCTCCTTTACTTGTTTTGCAGTGACCCTCGAATAGTCGGAATCGCGAGTGCCTGTTCACTTACCTTGCCCGCATGCGGACGAGGAAGGAGGTCGTACTGAAGGAACACGGTCGACAACAAGGGCTGGACGGTCGGACCTTCAGGTGCGCCACTAATCGGGTTCCTCGGCGGAATTTCCCCCACAATGCCGGACCGGAAGAGCGGAGTGGGCTCGGAGGAGTCTGCATGGTTAAGAGGCGAGTATAAGGGAGGTCGAGCGAGTGACAAAGAGGCGGAATCACAACCAAACACGCCTTAATAACTCTAAAGTCAGAACAGCAACTCCACACGGCTGAAAGGTGCTCGACATAACTCCAGCCAAAAAAGTGAGGAAAATGAGACAAACAATGACCCCCAGGGACCCATGGAACCCAGAACAAGAAAAGGTAAATAGGGGAAGGAGAAGGGAGACGTACCAAACTAGGGAAGAAAACAAAAGACACGATCCCGAGCGAGATAGAATGATAGAAACCACCAGAAGCGATTTGGCGATAATCGAGTAGTTTGAGGAAGAAAAATATGAGACCACAGAGAAAGAGGTTTGAAGAACAGGGGGGTATGGTTCAAATAACCATGGAGGTGCTTCTAAAAACACTAGAAAGCGTCGGTAAAGAAATGGGCCGAAAATCGAAGAAGAGAAACCATCATTAAGCGATACGATTAGCGGTGGCAGCTGTCGACAAACCTTGTTCGACGCGTGGAATTCGATTGCTTTCGATCGAAAAGACCGACCCTTACTGAGCTAGAGCGACCCAGTTTGAGTGATAGTCTTATAAAATGTCGGCCCCGTAGGCGCGTGGGCTAGGGCAGGCCTTAAACTGGTTGGCATCCTCGGGTAAGGCGTGGAGGCGAGCCCCACGTGGGGACTCGGCCCACAATAACGTCCTGGTTATTCTCAAGGCATGAGCCCAGGGAAGAAACTAAGCCTAGTGGGCCGGATTGGTGACGGGGATAATCTGCTATCCACCAGTTGAGCCGTAAGAAAGGAAAACACTCCACCTTCATGATCCGATATCTACCCATTAAGGGAAGAAGGATCTCCCACGGTCTGACTCCTGGTATCCCGCAATATTCGAGTTAGCGATAAGGAAGAAGATCTCTACGATTGGGAAGATGTTGTATCGTCCCGAACAAGGAAAGTGATCCCTTGTTGATCACCCGTGATAAAATCTTAGACGGCTCCTTTACACGAAGAAGGTCACCTTGATCATGTAGTCGATAGTTGATCTCTTTCCTTTGTCGTAAGAAAGAAAGCTGGCTGCAAAGCGTCGGAGGGCGCTCGGCAGCGCCCTCGTCGGACCCCCTTTCGGTCTGAGGTTGCAGGTTATACAACGATCGGTCAGGCTAGCCGGCAGACGACTCAGAAAGTTCGGTGAGTATCGATAGAAAAAGCACTATAAAAAACAATTCCAATTATAAATTGAAAAATCACTGAAAATGAATATGAAAGTGTTAAAATTTTGCATCTTATGATAATATTGAATAAGTTAAATAAATCTTGAATTGAAAGAAGCACTTACAAAACTTTAGTGGAGGCGAGGATTGTCAAAATATTTTGGTGGACATCCTTAAATATGGGAAAGTGCTTCAATTTAGTTGCCATCTCAAGAAAGTGATTTCACGGTGGCTCACCAATAATTTGAAATCTTCAACTCTCAACAAACACTTTAATATTTGACCTTGACTTCATTTGAAACAAAACCTTTGACTTTATATATATATATATATATATATATATATATATATATATATATATATATATATATATATATATATATATATATATATATATATATATATATATAATTTTTTAAATCATTTTCAGTTTTGTTTTTTTATCTTCTGTTGAAGTTTAACGTAAATAAAAGGGAGAATACATGGCCCCTGTCAAACCTAGCAGAGGATTACGTCAAGGTGATCCCCTTTCGTCATTCTTATTTATTTTATGTGCAGAAGGTTTATCCAGCTCTATCCAAGCTCTCGAAAAAAAGGGTTTACTCCATGGTTGTAAAGTGGCATGGGGGCTCCCGGAGATCTCTCATATCTTTTTCGCTGACGATAGTTATATGTTTTTAAAGTCGGAGGGTTACCATGTACAGAATTGTTTGGAACAATATGAAAAGGCATCAGGCCAAATGGTCAACTTGGAGAAGTCTACCATAACCTTTAGCTCAAATGTTTATGACCAGCTGAAAGTAGATATTCCAATCTTACTAGAAGTCACGCCAGAAATGCCAAGCGGAAAATATTTAGGGTTACCATCTTTGGTGGGTAGAAACAAGAAAGCAGCCTTTGACTATATTAAGGAGAGAATTTGGCATAGACCGAGAGACTAGAATAAGAGGACCTTATCAATAACAAGAAAAGAAGCCATTTTGAAACCCATTATCCAGGCCATCCCATCTTATGTGATGTGAGCGTCTTCTTACTCCCGGTCACTTTCTGTGAGAATGTTGAGAGGATGATGAATGCATTTTGGTGAGGTAGAAATAGAATTCTGAAACAACGAAGCCCGCAATCCATGACCGACCAGGACTTGTTTTTAGAAGGGTCGATCGTATCTTGGAACTTAGGTCCGTGATAGGTCGGCTGACCTACGCCCCCAATCCTATATTAAATTTAAAAAAAAAAAAACATAATGTAACTCTATTTATAATATATATTTTATTATATAAGTCAAATAAAGGTATAATTTAGTTGGTGCATTAAATTAATTTTAAGCTCAAGGGAGGGGTTAAAATAAATTAAAAAAAAAGGTTTTAATTCTTGAGCACGCGAGCCTTTGCCCGCCTGAGCTACCCGGTACTTGTCACAGGCGTCAGTCAGCCCATCGAGGTTGCCGTCAAGCATGCTCGTCCTAGGCTTGCCAGGCTAGCTTATTAGAAGGCCCATGGACTATACCACAGGCCATAAGAAAATGCAATGCTCGGCCCGGCCCCTTGACCGATCAACGAGCCTATTAAGTACGGCCTGGCCAAGTGAACATTTTGCATGAGTGCACGAGGTCACACAAGTAATATAAGGTTTTAAATTATGAACCGAAATCGTTCCCACAAGAACTATAGGTTTTATGGTGTATTAAGTACCTCGGCTATTCGCTTAGTTCACTATTTGAGTATCAAAATGGTTTGAGAAAAGTTTATAAAAATAATAAAACAAAACTAAAACTAAAAACATGAATGATTTGTGAAAACTGGATTTAATTGACTAAAACGAGGAGAAAACGACTTATAGAGGAACTAGGGTTGATTATCATCTGCGATGTTTACCAATCCATCTTCATGAAGTCCGGATTGGTTGATTTATAACCTGAATTGGTCCTAGAAATTAATACATGGATCCCACTCTCGTGCTCCCCCTTGTGTTTTTTTTTTTTGTATTAGCTTCTTATTCACAGTTACGTTCTTCTAGGTTGCTAATACGATACTTTTCAACAACATTTGTCCTAAGGCGCTTTATTGGGCGGCTGATACGTTCTTACTGATAGATCGGTCAGGACTAAGCTCGGATTAGTCCTTTATTACGTTTTGCAATCCTAGCTTATTGTATTTAATGTCCCCTGCTAGTTAAATTCACCTAGTACTAGACATTTATAATTTCCTAGATCTCTTTAACTAGGTTATTTAACATTCCAAGTGATTAATTCTCACCTTAAGAGAATTAGAGCCAAATTTACGGGCTTGGTTCCCGTGTCATTAGGAATACCCTTGTAAAAAGGATCGAAGATTGAAGATCCAATTCTCAGCAAGGTTTAATTAATTAAAACCATAATCATCCATAGATCTAACACTAAATACAGCAAATCAAGCATATACCAACCAATCCATCAAAGATTAGACAAACATTAACACCACATTTGATAATCGACCACATAAATGCCAAGCAACATTTTAAACAAACCTGATCACGGATTAAATGCTTGATATCATACATAAAACTGCATAAAATGAAGAGAGGGAGGAGATAGAAATACAAAACAAGGTTAAATATGCAAATATCTTCAATCTTGAGCTCCAAACTGAAATTCTCCACTTTATAGAGTTGTAATCTTCAGCAATATTCGATTCTGATCAAAACTTTCCTGAAAACAAACACAAACTAAGAAATCTACAATCCTAAAACCTAAAATAGAACAAAACTCAAGAAGAAACCACACAGGAGAACCTCCCACTCGAGATTTGAACTCCTAATAATGTCTAAAAAGCATGTATATATAGTGTTTAGAGAAATGGGCCTTTAAAAAGGCTAAAAAGGGTTAAAAATGTCTAATTTTTACAAGGCCCAACACCCTTCACCGCAGCGAACCAAAATGTGCTCATTTCAACATTTACTCCTTCGCCGGGACGAAGGTGTCCTTTGCCACGACAAACCAGAAAGTATCAACAATTCAGATTTGACCTTCCGACTTCAAATGATTATAATTCTCTCATCTGACTTTCAAATGCGATGATTTAAGTCTTTAATGAAAGTTAAGAGAGAGCAGAATCTATCAATATCAAGCTTGGAGAAAATGGAAAAACTTTGAGGGGTGCTGTATGTGGTGTTTTGGAAAATCCTCCCTTAACTTCACGAGGCCGTATCTTTTTTGTTCAAACTTTGAATTGGGTGATCTTGGACTCGTTGGAAAGCTTGAGAAGTGTAGAATTCATACATATCAAGCTTGAAGCCATGGGAGGTCATGGTACAACCTAGAAATTCATCTTTTTGACCTTCTTTATGCTCTATTTGCTTCAAAATGTACCTAGAGCTATAAGATGATAAAATTAAGCATTAGAGCCATTAAAAATGCCATAAAAGCATATGATTGATAGGTGATTAATGGTATAAAAGCATGTATGAAAATCACCTATCAACCGTAGGCCTAATTTTTTTGGGTGGTCTGGCCCATTGGAGACCCTTAAGTAGACATCAGATGATGTAAGGACGGGACCGTGATAGGTGATCTAACGATTTGGGTAAGTTAGGGTGATGGGGTAGAACTTTGATGGGTAAGGGATAGGTCTGGTCTCAAAGGTTATAGGGCTAGTTTAGGGTTTATATATGATGGAATTACGGTTTAGAATGAAGGATTTTAGGTTTGGAAAGGTTTGATTAGAAACGACCAAATCCGTTTCTAATTTCGTAGCTATTTGCAAATAGCGACGAAATTAGAAACGAAAATATTCCGTTTCAAAAAGGCTCCTTTCTAAATTTTAGAAACGGAATTTGCTTGTGTTTCTAATTTTTGTGACGAAAAAATTCCGTTTTTAAACATAGCGAGGGAATAGAAACCCTATTTCCGTTTCTAAATGTGAAAAATAGAAAGAGAATTTCTGTTTGTAACCCGATACTAAAATAGCGACGGAATAGAAACACTATTTCCGTTTCTAAATTTGCAAAATAGAAAGGGAATTTCTCTTTCTAACCCAATCTAAAATAGCAACAGATAGGTTTTACGAAAAAATTGGAAACAGAATTTTCTGTTTTCCATAACCTAGCAACGGAAATATTTCCATTTCTAAATAAAGACAGATGTTCCGTTTCAATTTTGCGACATTAGCAACGGAAATAGAAACAGAATATTCCGTTTCTAAAATAGAAACTGATTGATATTTTGGGATGGATACAATAAAAAAAACAAAGTTTAACACAACAAAGTTTAACGCAACAATGTTTAATAAAATAAAAAAAAACCTATCACTCTGAGTCAGTATGAGTAGTTACCTCTGGAGATCTAGATGGATCTTTTGCTGAAAGTTGATAAATAGATAAAGCCTAGGCTAACTTGCACATAATTTGCTCCATTTGTAAAATCTTCTGTTGCATTTCATCCTCTCTTTTCAGCCTAATTCCGCATGCATCAGGTCAACATCCGAATCGCTATTCAAATTGCTTCCATCTTCATCAAGTTGGACAAACATTTCGACATCCAAAAAACTCTTTCCATCCACAGAAGCATCAAAATGTCCTCCATAAGCTCTAAAGGAAACTTCATAGCTCGCCGTGCTCGCGATGCATGCGATTCGGTCTCTCCGCCGTCGAATCGAGTTATCAAATCCGCCGCTCTCTCAATATCAAATAGTACTGACGCCACCTTCTCGGCCGGTAGGAAGTGGTCAGAAGCTGGGGTCTTTACGCAAAATCTTGCGCCCGGCGTCGCCATCAACAACAAGTCGATCATCATGAACAGAAACAAAGGATTCATTTTGCCTAACAGGTTGATCATATGCAATAAATGTTACTGCGAGAAAGGATTTTCTATCTACTCAGAATTGTTGTACCTCGTTCTTCTCTTTCTTCTGGGTGACCTCCTCCAGTGAGAGCCTTGCACCGGGGATCTCAGATCTTCGAGAAACAAAAAATCATAGTCGCCGCACATTCTGATAGGTTCAGGTTCTCCCATTCCCTCATCGTCGGATAAAAGGATTTTTTGGCATATAACATAAGCAGTTGGGAGGTCATCCATCTCAATCTACAGCAAAAACCAGCATGAAGACGATGATAATGAATGGATGAACGAAGCATAACGGGAAATGCAGAAAAAAGATAACAAGAAATGAGTAAGAATGAGATTTTATCAAGGGAAAAGTATGTATCAATCAATGCACTACCATAATTATTGAATGTACTACCATAACCAGTGATGTATGAATAATTATTTTCAAATTAGTAATCTAATACATACTTTTCCCTTTATCAGAAGTACTGTATCAAATGAGATCGAATCAAGCTCGGTAAAGCGGTTAATTGATTAAGGTAAAATGGCCTTGAATAGATTGAACTAAGCAATCACGGAAGAACTTACGCATATGGTTGAGCAGTCATGTTTGGGAGGCAATCAAAGCCATATCCACTGACTATTTGGTCTCAGTGTATGGATCAAATTCACGACTCATCAATGTTAAGCGACTGACTCTCATAAAAGCTTCATCATTATTTTTCATTTTTTGTGCTTATTGAATGTTTGTGCTAGCTTACATACCTCGACTAATCTATAGGGCCTAAGTGACAGCCAAGGTAAACCCTCCATCAACAGGGGCTCGAGACTGAAACAATTAGAGCGGCCCTTCATCATTATTTTATATGACCACTCGAAAGGCGAAGCACACCTAGACTAACACTAATCCCTCAGGCGTTGGAGTGATCAGCGAGTAAACCCTCGATACCACGAGAGGGCTGGGCCGTAACCATTGGAAGCGACCGCTTCATCATTATTTTTATATGACCACTGAAGCTAAGAAAAACCGGCCCTTCCCTTTGTAGAAAAAACAGCACGTATATTTTCCATAAAATTCCCACATTAAAACAAATATGTGTAATGGGTAGTGATAATTACTTACTTCAAATCCAATTTCCCATAAAATCCACATTTGATGACAAGAAACAAAACCAAATCACAAAAATCCAATCACCATAACATAACAAATAGATTCTTCAGAAATTAGGTCAATTCTACCATTTTTAGGTAAATTGCATCTTCAAAACTTCATACCACTCCAGAATTCAAAAAATAAAACCAAATATTAAGCTACTCAAGAATCAACGTGATGAACATTGAAATTATACGAAACCCAGATTTCATCGACACACAAAACAAAATCAAGAAATCAAGCAAAAATTTTGTCATTTTCATGCAGATTATCTGAAAATTCACAACATTCCCACAATCTGAGAAACCTAATTAACAATTCATATTTGACCTTAGGCTTCAACTTGATTATAATTCTCTCATCTGACCTCCAAATGCGATGATTTAAGTCTTTACTGAAAGTTAAGAGAGTAGAATCTATCAATATCAAGCTTGGAGAAAATGGAAAAACTTTGAGGGGTGTTGTATGTGGTGTTTTGGAAAATCCTCCCTTAACTTCACGAGGTCGTATCTTTTTTGTTCAAACATCGAATTAGGTGATCTTGGACTCGTTGGAAAGCTTGAGAAGAGTAGAATCCATACATATCAAGCTTGAAGCCATGGGAGGTCATGGTATAACCTAGAAATTCATCTTTTTGACCCTCTTTATGCTCTTTTTGCTTCAAAATGTACCTAGAACCTTAAGATGATAAAATTAAAATTCAAATGATTAAAAATGCCATAAAAGCATATAGTTGATAGGTGATTAATGGTATAAAAGCATGTATGAATCACTTTATCAACGTGGCCTAATTTTTGGAGTGGTACGGCCCATTGGAGACCCTTAAGTAGACATCAGATGATGTAAGGACGGGAACGTGATAGATGATCTAACGATTTGGGTAAGTTAGGGTGATGGGGTAGAACTTTGATGGGTAAGGGATAGGTCACGGGTCTCAAGGTTATAGAAATTTGGTTAGGGTTTATATATGATGGAATTACGGTTTAGAATGAAGGATTTTAGGTTTGGAAAGGTTTGATTTTGGTTTGACACAAAACAACCTCATTTTGAGCTAATTTGAGGTTTTCGAGTTTTCCTAAGGTAGGCTAGGGCTATGGATGAATTTGGGTTTCTCCAAGGTTATGGATGATGGTTTTTATTGTTCCTAGAATGAAACAAAGTATATGGAAAGGTTTTAAAATTATGGAACCAGATTTGGAAAGTTTTGGGTTGTGGTTGGAGA
Organism: Tetrastigma voinierianum; assembly: GCA_016808115.1. NCBI lineage: Eukaryota > Viridiplantae > Streptophyta > Magnoliopsida > Vitales > Vitaceae > Tetrastigma > Tetrastigma voinierianum. The sequence continues at coordinate 432,485 of JAEQBH010001677.1, read as the reverse complement.
ATTGGATTTGGAAAGTTAAAAAAAGAAGATGATGAAGTGAGTAGAGTTGACTAGAGGATGGGTCACTTTATTTCACCGCTCCAAGGAATCCTTTGAGATAAACCACGAACTCATGAAACTCAAAGTGTCCTTTAAGAGATTAGAGAATAAAATATATACTTTTCCACCCAAGGAATCCACACAGGGTTAGAAGAAACTAACTCACCACTGAGGGAATCCGCGAGATAAGAGAACAAAGAGAGAAGCTCTTAAAGAAATATGAAAATATTATTAAACTTGAATTAATTGTCAAAGACGTAGGGAGTATATATAGCGTACTTTAAATCCAATATATAAACTTCTACTTTGACTTAGAAGAACAAAGACTTTCTAATTTAAATAAAACTCCTAAAGAAATAGAAATGTGCGACCCCAGTCGTCAGGCGGTTGGATCAAACCAAAACCTCGGGGACTCTCGGTTACCACTATATCACTTTATCAAAATCGTTTATCAAAAACGTGCGGAAGCGATTTCAATTTAGGGCAAGCCCATAAACATTTACATTTAACAAAATACATTTACAATGAAGGCATTCCATGCCTTTTCAAAATGATTTACAAAATAGATGTTTAGAGTTCAAATTGTTTTTACAAAATATCAATGTTAAAAAACAATGGAGTAAATGCATATGTCGGAGCATACTTCGCAATTCTTTCTTTATGACTCGACGCTCCTCGATCTTGCCTTTCGTCCCTGTTCACTCGGTACCTGCGCATTAATAAAACAATACGCTAAGCATTTTCATGCTTAGTGGTTCTATACAATTCCATTTTTCTGTTTCAGTTTAAGTTAAATCATGCAGTTTTACTAAACAAAACTTTCAAATCTTTTTGGATGATCAATGTCAATACGATACATATACTTATTTCATATACAATCATTTATGGTTCCTTCAGTCATCTCAAATAGCCACTTTCATATGCAATATATATCATATACCAATAAATCATGCATTCCTGTGCTTTCTTCATTTCAATTTACAATCATGTTTTGAATTCAATGCTCTCAACAATCTCGAATCAAATTGATTCTTCCCTTAGCGAATTTGTCCCCATGTTTGATTATACGAGGATATCGAATCACTAGCACGATCCGGGCGGTATAGAAGCGGTACTAAAAATCATTTGCATTCTGACTGAATCTTGTCCGTACAGGCGCGTTTGGATTGGTAAAGTCGTTTGTGGAGACACTCAAAATCTTTATCTGTTTTGACTCCTTGATGAGAGTAACTGTGGAAGAATGGTGCTGATGAATACTTTGCTAATTGAATCATCTGTTGGGTATGCGAATCATCATATGTAAATTGAATGGATTGCATTCTGTAGGGTGGTTCAGATCCTTTATAACAAATCTGGGTGAACTAATAAGATTTACATGTAAAACGGTTCATTGCAGATAAATATGGAGTTTCGCGACATTTCTATGATGTTTTTCAGTCAAATTAAACAAATCAATATACTTTTCTTATATTTAGAATAAACATTTCGTCTTGGAAACAATAATAGGAGAAGATAGAGAACGAACCAATCTATCTCTTTCTTTTTGCCTTGTCTTCAATCTACGGTTCTAGGTTAGGTGATCTTCACGGCCTATGAATCCACACATCACATTTTAGTGAACTAGCACTAATCACATACTTGAATATCGACGAGGTATGGTACATTTTTCATTTTAGTTTTATCATGGCCCAGACCCCCATTAATCCTTTATTAGGGTTCACCAAAATAATCAGTGTATGAATCCCGAGACTTCGAGCAAAATCCAAAATTTCCTCGGCTGTGAACAAGTATCTACGTCGCGGTGTAGCAAAGGTACGTCGTAAGCGTACCCCGTAGGAAGGGAGTGGGGGGGGGGGCTTTGTGTGACCGCATGGTAGATTAGCCATTTGTGTAGTGCATTTAGAACCTGTCTTTCTTGGCGTAGGGACCCCGTGTTTACCCAGTACTGGGTTTTTTAAATCTCAAACTCAAAAAAAAAATCATGGGCATCGCTCGATAACATCTAATACCTTCCTAAACCAACCTTGAGCAAAACCCATGGATGGATTATAGTTTTCCCAGCAGCTTGTAATTCTAAAGAAATGCAAGGTTTAGTTAACTGCATTTACATCCACTTTGAATCTTCTCACTGGTCTTGATCATTTAGAAGCAATAAATTGGGAAGAAATCCTGCAAAGATCACTTATTCTTGCAAAACCCTAAGCTTTCTTCTCTCCTTGCCTCAACGTTTTGCACAATGCTTTCAAGACGAATGTGGTCTTAAGTCACTCATTTCTCCTAAGGCCATGTTTGGCACATCAAAAACCCATTTTTGGATTTAAGTTGTCTCAATTTACCTTATAGCACATATATCACTTCTATTTGCACTTAAACACATAAACATGTCCTCAATTGACACTTAGGTCCTCATTTTACAAAATTCCAAATTTGCCCTTCTTAGCCAGAGTTTTATTTAAGTTGTCGATTTCTCATTTTTCATATAATATTTAATCATATGCTCATATATTCATTTCACTTTCACAATTTAACAATTTATCAGTTTTCCCGAAAAAACCCAAGTTTGGCTCAATTTATACCTGGAATATATAATAAAATTATTAAAAAAATTATAGGATATTTTTGGGGCGTTACAAGAAACTCCTACTTTGACTAGGAAAACAAACTTTCTAAATTAAATAAAGCAACTACTACTTTGACTTAGAGAATGAATCTTTCTAAAATAAAATAACTCCAAATCAAAATAGTAACAAGACTCAAAATACTTGGATTTAGAAACATATTTGGTGTCTCCAAGGTTTCACGGCCTCCTGAACATGAATTTTCCATAATTAAGATAAATTCGATGTATGTTGTAAGAAACTCCGCATCAATCCCCCATAGTTGGAAAAGAAACTTTGCCTGATGCCCCAGTAAATAAGGCCTCGAATCCTTGACTGACATTAAGCGATTCAACTTGTAAAGCATTCTTCAGATCTTCTTAATAATCGGAAGGACCATCAATTCTTGTGCGCAACTTGGAACACCTCTCTTTTATCATGTGTTATAGAATCCATCCTCCTGGATCAAATACTAGCCTTTGATAACCTTCATTTGATTGTTTTTCATATTGTTCCACTATTTTCCCTATGTCGAATCTTGCTTCCTCATGAATCAAAAAGTTGTTGAAAGCTTGGCAATCAAAACACATTCTCGAATCTATTTTTTAAATTGCACAACATAATTAGAACCACATAGGAACTTTCACTCTCTTGAACAAGCCCTTTTTCAAGAAAATCATCAACTTGTGTTTTCAGCTCATGCTTCTTAGGGCTCATTATAGAGGCTAGCTTATTAGGAAAAACCAAACCTGGTATGAGGTCTATTTGATGTTGAAAATCCCTCATAGGTGCAAACCATGTGGTATTTCTTCAGGCATTACATCAACAAATTCTAGAATCGATTTTGCTTCTTGTGAGAATTCCTTTTCACTTTTGGTTTCTTCAACAACCAAAGTTGTCACACCTGAAACATCTTTGATTTCTAAATCAAAATTTGACGGCAGTGAACTCTTCTCCTCATATTCTTAGACATGGTTAGATTCGACCACTTCTTGACATCGGCTCAGTTTTGGCGATGATGATTCTTCTCATTGTCTTCTTGGATATGGTTAGATTCGATTACTTGTTCAACATCTTCTTCCCTGGCTTCATCTTCCTCAATTAGGGCAATCACTTTTTTGTTAGGACATTCAGAATCAATATGCCTCAATCCTTGGCACTTAAAACACATTTTTTACTTAGAAGCCAATTCTTGTGCGCTTCCTCTTTCTGAGTGGGGAGTAGTTTTAGTACCACTAGGATTCCAAATTAGAACCATAACGACCGCTTCATTAGCCTCACTCTTAGTTGTAGTAGAGTTTCCATACTTTTTCTGGCTCCAACCTTCCAAGCAAGTTTCATGCATCTTGAAGGCGCTGATGGTTGCAAAAAAATAGCTACAGCAATATCATATCTCAAACCTGACAATGTAGTGGGCTATGCGTTTCTCGACCTCTTGCAGTGCTCGTTTGATGGCAAGTTTACAAACTTAGTCAAATACTCCTCCACACTCAAATCTTGTTGCTTAAAATTCTTAATTTTGAGGTAGATGTCTTGGTGATAGTTAAAGGAAAGGTACTTCCTTTTAAGCTCTTTCTTCATCTTTTCCCGAGTTTGATCTTTATTTTTACCATCTCTTTCCGTTGTACTTCTTGTTTTCCACCAAATGGAAGCATTCTTGCACATCTTGATAGCCACAGCTTCACTTTTTCACGTTCGAGGGGATCATAATACTCGAACATGCTCCACCATATTAAGCCCGATAAAAAAATTCATCGGGATCCATTCTTCCATGAGTGGAATGTTAAATTTTTGGATTGAATTTTAAGCCTTCATCATAGTTACCATGCCTCTTATAGTAATCTTCATTCTGGTAGTAGCAATCATACCTCCCATGATAATTATAGTCTCATGCATACATACTGTCACACCCCTACCCCCGCTTTGGCGAAAGAGAGGGTGCGGCATGGGACTGGGACTCCTTTACCTGATTTTCTAACATTGGTGGGCCCATTTCAATATATAAATCCAAATATCATATAACTTGTAAAACTACCACCGTAGTGGTGTTTGAAATGTCCTGTACATATATTCCTGAGTCCTATTTACTTGTACTTACACAAATTCACTATTACCAAAATAATACATTTACATTTGAAAACAATGTCAAAAAGCCTCGTATGGTGAACTCACCATTTATTGTGTTATTACTGTTAATATCTTGGATTGCCTGGGATCATGTCTCTTGATTACCTACGGATGGAAACACGGAGTGCTAAACATAGCTTAGTGGGAATAAATACGAGTATAATGGCCAGAGTGGTCGGTCGGGATACATATAACATAATGCATATGTCGGGTTTACGTATACTTGTGGTCCTTAATGAGTTTTCATGCCAACATAATTCTTATAACGTGATTTTCATCTCCCATAGGAGTTTAGAGCAGAGATGTTATGAAGGTACGATGGGTACATTCTGAACTGTGATTTCTTATGCTTTCTTATTGTTCATTATTCATATTATTATCCTTATAAATGTTTACTGTATACCCAAGTAATAATGAATGAGCAAGGGCCTTTGACCGCAATCGTGCGAAAGTGCAGTGCGATTATTGAACGGGGCGGTGCATGTGCCCGCGTAAGCGAGGAGGTGTAGTAGCGCCTTGATACAGTGGCATGTGCGAACGAAGCGTGCACCTACCCATGCGAGTGTCATAGCACTAGCAAAGTGTCATCGCTGAGCAGACGTGCGCACGTAACGAAGTGTAGTAGCCGTGCAAAATTAATCGTCGCCTTTGAGCGGGCGAGTGCACTATTCATTCACTATCAGTCTACAGACGGCTGCATACAATTCTATATATATATATATATATATATATATATATATATATATATATATTATTGAGCTTGATATATTGTTCTTCATCCATTAACAAATAGAGGCGAAACAATGTTTGCTTGATGATAGGATCGCCAGGCGCGGGTACATAATATTTTTCATATAACTTTTATACTTGTATGGACCCTTTCATTCACTTCTTAGGATCCTCCATTAATCTAATTTTATGCCTAATTATCTCCCATTGAAAGTCTAACAAAAGAGAACGAGTTCTAGAATTAACCAAAGAAAGAACAAAATTGGAATTTTAGCTTGGCTTAAAGGAAAACGCTGCTCAGTATGGCGCTACGCCCAGCTGCAGCATAAACCCCTGGGAGGGGTCTCTGGTCCGCCTCTAGGTGAAGGACCTCCGCCCCAGGCGCAGCTCACGCCTAGGCGCACCCTACGCCTAGGCATGTGGGTGTCACAGAAATGTAAATGGCCATTGCCATTTTCACCTGAAATCTTTTAACCAAATCAAACAATTTCAAAACAAAACTACAAAACTGACTTAAACAAACCAGAAACACCTTTATTATGAGTTAGGGTTTTCCTAACCCAAAAATAGACAAAGAGGGAGTTAGGTTAATTTCCTAACATCAAATGAGAAATTTATATACCAAAGTTCCATACTAACAAATATGAGAATTCCAAACCTGGATTTCTTCTCTTCTTCTTTTCCTTCTCTTTGCTTGACCAATTGGAAACTCAAAAATGACTTCTTCTCACACAAATCGTAGTCTAACCTCTCTAAGCCAAATGGGAACGTTTTCTACTATAAGGCCATGTTGCTCGACCTCACTTTTTTTTTTTTGCCTAAATTCTCAACCCATGCCATTTGGTCCTTTATCTTTCTATTATTTGCAATTTCTACTTTAACATATACTCTTCTTGAATTATGACCTTTGGGTTCTTAATGTCAAATTTTACCATTTTAACCTTGGTACTTAAATTTTCAAAATGCAAATTTTACTTATATTATACCCTAAACATGTAATAAACTATAGGTATAATTTCAGTGTTACACATACCTTAGCCTTTGCGGCTCAAGAAACCTTCTGCTGATTAGGTTGCAAAGTCTCTTCATAAAAATCATATTTTTCCTCCTTGATCTTGTACTTGCTTGTACCTTCCATCAAGTTCTCCATAGAATTATGATCTTCATAAATCCTCAAACGTTGTTGTAGATGTTGAGAAAGAGTCTCAAGATTGCAACATGCTTCGCTTTTGCGCTTAGAACAACTGAACTATAATCATAACTCTTGTATTTAGAACCAAGAATGTCTCTTAGATTATGATCATCCATCAAACCATGAGCTCTTATACCACTTTGATGGGAGGATGGGACCGTGATGGATGATCTAACAGTTTGGGTAAGTTAGGGTGATGGGGTAGAACTTTGATGGGTAAGGGATAGGTCTAGTCTCAAAGGTTATAGGGCTAGTTTAGGGTTTATATATGATGGAATTGCGGTTTAGAATGAAGGAGTTTAGGTTTGGAAATGTTTGAGTTTGGTTTGACGTAAAACAACCTTGTTTTGAGCTAATTTGAGGTTTTCGGGTTTTCCTAAGGTAGGTTAGGCGGTGACACCTGGGGTTTCTCCAAGGCTATGGATGATTTTGCTTTTATTCTGTTCCTAGAGTGAGACAAAGTATATGGGAAAGGTTTTAGTGCTATGGAACCGTATTTGGAAAGTCAGGTCGGGGTTGGAGAATTAGATTTGAAAAGTTAAAAAGAGAAGATGATGAGGTGAGTAGAGGTTATAGAAGGACAGATACTTACTTCACCACTCAAGAAATCCACCAAGAGATAAGAAGCCATGAACTTGCCACTCAAGGGAATCCACCCAAGAGATTAGAGAACAAGATATATACTTTTCCACCCAAGGAATCCATGCACCTAGGGATAAGAAGCAACGAACTCACTACTCAAGGGAATCCATCCAAGAGATAAGAGAACAAAGAGAGAACTCTTAAAAAGATAAATCTGAAAATATTATTTAACTTGAATTGATGGTCAAAAGACTACATTAGGGGGGTATATATTGCCCCATACTTTTTAAATCCAATAAAGAAACTCCTACTTTGACTAAGAAAACAAAGACTTTATAATTTAAATAAAAAAACTCCTAAAAAGAAATAACAACTCATACTTTGACTAGGAAACCAAACTTTCTAAATTAAATAAAGCAACTACTACTTTGACTTTGAGAACGAATCTTTCTAAAATAAAACAACTCCAAATCAAAATAGTAACAAGACTCAAAATACTTGGATTTAAAAACATATTTGATGTCTCAAGGTTTCACGGCCTCCCAAATATGAATTTTCCATAATTAAGATCGAATTCTTAATGTATGTTGTAGAAGCTCCTACATCATCAGACTATGAAAAAAGGAATCTATTGGACTTCATGGAATAAATTATGTTTTGGTAAGGATTTAGGAGGAATGGGTTTTTGGAAAATACACAGATTCAATTTAGCTTTGTTAGCAAAACAAGGGTGGAGGCTTCTCTCTAACCCATCTTCATTGGTGGCTCGTGTTTTTAAAGCTAGGTACTACCCTACAATTTCCTTTATAAGTGCAAAACTAAAAGCTAACCTCTAGCCTCATTTGGAGGAGTATTATGAAAACTTAAGGGGTGATTCAAAGTGGGGCAAGATGGAGAGTGGGAGTGGGAGATCAAGTAAAAATATGGCAGGACCCGTGGTTACCGGACATGAGCAACCCTTGGATTGAATCACCGCCGACAATGGGACTAATAGAGGCAACCGTAGACTCCTTGAAATCGACATCAGGAGACACTTGGGGTGAAGATATACTGGCGTCCATGTTCAGTAGCAGAGATCAAATTTTCATTAAGCAAACCTTGCTCAGCAATAATCCTCCTCGTGATCAATGGCAATGGCATCACAACTTGAATTGGGCAGTACTCAGTGAAGAGTGGTTACATACAGCTCACTGCATCTCAGCCCTCCTACTCTATTTATGAAGCAAACATGGGTTGCAGTTGTGGTCCCTCTCAATTCCACCAAGGGTAAAAACATTTATGTGGAGGGCTCGCTTAAACCTTCTTCTAAACATGAGGGAGCTGTTCGGAGAAGGGTAACTGAAAATGATCTGTGCCCTTATTGTCATAGTTGCATGGAAGACCCACCCCACGCCCTCGTAAACTATCGGAGTGCTAGCAGCTCTTGGGAGGCCCATCCGGAAGTTTTCATGCAGCATGAAGAAGAATCATTTGCTGCATGGTGGGATAAATTGGATGCATGCAAGACGGTGGAGCAAACCTAGGTATGTGCGGTGGTGTGCTGGCTCATATGGAGGGGTAGAAATGACTAGGTGTGGAATAAAAAAAGGCAAAATAGTCGTCTGGTACACTGTCCAGCCGTCATTCTCCATGAACAATTAAGGTAGAAAATACCCCAGTAATGCCTGTGTACACGGTTGATGCAACAGGGGTAAGAAAGTGGAAAACACCCGGGGGATGGATACCTTAAATGCAACTTAGATAGAGCAATACCACCCCAAGGCTCTAAGGTGGGCTATGGTTTTGTGATCCGCAACTAGGATGGAAAGTTGGTGACAGCGAAAAATCGTAGGTTAGATGGTCTGATTGAGGCGTTGGCAAAAGAGGCCCTAAGCTGTAGAAAAGCTTTGTCCTGGATCAAAATAAATAGCCTTTAGAACAATATTGTTGAATCTGACTCACTAATGATAGTCTCATTGATCAACAAGGGTTCACCTATAATTCTAGAATGGGCTTGGTAATTGATGATTGTAGTACCCATGTTCACAGCATTTGTAGATGCGTTACAATCCATGTACCACGTTCAATGAATTAGGTTGCCCATTTGTAACACCCCAAACTTCGGATCAATGGCGTTTCCGTCTATTCATATAAAGGGCTTTAAAACCCCACATGTAAATGATATATTCAAAATTTCTGTTTATGAATCTTGTTTGCCCTGAATATGCTCACAAGAAAATTAAACTAATTTCGTAAAATCGAAATCTTCTAATGACATAAAACCTTCCAAAGTATAACAAAATGCCATTAAACCAAAATCTTCCAACAATATAATTTTTTCTAAAACTAATTTTCTTAAAATGTAACATTCTAGCAACATAAAATCCTTTAAATGAAAGTTTGCAAACATCCAAGCCAGAGCATTAAAGTAGTCCAACAATCCTAAGTCTTTCTAACAAACACCAACTCAAAATAGTTCTTAACTTTCATCCATGTCTACCCCAAAATCACTCATCGCCAAAGTCTAGGGTACCTAAAAACGATCAACAATAAGGAATGAGCTAAAAGCCCAGTAAGAAATGTTAATACAGTTTTATGGATCAAATATTTTAAATTCACAAAATTGGAGATATAACATATTTTTCTTTTCCTCATAAATCTCATAAAATCCTTTAGTACAAATAAATAAGATATAAATATATTTCAAACCAATGTTCATCATATTTCATGTTTCTCAAACAATCTCATATCATAATCAAATCCACATATGTTTTAAAACACATATACTCATAGTTCTCAAAATATTTGTTTCAAATAAAATGTCAACTATTCCAACTCGTTGATGAGGGCCATTTCAAAATGCTTATATACTTGGTTCTCAAAATACATTTGTTTCAAATAGAATGTCAATTATTCTAACCCGTTGACGATGACTATTCCAAAATAATTACACTATAGGTTCTCAAAATATATTTATTCTAAATAGAATGTCAATTGTTCTAACTCGTTGACAAGAGTCATTTCAAAATGCTTATATTCTTGGTTCTCACAACATATTTGTTTCAAATAAAATGTTTACTATTCTAACCTCGTTGACAATGACCATATTTGTCAAGTTATACCCATTGATCGGGGCTGATGACCATATTTGTCAAGTTATACCCATTGATCGGGGTCGTATTTGTCAAGTTTATACCCATTGACATGGGTCATAGTTGTCAAGTTTATACATGATAGTGTGGTTCAAAATAGCGCCGTTGTGCCCACTCGCTAAGCCCAAGGGGAAAAGGTAGCCCAAACAGACTCTCGGCCCCTAGCACGCCCAAAACGAAAGCCCAGGTTATTCTCCCCAAGGGCCAATAGCAGGGACAATCCGAAGAGCCCCCCAGTGAATCAAACCAAATCTCACCAGTAAGGGAAACAAAATAATTCCCTATAACAACTTATCTGGTAAATCAAACCGAATCTCACCAATGAGGGAAGAAGGATAATTCACAATAACTTCTCCTTTATTATCCCATATTAATCCAATAACGATAAAGGCAGAAAATATCCCATCCAATGGGAAAGAATCTTTGCCACCATCCAATTAGGAGAAACATGCGCTATAAATACCAAGCCACACCATCAATGAAAGGTACGCAAACATTCGCCCTCTGCGCCTATCTTTACCTCGTGGAGGAACTCACTAGCATCGGAGCGCCACTGGCTTAAGCCCCGCCGACCCTCCTTCTCTTTTCTTGTTTTTGGCAGAGGGATCCGACGCCCGTAACTGACCGGCCACGACAAGCCCCAGCTTCCGCCTGACCCCAACGCGCTCCAACCCAGTTCTGGTTGAAAAAAACATTATCAATACCCATTGATTAGGGTCGTATTTGTCAAGTTTAAACCCATTGACAGAGGTCATATTTGTCAAGTTTATAAATCTACTGACCGGCGTACCGTATTTGTCGTTTATGCCCATTGACACGGACCACATTTGTCAGTTTATACCTATCGACGTGCCATATCACAAGTTTATACCAACGGAGCAAGCGGTCATATAAACCAAAGTCAAATATTTCTTCATGTTTCCAATTTCATAAAATACAAAGGCATATCTCCATAACTTTCAATATTTATCATAAATATTCTCAAATTCATTTTCTATACAAAACATGTATTTGATCCATACATCTTATTTAAATAAATAGAAAATTCTAAAACTCATAATCACATATACTAGCAAAATATTTTGTTTTATAAGAAAAAATGCATTAATTATCCTTACCTAATATTCCAAGATATTAGCAAAACCAAGAACCCTCAAAAGTGTTATAAATCACTTGAATAATATAAACAATATCCTATTAGATAAAAATAATATTTTCGTCCCACTCATAGGTTTTATATCTCATATTTTTCTTTTATAGGAATCCAAAATATTTCAACCTAAAATCTCAAAGTCTCTTTACCTTGTGAATTTCAAATAAATTAGGGTATTTTCCCAAAATCCATAATATCACCAATTTTCTAAATCCATAAATTCCTTAAATCCCCAAAATGAGGGATTTTTCCATAAAACATTATTTTTGGTTGAAATCCTCAAATCTCTTATAAACAAATGATCATTTGTAACTTGTATGAAACCCTTTAAGGTTTTAAATCTAAAGCTTGGTAGCCCATGATCACCAAAACACATCAAATATTCATTTCTAAACAAATTTATTAATACTATGTCTTTGTTACATTTCTAGGGTTTCATATTTAAAAGTTTAGGAAACTCTAAGTTTTCAAATCTAAGATTCTAAGAGTTTGAAAACTCACTCAAATATACCAAGCATCAAACCCAAACCACGATTCTTGATTCTATGCATTTCAATCATTTCTTGGGTTTTAAATTTAAAGTTTTAGAAAGCCCTAAGCTTTCAAATTTATACTTTTAAAAACCTTAACTACCAAAAAATTCAAAGGGAAAAATATATATTTACTTGGGATTAAAGTTGTTGAGCCTTGAAATATCTCCACTTTTGAAACCCTAGCTCCTTTCTATTTCTCTCTCTTTCTCTCTAGAAAAATGAAACGAATAATGGGTCATATGAGTTGAAGAGCCATTTTTATATTAAGACAAATTCCACATTTTCTCCAAAGCCCCTTCATCTTTTAAAAATTGTAAAACAGCCTCTTCTTTATTTTCTTTTGTTTGCTAGAAAATTAGGAGCATTACACCATTGTTTAACAAAGGCATCTGTTTTTGGGTTTGAAGTGAGTGAGTGGAGTGGGTTTCTCCTTTCCTTATAGATGTACTAGCTTGGCTTCTAATTTTGTTTAATAAACCTTCATGTTATTATTAAAAAAAAAAAAAGTAAATCTGTGGACGAGTGGGAAGCTAGTTCCTTGTAAGTCTTCTCCCACCAAATAGTTTATAGTTAAATTTTGTCTAAATTACCCATTATATTTTGTGCCACATTAGAAAAGGATGAACAAAAGAGCAAAAGGGTAGGTCAAATTACAAAGAGCACCTGTTGGCAAATAGACCACGGTGGGCTTGTCTATTCTAATTAGCACCCACAATGCGGGAAAGTGAAGTGAATATGATGGTTTGAAAGTCCTGCCAGTCCTGTTTTGAATGCTCTAATTTTTTTTTATATATGAATATGATGGTTTTTCAACAAAATATTGTTTATTCAAGAAAATCCAGTGATCTCTATATTGTTAAACTCATTTATAACAATTTTTTTACAACTTAAATTTTATTAGTTTTTATTATATTGTCTGAGTATGTTTAGTTTTGAAACGAGGTTTTGAATCGGCTTAAGATATTGATATAATTTTCCTTATATACAACTATGATGGTTACTTTAATAAAAAAACAATGATTCATGTTCATTAAAGAAACTCCAATAATCTCTATCTTGCCTAAACTCATTTATAGCAATTCTTTTAGACTTAAATGTTATTAGTTTCTTCCAATATCCAAACTATGAGATTATGAGATCACTAGTTTTTTCTTTTTGTGAATTAACATGTGTCATGCTATAATATTGTAATTTCTTAGGGATGTTTATATGGTAATATATATCATGCCAAAATTAGTGCTATTTTAAAATAATTAATTAATTAATTAAAACTATAAACTCATGAATCATGACTTTGAAATGTATCTTCTCACATTTTAGGTTAAAATTTTATGTCAATAAAAGTATAAAAAAGGCATTCCTTAGAACAAATTATATCTTATGTGAGATATGTTGAAAAAAAACGTTCGAATTAAAACATCGATATAAAAACATTCCTATTTAATGAAACCTGAAATACACTTTATTATTATTATTATTTATTTGTTTACTTCATAAAGATACCTTTTTCTCAATGTCTTTAATCTCTTATTTTTCTGCAAATATATAAAAAACTTTAATCGGGTCTTACCAATTTCCTTTTAATGCAAATAATAGGAATTGAATATTAAAACACAAACAGTTAAATATTAGTTTTTTAATAACTTGTCCAACAAATTTTCAATATCTAATTTATAAAGTTTTTCAACAATATAAAAAAAATTAAATGTATGAAAAAAATGTTATTATTATCATCATCATCATAATGATTACACTATGAATTTTGTATTTTCGTTCTTTTTTTTTTTTTTTTTTTGAAAATATGTATTTTTGTTCTTAAAAATAAAAAAATAGTAACTAGTTTTATATAAAGAAAAAAGTACTAAATAATTTTAATACCTCATATTTTAAAAATTTTAATATCAATGATTATCTTTACGGTGATGTAGATACATGTCTTTTTTGGTTTTTAGAATTAAAAAAAAAATTATTAAAACCTCAAACTTCTTAAAGTTTTTTTAGTAAAAAAAAAAAGTAATAAATTTAAAAGCAATTAAAAAAATTAAGGCTTTAAGAAAATTCACTCAACTTAAATTTTAAAAATTTTAAATTAATTTTGAAGAATATGTTTATCCAAATCCACACTTGGTTTCTTGAGAAACTAACAATCATTTTTTCACTCTTGATAATCAAATAATTGATAAAAATAGAATTAGTTGAATGACAAGGATTGATCTTTAGACAATTATGATGAAAAGGAATCAACATGTCAATAACAAAAACCATTTTATTCAAAATGCAAGAGATGTGATTTACCTCCCATAGACGAGTGGTGATCTCCAGCAGCCATAACCAACAATCCTTAGTTCTTTTGCTTTCAAAGAGATACTAAAAATGGATAAAAGCAAGAATATATGGAAGCTTCTTCCCTCAAAAAACTTTTTGTCTCACACACCTTTCACAGTTTTTATACCCACAGTACACTACAACTCTTCACCTTTTTTAAAACAATAAAATGGATCTATTTATTAGGATATGAGAGAATATTGTATCTTGACTCAATGGGCTAGTAAAAGAAAAGTGGGAATGCATCCATAAACAGGGGATTATTTGCCCATCCCATTATGGTGCAAATTATATCACATGCTTTATAATCTTTATATATATTATGGAATTATGTTAATTATATTAGTACATTTCATTAAATAATTCCAACGATCTCCTACTTGGACAGTATAATCTAACCACCATAAACATGAATTTCTAATAATCAAACATTGTCATAATCAATCATGAATAATATACCATATCGACATGATACGAAAATCATTCATAATTGGAAAAATGAGACTTCATCAATTGAAAGTTTAGAATCATTATCTCTTTCATCAATCAATCATTTTCTTAAATTGCTATGTACACACCATGCATCATAACAAAAATGACAACAAATGCACGAATTACACATATAACATTTGCAATCCTCATAAGTTAACAACATGTTCACGATTATAAAGATACAAACTCCCACTAATTCAATACAAATTAGACTCTCAACAATCCCATTCGGGACGCGTGTTCTTCAAACGCCCATACTGTGCAAGCTCATAGTAGGTTTACAACATGTTTGCAATAGGTGTGTTTTCGATATCAAAGATGCCTTCTGCAACTTTCACTTTCACGAAATAGAGCTTTATATCAATATGCTTGGAGCGACAAGTGCTCATGGTGTTCTTAGAGAAAGACACAGCTGCGGAATTATCACAATACAATTTGAGCGATCTCATGGCGGAGTCTACAACTCCTAAAGCATAAACAAAATTCTGTAACCACATTGCATTGCAAATAGCCTCATAACACGCTATGTATTCTACCTCCATGGTGGATGAAGTTGTAAGTGACTGCTTGACACTCTTCCAAGATATAGCTCTTCTAGCCATCATAAACACATAACCTATAATGGACTTCTTATCATTCATGCAGTCTGCATAATCGGCATCACAAAATCCAACAATATCAGGAGTGTTGGTTCGTCAATATGTTAACATTCGATCCTTGGTACCTTGTAAATACCTCATGACCTTTTCTACCGCTTTTTAGTGGCTAGGCCCAGAATCACTCAAGTACCTACCTAGCACGCTCACAACAAAAGCAAGATTAGAGCGTTTGCATACTTGAGGTTGCATATAGTAGACGAATATGGGACATTCTTCATTTCATCACATTCACTATCATTCTGTGGGCATTGGGCATTTGAGAACTTGTCACCTTTTACGATTGGTGCTCTTCCAGGAGAGCAAGACTACATATTGAACCTTTTCAACACACGTTCGATGTAGGTCCTCTGAGATAATTGAAGTGTACCATTAGCTCTATCCCGAAGGATCTGTATACCAAGAACATATGAGGCTTCCCAAGGTCTTTCATGTCAAAATGACTACATAGTAATTGCTTTGTCTCGTATAATAGGTTAGCATCATTACATGCGAGTAGAACATCATCCACATATAACACAAGGAAGACAAAACTACTCACACTAACCTTCATATATATACATTGATCTGCAACATTCTCTTTGAAACCATTGGTACAAACAATTCTATCAAATTTGACATACCATTGCCTTGAAGTTTGCTTCAATCCATAGATGGATTTCTTGAGCTTACAAGCCATGTGTTCCTTTCCAATCACTCCAAAACCAACGGGTTGAGACATGTAGATTTCTTCATCTAACTCTCCATTCAAGAAAGCAGTTCTCACATCCTTTTGATGCAATTCCAAATCAAAATGTGTTACAATGGCCATAATAATTTGCAAAGACTCTTTCGTGGAAACAGGTGAGAAGGTTTCTTTATAGTCAATTTCTTCTCTTAGGCTATATCCCTTAGCCACAAGCCTCGCTTTATATCTTTCCACCTTGCCATTTGAGTCATATTTCGTCTTGAATACCCATTTACAACCAATAGATTTACAACAGTAAAACCCGGGTAAAATCGAACTCTTAGATGATGAAATAGACTACATCGTAAGGTTTGTCCCGTGAAACCTAGTTTCTTAGATGAAATTCGTCAAATTCCGAAAAATCGGATTTTTTTTTTTTTTAGGCAACAGGAGTCAAGTGACACATGGCATGTGGCACATAGCATGGTGACACATGGCATGATGACACATGCCATATGACTCATGGCATGATGAGGGGCAAGTGTCATGGATAGAGATAAGTGAGTGGGTGACACATGGCATGATGAGAGCCATGTATCAAGCCACAAAGAGGAAAGAAAGAATAAAGATCTTCTTGGGCTTTGGTTCAAAGAGAGGATAAGTGAGAGTGGGGGAGGGAACCGGTGGAGAAAAACAAAGAGAAGAAATAAAAGAAAGAGATAAAGAGAAGGAAACGAAAGGAAGAGAGGAGGAGGAGAGGAAGGAAGATCCGAAGGCTTCTTCCTCTAATGGTGTTTCAACGGTCGGAGTTTGTCGAGCCAAGAATTAAAGTATGTCTACTCAACGAGGGCTACGCTCCAAGAGGTAGGGACTCTTCTTACTTTGGTTATTTCCACCCTAAGGGTCAGCTTGGTCGGATTTCTAGCTTCGTGGATAAGGCTACCTGCTTTGACCTCTACACATAGTCTAGATTTTTAGACTAGTTTTCTGGGCTGAGAAATGGAGAGGTTTAGAATTACGCCCTCCATAAAAGTCAGAGATGCATTTGCAGGAACTTGATGTTAGGCTTTTGAATCACCCAAATTGGACCTTTATAACTCAAGTTATGGTCAATTTCCCGAGACTACCACAGCTTAGGCTATTCATTTGGTTGTATCCTGATTTTTGGGACTGGTTTTTGGTTAGGAAATGAAGGGAATTAGGACTTGTGGTTTTGATCGGTTAGCCGCATCATAACTTTGACGTTAGCTAATCACCTAAATGACTTACATCTCGTTGCGATCCAGCCTCTGACCGTTTACACCGATTTCAGACTGCCCGATCGAAACTCGACCGTCAAGAGCCATTACGGTGATGGAAAAGGTCAGTTGACTCAAGGCTAAGCTATGGCCTTCCGTTGAGATCGCGAGTGGCTAGTTTCATGGCCTAGTCAGAATCGGGCCTTAGAACTGCTTTCGTGCCGACTGGGGCATTGGATTTCTGCTGAGTTCGAAACTGTCCTGTGGTTTGTGTATGTTAAGTTTGTTGCCTGGTTATGGCTTGTTATGTGGCCTCGGTTTCAAATGCTTTATGATCAAGCTGAGGCCGCAGGTGGACTATTCTTGTAAGGATGCAAAAAATTGTCTTCAAGATCAAGGTTGCTGGCTTTCAAATTTAATGACATGCTTCGTGGTACTGATCAATGTTACTATGTGTGCGTGTATGTGTGTGTGTGTGTGTGTGTGTGTGTGTGTGTATGTGTGTGTGTGTTTGAATATATTGACATTGAGATGATTGTTGGGTTGGAAATTATATGCTCATAATATAATTGCCCACAATACATGGTGAATTGTATGGTTTGAATTGTCCATGTAGCATTTATAATATATGTGGCATCATATAACATGCAATGGTATATTATATTGCATATGCATGGTGACATCACATTGAATGGGTGTGAGTGCATGATTATGATCAATCACCATACTGTAATCGACGTATGGGTTAGGGTATCGCTGGATCTATGTCCAATAAGAGTCACACGCTTGCATAACATGGAAAACATGTGGCGGGTAATAATAGCAGCGGTTAGACATGCCCTCCAAGTGAAAGGGGTCCTGACCGTTTAGACACTCCAATGGTGAAAGTCCAAAAAGTGTAGGAAGGCGTGCAGAGTTCTGCATTGAGACCCCAGAAATCCTCTACCCATGAAACACATGGTTTTGATTATAAAAAGATCATTGAAATGATGACATCCATAAAAGTTTTGGTTTATAAACAAACGACTTTTATTTCAAAGTGTTCATTGGATGTGATTCATCAATGATGGTTTATCACACATTAGCATTTGCATTGTGTGGTGGGAGTCGATGAGGACTCGGGGCATGGTACATGATCGAGTCTCATCTCATTTCATGGCATGGCATGTAGGATTCCATGTTTTACTTGGAATGTGGATGTGGAACATGACCATTGCATGTGCACTTAGGTGGGGAGTAACCTTTGTAGGAAGTTTTTCCACTGGGTGTGGCTTATCCTATAAGGGAAAATATTTCAAGTGCGGAGCAGACACCAATGGACGGCGCTCATTCGAGGCCGCAATTGTGAAGAAAACCGACATGTGGCTTTTAATAACCTTTTTGTAAAATGTTTTGGAACAATCTAGTTTCAGAATTCCTAAAAATATACCTACCGCTATACTTGCTTAGTGGTATAAAATAAGTTAAAATTGTATTTTTTCTAAAATATATATTGCTAAGAACGAAAAATGATAAAACCATAATTAATACAAGAGTCAAGGGTAAAATAGTAAAATGTCACATTAAGGACTCAAGGGTCATAAGAGAATAAGTGTATATGCCATTGTAGAATATTTGATAAGTAGAAGTGTAAATGAAAGAGAAATGAAGGACTTTAATGCAAAAAATGGAAAACTTAACAAAAATGACAAGCCAAACATGGCCTTATGAAAGAATAAGAGATAAGACTAAATTTGGTCTTGTAAGGGAACATTTCTCCTTTGGGTTGGAGAGCTTAGGGTTACGGTTGAGAGAAAAAGAGAAGAGTTAGATTTTGTCTCATGATCAAGGATTTTGGTGATCGAGAAAGGTTAAGGAAGAAGAAAGAAGAGAAAAGAAAAAGACATGTTATGGAAACTAAACCTAAAAACCTAAACCCTTGATGATTTTTGAGTTCGGGGGAAAACCCTAACTTTACATAATAATGATGGTTGTCAAGTTCATTTCATGAGTATGGTTGCTTCGAGTCAAGCCGCGGTCCTCAATCGTAACGTTAGATAAAGAAAATGTTGGGGTTTAAGGGGAAATGCTGTCAAAATTTTTCCAAAACCAACATTTTTTTTTTACATATCTTGGACATCACTCATCCAAATTGAGTGATTCAAATTTTTAGGTAAACTAAACTTCTAGGAAAACAAATATCCTTGAAATAAGTGTATTCAAATTTGGACCCCATTGGACCCAAAAAATTCTTCAAAGAAGCTATTTTCAAGGCTTAGTCTATTTTGGTACAAATTTTTTAGTGTTTAGGCTATATCTCGCCATCACTCATCCAACTTCGAAAGATATTTGAATTTGCAAACTAAATCTCTAGGAGAACAAATATGCTTGAAATAAAGTATTCAAATTTGGACCTCATTATACCTAGAAATCCGTATAAAGGGAGCTCTATTTGTAGGAATATTTTGGTATAAAGAGATTCAAGTGAATAAATGAAATTGTAAAAGAATTATAAAAGTGATTGCTATATGAACTATGATTACATGAACAAAAATACGAGCAATACTGAGAACATGATCATCCAGGTTATAATAAAAGTAACAAGCTTATAAAGATATGTATAAAGGAATATCGTTAAAGTATTCATGTGAATACATGTGATTGCCATTATCCATGTATACGAGATGTGCATAGTTTGAACACGAATAAAAATAATAAGATTGATTGCTTGCATACGTCCCTTGTGGTAGATGGATAGGTAGGCATGCCTATTAGGATTACATCGATATAGTCGCCTCGTTGGTTATAATAAAGGGCTCTATTTCACAATACAATACAAGATCATTGTCTCAGATAGTGATAAATTCCTTTCCTAGTACATACGCTTTTATACCCAGATCCACTTTGAATATGCAAGCAAGACACAAGACGAGATAAATGATTGAATTAAGAGAAGAACTACGAATATGAAAAACAATGATTTGAATTGAAAAATGTGATACAGCTACAGTAATATAAAAGTACTATGTACTATGTATTTGATGCGGATGGAACCTTCGACGAGGGACCAATACGTATCATGGATAGTCGGGATCAGGTTTTGTGATGTAAGACCATGAGGCCCGTGAAGGTGTTTCAGGAAAGACTGGTGAGTGGAGGAGGCAACATGGGAACGTTAGCGACACGACGCAGTGCCACTTATCATTTCTTACTGAGGATAAAGGTACGTTGTTTAGTCATTTATCAATAAAATGATTGGCTGTGATATGCATGCTATAGTGTGTATATGTGTGTGTGAATTTCTCGGATGAAATTCATATGGGGGAAGAATGTAAACTCGAAAATCGAATTTTCTAAAGAAAGGAAAACAAGTAATTTTCTTACTATAAGACAAAGAAAACCTATAAATCTTCTAGATCTCAAATGAAAAAACAGACCCTACCATTGGATTCATCATAAATTCCAGTGTTTGCGATACATTGCAAGCCATAACAAATGTTCAGATGTAGACACATGGCAAGCCACGTGTCAACATGCATGCAAGTGGGAATGGCTATAAATGGGAGGTGACCAGTTCGTAGAGGGTGGGAGGAACAAGAAGAAAATGAGAAGGAAAAAGGAAAGGAAGAGAAATGAAAGAAAGAAAGAGAGAGAAAAAGAGAAGAAAATGAGAGAGAATGAGAAGAAAGGGAGAGAGAAAGAGGGAGAAAAGGAAGTCGGCGTTCCTGTCACGCTCCTACCCCTGCCTAGGCGAAGATAGGGGGAGCGACATGGGACCGGGACTCTTTTACCTGACTTTCTAACATCGGTGGGCCCATTTCAATAAACAAATCCATATATTAGAATATAACTTGTAAAACTACCACTGTAGTGGTGTTTAAAATGTTATGTATATATACATGCCTGAGTCCCATTTACTTATGCTTACACAAACTCCACTATTACAAAATTTTACATTTACATTAAAAAATATAATAAAAAAATCTAGCATCGTGGACTCCTATTATCAGGTTTGGCCTCGCGAATGCGAATGTCTCGAATGTCCTTCGCCTACACCTGATGAAACACCCATGCTAAACTTATAGCTTAGTGGGAAACAAATAACAGATATGACCACGTGAAGTGGTCCACAATTACAGGATACATATAACATAATGCATATGTCAAAGTTTTCATATAACATAATTCTTATAACGAAATTTCATATCTCCCGTAGGGAGATTCAACGTAGATTTATACAAGGTACTTCTATGGTACATTGCGTTTTAACCGGGAATCGATTTCTTATTCTTTCTTATTGTTCATTATTCGATTTCATCATAGAAATGTTTACATATGTCATATTATTCGGGACAGACAACATATAAGTATTTGTCTCGCATGTACTCAAGAATAATGAAACGGTAGGGACGCAAGACTATAGGTACCAAAGGTACATGCATTCAATAGAGACGTGACCTTAATGTAATGTATGTCGTAGCACTAGCAGAGTGTTGAAGCACCGATCGAGGTGCCTATTCATTCACTATTCCCTGGGCTCTTAAGCAAAGGATTACTACCCAAATAAGGCTATTTTACACTTTATTAATATAGGTTTTGAGCACTTTTACAGTGTGCAATAGCCCCATCAAACCACCTCCCTCCTGGGCAGTACGTGCTCATGGCGACCCAGCAAGGCTACTAATCAATTTTTGTGGCAAGTTTGGTTGTTTTAGGGCTATATCTGAGGATGTGGATTCAAGTTAAGGTAATGAAGAATCCATTGCAATGCGGGTGAGCACTGCCGGAAGAAGAGCAAAGAGAATGGAAGTTGTGCACAGGCAGCCCTGTAATTTCATAAGGGTTAGAATTGGCAGGCTGCGAATTTTCGAGCCCCACGTAAAACTGCCGTCTCACAAAAGTTTTCACAACGTTCACTTGTCCTGCAGCTTTAGCCTTTTGACTTTTTTGTCACTTTTTTATTGTCTTCCCAATTAGCCCCCATTGTAATAGTGTTCATGGTTATTTTGGTACTAGATTGATTCGCTATAAAAAAGCTCCCCAAAGAAGACATTGTAGGGAGACTTTTTGTTGGATCATTAATCAAGTTTGGCAAGAAGCTTTCAGCAGCTCCCGCTCTTTTTCATTTTCTCTCATTTTCTTTCACTTTCTCACTAGCCAAACAACCTATGAAGATGACAACTCAGAGAATGTGGCTAGAATCTCTTTCTCCTTGAAGAGGAAGGTCACTGGGCAAAGGAGATGTGGTAAACTGAGGGTTCTCATGTTCTTAACGCAGGTATTCATTGTCATTTTTGTGTTTCCTTCTAACTCTAGGTTTAAATCCCTCTGATGCACCTTGGAATGATCTGTATTTGATAATTCTTTAGTGGTTCATGATGCTTATTGCTAGATCCACCGAGATTCATTAGTTATCATCTATTAGTCATTGAAGGTGAGTCATGAGACTTGTTTTCCATCGTTTTCAAGACCACCGATGCTCAAGAATACCATTTGTTAAAGGATAAAGCATATGGGGCTAGGTTTGCACTAAATGAAGATCCTGCCTCAGAGGATGACTATGGTGGTCATCCTCCTTAATTCAGCGAGGAAAAGGGGCCCGAGAACCCCTCGCTGCTATTAGAACTTGAAACCGTGAGCGTCTGACACTTCAAGGAGATTTCTTTTCTATTTTATTTCATTTCATTCCCAGTTTTTCAACCATCAAACCCCCCTGTTTTTATCAAACCTTAAAATCCAAAACAAATTCACGACTTTGAACTTCACTACAAATCATTTATGCGAAGAAAACCCATCCCTGTATTCGACCCTGTGAGCCACCATCAGACAAATGCATGCTACTACAATAGTGGAAGTACAGGCGTATAAATTTTTTGTTGATTCAGATACCCTCCACAAAGTTACTCTAATCAATGGCGCATTGTCGATGGTGCCTTATGAAATGATGACATACTGAACACTTGTGATCCCCATCACAAGTTCTGGTGAATTTTATCTTACCATTCTTTTTAGTATTACACTGTCAGTTTTTTTTTAGTTTTATTTCACTGTTTAAAAAAAAAAGAAAAAAAAGAAAAACCAAAACCTTTAGGTAGGATTGTTCTTTGTTGTTTAGTGTTTGCCTTGTCTTTCCAACAAGGGTGCAGGTTACATTGGGTTAGAAACTTAAACTTAGAAGGCAGGCTAGTCAAAGTCAATTTCCTACATGAACCAGATTCTGGACTAATTTGAATACTAATCAAATGGAACACCAAGAGGGAGAGCAACACAGTTAGTATCCAGTGGAGAGAAACCCTAATGCATATAGGTCCATGAAGGATTACAGGCACCCTCCATGGACGAGTGCATCCTCCTGCATGGTGCCTCCAACTAATGCACCATATGGCAGTACTTACAACCCTAAATGGGGAACCCAGTCTTCATGGAAACCAAGACCTCCACAAAGATGCACCCCGCTTTCATATTATGCTTCAACTCACCACCACAGTCCACACACAAATAACTTCTTCGGGCTGGAGCAAGCAACACGAACTTGAGCAAACCGGTGGATACTTTATAAAGGAGCAGTAGTTTTGAATGTCCGTGCCAATTTAAAATCGACACAATGGAGAGCAAAATCACACAAAGCAGAGCTCTCAACAAGAAATTAGACGGGTTCCAAAGGCTTAAATTGATCTAAATTTGATCACCTATAGTACTCCATTTCAAGGCTCACCAATCAGTAGAATGTTCACCAAGAGGAGGAGAATCCAGAGGAAGAGTGCCTGATTGGCACCATTTTGGGTGAACAGCTAACTCGCAATGTGCTTTGGGAGGAATTGATAGAGGAACCGATTTAAGCTTTCGAGAACCGCAGATGCCCTGCACTATGTGCTATCTACGGGCCAGGAGAAGAAAATAAGAAATCCTTCCTTTATTGGACTGGGGAAGGCAAGGAAAGGGAAACAAAGGGAAGAGCCCCAAAAGCTTAATCTTAAACCACTTCACAAAATCGGGATCCCAAGTGGCCACGCCCAAGCCACCAATGCCTCACCGCTAACAAAGACTCCTCTCCTAACCCAAAGGTAATATCCCGCTTACACTGCAGCAGACATTCAACACCCGAAACACCTATCGCTTAAGACCATCCCATCCGTACCGGCCTGCAATACTTGCAGTTAGTGGCCTATGTTCAAATTCCTTTCGCCACTACATCACGACATCGCAATGGTCATATCGCATGGGCACAACTGGGACGGTCGATACCGAAACCATCTTGGTTCAGATTTGGGAGCACTAGACTTTCAAAGAATTACATTCAAATTCTCCACCAGCCTTCCTGTACCTCCAAAGGCCTAAGAAACCGGCTCGGGGGATCACCCCCACTTTTGTTTTGATTTTTTCCTCGTTTTATTTTATTTTATTTTATTTTGATTTATTTAATTTTTCTTAGGTTTCCCCCAATTTTAATTCTAATCCTTGTTTTTAGCTCATTTTTAATTTTCCAATTTTTTTTTATCTTCCTCGTTTATTTTGTGCTCATGGCATACTCTACAACAGGGACGAGGTCCAGGCAAACCCAAAAAATTTCGCAAGGCCAAAATTTTCGCAGGTCCTATGAAATTTCAGATCATCAGAGCTTTGCACCATTTTTGTGAAAAGACAGCACTGGCAACACTATAGCAAGAATGTTGTTGGTAAAAATATTTAAAAAAATTCTTTTCTTTTTTATATATATATATATATATATCTTAATAATAATAATCATATATCTTAAAATAATAATAATAATAATAAAATTTTCTTTGAAAAAAGTTTTCAAAAAAAAAAAAAAATTTAAGTGCGAAATTTTGCAGCCTGCGAATTTTGCAAGCTTGGGAAATTCTATGCCCCTATTTTCTTTTGGCCATAACTTTTTCATCCGACCTCCGTTTTGGGTAATTTTGGTATCGTTGGAAAGCTTAGAGAGTGTAGAATCTAAATATAGCTAGAAAGAATAGTTTTGAAATTATGATAAAGGCATAATTTTCAAAATTCTCCAATTGGTCACTTTTTAACCTCTCTTTTCTTCTTTCAACTTAATCATTTGAAGCCCGAATGGAGTGAATAAGGCCTCTTTGGGAAGCATATCTTTATCTTTTTTATTTCCATTCTTGTAGCATAATCATATTTTGCACTATTAATATTTTGTTTTAACACTTTTCCTCTCTTTTGCTTATTTCCGTGTGGTTCCTCCTCCACAACTCAAATACATTTCTCCTAGTAGTATCACTTCCCTCCCTTAAATTTCACTTTAATCACATCGAGGATAATGTAGAATTCAAATGGGGGAGAGTTAAGGAAGGAAGTGTTAATTTATGTTTCATAAGAAGTCCTGCTTTTGTTTAGTTGAATGGCTTGCTAGTTTTTTTTTTTTTTTTTTTAATATAATTCATGTTTTTAGTTTCTAGTTCATGCTTTCATTTTCACAATTTCGTAAAACTTTTGTAATGCCATTTTCAAGATGAGAAATTGAAATTTTAATTCCAATGTTGTTGATGTTAGAATGGTGTTATGTTTAGTCGAAGCTGGATAATTTGTTGAAATTCTTATTGTATTCAACCTTTGTCTTCCACATTGAACTAACCACACCGTGCACATTAGATTTCATTTATAGCTCAAAATCGTCTCTCTACCCCTAAGCCCCGCAAAGTCCGACTTGGTATTTTTTACTACCTTTAATAGGTCGGGACCCTTGAATAAAAGACCAATGAGTCTTTCAAAAAAAAAAAGAAATAAAGAAAAGAAAAATAGAAAAGAAAAAGAAAATACACAATAATGACACCGTGACATCTTCGCTTCAAAACCTCAAAGCACGGCCCCAGAGCATATGCCGAAGCTTAAAGCCCGCGCCTAAACCAACTAGCTTGAGTCACCCGACTTCGTGCTCTCTACATGGGTGAATAAAGGTAGAGTTTAGCAAATTGTAGGTGCCGGAGTTTTGAACTCATTAAGAGTCCGATGAAACCCCAGCGTATTAGTGGTCGAAAGATCCTTATGACTTGATGCCCTAAACCTAATCGACGGGAGTCATCGTGGACCCCATTACATGGACATTCGTGGAGTCTGATACCCCTAACATTGCACCCCTACAAAAAAAAAAAAAAAAGAGGGAGTTATGGAATAAAAGTAACCCGATCATTAAGGTTGGAGCTAATTACTGGTTTAGACAAGAGCTAGGTCAGAGAGGACAATTGATAGATTATTTTTGAAAACTAATCAAGTTAACACCTAGGTTTTTGTGGAAGGTGTCAGGTTGGTTCTCTAGGAGTTGACATTATTTTGATACTTGAATTTGCATAACACTTACTCTTCTTGAGACAGTCATTGGGTAGGATTTTGATGACTCTTACTGGAGGTTGGGTTTTATCCTCCTTACTTTTGAAAACTTTTTGTTTGCAGATGATATAGTTCATCTCGCTGATTGCTTTCTTTCTTTCACTAGACTAGCAATGTGTCGGTTGGGGGGTGTGATTACTACCCAAATAGTGCTATTTTACACCCTTATTAATATAGGTTTTGAGCACTTTTTGTGTAGTAATCGCCTTAATTAACCCAATTGGCATGTTAAGGACCTAACAAGACTACTAATCAAATTTCTCAGGGCAAGTTCGTTGTTTTAGGGCTATATATCTCGGGAGGACAGGATTCAAGTCAAGGCATGAAGAACTAATGGCAATGCAGCACCAAGCCGAAGAAAGAGCAAAGAGAATGGAAGTCGCAAGGGTATAGGCTAGGTAGTTCTCGCACTCTCGCAAGGGTTATAAATCTGCCCGCGTTCCTACCAAAGTTTTCTACCACTGCTCACTTGTCCCCAGATTTTGCCTGCTGACTTTTTTTTTCATACTTTTTGATTGTATTCCGATTCGCCTCATTGTAATAGTGTTTGTTTTGTTATTTTGGTAATTTGTATCGATTTGGCCATAAAAGCCCCCAAAGAAGACATTGTAAGGAGACTTTTTGCTAGATCATTAATAAAGTTTAATGAAGCTTCAAGTTAGCCCCGTCTTTTCATTTTCTCTCCTTTTCTCTCACTTTCTTTCTCACTAGCCAAACAGCCTCTGAGGATGACAACTCAGAGGATGAGTGGCTAAAATCTCTTTCTCCTTGAAGAGGAAGGTCATTGGGCAAAGGAGATGTTGTAAACTAAGGGTTCTCATGTTCTTAACTCAAGTATTCATTGTCATTTTTTGCTTTCCTTCTAACTCCAGTTTAAATAATTTCTATGCACCTTGAATGATTCATATTTGATAATCTTTTAGGGTTTAGTGGATGCTTATTGCTAGATCCACTGAGATTCATTAGTTATCATCTATTAGTCATTGGAAGGTGAATCGTTGAGACTTTGCTTTCCACCTGCTTGAGACCATCGATGCTCGCTGAATACCATTTGTTAAAGGATAGTTATTATGCTAAGTTTATAGCTAAATGAAGATTTGGTTCGGGAGATGACTATAGGTCATCCTCCCAACGCGAGGAAAAGCGGCCCGAGAACCCCTCACCGCCATTAACCCAAAACCAAAGAACGACACTTCAAGGGAGATTTTCATTTATTTCATTTCATTCCCAATTTTTCAACCATCAAACCCCCCTGTTTTTATCAAACCTTAAAATCCAAAACAAATCCACCAATTTGAACTTCACTGCAAATAATTTGTGCCAAGAAAACCCATCCCTGTGTTTGACCTTAGAGCCACTATACTGTAGTAGCCATGCTAAGTATGCAGGAAGTATTGTGTTTATAAATTTGCGATTCAAGGATACCCTTCGTGTCACGAATCGTTGCATATAACAGGTCTTATCGAGCTTCGTTATATCGTTTCCTTAACACATTAGAAAATAAGGGCAAGAAACTATGTTTGCCCAACGACAGTATATAAAGCATTTTTCATATAATTATTATACTTGTACAAACCCCTTTCATTCACTTATTAGGATCCTCATTAATCCAATGGATGATTGTTAGAATTAACTAAGAGTAGGAACCAAAACAGATTCTGCAGGTACGCCTAGGCGGAAGCAATGCTATGCCTAGGTGGGAGAGGTTCTCGCTTAAAGGGGTTAATCGCACGCCTAAAGGACCCTAGTGTAACTCGTTCTGCCCGCTTTAGGCGTAGTGACACACTCCACCTGTGCGAGCTCCACGCCTAGGCGTGCACTCTAACGCCTAGGCGTAAGGGTGTCGAGCAGAAAAAGAAATGGACTAGTTTTGGCCATTTTCACCAAAAATTTCCTTCCAAACCAAAACCAACTCAAAATAAACCATAAAACTCATCCTATACCAACCAACAACGTTTCTAATAGGATTTTTCCAAACAAAATAGATATTCTAAACATGAATTTCAAACAAGTATTCCATACACATATAGTTTCCATACATGAATTCCAAGCATGAGTTCCAAACATCACATAAGAAATTTCCAAACCTGGATTTTCTTCTTCTTCTTCTCTTCTTTTCCTTCTCCTTGCTTGAACAATTGGGAGCCAAAAATGGCTTCTTCTTCTTCAACCGTGAACCCTAGGTCTCCAAAGCTAAATGAGAACATCTCTTCTCATAAGACCATGTTTGGTCTTTTCTTATTTTTGCCCAAAGTTTCTCATTTTTCCATTAAGTCCTTCTTTTTCATTCTATTTGAAAATTAACTTGTAATATTTCCAACTTAGCATATAATCTTCTTGTGTTATGACCTTTGGGTCTTAAATGTCAAATTACCAATTTACCTCAGTACTCAAATTTCCGAAAAATGAAATTTTTACTTATTTCATACCCTAAACATGTAATAAACTACTAGGGTATATAATTTGGGGTGTTATAGTCCCAATAGTTGAAACTCGTCGGACCAAGAAATAAACTCAGATATTCTCGATATATTACGCCCAAGAGTGTAGTGATTCTTCCTACTTTTATTTATTTCCAACTTAAGGGGTTGTTTGAAATATGGGAATGTCAGCCTGCTTTGATCCCACACACTCAGCGTATTTTAGCAATCGGTTTTAGGTTAGAAACATAGGGAATTCCGACTTAGGTCCTCAAGATAGAAATTCAGCTAAGCATCTATGAACTTGATGTTGGGGCTTTCAGACATCTAATTGACGTCTACACCAAGTTATGGTCCATTTCTCCGGATCGGCCGCAGCCTTAGGTTGTCTCTCGCCTTGTGTTCAGATTTTTAGGATTGGTTGTGCTGATTTTGTACCGATTTGGGACTGGAATTCTGCACTGAGGTTCAAGACCGTCTATAATGATGTCACTGTTCGCCGCCAACAAGACTACTGATGTTCGCCGCTGATCAATCGTGGATCTCGCTATTCTATGCTTAGGTGGTGGCATGTTTGTATGGTCTGTGATGGTTGTATGAGGACTACTATGGGCATTTCTTATGCCACATGGTCTTGAGAACCGTTGTTTTCTTCCTTTGATTAACCGACTGGTGATAGTTAGTTTATTGTCGTTGATATATGTGTGTTATTATATTAACGTTATAATGAATGATGTTTGGAAATTATAATCATGTGTTATAATCGGTCTGAAGATGCATGGTGTATGCGTGAATTAAATTGTCTATATAGCATGCATCATAAATGTGACATGGTATAGACATGTAGTGGCACATCGCATTGCATTATGCATAGGGACATCGCATGACACGGGTGTGAGTGCATGGTATGGATCAACACTGCGTTTAGTGTTTGATGGTGGGCTTGGTACTATTGGACGAAGGAACCAACGAAATTCACTAAGCAGCATTACATGGAAAGTGAAAACATGTGTCGGGTAATAGCAAGCAGGGATAGATACCCCCTCGAGTGAAAGCCCCGATATTTTTGGTTATACATATGTGTTCAACGGTGAAAGCCCGTGAAAGGGTAGGAAGGCGTGCGAAGCCTGCGGTGAGACCCCAAAATTCGCTACCCACAAAAGACACATGATTTTGTAAAAGAAGTGGTCGTTAGAATATGACATCCAAAAGGTTTTGGTTTATAAAAAAATGAAATTTTGTTTGAAAATGACCATTGGATGCGATTCATCAATGATGGTTTTATCACGCATGGGCATTGTGGTGTGTGGTAAGAGTCGGTGATTGACTCGAAATTTATTACTCTTTGGCATCACACTGAGTAATGGAGTCGGTAATGACTCGAAGCATGGCATGTAGCATTCCATTAGTTTTGCATCATTCTATTGGAATGTTGATATATATGTGTGAATGTCCAAGTGAACATCAGATGTGCATTTTTTTTTTTGTGGCGGAGTGTAATAGCTCAGAGGGAGTCTTTCTACTGGGCGTAATATCCTTATGGGAGCATTTTAGGTGCATGGTATACACCTCGTGGACTAATTTTTATTCGAGGGCCGAGATGTCAAGAAAAGTCGACTGCGGGCTAGTATAGTTTTTTTTTTAAAAACTTTGAAGAGAACAATTTTGGCATATGCCTGTGTATGTAATAGAGTTTGTAATTAAACTCATGGTAAAATGTTTTAAAAATAACATAAAAAGTTTATTGTAAAAAGTTTATTGAATGTGGCTAAACGGATCCCAATAAATGGGATTGAACAGCGTGGTATCGAGACACACGATATCCACAGGTAGTTCTGACCCTCGCTTCACAGCTTGGTGTCAGGACGTAGGTATGTGATTACCTAGGACTCGATGAATGGATCACAATTAATGTATTAGACAATATGGTGTCTAGACATACGATATCCACTCGGAAGTTTCTATAGGTCGACGATCGTCAACCTGACTCCCTGTGCTCTCGGTGTCACGTAAATTGTACAAACAAGATCTACTATCACGACAGTTAAAACATTGTTGAAGGAGATAATGAATTTATTCATAATGAGGATATAGATGATGTGTAGCCAATAATACTAGTGCTACTATTAAATATATTATTTGATATATATTGTAATTTATTCCATATTATTTATGTAACTTATTTATATATTATTTTATAAATTTCTTTATTATATAAGAAATGTCTCATTGAAGAGGAAGAGTACGGACAGTGTCTCTAGAGGATGATTCAGACAATCTACAATGTAAAATGCAAGCATAACCTCGCAACTACTTCTACTACTCGGCGCTTTTGTTTTTAGATACTTCCACTACTTGTAATGCTTTTAAGATAATTATAAGCATTTTTACTTATGATATTTGTGTTTACATATGTTTAATTCAAATAAATGAAAATTGGATTATTAATTTATATAAGAGAATAAATTATGTTTCTTATAATTTTATTCCTGCTTTTGAAGGTTCTTAGCAAAAAGAGACATATGGTCCAACATGTATAACTTGATTTACTTGGCATGAAACCTGCGAAAAAAATCAACACAATTCAATACAAAAGGCCAAGCTATTTATCATGACAAAGTGAAAGATTTTCTAGTTATATGATCGGGTAATGACCAACACAATGTACCCATCAAAGTCCAAGGTCAGCATCAATGCTAAGAAGATGTAAAGGAAAAGCTTTAGGCCTTAATATTTGTATGTCAATTACTAATCATCTAAATTGTAATGTTATTATTTAAAAATGAAAACTCTTACTTATATATGACATTTTCATGAAATATAGGAGAAATATGAAATGGATGAAACATCCAAGAGCTACATTCTTCAATATTGTGGAAATCTATTCAAAAGTTATAGAAATAAGATGAAGGCCTGTATTATGACCCTTATAATACAAATGAAGAGAGATTGCGCCACAAACATCCACACTTATCAGATGGTGAATGGAGGTGGCTCATTAACTTTTGAGGCACACTTGAGGCAAAGGTAAACATAATAATTTTTTTTCATATAGTGTATATTTTCATACTCATTTCAAATAAGATCATATTTATTAGCTATATCTAATTTAATACTTCATTTATAGTAACTTTTATTATGTTTCTGGTAGCTATATAGGTGATATGATATTTTTTTAATTGATATAAGATATCTCTGGAAAAAAAAAAAACAAAGCTAATAGGGCAAAGCAAGTCATAAAGCATACATCGAGATCAAAAAGTCATGCTCAAATCCAACATGAATAGGTAGAAAATTTATTATTAATAAGATTTTCTTGTACGTCAATAGTTCAGAAAAAATAACCCAATTGTTTTACTTGTAAGAATAGGCACAAAAAATGAACGATCGAACTAAGCCTAATAGAGTTGAGATGTTTGTCTTAACACATACAAAAAGAGATGGGACGCCTGTTGATGATCATTCTAAGCAGATCATGGTAATGAAGTATCTAAATTTTATATACTTGTATGTCAATCATAGCCACATACTAAAATTTTTGTACAAATCTAACAATTATTTTTGTTTTTTGTAATGTCGGGAGCAATTTGAATAGTTATTATCCCAACCTGAAGGGATGTCTTATTCTTCTCCAACTGCTTTTATTGCTTCTGTATCATCTATAACATCTACATTTGTAGATAACATATATTCTCAAGTGATGGGTCAAGAGAGGCATGGACGTGAGTTCGGCTATGGAATTAAGGCATTCCTACTTTAGTCTTTTTGGTAGAGGCTGTGGCAATCAAGATCTACTTTGTCAGCACAACTTGAAAATGCCTAAGAGATGCTAAGAGTTGTAGAACAAAAGTTTACAACAACAACTAAAACATTTGAAGAGAATTTGATAGAAGTCCAAAGGAAGGCACGAGAAGAAGTGAAAGAAGAGTTTGATGGAAAAATATGGAAATGCAAAGAGTGTCAGCACAACTTCAAGAACATATGATGTAAAATTATAAATAATTTCAAAGAAGGCAAGAGTAGACTTACATTATACTACATTTTATATAATACATTATCCTCATTTTTTGGACTTTTTATGACTAATACGTGATGGTTGATTAGTTGACTTATTACATTATATGTTAGAATGTAAAACTAAATTTGTATCTCTTTTATTGTTTTTTTGTCATATTATGTTAGTTTTTAACTATATAGCTTGAGATAATTTATTATAATATATTGTACTATTTTAAATTTTAAATTTCAGAATTACTGAAGTTGTTTAATCGCATACACATGCTCGAAAAGATTAATTGCTTATTACTGTGTTTGAAAATGAGAATCTATAAAAGACTAGTTGTTTAAATGTAACAATTTAGCCACACCGTTAAAAAACTATGAACTTCAAATGTATATCCTAATATAACATAACATACCGTGACCATAAGCTTATAGGTAGTGAATCTTGTTCAACATTTAGTCACACTTGTTACCGATCGATCAGCCAAGCCAATTTTGTTTGCATTTTGATCTTGATCGACTAAAGGTCCTCTTTTCGTCACGATTCAAGTTTTTGGATCGTGGACTAGTGAACCTTTTGGCTCGCGCTGTTCTAAACGTGACCAAATGGTCCTCTTTTTGTCATGGTTTTTCTTCTAACCACGACCAAACAATCCCCTTGTTCCGGTTTTCTCCCGATCAGAATCCAAGTGATCCTCTAACAACCCGTCCCTCCTTCGTGTCACCGCTTTCCCATGGCATCACAAAAAATGGGACCATATGTCACAAATAATGTAGAAACCATGACTAAAACCTTTGCCTGAGTCTACTATTGTGACGCTTGGTCACGGTTTTATAAAACTGCGACAATAGGCTTTAGTCATGGACTTGTATGATTTGGTAACAGTTGTGACCATGACCTCAAGTCCTATTTCTTATAGTGTCGTTATATTTATATTGATGGGTTTAAATGACTAAAATTGGTGCGAGCTCTATTTTTATTTTCTTTCACATTTTCTTTAATTCTTCTTTTCCTCCATATTTTTTACTTTGCATTTTCCTTCACATTTCCCATAACCAAACATAACATTAGGCTTTTTCAACAATAAAATATAGTACTAAACAAATTTACTTTTCCCGTTTAAATCATTTTTTAATAAATACTACTTGTGTCTTCTTGTATCAACATTAAAAAACTGTTATAACTCATAAAACTATCATAATTACGATTTTTTTTATTTGCATCAAATTATCACTAAGAATTTTATTGGTATTAATTATTTTTAAGAACAATTTTTAATTTTATGTTCTCCAAACAAAATCAAAAATATATTTAAGTATTATATTTTTTAGAATGTAAAACGTTATATTTTAAGATAATATTATTAATTGTTTTCTACTAATTTTCTTATAACTATTTTGTAAAAACAAATCATACAAATATGTAGAATAATTAAAAACAAAAACTGAAATTAAATTATTTTCAATACATATTTAAAAAGTATTAAAAATAATTTAAAGCATTTTGAAGTTTCTGAATAGCGTTTTTCGTGATTCGAAAAGATAATTATCCAGAATTAGATTTAAAATACTATTGTGATTTTCTAAAAGTTATATTATAAAAGTTACTTTTCTTAAGTTAAATATAATTGAATTTTCTCTTTCTTTAATCAAAACAATTACAATTATAAATTTAAAAATCACTTAAAATAAATATGAAATGCCAAATTTTTTGTATGTTATGATAATATTAATAAGTTTAATAATTGTCATTAAATTTTGACTCAAGTGGTCAAAAAATGGGATATTGTTTATGGACAACTCATGTTTGAATCTTTGTAAAAGGAGAGAGTACTACAAACACTTACAAAATTTAATTGATGTGAGGATTGTCAAAATATTTGGTGGACATCCTTAAATATGGGAAAGTGCTTCAATTTAGTTGCCATGTCAAAAAAGTGTTTTCATGGTAGCTCACCAAGTTTGAAATCATCAACTCTCAACAAACACTTTAATTTTTTTTTTTTAATAGAAATATACAGGAATATATTAAGCGAGATGAGTCATCAAACAAGGTAACAAGAAATCTAGCCCTATTGACGCCCAATACAAGGACCTACCAAAGAACCCGACACTCGAGCTATACTATGAGCAATCGAGTTCGCAGACCTCCTAACGAAAGCGAAACAAACATGTTCCATAGAATTTGCAAAAGCCTGACAATCTTCAATGAGCATTGCAAAGGGAGATGTAGCATCCAAACCGGAAGTTAAGGCATGAAACACCAATTTGAGAGTTTGTTTCACAATGATATTGACATATGATTTTGCTTAACCCAAGAGAGTGCTTCACGTACACTTAGAGCCTCAGCCTCATGTGGTTGTAACTTCACTCTAGCAGTAGAAGCCTTGGCTGAAATGAACAATCCCATTGAGTCTCTCAACACACAGCCACAACCCACCACACCACCTTGAGAGAACAATGTTGCATCAACGTTAAGTTTAACCATGCCAGAACCTGTTTTTTCCAAACATGCTACTGGTTGCTGTGCTGGAAAAATAGAAACACGTTGTTGGACCACCCGATGTGATTTAGTGGCCATCCATTGAGAGGCTATGTTGCCAGCTATACTCCGGATTTGGCTAGAAGACCAACATCGATTATTCCAAACAACATTATTTCTGTTCTTCCAAAGAGACCAGTGCACCATGACAGCCATACATGCCTGATCTTGAGGAGAAAATTGCAAAACACAGTCAAACCTTTCTAGACTAGGGAGGGAAGTATACCGTCAGCATTCCATAGCTAGATTGCATCGGAGGAGGATATGGTATGCTAATTCCCTTCCCTGGGCACATAGGATCAAGTTGAACCCTTCGTTGCCGACGTTTGTCAGCCGTCGGAAGAACCCCCTGAAGCATACGCCACATAAATTGATCACCTTGGGTGGTATGTTAAGCTTCCAAAGCTTGCTCCATAAACATGACCGAGCATCTTACAAATTTTTTTATATATAAATATTATGATTTTTTTTCAATAAAATGTTGTTCATTCAAGAAAATGAATCCAAAGATATCTATCTTTTTTAAAAATAAAAAGAGAAATAACTTTATTGATTCAAACTATTAATACATTTGATAGGGTTTCTGTTTAGTATAGATGTCTATCTTGTTTAACCTCATTTATAACAATTTTTTTTAAAAACTTAAACTTCATTAGTTTCTTTCAAAATTGTCTTATTATGTTTACCTCTTAAGAAAGGTTTTGAATCATTTCAAGACATGTTCTGATTGCTATAATTTTTATATAATTATGATAGTCTCTTCAATGAAGACACTGATTCATGTTCTTCACTAAAGAAATTCAAGTGATATTGATGTTGCTTCTTCAATGAAGACATAGATGTTGTTCACTAAAGAAATTCAATGATATTTATGTTGCTTCTTCAATGAAGACACTACTGATTCATGTTCTTTACTAAAGAAATTTAAGTGACATCTACGTTGCTTGACCTTGTGTATAACAATAATCTTAGACTTAAATGTTATTAGTTTCTTCCAATATCCTAACTATGATATTACTATTTTTTTTCTTTCTGTGAACTAACATGTATCATGCTATAAGATTATAATTTCAAAGCAATATTTATATAGTAATATCATGCCAAAATTATTGTTATTTTTAACTAATAATAAATTGAATAATTAAAAAATCGTGACTCCATGACTTTGAAATGTATCTTCATGCATTTTAGGTTTTGAAATGCATCTTCATGCATTTTAGGTTAAAATTTTATGTCAATTTCAGTATTAACTTGCAGTAACAGTATAAATAAGGCACTCCTTCAAACAAATTCTATCTTATTTGTGATATGTTGAGAAACATCGTTGGGATTAAAATGTGATTAAATTAGAATTAAGCAACAACAATTTAGTGGTTGAAGTAGACTAATATAAAACATTATTTTTTAATGAAATTTGAAATATTTCCATTACGATCAATATATAATAACAAAAGTATATATGAATGAAATATTTATGGAATTTCTAAAATACTGAAATTCTCAATATTGTTCAAGAAATGTTAACTATCGCAGCTCAAATAGATAGACTTGAGAAAAATATGCTTAAAGTATTACCAACAAAGCCCAATTATGACAAACCATTTGTCAAACCTCCAGAAATAGCCAAACCTATAAAATTTGGAAACAAATAATAAGAATGAAGAACTTACAAAATTCTCGCAAAAAAAGCTGTAGTTAATAGAGTTCAAACCAACTCGAATTCTTCATCTTCAAAATAACAAAATATTGTCCATAAACTCATTTATGCTATCATTAAAAACACTTATAGGGAGATCCCATAATTCTTCAGGAAAGAATTTCATAAATCCTACAAAATCTAAGATGTTGGACTCTTAATGATTTTAGATGGTACTATGATGTGTTCCTATATAAAGTCATGACTAGACCAGATGCAAACGCATCTTACTGGAAGGAAAGATTCATGTTTGGACTTCCAAAAGCCCTAACATATAAAAGGTTCAAAATTGTAAAACCCAGGAAAATTTAACTGAAAAATGGCAAGAATAGTAAATTGTTGAACGTGGCTCTGAAGCCTAGAAAATTTCTGCATCTGATGATTTAAATGTGATCACGCCGCCGATTCTTCTCGCTAAGCCCAGTGGGACCCATAAAAAGTTTAATCGACTCAAACAAATGAATTTTTTACGATTTTTTAGTGATGAGTCGCCAAGGACTTCTGTGGACGAGATTTTTAAGAAAATATCGGAAGTCGAGAAATGGCTTGAGCTAAGTTCATTTAAAATAAATTGAACTGAAAAGAAATGAATCGTTTCAGGATAGAAACGAACCCAGGACCGGAGTTGACACATGGCGTGACGTGGGCCACTTAACAAACTTAAGTTAATTGGAATAAAATGAGGGCAAAATGGGAAAAGCCCATTTCTTCTTGGTCTTTCATGCGCATGAGAGGGAGAAGAGAGGGTGTAGAGAGAGAAGCCCGATTTCCTAAGATCCACTGAGCGGTGGTCATCTCCCACACCCAGTCAAGACTTAAAGCCTAGTACTCACAAGGCAACGCCGACACCAAATCGTGAGTTTTCGTCAGCGAGATACGAAATGAAGTTCGTGAGGCCGTGGGTTCGAGATTCGTATTCTCAAAGCTTCTGCCTTCGCCTCCAAGAGGTAAGGAACCTTCCTATTCGGGTTTGTTTTCCATCTATGAGTCGTTTTGGTCTTGGTTGAGCCATAGGGATTGTTTGGATGGTGCTCTAAAGCACCAAAAGGAAGAAGAAGAAAAAAATGATTTTTTTTCTGGTTCTTTGCTATGATGTCCAATTTTCGGGGTTGTTTTGAAGATGATTTTGGGCTTAATTTGGGATGGGTTTTGTGCCATGTCTATGGCCGATTTGTGGTCTCAATTGGGGCGGGTTTGTCGCTGGTTGAAAGGGTTGTTTTCGAGATGAGTTTGGGTCACAAAACTGCATGTACGGAGCTCCAAAGGTGCCTCGGGCACGAAATTGCATAGGTTCCACGCTGCTGCTTAGGTCACTATTCATGTGAAGCCTCCAACTTTGGACGACCATAACTTTCTCATTCGAACTCCGATTCGCACTTTCTTGGACTCTATGGAAAGATCTTTGAGTCTAGAATCTGTCCATATATAGTTTAATACAATTTGAGCTCATATTATGTCCGAAATTGACAAAATACAGTAGCCTCTATTGCTACAGGTGCTGCAATGTTGCTGATTTTCTTCATGGCTTGCAACTTGCATAACTCCTTCGTTAGGACTCCAAATTTGGTGTCTGACCTCTTATGAAAGCTCCTGAGTCTATAATTTTTCCATATGCCTGTGAATGGAATTGCCCTACATATGTTTCAAAATTTTGATTGTGGCGCACCAAGTGCAAATTAATGGGTTGTGATGATAAGCGCGGTCTAATACATTGAAATTGGTGTATGTTGCTCTGGTAGTTATATGCATGTTGATATAATTATCCATGAGGCTTAGGAAATTCATGAGTTTGTATGACGAGCCATTACATGGTTTGGTTGTAGGCTATTTGTGGACATGGTGTCACAATTAGACCTAGAGGATAAAGTAAGTCATTACCCTGATTGGTGATGACTTGTAGATGTCAATGTATGTGTGTTAGGTATGTTGGCATGAATTGTATGATTTAAATTAGAATTTATGTGTTTAGTGATATAAATGTCCAATTGATGCATGGGTTAATATACATGAGTAGGCATATGTGCATATAGCACTCATTATATATGTAGAGCATGGTATGAGAGGCAATGGCACATTTGCATTGCATTTCATATGCAATGTGGAAATCGCAGAAATGGGTGGTGTGTTCATGGTTGTCAGCCTTTCATCGCTCGTGAACTGGGTGTTGGACTGATACATCACCACGCCCAATAGAGCTCCAAGGTCTTCTATGGTTGTAAATCAACATTGTAAAGTGGTGTCGATGGTCCGACTCACCAAGGACAATGTCCTAAAGAGTCAAGAAGCCAAGATCATTCAATGCTTTTGTTTTAAAGCTGTTTCAAGATTGTCCAATGTTTTTTATTTATAAACAAAAGCTTTTGTTTTGATAAAGGACCATTGGTTGAAATAACAATGTGATTTTCTCATTCCGGGCATAAGCACGTGCGAGGAGCTCGTCAGACTCCTGGTTTAAGAGGGAGCTCAAGAAGGCCTCGACATGGGACATGTCGAGTCGCATCTCATTCATGACATGTAAGTTTTCATTCTAGGATGGCATCTTCTGGAGGGGAGTGTTTAATTGTTGCATGACCATTGCATGTACACTTAAGTGGGGAGTAGCCCTTGAAGGATTTTACTCTGCTGGACATTGCTCACCTCGTCGTGAGATCCCCTTTAAGGTACAGGGAATGTAGGAGACGACAGCCACTAGAGGTCGACACAGAAGAAAGCCTGGATTAGTTTTGATTATATTTTGTAAAACATGTATTAGAATGCTTAATTTTGATATATGATTTGTATAAGAGTGATGTAATTTAAACTCTTATGGACTATGGTTTTATACTACAGCTTATATGCTCGGTAGTATGGATAAATGGGCCCTACGTGTCATTTTTACTGTATGTGGACCCTGTGATACTGCCAGATAATATCACATGTTGTCATGTAATTGCACAGTTAGATTAGGTAAGAGCTCCTCATACAGCGAGTAATCCGCCCGATTTTCGTTAAATCTTGGGTCCCAGAAAAAGGGGACTCAATGGTGTAGTGTCGGGTTACCCGACATCCACGAATCTTCCGCGACTTGACGGGTTGTCAACGGACCCTCGGGATTTAGGGCGTCACAAAAATACTTTAAGAGAAAAATGACAAGGTACTATTCCTTATGATGAACTTACTAATGGAGATCTCATAAGTGAAGTCAAAAAGAAGGATTAAAACTTTGCTCACAATTAAAACTACAATACAAAGCTAAGAAATATTTAAAAGCTTCAAGAAAAGACTTAGGATCTTTATGTAACCAATATGGGATTGAAATGCCTTTACCTCCTTCCCATAAAATCAGCCATAATATAAGAAAATCCCAACCTTATAAAAAGAAAAATATACAAACTATAATAAACAAGACAATACTTCAAACCAAAGAAGGGAAGTCAAATGTTTTAAATGTGGTAAAAAGGGACATATAGCTCCGAATTTCAAAAAACAGAAAATTAATAATCTTTCTTA
The DNA here is from genome assembly GCA_016808115.1 of Tetrastigma voinierianum. Taxonomy (NCBI): domain Eukaryota; kingdom Viridiplantae; phylum Streptophyta; class Magnoliopsida; order Vitales; family Vitaceae; genus Tetrastigma; species Tetrastigma voinierianum. The sequence continues at coordinate 391,539 of JAEQBH010001677.1, read as the reverse complement.
TAATGAATATCATTTAGAAGACTATGAAGAAAGTATTTCTTCAGACAATTCCAAAAACGATAATTCAAAACCATAAGAAGAATTAAATTCAAAGAACAAAATAGAAAATTGCCTTTGTCAAATCAACATATTAACTATAGACCAAGAAATACTAATAGACATTATAGATCACATAGAAGACAAAGAAACAAAAGCAAAATTTATAAGAAAAATAATGGAAAAAATAATACAAATACCTTACCATTACAAAATACTTATAAATTCAAAGATATAATGAAACAATTTGAAATTCAAAAACCTATAACAATACAAGATCTACAAATTGAAATAAAACAAATCAAAAAACAAATTGAAGAATTAAACGTCTTTACTCAAAATATAGATTCAAGACTTCAAAATATTGAAAATCAAGAAATATTTTTAAAAAATCAAACTACTGAAGAACTAGAGAATTTTGTCAATTCAATAACCATAGTTGAAAAACATAGATGGTACACAAAAATACCTTAAAAATATATCCTGATTATCAAGCTACTTTTGTTGCCTTGATTGATTCAAGAGCATATCTAAATTGTAGACATTAAAGATTGATCCTACTCTATATTTTATCAAAACATCTCAAAAACTTTCAATTGCTAGTAATGTACCTTTACAAAATACCAAAAGGTCATATATGTAAAAATGAAGTTTGTATCAAAACATCATTCTTGCTATTAAAAAATATTAGTCATCAAGCTGTTTTAGGAACTCCATTCTTAACACAGTTATACCCTTTTTATGTAGATAATAAAGGATTACATACTAAATTCAATAAACAAGATTTAATATTTGATTTCATAAAAGGAATAAAAATCAAAGAAATAAATCAAATTTAGGACAAGATAAATCTTATTCAAAATAAAAAACAACAAATCAAATTTCTCCAAAAGGAAATTCAATACAAGAAAACAGAAGAAAATTTACAATCAAAATAAATACAAAAAAGAATCCAACAAGTTGAAAAACAAATAGAAAATCAATTATGCTCCTCAATGCAAAATGCTTTTTGGAAAAGTAAGTAACATATGTTTTCTTTACCATATGAAAAAAAATTTACTGAAAAAAAAAATTCCTACCAAAGCAAGACCAATTCAAATGAATCCATAAATGCTTGAATACTGTAAAAAAGAAATTCATGACTTATTAAATAAAAAAATTGAGAAGACCAAGTCATTCTCCATGAAGTTGTGCAACTTTTTAATGCCTCCATAAAAACTCGACAAGAAAGAGGAACTCCAAGGTTAGTAATAAACTATAAACCCTTAAACAATGTAGTCCAATGGATTAGGTATCCTATACCTAATAAAATATATTTAATTAACAGACTATACAATGCAACAATTTTTTTAAAATTTGATATGAAATCTGGTTTTTGGAAAATCCAAATTAAAGAAGAAAATACAAAGGGCATTCAGAGTCCCATTCGACATTATGACGGAATGGAATGTACGTTCTTTGGACTTGAAAATTAGTTTTTAGAATTTCGTAACATAATGAATCCAGATTTTCAATGATTATACTAGGTTTTATAGTATACATTGACGACGTTTCTTATATATTCAAATTCTATTGAAGAACATTTTCAACACTTAAGAATTTTTCAAAAAATTATCAAAGAAAGTGGACTAGTGATTTCAGCTCCAAAAATGAAGCTTTTTCAAACTCGGATAAAATTTTTAGGATTTGAAATTTATCAAGGAAAAATAAAACCAATTCAAAGAGTTATTGATTTTGCAAACAAATTTCCAGATGACTTAATTATGTATCAGAATTCTATCCAAATCTTAGGACATCCATCAAACCCCTATTCCAAAGACTTAAGAAAAATCTTCTTCATTTGACAAAGAATCATACTAAGATAGTCAAACAAGTCAAAACTCAAGTTAAGGAACTTCCTTGTCTAGTATACTTCACCCAGATGCTTTTCCAATTATAGAAACCGATGCTTCAGACATAGGATATAGTGGAATCCTCAAACAAGATTTGCAAAACAAAATTTTCATTGTCCATTTTTATTAAGGCATATGGAATAATTCACAACAAAACTATTCTATTATCAAAAAGGAAATTTTAGATATGGTCCTTTGTATTCAAAAATTTCAAAGTGATGTTTTTAACAAAAAAAATTCTTTTACAAGTTGATTGTAAAAGTACCAAAGAAATCTTACAGAAGGATGTTCAAAATCTAGTTTCCAAACATATTTTCGCCTGACGCGCAGCTCTATTTTATCTGCTTTTAATTTTCAAATAGCTTATTAAAGAATCTTCAAATGTTTTACCTGATTTCCTTTCACGGGAATTCTTACAGGAAAGATGAGCAAAAATTCATCCTAATCCAAACATACTACCAAAGAGTCTTGCACGAATGCCAGTAAGGCCTGCTCAAACTCCAAACCCGTGGACTCTGCCTGGGTGCCCTGTCGACCACCGTCAACCTGCAGAAATTTGTGTGTCTCATATCATGAGACCCATACATAAGTAAAAACGGTCATGTCGGGCCCATACATCCATACTCACAAACTATAATCAACTACATTACCATAGTTTCAAGAGTTAATTACACTCTTATACAAAACATATATTAAAACTAGTTTCGTTCTAATATATACATAAAATATGAATCAAGGCCACAACCATCTTCTCAGACCACTACCGAAGGGAGCCGCCGTCTCTCGTGCACCGAAGTTGGGATCCCACGCACTGGTGAGCAGTTCCGCAGTTGAATTCTCCTACAAGGGCTACTCCCCACCTAAAATGCACATGCAATGGCACATCACAACATCCACATTCCATACCCCTTATGATGCATACATGGAATGATTTATATCATGCATGAAATGTTTCCATGCCCATACCCCGAGTCACTCACCGACTCCCTTACACATGCCTGTGCCAAGTATGGCAATCGTCACTGGTAATGCCAATGATACCCAAATACCGAGCCTTTGTCGGCCACCAACACCCAATGCAATTTTCCAATGGGTAACCCATCTCGAGTCAATCCCGACTCCTATCACTCAACTCTAGGTCTAAGTGATAACTATGACCGTGTGTTTTCTCGTGGGCAACAGAACATTTCGGATAGCACTGCGGGTCTCTCACACCCCACGAACTTTTTTGAGGCATCGCTGAGTCTTCACACCCGTGCAAACCTTTCTGATAGTACCGCTGCCTTTTCACACTCATTCAAGTCTTCACACCCTTTCTGATAGTACCATGTCTTTCACATGGCACCATTTCGTCTGTAAGCAACCCTGACCGCTTCTAATACTCCCAATCAATTGTGTCGTCCATGGACAAACTCTTATCAATCATCGATTCCACTTCTTTGGAACCGAAATCCATGGCCATTTCCGGCCTCGCAACACCTAAAACCATTTTCATGCCTTTTTAGACAAAGAATATCCAAGTAGGAGAAAACCCCTACCTTCTAAAGTTGTCGAAACTCCACAATATCGGGTACCCACTGGCAGCTCTCGCTGCACTTCAACTTCGCTTCGTCTCTCAAGATCGATCACCGAGAAATCTAGAGAGAAAGTAGACTCTCTCTCTCTAGCTTCTTCTTCTTCTTCTCCTTCGTTTCTCCCTCCTTTTCCTCTCCCAAAACCAGTTAGGAGAACTTAGTCTAGAAGACTTGTCTTCTCATGCCACATGTCAAGCCACCATTTGGTAGCCTGATTCCCTATCCACTTATTCCTTCCCTCGACTCTATCCAATGGCATGATGCCATGTGTCTTCATGTCCCACTCGAGCTCATGTCACTCATCATATTTCGACACGCCACACCGCGAGCCAACCACCGCGCTCAGGCGTCCCCGCACCTCACTACTACGCCTTGAAAACGGAAATCTCGACTATCTCGAATTTAATTTAAATTAACACGTAGCTGTATTTCTCGAATATGATTCCAACTAAGAAGTCTGCTTCATCATCCGAGATCTAGAAAATTTCTGATTTTGACCAAAATTACCATTTCCACCCTTTTTCTTTAAAATTAGAATTTTCTTGTGGGTTCATTAAAACCGGTTTAAAAATTTCAAGTACACTCCCAAACCCTCAACTCCAAGTTCTCCTATTCCTACTTATTATACAAAGGAAACAAAGCAGTTGATTCAAATCATGGAAACTGATCATTTATGAGCTTCAAGAGAATTTAATTTTCCAAAAAGACAAATACTTTAAATCAAATGATATTTCAAAAACTCGAAAATTTTATGAGTTTATCCTTGTGGATACTGAGTCTATACAAATTTCTTATATAAAAAATACTAAAGGTACAAACATTGCATATTCGAAATGCAAAATTTTGAAAATTTTTATATATATCAGACAACCTTTCACCAAGAAAAGATTTTCTCAAACCTTGATTATTTAGGATTACAAAGAAGCTGGGCACACCTTTTGTCAAACCTTCTTCCCATTTGTGATTTTTTAATTGGGGAGAAAAATTTCAAAACAATTTTCCAAATTGGTTTCAGGAGTGGTGGTTCTTTATGGGAACCACTACAAATATTTTTTGTTCTAAATCAAAAGAACTTTTGAATTTTTCAAATCAAATAGTGATAGTTTTTTCCCTTCTGGAAACAGATATTCACTCTATTTTTGTTCTTCACCTCCGAATCCCTCGATTCTATGCTATAACTTTTCAATGCTTATGTTCACCCATTTTCCCCCAGCATTTGGCAAGTAATTCAGCATTAAATATGGGTAAGCCTCTAAAATTCCAATTCTCAATCCTTTGATTCTGTTAAAAAATGGATTGATTCTAAAAACCCCAAAACCCCTTCAAAACCTTCTCTTTACCAACCACATATGTGGTCTCAAACTCCACAAAAATACTCTTTTCCTTCAAATTCAACCTATAAAACCTATCTCCGAAAACTCCAATAACATGTTGCAGATATCTTATCACAACTTTCAGATTGTGATGAGGACAATGATGACACAACATCCAGTTCAACAAACCAAAACGAAGACATGTGTTATGCCCTCCCATACACTCCCCTCGAGTAATGGGATTTTTTTTCTTCAATTTTCAAATCCCTAGTGAATAGGGAAATCAATTTGTCAAAAATCCCAAAATTCCAAACTTTTCACTTAACTATTGATCGCTTTATTAATGAATCCAAAGAAGCTACCAAATAGGATTGCAAATGGACGTGTGACTGACAGATAAAAGACAGTCATCCAGAGAGCATGATTATCTTTATGAAAAGAATATATCAAAAATGAAAACAAGATTCCTCGGTTTTCAGGTTCCTACTCAAGGGTAAGGTAACGCCTTGGCCCCACCGCCCAGGCCCACTATAATAATATAATACTATTATATTAATGATATATAATATGGGTTTCCAACCTCTTAAAATGGCTCTATAATGGTGGTCGTTCAGCAGGGTGGTTATGTGTTGTTGATGAGAGTCTTCTTTATAATTACCGCTATGGCATGATTGACACGCTTCATTTAATCATAGTTCATTCGGCCTCGCCCGATAAAATTTGTGGATCATGGTAATTTATTTTATTTATTTTAAAAAGAATCATGGTAGTGTTTTCAAATCAATTTCTTTAAATACTTTTATTATTTTCTCGAATAAAATTATATTTGTTAGTTTAAATATAAATTTTAGTTGCTCGAGGCCCCCTTGGAGCATCAAGAACCAAAGATCCAATGGAAAATAGAGTAATAAAAGTGAATACATAAAGGTAAAAAATATGCCATTTAATATATATATATATATATATATATATATATATAATTTATTTTCGCTTAATTTAATAAAAAAAACAAAAATATTTATGCATAAATATTCTTACATATATATAACCAATTATTTTTTAATGTAAGATTTTGTAGAATCAATTAAAATAACCAAGAAAAGATGAAATTTTTACATGTTTAATAATCAACTTTTTAACATGGGACTCCCTAAATTATAGCTCGGGAGTAATTTGGATTTAGACTCGAAATTATACTCAGTTGGAACCTGAAAAGTAAATAGAGAACAAACGAAAGGAAAAAAAATAGAGAAAAATATAAAATAGATTCAAATTTAATAAATTAATTATATATGTTTATTCAAACTCTTTTTATTTATTTATTATTATATAAAGGATTAAGAAATTAAAAATATTAAAATTTTGATTAGATTTGATTTTATATTTTTCATGTAAAACCAAATATAAAAAAATTATTTTTGTTAATATTTTTTGGATTCTAAACTAAGGGATACTTGATAATGCATTTTATATTATATTTATAAACTTTATCAGTATTTATTTTGCAATCGTATTTATAAATATTAGATATGAAAAGTTAGAAGGGTTGTTTAACGAGGTGAAAACTATAACCTCATTTTTTCTAAACCTTTTTTTGTTAGTCTTTTTCTTAAGTAGCGGATGATGATTTCTTTATTATTGACCTAAAATCATAATTTTACACCTTTTTCATTGTTTTATTATTCAATAAAGTGATTTTTTACACAAATTTAGGTTTTTATTTATTTTTTTACATTTATTCATCGCTTTACGCGTATATATTTATCATTATCATGATATAATGTTTATTTGTGTGCGTTATCCAAATGTTTAAATTGCATATCGAATCCATTAACGATGCTCTGCGGATCAGAAAGCATCCGCTGCAGTTAAGTTTTTCAAAAGCTAAAATTATCGAATCCTACTTCGGCGCCGTCACCGCTTACGTTGTTACTTAATGACTCCAAAGAATTTACGTATCGGTAAAAATATATTAAAAATATTGATGCTGACACTATTATCAATGATTTTGCATCTGTGAATGCTCTCAAGACAATGTTTTTTATGAACATTTGTATGCTTAATCTAAAATTAAATGTTTTTATTTCGATTGTAAAAAATATTTTATTTGTTAAGTCTAATAAAAACTACCATTTACAAGCATTTTTTTTTTTATTATGTACACTTGAACTTTAATTATATACATTAGGGGCCCTTATTTTATTACTTCGCCCCGGGCCTCAAAAATAACAGGACCGGCCCTGGTCTTCTACTATATTACAAAACGCCAAAATTCTGACATGTAAAACAAATTCTTTCGAAAGAAGATACAAGCAGTTGCTACCTCTTTACCTCAAAAGCAAGATAAGATTTTGAGCTGGCACTTTTCGTAATCCAGCCTCACTCGCTCCTGATTTCAAACTTTTCTGCCCACCGGGACCAGCGATTTCAACTCCGCCCAAATTTTCTATTTAATGAGATGAAGTCTCTTGGTAGATGCAGACGAAGTGATATAGTGAATACATTTGAATTATAAGGTTTTCATTATGTGGAACTAAGCTTGTTGATTATTCAAAATTCCTGTATCAAATTCCAAGTATATCTTCAAATCTTGTAAGTTCTATATTTGAAAAAAAGTTTAGTCTTTTCAAATATCAATTACTTGCATTATATTCTGTTTTCAAATATCAATTACTTGTGTTATATTCTGTGTTATTCTGTCTATTTTCTGTTATATTTATGTTGCTTGACCTTGTGTGTAACAATAATTTTAGACTTAAGTGTTATTAGTTTCTTCCAATATCCTAACTATGATATTACTATTTTTTTTCTTTCTATGAATTAACATGTATCATGCTATAAGGTTATAATTTCAAAGCAATATTTATATAGTAATATCATGCCAAAATTATTGTTATTTTTAAATAATAATATATTAAATAAAAAAATTTTCGACTCATGACTTTGAAATGTTTCTTCATGCATTTTAGGTTAAAATTTTATGTCAATTTCAGTATCAACATGCACTAAAAGTATAAATAAGGCACTCCTTCAAACAAATTCTATCTTATGTGTGATATGTTGAGAAACATCGTTGGGATTAAAATGTGATTAAATTAGAATTAAGCAACAACAATTTAGTGGTTGAAGTAGACTAATATAAAAACATTATTTTTTAATGAAACTTGAAATACTCTTTATCATTTTCTTCAATTTTTTTTTGTTTTCTTCATAAAGATATCCATATAAAACATCTTTTTTCAACGTCTTTAATCTCTTCTACCTTTTTTTGCAAATATATAGGAAGCTTTAATTGGGTCTTACCAATTTCCTTTTAAACAATTAAATATTAGTTTATTAATAACTTGTCCAACAAATTATTCAATATCTATTTATAAAGTTTTTCAACAATATAAAAAACAATTAAATATATGAATTTTTTTATTATTATCATCATCATAGTGATGACGCAATGAATTTTGTATTTTTATTCTTAAAATAAGAAATAGTAACTAATTTTATATAAAGAAAAAAGGTACTAAATAATTTTAATACCTCATTTTTTAAAAATTTAATATCAATGATTATTTTTACGGTGATGTGGATCCATGTCTTTTTTGGTTTTTAGAATTATAAATATAATAAAATTTATTAAAACCGCAAACTTTGTAAAGTTTTTTTAGGAAAAAAAGTAATAAATTTAGAAGAATTAAAAATTAGGTGTGAAGACAAATTCACTAACTTAAAATATAAATTTTAAAATTAATTTTTAAGAATATGTTTATCCAAACCAAATCCACGCTTGGTTTCTTGAGAAACTAACAATCATTTTTCTCACTCTTTATAATCAAATAATTGATAAAAGAATAGAATTATATGAATGCCGAGGATTGATCTATCAAGCAATTACTTTTAGATTTTGATCCATCTCAAATTTGTAAATTCTAATCTGAGTTGGGAATTTAGTTCGGTCGTTAGGCTCTCAAACTAAATTTACATCTTATATGTGACGACATGGATTATCAAATTGATCAAACTATTAAGTTAATTATAAATATTTGATAATATAATTTTAAATTTTGTATTTTTTTCATCAGAATATGTTTTTTATTTAATTATATTTTAATTGAATAAATGACGTAAGATTATTTTAATGGCTTCCTAAATACATAATTGTTTCTTTTCGAAAAAAAAATACACAATTGTTTACTAAAGTTTCTCAAAGGATGAATTTATTTCCAAACTAAGATCTCAAAAAATTGTATTATTAGAATTTATGTAAAATTAGTATGATGAAAATTTACATAAGTATTCAAATCAAACGTTGATCTTTAAAATTAAGCCTTTTCTAAACTATTACAATTTTACAATGAGCTATTCATACGGATAGGAGTACTTTGACTTATATAATTCAAACAATTATAAATTATAATTCAAACAAATATATATATATATATCTTTTGAAACTGAAATTTAAATACTATTAATGTTTATTTATAATTAAAATTAACATTTATTTTTAATCTTCCTCCAATATCCTAGTCATTAAATTATCTGTGTGATTTGATTAAAAGCCATTTTAAAAATTATATTTTTAAAATATAACCTTTCATAAATTTTTTATTTTATTGGGACAAAAATACTCTCGTTATTTTCTTATAAAAATAAAATCTTTCTTTTAAAGTTACATGTAAATACATGAGATAACAAAAGGTATTTTTATCCATAATAAGTCATTTGTGAAGAAAAAACATGATGGGAGTTAGATTTACAAATTTTGAATTATTTGAGGCTTTTTAACCAAATATTTGTACGTTTTAAATGTATAAGATAATGAAAAGTATTTGGTTTATCAATTACTAAATTCAACATTTATGCTTAAGCTTCCTCCAATATTACAATTCTTTTAAATTAAATTGAAATAATTCAAATGGCATAAATAACTTGAAATAGTGGAAATTAAATAAGTGAGCCTATGATTTTATATTGCAAATTCATGCTAGAATTATTGTGAAAAAATATTCACAAAAAACTCATGTAAATTGCCTTTGGCTTCATAATTTTTTAAATTTATAAAATATTGAAAACTATTGGTAGAATCTATCTTTTCAGAAAAGTTGTTGATTCATAGTTTCAATGTTTGATCATTGATTGAATTTATGATAATATAAATAAATAATTTATACATTATACAAAATTTAAAATATTTATGAAAATTTTACATATATAATTAAAAATGTTTCAATAATGTTATATATATATATATATATATATATATATATATATATATATATATATATATAAATATCTTAATATTTTAGATTTTATTAAATATACTGTATAGAATATTGTACTTTGTCGGTATATTTATGATAGAAGAAAGTTATGATAATTAATTTTCTCCATATGTCTATTTCACATTTATTATTTAATAATTATTATATAAATAAATAAGAACTTAGATTTCTGTATTTATTTAATGTATATTTATGATGGAAGAAAGTTATGATAATTAATTTTCTCCATATGTCTATTTCATATTTATTATTTAATAGTTATTATATAAATAAATAGGAACTTAGATTTCTGTATTTATTTAATGTTTATATGATAACAATTTTAAAGCAATACATAATTATTATATTTTGTTGTATAACAGAATCATATTACTTATCTATTTTAGCCAATCCCACAATCTCACATGGGTAGATGATGAAATAATTGTGGTGTAGAAATACCTTCTGGCATTATGGGTGGCAAAGAACCGGCCTTGAAGAGAGGCTAATCATTTGGGCCAAGTAGGTGAAAGCCCAATGTAATTTTGCAAAAACAACACATGAACCGTCGAAGAAAATTGGTTTTTATTTTATTTTATTTTTTTGTTTTTTCTCATTTATTTTAATGATTTCCCCAAATTCAAATACGATATAAAAATACTAAAGACAATTCTGATGGCTAAACTTTTCAAGAGTAATAAATTGATCCACATGGATAAAATCATCGTAAAAATACATAATTTAACTTTAAACTCTTAATAGCTTAGAATGATGTTTCAATTACAATTTTTACATTAAATTTCGCTGATCGACTAATTAACCTAAAATATTTTATAAGGCCGATCCGAATTGATTTTCGCGACTTATGCGTGCAGCGATAAGTTTAGCCAGAAGATCCAAACAAAGGAGCCTAACAGCCGATCTCGTGATAGCGCAGGGGGCAACGCCCCCTCGATATTGACTTGACTAACTTGGAGGGTTTTGGTTTAATTTAGGGTTTTATATATATATTATGTGGATGTTTAGGGTTTTGTATTGTGTATTTGAAAACCGCAATCAATAAAATATTATCCATGAACGTAAATAAGATTGACTGAACTAATGAATCTTTTTTATTTTCTATACTCCTCTTCCTTATTTGTTGTTTATTACAACACACCTGTATTATACTAACCAATTTTGATATGCTTTTTAAGCTTTATGGGTGCTGGTTTAAATATGATTTTCGCTTCATCCTTTTTCCTTTTTATGAAAATTTTTATGACAGTTTAAAAATAGATTGAACAAAAAGTGAAAGGTTATGAGGCTTTGAACTAATGCTACCTGTGACATGTCCCTTCATGGAAAGGAGAGGAAAGGGAACCTTCCCATCATCCATGGCAGTATAAAACTAGAATTTTTTCGATACCAAAAAGAAATTAAAAAAACCCCCCAGGGTATGTTTGATATTATTTTAAAAACAATACTTCAAAAAATAAGGGTTTGTTTGGTCATGTTTTTAAATTAAAAAACAAAAATAATTTTTAGTGTTTTATGATTGGCATGAAACTAATATGTTTTCTACAATCTTATTTTTAAATTAAGAAAACAAAAATAATTTTTCTAAATATAAATGATGATATTGAAATGCACTAAAAATGAAAGAATTTTTTACATCTATTCATTTCAGATTGTAACGTCATAGATTTTATTTTCAACATTTACAAACTCTCAGACTTACGTGAAATCTCATACAATCTTTAATCATTGAGTCAAGGCCTTGTTTTGACAAAACGAATTCTATTATTTGAGTTCCAAATTATTTTTAAAAAGTTATTAACTTAATGAATCCAACACACAAAGTATTATTTTGAGTTTATTATTATTATTATTATTATTATATCTAATTAAATTTGTTTTTAAGTTTTAAAATATTTTTAAACAATTAATAAATTTTATAAGTAATTTTATTTTGAAATTTATTTACTAAAGAAATTTAAAATCTTTAAGAAGTGTGTGTAATTCAAAGGGAATATTAGATTGTAAAATAAATAATAAATAAATAAAGTACATGTCAAGTTATTTTAATTTTTTTTGAAATGATAAATAATATTATTAATTCAAACTTATAATACATCTATAGAGACCAAGTTATATAAATTGCCATAAAAATCTGTATATTGATAAATAATTTCATTTAATTCAGATAAATGAGTTTACATCGCTTCAAGGCATCACATCGGTGTCAGAACGATTTTCGATGCGATTTAAATCACATATAACACGATTCACGCGCCACAGCTGATGAAAGGTAGAACGACAAATGTACTGGCGAGATTACACGACATCAAAACCTGAAAACGAACGCACAAATCGCCATATTTCGTAAATCGACGGTTTTATAATAAGACAAATAAGCTCATCTCCTTACATTTTAAAGAACCAAAACTGAATGGAGGGATTTTCGATCCAAGAGCCATTTTGAGAGGTTTTTGCAGTATATGTAAACTTCCCTAGAATATCTGAAATTCGACCGTCTGGGCGGCCTCTGGGACTAAGGAGAACCGCTTTACGCGAGAGGGCTTCACACTGGGGATGCCAGTGAGTTTCTTCCAAACTTCAGAGGTGGGTTTTTTCCTACTTGTGTTTTATTCCCTTTAAACACTTGGTAAATGTTTGAGTTTGACCAACAAGCGACATTCGACGTCCCAAAAACTCGGGACCGGCTGTTTGGAATTATGGAACCAATTTCAAACTGGATCATCACTGACCGTTTGGGCGCCCGCGGTGTGATTCAAGCGCCGATCAGACATAGTCAGAGGCACGAACGGTTTGAACGCGGTTCGCTGTGCGAACCATGAACGGATGGGAAATGAACCGCAAACCTAAGGTTTTGATCGCTCCTGTGAATAAAGGACACGAAAAATATATTGCGGTGAATATGTTTGGTCGAAAGGATCAAGTGGTTGTTCGTATGACTGTCACCGCGAGCTAATTTTGATATGTGAATTGATTTATTGCACTTACTACGATCGCGCGACCGATTGCTTTAAGTAATATATGCACGCTTATGTATTTATACGTGATTTAATTACAACCGCACATGCATTCCATACGACCCGAACATCCTAGACTATGTGTTTAGTGCATTTGCATTTGCACGGTAGAAACGTCGGCTTTAGCCTAAAATATTAATTATCTGGGAGGGTGTCCAACTAAAAAATATCAATCGTCTGAAATTACCCAATTGATATTCATCTGGTAGTCCACAAACAACAATATATCAATCGTCTGAGCGCCCACTGATATATACACACCTGAGGGTTGTCCACAAACTAATAAAACAATAATTCTCATACGAGGCTTAGCGCAGTGTGTGAGAGAGCTCAAGTGAGACTCTATCCAGTCATCATATAGACATTCAAGTAGATCATGCAATTGCTTGAATGCGTGTTTAATTTGAACATTGCAATCGCACTTAGGTAAGAAGAAATTTCACTTGTAGTTGACATTCCACTACGGAGTTGACAAATTTCACCACGAGGGTACAGGAGCTTGCGACTAACGTCCGAGAGACCGAGGATTAGAAGAAAGTCGGGTTGTGGCTTTGATATACATGTATTAGAACTTTTAAAGTTTAATGTATGTATTGTATAAGAGCAAACATATCGAATTTCTCAGAACTATCGGTAATATAGTTTGATTCATACATTTATATTGAGTATTGTTTACGCCCAAGCTGCCGCTTTTAAATCATAAACTCGTTATATCGGATCGTTTTCGTGCATGCGCTTTTACGGTGTCAGATTCGTGCAGAGCTCCACGTGACAAAGGAGCACTTCGCCCGATTCACAAAACGTCGGCCACCACATCTACGGAAGATTCACCGGCCGACGAGAAATAACTGGGACTCGATTCGTATACACAAGATTTCAGATTTATTTAATGTTTATATGATAACAATTTTAAAGCAATACATAATTATTATATTTTGTTGTATAACAGAATCCTATTACTTAATCTATTTTAGCCAATCCTACACCACATGGTAGATGATGAAATAATTGTGGTGTAGAAATACCTTCTGGCATAATGGGTGGCAAAGAACCGGCCTTGAAGAGAGGCTAATCATTTGGGCCAAGTAGGTGAAAGCCCAATGTAATTTTGGGCAAAAACAACACATGAACCATCGAAGAAAATTGGTTTTTATTTTATTTTATTTTTTTTTTGTTTTAAAATTCTCATTTATTTTAATGATTTCCAAATTCAAAATAAGATGATATAAAAAATACTAAAGACAATTTTATTTTTTAACTTTTTCAAGAGGAATAAATTGATCTAAAGGGATAAAATCATCGTAAAAATTACATAATTTAACCTTAAACTCTTAATAGCTTAGAATGATGTTTCAATTTTGCAATTTTTGAGCATTAAAATTTTGGGTGACTGACTAATTAACCCAAAATATTTTGGCAAGTCGATCTGAAATGGATTTTTTGTGGGATCTCTAGTGGTGGCAAAGGATGAGGGTTGTAAGATCCAAACACGGAGGCCCAACAGTGATCTTGTGAGGAGTGCAGGGGGCAACGCCCACTCGGTATTGACTTGATTAACTTGGAGGGTTCCAATTTAATTTAGGGTTTTATATATATATTATGTCGATCGTTAGGGTTTTGTATTATGTATTTAAAAACCGTAATCAATAAAATATTCTCCTCATCCATGAACGTAGTTGAGATTGACTGAATCACGTAAATCTTTTTATTTTTCTTGTTACCTCTCTTCCTTATTTGTTGTTTATTTTGTAACACACCTACATTATACTTCAACCCAATTTTGATATGCCTTTTAAGCTTTATGGGTGCTGGTTTAAATATGATTTTCGCTTCATCCTTTTTCCTTTTTATGAAATTTTTATGACAGTTTAAAAATAGATTGGATGATATTTTGAACAAAAAGTGAAAGGTTATGAGGCTTTGAACTAATGCTACCTGTCACATGTCCCTTCATGGAAAGGAGAGGAAAGGGAACCATCCCATCATCCATGCAAGTAAGTATAAAACTAGGAATTTTTTCGATACCAAAAGAAATTAAAAAAACCCCCCAGGGTATGTTTGATATTTTTTTAAAAACAATACTTCAAAAAATAAGGGTTTGTTTGGTCATGTTTTTAAATTAAAAAACAAAAATAATTTTTTAGTGTTTTATAAGATTGACATGTTTGGTCATGTTTTTAATCTTATTTTTAAATTAAGAAAACAAAAATAATTTTTCAGTGTTTTATAAAATTGATGATGTTTGAAATACTTAAAAAATGAAAGTAATTTTTTTTACATCTATTTATTTTGCATTGCAACGTTATAGTATTTTGTTTTCATGATGGCTGAAACCTTGTACTTTTCGTAAATCTCATACAATCTTTTAATCATTGAGTCAAGGCCTTGTTTTGACAAAAAAACGAATTTATTATTTGAGTTCCAAATTATTTTTAAAAGTTATTAACTTAATGAATCCAACACACAAAGTATTATTTTGAGTTTATTATTATTATTATTATTATACGTAATTAAATTTGTTTTTAGGTTTAAAATTATTTTTAAAATTAATAAATTTTATACATAAAGTACAATTTTATTTGAAATTTATTTACTAAAGAAATTTTTTAAAAGAAAATTTAAAAATCTTTAAGAAGTATGTGTAATTCAAAGGAAAATATTAGATTGTAAAATAAATAATAAATAAATAAAGTACAATATCATGTCAAGTTATTTTATTTTTTTTGAAATCACAAATAATATTATTGATTCAAACTTATAATATATCTATAGATCCAAGATATAAATTTATAAAAATCATATACGATGAAACAATATTAAGGTTAATAGCAAAATAAATTGGCATAAAACTTATAAATTTGATAGTATAAATTGGAATATATATGATTTCAGTTCTTCAACATACTAACAACCATAATTTAATATCTTTGCGTAATCTAATCTGCTTTGCCTATCTAAATCGCCTCTACAAAAATAAGGCGTCGCAATAAGACGACAAAAAACACTACGTCTAGGGTCAGAATCGAGCCGAGCTACCGAGTCAGCCGTCGCCTGGTTTCTCGCTCGAACTCGCTTATTGTTAAACGAATGGTACCAACATCATTTCGAGGCTCAGAGTTGAACGAGCCGGTACCAAGACTCCTCAAACTCGGGCTCACAATGAAACAAACTCGCGAACGAGCTCGCGGAGCAAGCTCGCAACTTCACCGTGGAACCAAGCTCGTGAACAGGCTCGTGAACATGGAGAAGGCTTGATGCACAATAGATTTTTCCTACAAATGAACATGATGAATATTTTAACTCTTGAACTTCAATCAAGCTTAATCGAACTTTTATCAGTTTTATCTTTTAATTTAAATTTCAGACTGGTTATTTTGGGGATGAACATTTTCTTTAATTCCCTCGAACATCATTTCGAGGCTCGTGAAGTTAAACGAGTCAAGCCCGAGCACCTCACCAACTCGCCAACCGTAAACAGGCTCGCGTGAACAGGCCTGAGCGCTCAGCAATCCAGCTCGTGAACAAGCTCATAACCGTGATCAACAAGTCGGTGAACAGCTCAGGAAAGAACGAGCCGAGCCCGAGCACCCTCAAACCGACTGGCCGGGCCTCAGAACAGCTCGTGAAATGCCCGAGCCTACTCCTTTAAAATCGAGCCGAGTCGAGCGCCCCGCCTACTCGCTCGTTACACCCCCTAACTACGTCATATAACAAGTCGATAATAAATCAAATACCTCGTAATAAAGACGACGATGATCAAACCTCACACAAAACACACAAAAAAAACTACGTCATAACAAACTGACAACAAATTAAACATAATAATATGACGCCCAAAAAAAAAAAAAGTCCTAAATCTTTATGAAATAACAACTTTATTAAACAAGAAAATAAAAGAAATAGATGACAAAAAAAATTTATTTATCGTTTTTTTAATTTTCTATATTTTCTCTTCGTTTTTTAGAAGCCACGAAAACAACTCCTACCTGTTCTCTAAAAATTATTCCTATTTCACTTGTTTTTTAAAAAATTTCTTTTTAAGAACAACAGCCTAACAATAATAAGAATTTTTAAAATAAAATGAAAATAATCCATCAATGATACAAACAAATATAATAAAAGGATATATAAGTTTTATGTCCATAGAACTTAGAACTGGTTATGTCTAGCGTTAAATGTAAATTTTACCATTTTCACATCCATATTTTTAACCAAAAAAGAGTCACTCATTTTTACTTTAATTACATCCATTATAAGCCTGCAGGTTTATACTCCGACACCCATCGACCTAGCACGTGGAGTAAGTGCATACTCATGAGGCTGAAAGTATCAAAGATTCATTAACCAATTGGGTAGATACTCAAATGCAATGCAGGGACATATACTCAGAAGTAGAAATTTTTCACAAAACCATGCTATATCGTCCAAGCTTTATCATCTAAACTTTCTGACCCTGTATAGCTTTCTGTTGCATTTCGAATGGCATTGCCGAACTTTCAGAAACGATTTGCAAAATAATTCTCATTAAATGTTACTCAAATTGATTTACAATTAAATATGATAGTTATGTTTAATTTTCCTCCAATATCTCAATGCTCTCAATCAAATTGAAATACTTGAAATGGTATAAGACTGTAAGTAACTTAATAACGTTGAGATGTGGAATAAATAACAAGTGTATAATACAAGTTCACATCAAAATTATTGTTAAATGGTCATGTAAAATACATTTATATTGCATTTATCGTATCCACCAACCAGCAATTATTTGAATTCGGGGGCAATCGCCCATCAACCAGCGACCCACAAATTGCTATATCAATCATCAAATGGAGATTTATACTCCTAACAAATTTGCTAATGCTGGTTGGATGAGATTTACATCTAAAGGGAAAAGTTATTTAAGTTATAACATTTTAATACAAAACTAATTTAGTACAACCCTGCCTTCTATAAGAGTAAAAGACCTAAAAATAATATTTCTAATGGGACTGAGTAATGCTACCCAAACCTATCATAGGTACTTAATATTTTGATTGTCTTTTTTTTTTTTTTGAATGTCCAACGCTAACTATCAAAAACAATATCCAAATGTTCATAAATTGGCAAAATCACTCATGTAAATGATGTGCTGTTGTATAGACATCACATTCAACAGCATAAATCATAACCTTAAATGAATTAAAAGAGACTCCTCAAAAAAAAAAAAAAAAAAGAAAGAAAAAAGAAAAAAACAACTTTTCAACTACAAAATGATAACAAAGTATTTGTGAAATGGTAAAACAAGAAGATCAATTCAGAATCTCTAATTTGGTACACAAAATTGCTGAACTGCATGAAAATCCAACAAAAAAGAATATCATGAAGGAAGTGAAAGGAGTGTATAGATAATACAAATCCAGAATTTAAAGAAATTAAAAAAATTTAAAAGTATGTGCAAAATTCAAAGGGAAATAATATTTTAAAGTATTCCATAGTAGTGTCAGATTGTGAAAATAAATAACAAATAAAGAGAACTACATCATGAAGTTATTAATTTATTAATTTTAATTTTTAATATTTTCCCTTAGGTTTTTAAAGCCATGAAAACAACTCTTAATTCTTGTGTAAGAAATGTTCTCTTTTTCACTTTAAAAAAAAAAAAAAACTGATTTTAAGAACAATAACGAAACAACAATAAGAAATCTTAAAATAAAATAAAATAAACAATGGATTATTCATATAGACAAATATCTTGTAAGGCTATCAATTAACATGTAGAATATACTCAAATGTCTTGAAGTTTTATGCATAGAGAACTTAACACTAGCCAAGTCTAGTTTTAACACGTTAATATTACTTGTTTCATAAGCATATTTTTAACCAAAAGATTCACTCATATTTACTCTAAATATATCCATTTTAAATATATTTAAACTTCATGCAAATCTTTTTAATAAAAAATTTAAATCATGTTTACCCTTTTTTATACAAATCTTTAACAAAATGTTTCAAAACTTCATTCATATTTATATACTTTAACCAAAAGATTCAATCATATTTACTCTAAACATATACATGTTAAAATATATTTAAACATGATTCATGCAAATCTTTTTAATAAAAAATTTAAATCATTCCCATTTTTTATATATACAAATCTTTAACAAAAAGATTCAAATTTTCATTCTTTTGGATATGGACTTACATACTTGATCTTATCATATGTCTATCATAACCCTCTTTAAATTTTTTCTTCTTTTCGCACTATTGGTAATAGAGATACAATAATCTTATGATATGTTACTATTCTTCTCATGTGTATTTTTAACGGAAATTAATAAGGATATAAATATTCACACATGATTATATCTCATAGCAAGTGAGTCATTTAACTTATCTATCCAAATAACACAAGATTATATCTCAAAGCAAGTAAATCATTTAACTTATCTATCTAAATAACCATTTTCTCTAATCCTATGCATCTACAGAAGATTACTAAGATAGTTTGAATTTCCTCCAATATCTAAATGCTTTCAATGAAATGAAGTACTTGAAATTGTATAAGTAACCTAAATAGGTTATTGCTTTCACTTTAATAACAATCCCATGTGGGTGACATGTTATTGAAACACACGAATAAGTAAACCTTTGGTTAGTAAGTCTGCCAACATATTTGTTGTAGGCGTTTACTCAACTGAAATGAGGGACTCTACAACTTTCTCTTTAACAAAAAAGAACGTCACATCAATGTTCTTGGAGCGAGAAGTGCTTCTAGTGTTTTTAGATAAATATATAACTATGGAATTATCACAAAACAATTTTAGCGATCTAAAAATTGAGTGAACAATCTCCAAAATTGAAATGAACTTCTGCAACCATATTGCATGGCAAGTAGCCTCAAACACGCCACATACTCTGCCTCCATAATACAAGAAGGTAAGTGTCTGCTTGACACTTTTCCACAAAACAACTCCTTTAGCCATCATAAAAATATACAAGAAGTACTTTTATCATCCACGCAACCTCGCATAATCGGAATCACTCCAACCAACTACTCCCAAGAGGCTCTGTGACGCCCGAGTATGTCAACATGAGATCCTTAGTACCTTGAAGATACCTCAAAGCTTTCTTAGCCGCTTTCCAATGACTTTGACTAGGATCACTCAAATACCTACCCAACACGTCAACAACAAAAGCAATATCAAAGTGTGTGCATACTTGAGCATAAATTAGGCTGCCCATAACTAAAGAATAAGAGACTGCTTTCATCTGATCTCTCTCAATACCATTTTGAGGATATTGACCTTTGAAAAATCTGTCACCCTTTACAATTGGTGCCTTACTAAAGGACATGATTACATATTGAATCTTTTCAGAACACATTCAATATACGTCTGTTAAGACAATCTCAAAATGCCACTAGGTCTATCGCGAAGTATCTGTATGCTCAAGACATAAGATGTTTCCCCAAGATCCTTCATATCAAAATGACTAAACAATAATTGTTTTGTCTCAACAAACATGTCAATATCATTGGTTGCAAGTAAAATATCATCAACATATAAAACCAAGAAAAAGTATTTGCTCCCACTAACCTTCATATATGTATCATCAACCATGTTTTCCTTAAACCATCACATGATGACAACTTCATCAAACTTGAGATACCATTGCCTAGAAGTCTGCTTCAAACCATAAATGGATTTCTGGAGCTTACAAACCATGTTTTCCTTACCAAACTCCTCAGAACCGGTAGGTTGAGAGATGTAAACATCCTCACCTAAGTCTCCATTCAAGAAAGATGTCCTCACATCCATCTGATGCAACTCCAAATCAAAATGGGCCACTATAGCCATAATAATGCGTAGAGAGTCTTTAGTGGACACGGGAGAGAAGGTTTCCTTGAAATCAATACCTTCTTGTTGACTATAACTCTTAGCCACTAATCTTGTTTTATATCACTCTACCTATCCCTTGGCATTGTGCTTGGTTTTGAACACTCATTTGCACCCAATAGGTCTGCAATCATTTGGCAAATCTACCAAGCTTCACACTTTATTTTATGACATGGAAGTCATCTCATCTTTCATTGCATTGATCTAGAAGTTGGATTAAGGATTAATAATGGCTTTTTTATAGGTAGTCAGATCTTATACATCACCCACATCATACTCATGCTCCTACAAGTAGACAATGTAGTCATCTAAAATTACAAGCCTATGCGCCCTCTCTGACCTCCTTAAGAATATACCCATGACTACATCTGGGGCTACTAGGTCTACATTTGGGGCTACTGGATTTACATTCTCAATTGGTTCATCATCAATAGTGGATACTGGATGCTGGTCAACAACAGGACTAGAGATTAGAGCGAAGAAATAAGCATAGGAATAAAAACTAGGTGTTCTTTTAACCCAATTTCTCTTGACCCTTAGCTCATACCGGTATTATCCTCAAATAGATATCTCGATATGAATCAATCACTCTAGTGGTGTGCGATGGGCAATAAAACTTGAAACCTCTTGATCCCACACAATAACCAATTAAGTACCCACTGATAGTTTTTGGATCAAGTTTATTGGATTGTGGGTTGTATGGTCTCACTTCCACCTTGCAGCTCCAAACATGGAAGTGATGAAGACTAGGCTTCTTCTTTGACCATAGCTCATATGGAGTCTTAGGAACAAACTTAATAGGCACTTGGTTCAAAATATAAGTTGTAGTTTTCAAAGCTTCACCCCACAAGAACTCAGGTAGTAAGGAATTAAAAAGCATACATCGCACCATATCAAGAAGTGTGCAATTCCTCATATCCGCAATCCCATTATATTAAGGAGTACTAGACATTGTATACTGAGCATCACTGCCACATTCTTGAAGGTACTTTGCAAATGGTCCAAGGTTGCGTCCCGTCTCATCATATCTACCATAATACTCACCACCTCTGTCAGAATGAACCACTTTGATCTTCTTCTCTTGTTGTAGCTCAACTTTTTCTTTGAAAGCTTTAAAAGCCTCTAAAGAGTCAGACTTCTCACGAATGAGCTTGACAAAACCATAAAGGGAATAATCATCAATGAACGTGATGAAATATTTGTGGCCACCCATAGCAAGAAGAGTGAATGACCCACAAATATATGTATGAATAACCCCAAGCAACTCAGTGCATCAATTAATCTTGTCATTCCTAACCTTGGCGATCAGTTTACCCTTGATGCAATCCACACAGGTATCAAAATCTAAGAAATCAAGATTCGAAAGAATCTCATTCTTAATTAATCTCTCTATTATCTATTTGAAAATATGACACTAACGCTTGTGCCAAAGAATAAAAGCTTTTTATTCAATCTTAAACGCTACTAATAGTATTAACAGTAAGGGTAGCAGAAACATAAGGCAAACCAGACAACTCTAATTTATAAAGGTTTCCACAAAGTGTTCCATTGCCAATCAATAAAAAGTCTCAACATAAATTAACTTTTCTAGTTTCGAGAGGAAAACTATATCAAAATCTATCCAAAATAGGTACATATATCAAATTTCTCCTAATGGAGGGTATGAATGCCACATTTTGAAATTCCAAAAAATCTTATGTACTAAGATGCAATCTAACAACTCCTAAAAAAGAAATTTTGACTTTTGTGTCTTCTCCCATGAACACGTACAACTCCTAACTACTTGGACTCCTACTTATCATCGTCTGCACATAATTGCAAGCATGAATAGTAGCACCACTATCTAACCACCAAGTATCATATGACACATTAATGACATTGGATTCAAAACAACCATCACCCAATGATTATTGATAGGTGTGAATCTTGTTAGCATTTATAGTATGATTTTCATGTGTTTTATGAAACATAAATGCTAGATTCGCACCAATATCTTATAAGAAAGCTCTAATCCCCCATTTGCTTATGATTTGCAGGATTAGAAGGAAAATCAAGCAAAGTGATGGAAAAAATAAAGTGAAGAGGAAGATGCGGATATGCAACATTTTGCTCGTTGTGGCGAAGCTAGCGAAGATCAAGTCAAGAATTAAGTAGCCTCAGGTTCGCCGCATCAAAGGAATATGCTCACTGCGGCGAAGCAGTTTGCCACTGCGAATGAAAGGCTTTGCCACAAGCAAGCAAAGATGAAGCCTCGGGTTTGCTGCAGTGAAGATACCCTTCACCCCAGCGAAAGGGTTCGTTGTAGAGAAGATAGATCAGAAGATGACAAATGGCTTGGCCATGGTGAAGAAGCCTTCACCGCAGTGAAGAAGTCTTCATCGTAGCGAAGAAGCCTTCGCCGCAGCGAAGAACAGTTAGTTGGAGCGACAAACTTCGATTTTTGAGCCTATCATTGGCCCATTTTCCAATGCATATAAATAGTAGTTCTTTGCACTTGTTTAGGGTTCGGATTTTGAGGGAGAACCCCCTCCTTAGGGTTTCTCCTCTCCTCTTCTTGAATTACTTTAGGGTTTTTGATTTTGTTCATTTCTACTTTGGATTTGGTGTAATATTGAAGAATCCATCAACTAGACGACCTCATTCAACCTTAAAGCTAAGTTTGGTGCATGTCTCATCTCATATTCATTTTGTATATCTAACTCTCAATCTCTTCTCATCTATTTCATTCTTATGGATGTAATAGACATGATTTTGATAGATTTGTGGGTTGTAATGAGTAGCTAAACATTCCTTTAGGGTTGATTGTTTAAATTGATGTTTGATTTATATAAATTTTATGATGATTTTGTGAATTCATGCTTGTGTGGATGTTAGTTGGTGTAGTTCTTAAGATTATTATGGTTTTAACTAGTTAATCCATACTGAGAGTTGGGTCTTCGATCCCCATACTAGGGCATCCTTGGTGACGCTTGGATTATGCTCTAAAATCTGGTCTCGATTATCTTAAGGTATGAATTAGTTAATTGAAATACTAATCAACCTAATCAAAGAAGTCTAAGGAAATAGGGAATGCCTAGTACTAGATGGATTTTATTAGGAGTAGCACCATCTTAGCTTTATGTGAGGATCGTATGGACCAAGAGATGATGGATCCGAGTGTAGTCCAAGTAGTCCTATTGTGTGGACCAAGAGGTGACCAATAGGATTCCCAAGGAAAGCATTACCTTATAAAGTACCATACTTCATGACTTAGATAGATTGAAAGGAGAATATGGAGTTGGTGTGTAGCCCATTTCGAATGCCCGTGACAGCCGTCGACCCTTGCAGAATACTCGTGGATGTCGGGTAGCTTGCGTTCCACTCACAAAAATCGGGGCGGAGTCTCCTTTGTACGGAGCTCTACCTAAAATACAACTGTCCCAATATTTTACGACTACCACCAGGTCACACATCTCTGCGAGTAAAATGGCCACTTGGGCCCATGCATCAATACTCACAAAATATATATCAACTATATAACAATAGTTCAAGAGTTATTACAAAACTCTTAACCAAAACATATATCAAAATTTAAAGTCTTAATACATGTTATACAACGAAAATGTCAAAGTCACAATCCGGCTTACTTCTAAAACACGGCCTCTAGTGAGCGTCGTCCTCTTGTACACTCCCTATACCTGAAATAGTGATCCCTCGACAGGGTGAGCAATGCCTAGTAGTGATAATCTCCTACATGGGTTGCCGCTAAGTGCGCGTATGCGCAAAACAAACACACTCAAGCAAATTCATGATAATACTTAGATAATACACATACCCAATCCCGTATCTCGAGTCCTCAGACTTCCTCACACATGCCTAAGTCAAATGCGGCCCAATACGATTTCAAAACAAAGTTTTTGTTCGAAAACTCTTACGAGATTCGGTAAATATATTGGACTACCCTCACGGGAGCGAATTGTTGGATCATTTTCCGAGCAGTCATGGGTGCGCCTCAGAGATGGCTATTGGACCACTCTCCAAGGCAATTCTTCGGAAAATCTTCCTTGAAATTCCTTTCACAATCATTTTCACTTTTCTTTCATTTTTCGTGTCATGCACTCACACCTATCATTCTAAGGTGCCCTGGTGCATATGGAATGCGTTATGTCATTTCTAAAATATTCATGCTAATATATTTTTCATGTATATATTAAATTAATTCGCACCGATTCGTATTTATTCAATTCACAATCAATAACACCAAAATTAGCTCACATTGGCTAATAACAATCCAAGCAATTCATTTTGAATCACACAACAACACAAAATCACCTGACCAATCACGTGAGCGGTGAAGCCCTCGGGTGAAGCAGCGTTCCACGACCACCTAAAATGAGATTTCTTCACTCGGTTCAAAGATTTTGAGGCCAGATAACAGAGCCTTCAGGTCTCGACAAATCCCCATCCATAAAATGGCTCTTAGCGAATAACAAACCAAGTAGGAAAGATTCCTACCTCTTGGAGTTAATCGGAACTCCACGAATCGGTGTCCACTAGTAGCCCTCGCCGCGTGAATGACTTTGCTTCTTGCTCGTCGAGGTAAGACGGTCAGAACCTGAAATCTAGAGAGAAGTCACTCCTTCTCTCTCACAAAATCTGGATCCCAACACCCTCTTTGCCCGTTTTCTTTGTTCCCATGGAGAAGAAGACTATTCATTCTTGTCTTATTCATTTAAACATTTCCATAATTCCCATTGTGTCCTTAAGTTTTGGATTTTTGACACATAACTTAATCTAAGCCATTCATTTCATTCTCTCACTAATATTTAACATGTGTGATGTGTAAATGGTGTTTTTGCATCATGTCTCTCATAAGAGTATTTTCATTTTTCCTTTTTGATTATAGAAAGCGTTAATTAAAGATTATCTGAGATTAAATGAGAACTAATTAGTAGCTCAGTTTATAAGCAGTTATGTGGTGAAGTCTGGTTTTATCATCTGGAGATCTAAAAAGAGTTTGGATTTTGCGAAATTGCCATTTTGCCTTTTCGAGAAAGAATTTGAATTTCACGGGTTACACATTCTCTCCTCCTTAAAAGGAATTTCGTCCCGAAATTCTGTACAATCACAACAATTTACATGGATATGCAACATGTATTATACCATGCATGTAAATTAGCCATTTAAGTATTAAACGACTAAACCACGTACCTTCATCTCTAAACAAGAAGGGATAGGTGGCCCGCATCGTGTCCTCGCTCTCCCACGTTAACTCCTCCACTCCACGATGCCGCCATAGCACCCTCACTAGCCTCACGGTCTTGCGTCTCAAAACCTGATCCCGGCTATCCATAATGTACACTTGTCCCTCCTCGAATGTCTCATCCGTGTCCAGCACCGTCTACTCCCCGATCCACTCATTGAAATTTGGATGCGGAGTGTACCTGCGGAGCATGGAGGCGTGAAATACCTCTGGACACGACATGTTAGGCGGTAAAGCCAGCCGTGCAGCTATAGTGCCTACCTGCCGAGTATCTCGAAGGGCCCCGATAAACCGGCGATAGCTTCCGCTTAATCGAACGCGACACTCATTTCTTAGGCATCACCTTTAAGAAGACATGATCTCGACCTCGAACTCTAGGGTCGGCGTCGTACATCGACATAGCTCTTAACGGGCTACGTGGTGAGAAGGCATTGTCATATCAAGCTTCTTGATTAGTGCCCAAAAATTACTATTTTGAACCTATTTATTATAGGTTTGAGTGCTTTTTATTGTACTAGTATTTCTAATTAACCCGATTTGCACATTAAGGTCTCTATTTATTCTCTGTGTTTTGTGCCAAAATTTGCGGTTTACGAGCTAATCATGCGAAATTGTTGAGTCGATCAAACCACGAAGAATTCGAGTCAAACTCATCGTTGTAGTCGGATCGGAAGGATAGAAGAAGCCCGAAAAGTGAAGAAAAATGGAGCCGCTGCGGGGAATGCTTTCTGCGGCAGCATTCATCCTACGACCTTTGTTCATCCCTGCCTTTATTCACCCCTCTAGCCCTTTGTTCACCTCTCACGCAGTTTGTATTTGTGTTTTCTTTGCCTCACTGATTTCTTCCCATTTTGTCCTTGTAACAGTTAAATACTTTTGTTGTTTTTGGTATTTTTGCTTGTCTTGGTGGCTATATAAGCCATTTGTATACACTGTTATGCGGGACTTTTTCCAATGAATAAATTTTAGGGCTCCAGTTCTCCTGTTTTTCTCCTTTTCCCCCATTTTCTTCCCTTTTCTCTCCCTTTCTCGGCTGCCAAACATCCCTTGAGGATGTGACTCGAGGGATGGTTGGCTTTAAAGCCCCTCCATCCTTGAAGGGGGCTCACTGAGCGACGGTTTTAAAATTAGATTTTTGGATTTCCCCTGTTTTGCGCCAAAGTAGCTATGGGTGTTCTATATCTTTCAATCTAGGTTTAAATCCTCTTAAGATGCCTTGAATTTGACAGTGTTGTAATCTTTTGGGTTGAGTGGATGCTGTGCTAAGATCCGAGGTCGAGATGAATTGTCTTCTATAAGTCACTGTATGGTAGATCAAGGGACATGTATTCACTGTCGGGGAACATTTATGCTTTGTAAATGCTGTTTTTCAAAAGGAAAAATTTTAACATTTAGTTTTTAAAAGCCAAATGAAGATCCGGTTCGGGAAATGACTATAGGTCATCCTCCCCAATGCAAGGAAAAGGACTCATTCTATTTGCCTTAAGATCTTGAACTTGGAGCATGGTGCTTTAGGGTTTCCTTTTCCTTATTTTCTTCATTTTAATTTCAATCACCTTTAGCAGCCCTCAACTGTTTTTGCGAAACCCCCTGTTTTTATCAAACCCTGGAATCCAAACTAAATTCACCATTTTGGACTTCACTGCAAATCGTTTGTACAAAGAAAACCCATCCCTGTGTTCGACCCTAGAGCCACTATACTACAGTAGCTTTGCTACGGCAGTAGGATTTAGGATATAAATATTGTTGATTCCAGACACCTACTGTGGCACGAATCACTCACCTTCTCGGAGGTATCTCGAATAAGATCAGGACCAGTGATGGAGCTTTCTCCCACCTTGGTCCAACATATCGGTGATCCGCATGGCCTCCCATATAATGCCTCATATGGTGTCATATGTATACTCGCATGATAACTGTTGTTGTAGGTGAATTCCCTAAGGACAAGTGCTCTTCCAGGCTACCCTTATGATCCGGGACGCATGCTCGCGGCATGTCCTCCCCCAACACCTATATGGTCCTCTCTTCTTGACCATGCATGCGTAAGATTGGAAGGGTGTACTCATGGTGATACATTATTGTGCCCATATCCTGTTGGAAACTTTTCCAAAAGTGCGCCGTAAACCTCGGGTCTCTATATGACAACATGGAGTCTTTACGGAACTCCATGTGGCCAGAGACTGATCTCGAATATACATGGGAAGAATCTCGATGAAGGTCATCCGCACGGCTAGAAAATGTGCCGACTTCGTGAGCCGGTCCACTATCACCTATATCGCATCATGTCCTTGTGGTGTCCGTGGCAAGTGGGTCACAAAATCCATCGTGACATGCTCTCACTTCCACTCAGTCACCTCCAATGGCTGAAGTAGCCCTGGCGGCACGGTGCGCCATTGTAACTAGACACATGGGGCGTCGTCAGACAAAGTCCCACTATGTGTCTCTTTCATCAGCTCGATGATGCGGCAGCGAGATCTGGTACATCTTCGTGCCACCTGGATGCACGGCAAATCGAGAGCAGTGAAACTCCACGAGAATCTCTCTCTCTCCGTCCCGATTATTTGGGGGAACCATTACGTCCTCTATCTAGAATACTACCATGCAAGTGGATGGTCTAGCCCTGGAATCACATGCTTAATTTGTGCAGGTCCTTGATGGACACTATCTCGTCGTCTAGTCCTTGGGACTCAATCACTTTGCTCAATAGAGGCAGTTAGCAGCCACTAAACTCCCGACATATCTAAGCACAACCTTGATCTTGTGTGGCTTGTCCCATAGTCTCGAGCATCCGCCACTCTCGGGAAACTATACTAGCCAATATTCCCCGTGACTTCCGACTGAGTGCATCAGCCACCACATTTGCCTTAGCAGGATGGTAATGCAAAGTGAAGTCATAATCCTCTAGGAACTCCATTTATCTACGTTGCCTCATGTTGAGGTCCCGCCGTGTGAAAATATACTTCAGACTTTTGTGGTCTGAGTACACCTCGAACTCCTCGCCATATAAGTAGTGAGGCGCCCAGATCTTCTCAAAGCGAGAGACTAGAGCCAACTCCATGTAATTGTGGGGTAATTCTGCTCATGATTCTTCAACTGACGGGAACTATAAGCTACTACCCTCCAGGACTGCATCAAAACACATCCCAGTCCGGCCCTCGAGGCATCCTGATACCTTGCTTTGTGTACCTGCATCACATCAGGGACTATTAAGATAGGAGCTGAAGTAAGCCTCCTCTTCAACTCCTGGAATGTCTCCTTGCATCTGTCATCCCAATCAAACTTGACCTCCTTCCGAGTCAATCTCGTCATAAGCGCCGCTAATCGAGAGAAATCCTCATTAGATCTCTGTAGTACCCGGCTGATCGAAATACGTATCTCGAGGCGACTTGGCCTCTCTAAACTCACCACCGGCCTCGACCTTCTCAAGATTCTGCGACACGCGATCAAGCGACACCGCGTGTCCCCGAAATCTCACCTCGATGGCCAAAGTCGCACTTCTGCGAACTTGGTGTACAAGCGGTGGTCTCTCATCATTGTAAAACAATCCTCAGTGATACTCATGCTCCCACTCGTGGGAGTAGATCAAAAATGTCATCCACGAAGACTACGACAAGTAAGTCTAGATAGAGTTGGAACACCCTATCGTAGGAATCCATAGATACTGCTAAGCGCATTCGTCAATCAAGAGGCATCAACGCCAAACTCAAAGTGCCCATAACGTGTCTGAGCGATGTCTTAGGGATATACGTATCCTTAACCCTCAAGCGATGGTATGCCGGTCACGAAGGTCTGTTATTTTGGGAGTAGACTCCACACTCCTCTCAAGTGATCAAACAAATCGTCAATCCTCGGCCAATGGTACCGATTCTTGGCAGTAACCACTGTTTAAGCACTTTTGTAATCAATCTTTTGGCGGTCGAAAGGTCTTGTCCTTCTTCTTCGCAAATAGAGCCAGAGCGCCCCATGGTGAAGTATTCGGTCCTAATGAACCCTTGTCAGTAGCTCCTGTAGGCTGGACTGAGTTCACCCAACTCAAGGCTGGTGTCATCCTATGCGGAGTCATAAGATGGGTAATGCGGGGTGTGGCTTTCGATCTGAAGTCTCTGACCCTACGCGGGTAATCCGTTGGCTCATCCGGAAAAACATCCTCATGCTGCGGACTACTCGGGAGTAGATCACAAGTGCAGTCTCACCTCGTCCTCTAGGGTAAGGCTTGCTAGCCAACCCGCCAACTGTCCCTGACACCTGGACTCGTACATTGTCTAGAGCAAAATGTCATACTTGTCCCCACGAGCTCTGACACGAGTGCGATCCACTGCGTGTAGGCAATAACCCTCCCTGCTCACAATTGATATGACTCTATAAGGTACAATCAGGCTAATCCATCCCAAGGACATTCGAACTCTAACATGTCCATGACCCTCGAGGTCCAACGTGAGTAGAATCCTCGAGATCTCTAACTTCGCGACCGGCAATACCATCCACATCGCGCCGCAATGCAAGGGAACTCACGCTTTAGGGCTCCTCAAGACCTCAACCTCTAAGCTGACTTTATCACAAGCGATCACGATAATGAATGAATCACGACGCACGAGAATCAAATAATACTCTTGCCCGTGGTGAGATAGCAAAATGTACAGCAGCCCGTGATCCTGCGGCTGGTTGGTGGTGTGATGGCGTAGACACGCCCCTGAACCCCTGATGTCCTTGCCTGTGGGCCTCGTCCTCTGCCTCGGTCCATAACCTAGCCTCTCTGGCCTACTTGTGTAATGGGAGGTGCCCGTGCAGCTCCCTAAGACTGATACTGGCTCCTTTGACCCATACTAGGGTGTGGAGGAATATACTGTATCCTCTCCTGTCCCACCGTTGATTGGGACTGCGCTGTCCCCAAATCTTGGGATCCCTGCCTCTGAGGTCAATCCCTCCTCATATGTCCCGGCTACTGGCAATGGTAGCACACCATCTGCCTAGCCTGGCCGTGACAACAATCTGTCACGGCACAGATGGTGAGCCTGGAACCCTTGTGAACTAAAGCCCTACCTTCTTTCACAGATTAGAAAATGACTCTCCTTCCTCTTACAACTAACACTCGCATCCCAAGTGCTCAAGCATCTCGATCTCTCTCTCTATAGTCGGGGTTGTCCCGATATGGAGTCCATATCTGTGGCGAGTCCTACGATCCTGCGAATGGACAACTTTAGCCCATTCTGAATCTCTGACTTTGGCCATGTTCGGTAGCCCGCATGTCGTCGACAAAAGCGAGCTAGCTCGTGAGCGTAGCCACATACTCCATCACTTTGTCTTCGTTCTGCCACCACCGATACAGGAACTCCACGAGCGCGCTTCGTGACGGCGATTAATAGGAAAAATCTTGCCCATGAAAAGATCATGGAATTCTACCCATGTCATTGCCTCTAGGTCCCTAGAGGTCTTTGCCCAGTTCCACCATACTTGGGCCTCACCCTCTAGCTGGAATGTAGCTAGTCTGATCTTGGTCATATCAGAGGCAATCTCCATAGCCTCTAATACCTTCTCAACCTGCATGAACCAATGGTCTACCACCATCGGATCTCCTCCCCCTGAGAATATCGGAGGATGATGTGCCCTAAACCTTTAGAGGTTACTTGGACCTCCCACGGCTCCTCTTTGCACTAGCACATTGCAATAGCGACTGTACTGTGCGGCGGCCGCCAATCCCACCACAGCCTTAGCAAAGGCTTCAGTGAAATGCGGTGGTGCTTAGCTAGCACCTCATTAAAGATGACCTATACGTCCTCGCCCTCGACCTTAATCTACGTAGTCGAATGGAAAGTTAAGTTTCAACGCAGCATCTCTAAGGGTGTAAACACAGCCCTGAGACACTATTCACACATTGAAAATTTTTTATACGCAATGTCAATGCATTCATAGGTAATGCAAAACAATAATTTCATACATTAAATCATATTTAACAAAAAAAAAATATTATTTTATTTTATTTTTTTATTTTTTTATTTTTGAAAACCTCGTGAGCGGTGTCCTGACGGTGACTCGACGGTGCAGGTGGCCCGGAGTCGGTGTGCGGTGCGCATCACGACCCGAGCTGCGTGCACACTACGCCAGGGCCATGCGCATAGCGAGCTAGGTCTTGGGTGTCGTGGTGCGTGGGCGTCGTGTCGCGGGACTGCCTTGTCGCTGCGCGCGCGGCACCGTATCCTTCTTGCCCCTGCGCTACCGTGTCGTCATCCCTTCCGTCACAATACAAAAATTGTATCGCGATCCTAGCCCCTGCCGCGCATGTTGCAACTCCGCTATGCCGTGTCGCAAGGCACTGTTGCGCCGTGTCGTAGCCTGTATCGCTGCCCATATTGAGACACAAAAGGCCGCGGCGCGATACAAGCCGTTGTCGCGACTCCCGCTAGCCGGGCTCGCGCGCTAGGTACCGCCGCGCTCCTGCGCGGCCCGGGTGTCGTGGCTCTTCTGGCGTGGCTATCGCGGTCGTGTGCGGCGTCTGGCTGCGCTGACTCTGCTCGGCTGTATCGTGGCACCCACGGCTGCGCGGGAGCGCCACGTGTCACGATACGGTTCTTTATAAGTGACGTCTCAAACTAAAATGACATTATCAGCAAACTTCTGCATTTTTTCTTTTAGTTCCGGCTATTGAAAGACCACCAAATTATATATATATATATATATATATATATATATATATATATATATATATATATATATATATATATATATATCTTTCTCTATATATAATTTTTCCTTTTCCAGTAGAACAAAATAAATTCCTTAAAATTTATTTTATTTCATTTTTCCTGTTTTACACACTGTAAAACCTCAGAAAAAAATTTCTCCTCAACACACTTTTTTTTTTCCTATGTGCTATTCACCAAGCACACAATTCACACAATATACAACACACAACAATTCATGTTATACACTCAATCACACATAAAACACAATGCATGCGATAATTTCTAATCTGTCCGTGAGCGCCTAGGTAATCACATGCCAAGCTCTAACATCGAGGCCACACGAGTTGTGGTGCTCTCGCGCACTAATGACCATGGCTAAGCTCGAGTCCCTCGAGCCCTAGGTTTCATTTGCAAGCTCCTTTATAGGAGTTCCCAAGGTAATTGTTTATCTTAGCTATGATACCAAGTTGTGACGCCCCATTTCCCGAGGGTCCGTTGACAACCCGTCAACCTACGGAATATTCGTGGATGTCGGGTGCCGAGCCACGAAACTCTTGCATCGGGCGAGTCTCTCCTTTGTGCGGGAGCTCTGTCTGACTGTCTAACATTTCGTGACCACATCGGGTCCATGTGCGAGTAAAAATGGCCACTTGGGCCCATGCATTAATACTCACAAAATATATATCAACTATATAACAATAGTTCAAGAGTTATTATATTACTCTTAACCAAAACATATATTAAAATTTACAATTTTAATACTTGTTATACAACAAAAATACCAAAGCCACAATCCAGCTTTCTTCTCAAACGCGACCTCTAGTGAGCACTGTCCTCCTGTACACTCCCTATACCTAAAATAGTGATCCCTCGACAGGGTAGGCAATGCGATAGTGATAATCTCCATAGGTTACTCCCCGCTAAGTGCACATGTCATGGCAAAACAAACACCTTTCAGCAAGTTGATCCTACTTGGTGTCTACATGCGATCCGTGTCTCAGTCTCCTGACTCCTCACACACATGTCGCCGTAAATGCGAGCAAAAATACGTTTCAAAACAAAAGATTTTGTACTTGAAAAACACACTACGAGTTTAGGTAATTATATTGGACTACCCTCGGCGGTGTTGGATAATTTTAGAGCAGGTTGTAGGTTCACCTCGAGATAGGCTTGTTGGGCCAAACTAAAGCGATTAACCCGAAAAATCTTCGTAGAAATTCCTTTACCTTCATTTCACTTTTCTTTCATTTTAGAGTGTCATGCACTCACACCTGTATCGTTCTAGGGTCTTAGGTGCATATGGAATGTTATGTCGTTTCCAAAATATTCGTGCTAATATATTTTTCATGTATATATTAACAAAAAATTAATTCACATAATTCATGTTATTCGATTAATCGATACTTGAGAATTAGCTCACGTGGGCTAATAACTTGATCAAGCAATTCATTTTGAATCACTGACAACACAAAAATCACACAACCCGATCACGTGAGCAGTGAAACCCTGGTGTGTCGTGGCCCGTATGATGAGGATTTAACCGCTCGATTGAATTTTGAGACCCGATAACCGCGGCCTTCCAAGCCTCGACAAATCCTCATCATAAATGGCTCTTAGCGAAGAACAAACCAAGTGGGAAAATGTCACTACCTCTTGGAGTTGTCGAGACTCCACGAATCGGTGTCACGCGTAGCCCTCGCCGCGTAGACCCAGCTTTAACTGGCTCCGTCAAAAGAGCCCAGAGCGGTCAAGCGTCGAAAAATCTAGAGAGAAGTCACTCCTCTCTCTAAAATCTGGATCTAACACCTACTGCCCGTTTTTCTTTTGTTCCCATGGAGAAGAAGACTATTCATTCTTGTCTTATTCATTTAAACATTTCCATAATTCCCATTGTGTCCTTAAGTTTTGGATTTTTGACACATGGCTTAATCTAAGTAAGATTCGTTTCGTCATACCGGCTAATCATTACGATATGTGTATGGGTACATGTAGCGGGTGAGCTTTTGTCGCGTCGCGTATCCATGTGGCTTGGATTTTAAAACAAGACGCGGTCGCCAGCGTGAAGTCGTATACCGAGATTCGTGAAGTCGGCCTTGATGTTGATTCTTGAAACAATTCCAACGGTGAAGCCAGTTTAGTCATCTAAGATCTAGAAAATTTTGGTTACTAAGGTACCATTTCTGCTTTTTCAAAAAATTTGAATTTTCTTGGGTTTTACATGGTATGAGAAATTGAGGAGAGACACGAAAGTGTAAACCTCATGTCAGATTCCTTGGACATGCACAAGTGTACATTCACCCAATTAGCACTTAATGAATATAAACCATAAATGCATCAATGGAAACAATCAACCCTAGTATCTTTCCTTAAGTTATATCTCCAATATTATCTCAATTAGCATTCCAAATAGCGTGTTATTGACTCTTAAATCCTAATTATGCATGTAAGACTTTTAGCCATCATACAAATTTCCACCTAGAAAAATTGAGTCAATATTTCTCTGTAGGACCTTTTAGATTCAAATAATGTATTATTTACTCTAAATAATGTAAGACTTCTAGCTATCACTTAGATTTCGAAAATGTATATTCGCTTTTCGATTAAAATAATAAAGGATTATAAGCCACAAAAGATCCCCTAAACCTTCCTTGAGAATATCATTCTTCTCCACCTATTTATAGTCATCATAATTGTTATTATAATGAAGCAAATAAAAGAAAACCCAACTCTAAGCCCCAGTTTTGCATATGATAAAAGAGTCCTAGGTAACACACCAGTATCGTTGAGATTTCGACAGCAGCGGTTGTCGCAAACCTCCTCGAACAAACGAGAAGAGGACCTCGTAGAGCGGAGGTGGCGATGCATCTTCATAGCGGATGTCTTGATGCTGCCGGCGTCAGAAGAGTAAGCGAGAAGAAAAGCGAAGCCTCGGGTTACGGCTTCCTTGACTTCATGTACATTGGTCTTCCCCGTTTCTCTCTTGCTCTGCGCGCTTTGGCGATCTATTCACATTGCATAGAGCTTTGCTTTAGGGTTTTGTTCAACGCCACATCATTTCGATATTGGAATAAAACGTAAAAAGTTAAATATAGGACGTAATATAAATAGTTTTTTGACATCCGACACTATTTTTATTGTTTTTAGATACATATGTAAATAATTATGTTATTCTATTTTTGAAAGCTATCACTTTTAAATTTTTAATACAATGTCGTAAACGTTCACAAGTCTAGCTTAGTTGATTAGAGTGTCAATGTTAAAATTGTTAGATATGGGAAAAGAAGGGGTTCGAGCTCGATTGAGACAATTTACTACAAAAAAATGGATCGAGTTGATGCCAGTGAACATATCTACAATGATATAAGAAGGTAAATGAGTGAGTTATTAAATAACCGAAATTCGTAGAATCTGAGAATTGATTTAATGTTAATCGAGTAGATTGTTAAGTTGAATATCGCGATATGACTCATTGTTATAAACTTAATTAATATTTCTTATTTTGTGGGTGAGTGACTCGAATCGATTTGTTCGAGTTTGAATATAATTATTTATTAATTTTTAATTGATTCGAGTAACTCGACTATTTTTGAAGTCAAGTTTCGAACATCGAAAGAAAGCTCCATCAAGTTTGAGCTTCGAGCTTTTTTATCAGTCAGTCAGTTTAACTTGTATTATTTCAATTTCGATTGGATTCAATTCGATTCTGACCATAAATAATGTAATCTGAGCGAATAGTTGTAAAAAAAAATTATACTTATTTTCTGTTAATAATTAGTATTTTATGATTCTTGGCATTTGGACCGCATCAACTCGGTTCGCGCCCACATAAATTCCGGTTCGGTAACGGTCCACCTTGTTCTCTAAACGAGTGATCCTTGGGCTCTCCTTCACCAGGCCAAGAGAACAACGGCGACGATGGCGTCGTCGTCGGCGATACGGCGGAGTCAACCTCGACAAAGAGTGAGCTCAGGGTTGAAGTCAGTGAAGTGCTCCTCCTCCGTCTACGGGTTCTCAACGGCACGGCTGAGATTTTCGGCACCGAGATTCCTCCCGAAATCTGGCTCTCTTTTCCTCCTAGACTCTAGTTCGCTGTGAGTACTGTATTTCTCTAACTTTTCTGTTGGGATTTAAGTAGTTCTCTAAGAAAATTGGAGGAAAAGAAGGAGATGGGAATTTGTGCCTTTTTGTCCGCAGGATACTGTGAGTGGATCAATTTAGGATTCTGATTTTGGTTTCTTTAGTTTCTTCTAATTTGCATTGGTATCCTAGTGGAGCTTTGAAGTGACAGTTTCAGTATTGATTGTGTGAAATTTCTGGTTCAAATGGTATGCAAAAAGTATGTGATTTGTTGTACGTGGGGTTTGATATTGGATGTTAATGAATTGAAGACCAATCCTGAACTGTATGATGGGAAAAGAAGAAAGAATGAAATTGCCAAGGCTACTGTTGGTTGCATGGAATGTTTCCTCGATTTTGGAATTTGGATGCTCCAGTTCCGACTCTGCAGCTTCTATTTGGCTATGGATTTATAATTGAATCGACCAAATCTATAATAACATTTTCAAATTTCATGGAATAGGAATTCCTAAGGGCTTTAGTTTCATGCATCCAAATGAAATAACCCTTATATAAATGAATTGATTCTTGATTTCTCTTTGCATTCTATTGAGATATATTTGAATTTCATGAATAGGTTTTTACTTGGTATGGAGCCACAATTGAAATGGATGGTACTACGGAAACTGATTATACTGCTGATGAGGTATTCCCCCCTTCCCCTGCCTTTTTTCTGCCCAGTAATTCAGATTGATGATGGTAGCATATTCCTTGATTTCAGACACCCATGATCAGTTATGTTAATGTGCATGCTGTTCTCGAAGAAATCGTGCCAAAGCCTCTGCATCTGGTGATACTGAAGCTTCTCAGGTATTTCTTTGTCTTATCTTAGCTTACTAAAGAAAATGTATATATAAATTACTTGACTTCTCATTATTATTTCGCATTGTGGGATCTGTTCAAGATGTCCCTTTTCTGGTGCACTTTTGACAGCATGGAAGAAACAGTAATTTGATTTGCTATAAAAAAGAGGGTTCTATCCCGGTACCCTCTTCATCTGTGCCCTGATTTACAAAATGAGTTTCCTCTTGTATTTCTTTTCACCCTAATCTTTTTTTATGCCACATTGGCCTAAAACTGTTCTTTACTTTTCTTTAAATGCATGAATCATTTCGCAGGGTGAATATTTGAACATCATGCACACATAGATGCACCTTAGCTATCACTTGATGAGGTGAAGACAGTTTTTGCAATATTTTTAAAAAATTATAATAACACTGGTGATAGGATCCTTTTGGCTAGGTTTTGCCCTCAGAATATATGCTAGATAATTGGAAATTAT
Organism: Tetrastigma voinierianum; assembly: GCA_016808115.1. Lineage (NCBI taxonomy): Eukaryota > Viridiplantae > Streptophyta > Magnoliopsida > Vitales > Vitaceae > Tetrastigma > Tetrastigma voinierianum. The sequence continues at coordinate 353,234 of JAEQBH010001677.1, read as the reverse complement.
TTTCACTTCATTCTTTGGCCATTCAGAAGATAATATAACGATTTTGTTGATCTTGAACCTATATAACATAAGTGGAATGCGTTAACTATATTTGAAGTGTTTGAATTGGCTTTTGTGTATCCTAAAGTGTTTTGATGGCATAAGCTGCAGATTTGTGGAAATACCAAGTATCAAGAAACCAAAAGCACATCAAAGAATGTCCTTTGTTTGAATGACCTCTCAAAACCTCAGCTGATGCACTTTGCGTAACTTCTAAAATACTCTTCATGTTTTTTTATAAAAAAAGCCTTCCTTCTCTTAAAAATAAAATAAACTAACATAAAATAAATTTCAGAAAGGTTTTCTTCATACCTATGTAAACATATTGTTTTGCTTTCAGCTGGAAGGTTGGATCCAAGAACAAAATGGTCCCTCCTAGGCGATATGCATGGTAAAGTTTGGGGTTGTCTGATTTAGTTATTAGAAACTATAACATGTTACTGTAAATTGTGGAATGTAGTCTCAAGGAAATCTTCAGATGAAATCATTTGAACTCATCCATGTAGTTAGGGTGATTTTAGCTTCAAAGTATCCCTGGGCTGGTCTTTAGCAAATGGAGTGTAGTGCATCTCTTGTTTGCGTCACATTTCTTTGCTATCTGGATGTGGCTCTTAGGAAGGAAATTCTTCAAGATTATTAGCTTCGAATTGTTGTTTCTAAGTTGTATTCATATAATTCTGCTGCTGCTGCTGTGGATTTCTGTCACGTAGCGGAAATAAAATTCCGCGCATTTACTAATATACCTTTACTTAAGTTCATTGTGGTTCTCATGCATCATTTGGTGCATATGTCAAGCCATAGTACTCTTTGGTGGTTCTGGGCCCAAGGGTGATTGTTGTTGGAACGGTTGATTCCGGAAAGAGTACACTTTCAAGGATGCTTCTCAGTTGGTCTGCTAAGCAGGGTTGGAAGCCTACTTTTGTGGACTTGGACATTGGCCAAGGATCTATAACAATTCCTGGATGTGTTGCTGCTACCCCAATTGAAATGCTGATTGATCCAGTAGAAGGAATTCCTCTTGAAATGCCTCTTGTTCATTTCTTTGGCCACATGAGTCCTAGGTAACTTGCATTGTTTAACACTTGTTATGGTTATGTCATCTTTCCCTTCATATGTGTTCCATTTAGCTAGGAATGTGCCCCGGACACTTTCTGTTTAGTTTAAGATAAAGTCATTTTGTGTTCAATTTTTCTGGTAAGGGTTTGGTTTTACAGTGTCAATGTAAAGTTATACAAAGTACTTGTGAAGGAGCTTGCTCAAACACTGGAGAGGCAGTTCTCTGGAAATGCTGAATCTCAAGCTGCAGGCATGGTGATCAAGACCATGGGATGGATAGAGTGTTGAGGTTATGAGGTGACTAGGCTTTCAGGCTTTTATAAGCACACTGATTATGCTGTGTTACTACACTGAATATCGTGATTTGTTGTTTTAATGCTCCCTTCTGGTTTTATGCCTTATTGCAGTTGATTCTCCATGCTATATATACATTCAATGCCAGTGTTGTTTTGGTTTTGGGTCAAGTAAGTGGCTTTTCTTTCAAGGTTTATTGTTTTGTTTACCAACAAGAAGTAAGTTCAGTCTGCAATCTTTTTGTCAGACATCTCTGTTGTGTTTTTTTTTCCTACTTGTGATACATAAAACTCAAACTTTGAAATAGATTGCAGCCGTACTAGGTTTCATATGGTTCATTGAGAAGCTTCTGATGTTCAAATTAACCAGTGAATTAAAGTCCAGTCAAACCTTTGTTTACTGATTTTTTTTCCTTCAGTGCTGCAATATCATGAGTTTGACAGTTGAAAATGCAGTTTGTAAGCATCTGATTAGAATTTCCAGATTTATCTGGACATAAGGAAAATGAGAGTTGAAAAATCTGGTGAATTGGACTGCAAATTTTAGTATGTTGACCAAATTTATGGATAAATGTCTTGGAGAACCCGACTCCCTCTTATGCAACAGAGGTGATCTTATGGTGGCCATTGTTGCCCGTGGCATGGGAACTGGCTCCAAAGTCTACATTTTTACCTGGATAAGGGGTGACTCTATTAGGTTTTAGCTATTGAATAGAGATTATTCTAATTTCTTGTTGTACTTGCTTGTGCTATCCCAAAGGTACTTGGCCCATACTGTTCAGCAAAAATACGTTGTTAGTAATTTTTCAAAATGCTTAATTTCAATATATGTAGCATCTCTTCAATATTTGTTTACAAATTTTTACATTTTGGTTTCCCCAGCTTAAACCTTTTTACATTTTATTTGGGACCTGATAATAATCCCTCTTGATTCATTTTCAGACTGAAGAGGATGGTTTTTAGTAAAGGCTTTGTTGATGGTGGTATGTTTGTATGCTATCTAAAATAAAATCTGCAGGAAAAACTGTGCAGCATGCTTTGAGATTTGCTAAAGAACAAACGTAATGTGTATGTTGTGAAACTCCAAAAGTCGGGTGGTGTTGCATCGAGGGGAGCAAAATATCGCCAAAGTTTAGTGATGCATTGTGAGGGAAATGTTATTGTAGCATTTACACTAAGTTTCTTCTATGCGTGACTATTACGTGTGATGAATTCATGTTTTTGAGTTTGATGGTGCAACATCCCATGAGAACATGAATTTTGCAAAAATGGTCCATTTAGAAAAGAGGGGGAAAAGTGTTATAATAAGGGTCTTGAAGAAATTGATTAATTGGATGATTAATTTCATTCAAATCCATTCAAGTCTAACTGTTTTAGACAACTAGAAAGCTAGTTTGCAATGTGCTTATCGTGCATTTATAGAAAATATCTAGCTGCTTTATCTAAGATTCTCCAGTTTGAAACTTTTAAATGATAGAATTAATTCTTCTTTTAGATATTTGTTTCCTTTGATTTTCAACCCCATGCTTAAGCCAAACCTTGTTCATATATCTGCCTTTTCACTGTCATTTTGTGGTATTTAATCTCAGTTCATGGTGTATACACTAATTGATCCTTTCATGTCTACTTGATGGGGCAATCCTGTCTGCCCCCTTCAATCTATCAAAAACATCTTCTTCATTAAAGTATGCTATCTTTTGAGCATTTTTTTTTTGCTGGTATTATATCGGGATGAGAAGGCTAGTTTTCATGGTGCATACATAAATTGATCCTTTCTTGTCTACTTGATGGGGCAATCCTGTCTGCCCCCTTCAATCTATCAAAAATATATTCTTCATTAAAGTATGCTATCTTTTGAGCATTTTTTTGCTGGTATTAGCTCGAGATGAGAAGGCTAGTTGATGCTGGTGTTGTTTCTTCCTTCCAGGAATACTTTTATGGCCTTGCAAATGACCTTGCACCATACTCCAATATTTCAAATTTCAGTGATTTAGTTGTCTATCGTATTGGTGGTGGACCGCAAGCACCACGTTCAGCTTTGCCAGTCGGCGCAGAGCCTGCTGCAGATCCTTTGAGACTGGTTCGCGTGAATGTCAATAGGGATATGCTCCATGTAGTTCTCGCTGTTTCTTTTGCTAAAGAACCTGATCAAATTATTTCAAGGTAAGTTCACTACACTTGAAATTTCCAACAACCCTCTATGTTCTGCACTTCGACTAACCTGTTTTTTTTGAAGTAGACGAGAAACCTTTTATTTGGGGGATAGATTTGAAGTGGATGACAACCAAACAATAAGAATGTAGCGATGTTATGAAAGAGGCCTAAAATTGACATTACACTTGTTAAATGACCAACTCTCCTTGCGTGATTTGTGCGATACGAATATCATGCTTCAACACTCACATGCACACAATTGCCACCCACGCACGCGAGAGTCGTGTACCCATTATGAACTTTCAAATAAACATGAGAATTCAACCGCAATGGCAGTGACTGAACCCGACCTCTCATTAAACCACAAGCCTGACACTACGTTAACGACCACCTCCTAAAAGTTCAAGTCAGATTCGCCACATCAATATCACGCTTAACAACACCAGAACAAATGAAGCTCAATTGTACCTAGCATTAGCTCGCAAAATTTGATGACCGTGAATGCTACACGAACCGACACAATTCTTCACAGGCTGCCAAATAGTGATATCCGCCAAGCCGGCCAAATTTCACTGATTCTCGCATTTAATCGCCAATAAACGGTTATATTCATGTTGATTCACATAACACGAAATTGACCCTTTAATTATTATGTTAATTAATATTTAACTTTGATTAACCCATTATATATTTTATTTGTGTTAAATATCGATTAATTAATTATAATTTATCTTAATTTAAATTACCAAATTAATAAACGGGTTACATGTGTCATAACGTGTTACCCCATTATTAATTCGGTTGTGTTTCAATTTGTTATTTCTAACCCGCTTATTATTTGTGTCGTGTTCGGACTGTCGATTACTATAGAAAACCTGTTATTGACACTCCACCTACGAACACGACTCCCAACCTACTTGGTATGCCAGAGCTCCTGCTCAACACAAGGGAATGATCCAAGCTTCCTGCCTTCTCTCTCTGCCTCCTCCCAACACCTGCTTCCCAACAAAATGTGTTTGTTGACTCTAATAATTTCGGTTTTGCAGTAATGTTGCTGGATTCATTTATGTCACTGACACGACATCCAGAGGTAGAATCAGTTTTAACCATCCATTTGGTACTTGGGCATTTGTTCTTGGAATGGCAGTTTCATTTGATCTGACGACTGATTGTAACCATAATTTACAGGGAGAAAATTACATACCTTGCACCATCGGCTGGTGAACTTCCTGGCAGATTCTTGATTGTAGGGACCTTGACATGGATTGAAACCTGAAGATTTACAACTACCTTCTTGAGTTTGTAACGAAAATCCTAGTGTAACTGTACAATTATGATCATATGGCTATAGAGATTTGCAAATTTGATCTGGTATATGAGTAGTAAGCCTTTGTAATTCAGTTGTTAAATGCGAATAACTTCTAAGTTCAGTTTTCAGTTGCTCAATTGTGTTTGCTACATAAGAATTATGAATTAAAATAAGATGAAAGTGGAGGTGAATCTTGATATGATGTAGAATGTCTGAATCATTTATGATTTTGCATTTTTATAGATGCGGTATATTTTGAGCCCAAGTGTTCCCAAACATAAGATTCAACCAAATATGATATTAATATTTTTTTCAGAATTTTTATGTTTGAAGCTGTCACAAAAAGCCAACTGATAGAAAGTTCTAATAGCCTCAAAAATGGAAAACATTTTTTCTTAATATTTTTTAGAAAAAAAATGAATTTTAATTTTTCTGTATTCTTCATTTTAGTTTTATGTTTTAATACACCTTATGCAAATATGAAAATGATTAAAAATAAAAAAAAATTATTGCTATTTAGATAAAATTTTATAATATCTATTCAACAAGAATATTGCTTTTTATGGAAGTATTATTGATGCAAAAGCTTCTCTTATTTTTAAATAATAATTATTTGACATTAAAAGTGTATGTAACAGAAAAAAGAAAAACAAAATAATGAAGAAGTATGCAAAAATACTTTCGTAAATTTAAACTTAATTGTTATTTTCCTTTATTTTTATTTCCTTATATTTTCTCTTTTCCAATTCATTGTTCAATTTTTGAGAACCAAAAATAGCCATATAAAATTTGAAAACAATTCCGATAAGCATGCGAACTTTTCATCTACATCTTATATCCTTGCTACCAATAATGCACATATTGTTGATTAATTTTCAAGTAAATTAAAATATTATATTTGTTCTATTATACCTGAAAAGCTTTAAGAAGCACTGAAATAGGGTAAAACAGAGTATCTGGTTTTTTCGGATTTTCTTTTCATACAATTCTTTGTTATAAAGGGTAAAGCTTATATACATTTGGTGTGCTTTATGTCTTGACACATCATTATGATTTTCGAAAGAAAATTAAAAAACATGAATTATTACACTGCTCAACATAATGAAAATAATATGCCTTTTGTGATACCCTCTCATTTTATTGTAGTCTTTAAATATTGAATAAAGACTTCACTTACAAGATATAACAAGCCCATACTAGTAGCATGAAAATAAGAAAACATAACTTTATTATATTATACACCTTGATAAATTATATTTCTTGATTCTTTAATTCACAGAGGGAAATGGCATAATAAGGCGACTTAGGAAATGGAATGTTGCCAAGAAGTTTGTATGATACTTGTTGCATTGTTGATCTAAATCGTGGATTGAATGGATGCATTTGAGAGCCAAAAATACCACAAAATTCATCTCTAGCAACTTGTGCATCTTCTGAAGTGAGATGCGATCCACATATCCTCAACATTATATCTTGACACGATGGTGATGATAATGAAAAGTACAGCCCTTACGCCCATCATTGTCTCTAGTGCCACCACCAAAGCCATACACGTCACACTTTTCGCCATAAACTATTAGTGAGCAGGCCTTATCGTACCAAATAAGAAACAAATATTGTTCCCATAAAAATAACAAAGTTTAATTAGTAACTGTTGATCAAGATTTAACTTACATGTATTTTTAGTTGAAGAGATATAATTCTAATTCAAATTTTTAATTGACTTGTCTTCCCAATAGAAATAAAATGTTAGACTCTTCGCTTCCTAATAAAGGACAAGCAAGTCAACTTATGCATAATAACGACGCAAATTGAAAATAAAATGTAATTATAAAATATTATTCAAAATTATCAATAAACACATGAAAAGATCTATTTCACTATAAACTACGCATAATATGGGAATTTGTTTGATGATGATTTTTCAACCTGGAATCGGGTCGGGAGCTGCGGTAAATACTGGCCGGACCTTGACAATACTAGTCGGGATGTGTTTGATCGCCTGGTCGCGCATGACCACGTAATACCGATCTCGCAAACTCTACGGAAAGACTCTCGCAAAAATGAGAAATGAAAGGGGTCGACGAGGGTTTCGCCCGTGGTCGCTCCGATGTCAAGCCGCTTTTATGAGAGAAAAGAGAGAGACCGCCAGGGCGAATGTCGCTGCATCTTTCACCGGCGGGGGTGACCTTTGCATTATTAGTGAGATATCTCTCCCATTGATGGTAATTAGGATCTACTCCTTAATGATGGGATATTTCCTATTACAAACTGTGATCGGATTTGGCATAGATATAGAAAGAGTAGCTTATTCAGATAATCTTCCTTCCTTATCGGGAGACGGATTTGACGCCGATCTAATCTTCGTCTTTCTTTCCTCATCGCGAGATTTCCAATGACTCATGAACGACATAATATTATTAGGACCATTCTATTTTCTCGCACCTATGGAGACTTCCCACAAGTGGCCTTTGGGCCAAGCCGGATCGACCTCCGGGTCGACCGGTGCTACTGAATGCCGCGCATAGAGGCCTAATGCCCCATCGAGCAAGCCTCCTTTGAATCCAACCAAGGTCGTGTTTCACTGGCCAGCCTCTTCGGGCTCGTGTGGGCTCATGAGCCTTATTTTTCAAACCTCATCGTCGCCTCTCTACCTCGCGCATCCGTGTACGCTGGCAAAGAGGGGCCGTAACGCCGCACGGTGTAATTTCCATGCGCCCGTCTAGGCTGGATTAGTTGTGGCTGGTCGCTATTTGTCTTGTGATAATGATGACTCTTCGTTTTCGCGCTATTTCTTTCCATCCCTTCGCTCCTTTTTGTTTCTTTTCGCGACATCCTCTGCCTTGTGTGCCACCGCCTGACCTTATTCGCTTAGCAAGTTCGACTTCCTTCTCTCTTAGTCTTCTCGTCTTCGAGCCTTTTGTGCGCAGTCTTTCTCTCGTTGTTTTCCTGGTCCACCGCGCTCGTTCTTTGATTTCTTTTCAGCGATAAGACGAAGTTGCTCGTTGGTCAATTTTGTTTCATTATCCACTTACCGCGGGTCCGGGCCGTTTCTTCTTCTCTTTGCGTATCGATGGTGACTTTTCGCTACACGGTTCCCGACGACTGTCGTGTCTCCGACCTGCTATTCTGAGTTGGACTTCGAGGTGCCTCGAGGCGCCTCCCTCTTCCCTCGACAAGGCAAGGAGCGACCATTAAATACCCTGGGGGGTCGGAATATCTGAGATATGCCGTTAAGCATGCTTTAACTGTGGGACCTAGCAAGGTCGGTCCTTCATATGGAGCCATCTTTCCGTGACGTTATCGCCTCCTTTCTGCATTCGGTGTGGTCCTCTCCTCGACGTTTTAACCCTATGGTCTCTCGTGCCTTGGATGGTGTGTTTCTTCGGCGGCCTTTGATACGCCTCGCTCTCGTGATCCCTTCATAAAGGGGTTTCAAAGATTTCAACTACATTCCGCCTCAACTCACACCCACTACGGGGGCATTTTAAGGTCTGGCCGGGTTTTCTTTAGGACAGGGGCCCGGTGTGTTCCCAAAGATCGCCTTGCTTTACCTTTTAGCCCGAAGGAGACATCCGAGGGCTTTCTTTATTTTTCTAGGCGCTCCGGCGCCCCTCTGGTGATTTCCGATCTTCCTTCCTCCCATAGGCTGTGGAAGGGATGCTATTTTTTCGTTAGCGACCGTAATTGAGAGTATGATCCTCTCGACAAGGACGACACTCATGCCCGGGTAGTCAGCCACCCCCGAGAATCTTTGTGAGTGCTAGTTCTGGCTGGGTTGTAACTGTGTGGTCGCCGCCCTGATTACGTGCTATCTACATATTTCTCAGCTCGACCGATCTCATGAAGATAACACCATAGCCAAGGCCAAGCCGAAAGTGTCCTCCTCGCCCTACGCTGAGTTGATTAAGTCGGGATGTTCCACCCATCGAAGTTCAAGTCCACTCGACCGCTGCTCGAGGCGTCGCCTCCTTCCACCGTAAAGTTCCTCCGCTGGGCTCTCCTCACGCTAAACCCAATTGTGGGGAAACTATCGCCCGCTTGGAGATGGTATCCCTGGCCTCGAGAAAACGAAAAACCTCGCACTCGCTGAGAAGGATAGACCGGTTTTGGTCAAAGTTCAAGTCAGGTATCGTTATCTTCCGTCCTTCATATCCATAACCAGACTGAAGCGATACCCTAGATTCGAGCTCATGGTCCCATTCCTGTCCGTCAGGCAGAGGGTCCCTCAGTGGAGCCTAGAGCCAGCTAGCGATCACACCTATTACTCCGTCTCGGAACCCGCCAACGAGCTGCTCAGCTCTCTGAGAAGCAGGGAGAGATCCTAACCCTGGGTCAAGTGAGATCGGATTCTTTTACTTCAATGCCGAGCTCATGGCGGTACGCTCGTCTATTCTTAAGGACTCTGATCTTAAGAGGTCGGTTGCGCTGCCCGTTGATGAGGCGCTAGCCCCACCCTAAGGGTCGCTCCAAGTTCCTATACCTTGCCCTTTTGACTTAAATTCCGAGATGAGCTTTCGAGCTCACATTGATGTGATTTTATGTGGATGTACAAGTGGCTACTCATTTGAAGGGTTTAGCCAGAAAGGCCAAAATAAATGAAGGTCATGCTAAAGCGGCCCGAGCTTATAAGGCGAGGGTGGCTTCCCTCACATCTGAGCGAGCTGAGCTGCGAGGTCGGATGCAACGTATGACCGAGGAAGCCGTGAAGCTCAAGTCAGATCTGAAACATACCACTTCGGCTCGTGTTCGGGCCGAGGGTAGGGAAGACGAGGCCCTAATAGCCGAGGGCTGCTGAAGGCGAGCTCGGGAGGCCCTGAGAATCGAGGTCGTGCGTAACGCACTTGATGGAGGCTAGGACTCGCTGCGCCCGCCCAAAGATGAACTTCATATGGTCAGGGACGAGCTTCTCACGTCCCAAGGCTAGCTTTGGGAGTCTAAGGAAGAGCTGCGTGCAATCAAAGATGGTCTTCGTGACAAGACGACGCTGTTGGACGAGGCTCACGCTGAGGCAATGCAGAGAAGTGCCTACTATGTTCGCTTGAATGAGGAGGTCGTTGTCATGCGGAGGATCTTCACATCAAGAACAACTTTAAAGTGGCTCAAATGAGATGAAGTTATCTAAGACCGAGGGTCGCGAGGCTTCTAATCAATGGGTTTCTGGATGGCTCGCTTTTCAGAAGAAGGTTGTTGCTGATTATTCCAACCTGGACTTTAACTTTGACCTTCCTAGTGACGAGGAGGAGGAGGGATCCTTCATCGACATCCCGGGAGAGCCTGGCACCCCGCCGAGGCCCACTCCTCTTCACCGCTTGTCCCGCTCTCCTTATTTTTCCCGATTCCGTGCTCGTCACTCTGCCGACGCCACTTTGCACTTTTCTTCTTTTTTTTTTTTGTTGGGCCTGGACCAAGACATATGTAACCTTTCTTCAATGAACATTCATTATTTCATCTTATATTTCTTTCGCTCACAGGTTTCTTCTACTGCTCGCTTGATTTGACTTTACTTCGTCTCCGCATGGTCCGGATTAAGCTCGGAAGCTGTGATGTTGAACTCTTAAATTGGTCCGTTGAGGCTCCCGCCCTCGCCCCATGGGCTGAATAGCCTCGAGCCAATCGTCTCTCGCTACGGGCCTATGAAATGGCTTCAGCCTGGCTACGTGGAATGGTTAAGCTCGCAGAGTGTCATTGCCCGCTCTACCGAGTCAGCTCGAAAGTTGGACCGAATCTCAATTACATGGCCTGCGCCGGTAGATGAACCGTCCAAGTGAGTCGGGCTTTGTCGATCGAGTTGCTTTGAGTTGAATCGAATTTAGTCGCACAGCTCATGTATCGGTCAGCTCACAACGTGAGCTACCGGGTCTGGGCCTACCGAGTTTGCTTGAGATGAACCTAATTCTTAGACCGCATGGCCAGGCCGCGGTGGATCTCGTCAAAGGAGTCATTGGCTCCATCTACGAGCTGTTCGAGCTGAATCGGCTCCTAGGCCAGCTCGCCTACGCAGTAATGGCCGAGCTCTTCAACGTGGGAGCAATCGGGTTCTCGCCAGATGACTCACAGCCGAATCACCCTGCGCCGCGTACTGTGATGAGGGATGAACCCGGCCGGGCGAGCCACCGGGCCCGCCACCGACGGCTCCGGTGCTGGAAATGACTCTGCCGCATACCGTGTAGAATCACCGAAGTCGCCACGTAGCCATTGCGTTCACACCGATTCCGTTCAGCCGAATCGGCTCCCAGCCGCCTCGCCCGCGGTGACTGTAGCTCGCCAATGCAGCCGTGCTCCTTCGGCTGATTTGCCTGAGCTGAAATGACTCCTACGCTGCATGGCCATAATCGCTGAGCCTATCAATGTGAACTCGGCGGGTAGAGCCGCTCACGCCAACAAATAAAGTATCGTATGTGTGAACCGCCAGCGCAGCTCGCCTAGCGGAATACCAGCGCAGCTCGCCTATGTGGACTGCTGGGAGGAGCTCAGTTATGCAATAACAGCGCTAGTTCGCCCTGCGGTGAACCTGGCGAGTTTGCCCGCGCAACGCGTAGAGTCGCCCAAGGTGGAACTCCGGGCATAGCCTCGCCTATGTGGAATCTGGAGAGTCAGATGCAGGAACCTATCAAAGTGAGCTGGGCTGAAAGCGCTAGGCTAAGGGCGATGTAGCCTGAGCTGATCCAATCTCGTAGCGCGGACTGGCTCCAGAGTAGACAAATCAGCCAAGTGAGCCATTGGCCCGGCACAGGGCCGAGGGCGATAGCCCGAGCTGATCTCGACCGTAGCGTGACCTATCTGCAGTAGACGAATCCCGCCAGCGGAGTTACTGGCCCGCCGCTATGGCCGAAAAGTGCGGCGAAGTGTAGCCCGAGCCGATCCGACTCGTGTAGCGACTCCGCCTGCAGGTGACGAATCCTGTCAAAGCGAAATACGGGCTTTCAGGTGTCGCGGCCGAGCGGCGATGTAACTGAGCCGACCGACCCCTCGTGCAACAGTGATCTGCATGGCAGAGCAGAGATTCAACTCAGTCAAAGATACTAGGGCTCGGCGCCGTGGCCGAGGGCGATGTAGCCATTGACTCCTGTGTAAATGCGGACCGTCCAGCAGCACGAACTCGTCAAAGTGAGCCGTCATTCGGCGCCGTGGTCGAGCCACATGTAGCCCGGAGTCGATCCGACTTAAAGAGTGTAGACGAACCTGGGCCAAAGCGAGTCATCTGAGCGCCGCGGGTCAGAGCGGCTATGTAGCCCGAAATGATCCGACTCCTCAATAAGTGGACTGGTCTGCAGTAGACGAACTCACAAAGTGAGCATTGGCCCGGCGCTGTGGTCGAGTGGCGATGTAGCCTGAGTTGATCTGACTCCTCAGGTAGCATGACCTGTCCAGAGTAGACGAACTCGTCAAAGTGAGCTGCTGGGCTCCAGGCGCTGTGGCCGAGTGGTGATGTAGCCTGAGCTGATCTGACTCCTCAGGTAGCGTGACCTGTCCAGAGTAGACGAACTCGTCAAAGTGAGCTGCCAGGCGCCATTCGACTTCTGATTTTCTTGGAAAGGTGCAAACGTCTTTAATGCTGATTTATGGAGAATTTGGAACGTTCGGGTGACTTCGAAAGTGTCGCCTTTTATAAATGACGCTTCTACGCGGGAGCGGAGCATTTAGATATCATGAAAGGCACTTAACTGTGAGATGAAGCTGAAGTCCGGGGTCATCTTCGCTGGGATCCTTCTCCCCCCCAAGATTTTGGTCTCATTCCGCCTGTTCTTCGCATGTGGAGCTAGGCTTCTCCCTAGTCTCCCTTATGGAGTCATATTCCCTAGCTCCGTGCTAGGGATGCGCTGAGAAGGCGATGCATTTCTCAAGGCCTCCTTCTCCATTTTCTCTCTGCTCTTTTCTTCTTCCTTTCTCCTTTCTCCTTCTCCTTCTTTTTCATCTTTTTTTCCACATCTCATTCTCCCCTTTTTTGTTTCTTCTGCATAAACTCCTTCCATCCCTTTTTCTTGTTTCTCCTCTTCTTCCACATCTGTTTCTCCCTCTTTCTCACAAATTCTTTCCATCCCTTTTCTTGTTTCTCCTCTTTTTCCACATCTGATTCTCCCTCTTTCTCACAAATTCTTTCCATCCCTTTTTTTCTTCTCCTCTTTTCCACTAGTCTCATTTTCCTTTTTCCTTCCTGAAGGGTTTTTTTTTTTTTTCTTTCGAGGAACCGGCGTACCGAGTGCTTTCTGCGCCGTAATCGATGACACCACCGACAGCTAAAATGTAATATGATTGAATAAAGAGAGATTTTTCCTTTTATGTCTAAGTGAGCTATCTTAATCGCATGTACTTCAGAGACATGCTCGAGCTTGTTTAAGTACGTCCTTAACAGAATAATCCAGAACGGTCGAATCTTAATCGAAAATCGATAAATCTCCATTTAAGATTACAAACCAAGGTTCACCGATAAAAACGTTTAAGATGCTCAGTGATTCCAAGCATGTCAGAAAATTCTTCCTCCCCTCCTGCTCGGGAGTCTGTGAATCGTCTGGGCCCGATGACTCGAGATATGATATAGGGCCTTCCCATTGGGGCCCAATTTCCCATGTAGCCGGATTCTTCCTCGTCGGGCACAGTTTTAAACCAAATCACCCAAAGATGTAGCCCGGCTCGACTTTTGGTCAGAAAGTACCTCGCCGTCTTTCTTGGTAGCCTTTGTGGCGCCTTTAGTACTTAATCAATGCTTTTCATCTAAGAGATCCAAATTAGACGGAGAGCCTCATTATCAGGCTCCACTACGCTAACTCTGATCCTTCGGGGACTTTAATCCAATTTCGACAGGGCTACCGCGCTGTCGAAGCCAGTTGTACCTAGTTTCTGGTTCCTCGACTCTTGTGTCGTCCCAGAGGCTCCATAGCACTCCTGGGGAGGTATTCACCACCTTTCCTTGAGATCTTCCATTTGGTCTTTAATGCGGCTTTAAGGGTTCTGATGGTGACTTCGGCCTGTCCATTAGACTGGATGTGCCGGGACGAGTAATAATTTTAATCTCCAAGCTCAAAGACAAAATCTCTAAATTCGGCTACAGTCAAACTGTTTTCCATCAAGTTCGATACTAGGCTCTTGGGATACCGTAACTCCGCATATGATGGCTCGCTACACAAAATTGCGTATTTTCTGCTCGCGGATCGCGGGCTAACGGGGCTCCTACTCACCCCATCAAGTAGAAGTAGTCTACCGCGACAATAATGAACTTCTACACCGCCTTCCCGAAAGCAAGGTCCTTAAGATGTCAAGACCCCATTGGAAGTGCCGCCTGTGATCATGTTAAGGGCTCTGATGGGAGGCATGAGATCTGCCAGCGTGTTCTCGGCAATCTTGCATTTCTTTACCAGGATCGGTTGCACTTTGAGTATTGGTGTGCCAAGAGTATCCTTGTCTCAAGACCTTTCCTGCCAAGGCTCGAGCTCCGATGTTATTTCCGCATCTCTCGTGAACTTCCCTTAGCACGTATTCAATGTTTTTTCCCGCGATACACTTGAGGATCAGTGAAGAAACCTCGCCAGGCCAGCTTCCTGATTAGTGAACCCGCGTGACTCGCCCTTATTTTACCGCCTTCGGGTCAGCCGTGCATCCGCCTAATATATAGTCCCAAATGGGGTCCATCCAACTCGGCTTGACCGACCTGGGCAACCTCCACATCACAGAGATCGATAGAGGGCTCTGCCAAGTATTCGGCTGCGTCGACCACCGAGGCTTCCAGAAGGTCGCCGCTAGTTTTGCTAAGGCGTCGCTCCTGGGAGTTCTTTGCCGACATGTTCGACTGAACCCGTACGAATTCTTTAATAAATCTCGCACCTTTTGGTGATATAGAATCATCCCCACTTTAGCCTCGTAGGTGTCTTCTATTTGTCTTACTAACACCGAGTCACATAAGACTTCGAGTCGATCAACTCAAAGTGAATGAGGCCAGATTGAGGTCCGCTTATGACACCCCATTCGACCCTCGTTGTTGTGAGGCCTGAATCCGAATCTGAGTGCGTATTTATGTCTATTCCTTCCGTGAGGTCAAGATTGACCGCCCGCTCTTTCAGGCGCTCGAAGCTCCATCTACGTAGAGTTTCAAAGGGAGGTCATTCCGCGCTGCTCGAGCCGCTCTAAGCATGTTCCGCCAGTGGTGAACTCCATGAAGAAGCCGTCTAAGACCTCGCCTTTATCGTGGTTTCAAGCCTAGACCGATGTCGGAACCCACTCACTCTATGGCCCACTTCATCAACCTTCCGGAGATTTCTGGTTTATGTAACACTTGCTTCATCGGGTATTCATTGACTTCTATGGTGAGCCCGAAGTAAGTGGCGAGCTTTCTGGGCAAATGGCACGGCCGTAATTAGTTTCTCCATCCTGGGTATCTCTCCTCCGCCCTCTCAAAGCTCTCCCGACGCAATAGTAAACCGAAAGGTTGTACTGGGCTTCTTTGTCTCTGACGAGGACAGCACTGGTCGAGAAGTCTGAAACGACCAAGTATAAGGTGAGGAGCTCCCCTTCAATAGGACTTACTAGAATTGGGGGGAGGGGGGGGTGGGGGGAGCTTAAATATGTTTTCAAGGTTGAAAATGCTTCCTCGCACTTTGTATCCCATTGAAAGGCCTTCTTCACGACTCGAAGAAAGGTCAGGCATTTATCACTCGCCTTTGACACGAACTCCGCTTATTGCAAGAATCCTTCCGTCGCCGAACTTCCTTATGCTTGATGGCTAAGGCATGTCGAAAATGTTCTTTATCTTGTCCTGGATTTGCCTCAATTCCTGCGGGTTGACTATAAAACCCAGAATTTTCCAAATGATACTCCAAAGGCACATTTAAATTGATTCGCCTATGTCGTAGTTTCTCAAGATCCGAACGCTTCTATTGTGATTGGCCATGGAGCCCAACAGGTGGATTTACCAACATGTCATCTATGTATACTTCCATAGAAAATCTAACCTGGTTCTGAAACATCCGATTCACCAACCTCTAATATGTGCATTTTGCGCTGAGCCCAAAGGCATCACACGAGGCAATAGTTCTCAATGACGAACGACGCCTCTTTCAGCCCCATTCATACCGATTTGGCTGTAACCGAGAAGGCATCCATAAAATCAAGAGTTCCATGGTTTGCGGTGGCATCTACGATGAGGTCGATTCACGGCAGAGGGAAACCATCCTTTGGGCACGCTTTGTTGATGTCGCAAAGCTCGATGCGTAGGGCCGCCATTTTCCGTTTGCCTTTGACGAGCACGACAAGTATTAGCCATTCAGTGGTATTCTACTTCCCGATCGCTCCGCGTGTAGAGTTTGTTGACTTCTTCGCGATGGCTTTTGCCTTTCTCGCACAAGCCTCTTTGTTTGATCGCTTAAAGGACGGGTCACGTCACCCTCGCGGAGTGATTACTGTAGGATCGATTCCTACCATATCTACCTGCTTCCACCCGAAGACGTCTTTGTTTTGTTTTAAAAATGGATAAGGGGGTTTTGAGGTCTTTCGGATAACTCGATCCGATATAGCGATGCTCCCGGTCGTCGCCCACACAATCCAGCTTCTGATGTTCGTCAGTGATCAATTTAACGCATGTCGAGCTCATCTAGGTATATGTTAGTCAATCGCTGCTTCATGATGTCAGTACCATTCCCTTAGCCACTCGCTAGTTCCTCGAACCATTCCTACCTGCTTACGATAGGAATTTGATCATCATGTGATATGAAGGGATGGCTTATTGCATTGAGAGAAGGTCTCATTCATAAAGAACATGTTATAAGAACATGTGTCATTCCAGAATTCCTGCTTAGTCGATTGGCATGGGGGATTCCCAATGTGAGTACCAACTCAGATTGAGCCGAGGTAATACTCTTTCCCCTGAGTGTCCCCAGGGGTGTGTTGACGGGTTTTAGTTTTTCCCTTCCGATACCCATTTTATCAAAGCCAACGCTAAGATGATATCTACGAACTCGCTGTCGACAGTACTGGCGAACCGCTTTGCCACACACCGCGCGAACTACCAAAGGGTCGCCAGCGAGGTGTCGCATCCCTCCGTGACCGTGCCAGAACGCGGATGGATGCGCCGTCACGTAGTTTATTAACGCCAATTTCATATCTCTCGCCGATTCCACGCGCGATGGGCCTTCCGAAATGAAGCCGATTCTCCTCTTGCTAATCCTCCCCGGATTAACGATTTCACCTAGTGGATTAAGTTGGTGCCGAAGTCGTCGTCACGAGCGGTGGTTACTGAGGCGGAACCTCCGGTTTCAGCCTTGACTCGATCCGATTCTCGTGGGACAAGCGCCGGAGGTATCCGCGCCAGACAAGTACTCTATTTCTCTCTTAAGCTGTATGCGCCGTCCGTGCAAAGGTCCGTGAATTCCATGGAACTCTCGCATTGAGTCGCTTCTCACACAGTAGGCTCACTTCATTCAGTCGCGATTCAGAATCGTTTCATTTCGCATTTCGCGCAGACTCCGCGGATACCGAGGCCGCCAGGGTGGTTCGCACTAACGCTGCGCCTCGAATCAAGGTGGGACCTGCACGATCTCTATGTTGCTACGCTGGGGGACCTGCTTCTCCATTCTTCTTTGGAACGTTTACCTGGGCCGCCTTGCTTCGGGTCAGTCTCGCGCTTGTCTGCCCCGCCTTTCTTCAGAATGGAAGAGCTCTCTTTCTTGAATATGAGGTCCTCTTCACCGTTAATATATTTCTCTGCTTTTGCGAGCACCTCTGCCATGCTTGTTTGGAGATTTTTGGAGATGGAAAACATTAAGTCTTTCGATTGAATCCCTAAGCCAGCCATGAACGCAGTGATCGCTAACTCTCAATGTATATCTACCTTAGGAGACCTGCATTGAATTGCTGGACATAAGACCTCGTGTTTTCTTGCGCGTCCTTGATAGTCGCTAGATGGTAACTTGGCTTTCAGACGTCCAAATCTAATGGAAGGAGAGACTAATGCAATGGATAACCTCGAATGAGGAGATTGATGACTGGTGGGAGTCTATCAACCATGCCAAGGTCGGGCCTTCGCAGTGATAGCGAAGCTCAGATCGTGACCGATCTTGATACCCATGCAACTCCATTTGATTTTTGTAGGTGTTGAGGATGATCGACGGGATCTCTAGTACCATCGAACGCTTCCACCTGTGGCATTCGAACTCACCGGAAGGGGAAGTGAGTACTCTACCAGATAAGGCATCGCTTTGTCAAATTCAAGCAGGTCCATAGTGTCGTGAGCACTGTCCCTTTCACCACCTCCTCACGGCCGAAGCCTACCGGAGGTTCAACCTCTCGCTCCTATTTAGTGTTCATGCCGAGGGATGCATGCAATTCTCCGTTCCCGCCGTGCTCTCAAGGGTCGCTCTGCCGCCTTCTTCTCCCGGGGCTGGGATGTGGTCCGCGGCCCCTGCATACCGATTCGCTTCGCCAAATATCGGGGAATACCGACATCAGGTTGTCCCCGCTGGGAGGTCATGACCTTCTTGAGTTTGTTGTGCCTCCCGGTCAGCCGGATCCTCATCTCACGAGCTGTTCCCAACTTTTCTGCCGACGCTAATCGTGAGGCGGCGTCTGCACTCGTCCCGTGTCAGTCAGACACGGACCTGGAGGTTTACCACCGCGTTGCTTGGTCGGGTCCTCAGATCCTAGGATTAACGCTTGTTCCTGCTTGTATTCCGAGTCACCATCGCAATCGAGAAATCGCCATATTTGTAAAGGAACTGCCGTTCTAGCCGTACTGCGCCAACTGATGATGCCTTTTTCAACCTAACTGGCCGAGCGTGTGGAGTTGGGCTGGCCTGGACCTGACACGACGATGGGATGTGTGCTTTACTGTCTGGCTGAAGTATGATCAGCAATACCGACAAACCTTCCTTGGCCGTAGCACTTCCGCCGCAAAACGAGAATGAAAGGGGTCGGCGAGGGAGCCAGCCTGCGGTCGCCCGATGCCTAAGCGCTTCGAGAGAAAAGAGAGAATTTAGATCGCTTAGAGGGCTTAATGCGTCGCTGCATCTTCACCCCACGGCGATCTGTATTTATAAGAGAGGCCTCCCAATCGATGGTAATTAGGATTCACTCCCATCGATGATATTTCCCATTACAAATCGCATCTGATTTGGTATAGGATATGAAGAGTAGTTTATTCGATAATCTTCCTTCCTTATCGAGATTCGATTTGATGCTGACTAATCTTCATTTCTTTCCTCACGGCGAGATTTGGCTGGACTTGCTAATGATATATTATTAAGTACTCATTCTATTTTTCAGACTCCGTGAGACTTCTCGCATAAGCGGCCTCGGGGCTAAGCGGATTGGACCTCTCTTCTGGCCTGCCCAAAGGCCGGAATACCGGGCGCAAAGAGGCCCGACGCCTCATCGCAAGCCTCCTTTGGAATTCAACCACGCCTCTATTTCAATGGGCTAAATTCTTTGGCTCGTGTGCTGTCATGAGCCTATTTTTTCAAACCAAGTTTAACATACAAATCAAATCTATTTCTTCAAGTAAGTTATTCATTATGCATAGGAAAAGTTGAGGACATAGTCAAACCACTTAGAAGATCTAAAATCTATAATAAAAATAGATGGTAAGAAATAGAATATCTTCTAAAACTTTTTTCTTTATTTCATGAATTTCTTAAAACATATAAAGAGCCAAGAAATATTTTTAAAAATGACGAAATACATCATTTACAAGCATCTCTAACACCGATATTCTCATTCCTTTTCTTTCTTTCTATAACGCATATGATAAAAATATTTAAGAGTTTCTATAATATGATCTGTAAGTTAATTAGTTTTTAGCTCTATTACAATTCTTTATTCTAAAATTTCATTTTCTTATTCACCAATTCTAGAACAAGGATACGTATGGTAGATTAAGTGAAATTTAATAAGAACAATCTACTTACCAGGTGCAATATAGCCATAGGTTCCCGCAACAAGGGTTCGATTAGACGAATCTGGATCCAATAATCTTGTTGTACCAAAATCTGATACAAAACCCTCAAGCTCTGAATTCAGGAGAATGTTATTACTTGATATGTCCCGATGAATGATTGAGGGAGTGCAATCATGATGCATGTAAGATAAGGCATGGGCCATATTTTTAACAATGTTCACTCTCTTACTCCAATCCAATTCAATGTACCCTCGCCTTTCATTACTTCAAAGATACAAAACAAAGCTCTTTCCACATGTATTATGTATATATGATGAACATGAATCGATTATGTAGACACAACTATGGAAGTTTAACAATGTTTCCGATGTTGGATTTGTTCCAACATGTGTACCTCATTCTTAAAAAACTCTGTCAAGTATGTCAGTTCTCTATTTCGATCCATGGAGTTTCTTCAATAAAGAACCACTTTTCGGTGGGCAACAGGTCTATAAACACTACCATAGCCTCCAACACCCGATGCAAAGATTCGATATCAAAATCCTTTGTTGTGAGATGATGTCTTCAAATGCAAGCTTCATCAAAGTCCCATATGGAAACAA
Source organism: Tetrastigma voinierianum (assembly GCA_016808115.1). Taxonomy (NCBI): domain Eukaryota; kingdom Viridiplantae; phylum Streptophyta; class Magnoliopsida; order Vitales; family Vitaceae; genus Tetrastigma; species Tetrastigma voinierianum. Next base: position 332,900 of record JAEQBH010001677.1, on the reverse strand, counting down.
ATTCCATTTTTTCGTCGCGACTCCGCCGAACTTTTTTCTTCCACAAACAACCAAAACCAACCCCAATATTATTAAGGTTACAAACCAAGGTGAAGTATAAAGACTTCACCGCTGGGCGCCATTTTGTGTCCTCCATCAGAAAGGAAGGTGTATGTTTCAAATGATCATTGATAACCAATCGAGCATTCAGAATCGTGGATGACAAGGTGGGACCTCACGGATAGACTATTATTGGAGAGATCTAACAATTCTAATCTCTTCAAATTTTTGAGCTGGGAAGATATCTCTCCACTGATTAAATTCTCATCAAGATACAAATAGACTAGATCCTTCATATACCCAATTCTTGGAGGGAAAGATCCATTGATTTGGTTCCTCATGGAGGCCTAATGAGTTGACTTCAAGTGGAGACAACCTATGATGAAGGGATGGAACCTGTAAGGTAATTGGTAGAGAGGTCAAGGGAGTTGAGCTCTCTAAGAGTACCTATTTGATGTGGAATGCTACTAGTTAATTGATTATCAGAAACATCAAGAAAGGTGAGTTTAGTAAGACTACCTACTTGGTGTGGGATGCTACTAGATAGTTTATTACTAGCAAGATTAAGATAGGTGAGTTTAGTAAGACTACCTATTTGGTGTGGGATACTACCGATTAGTTTATTAAAAGAAAGATCAAGATAGGTGAGTTTAGTAAGACTACCTATTTGGTGTGGGATACTACCGGTTAGTTGATTAAAAGAAAGATCAAGATGGTGGATGAAGAGTACCTATTTGGTGATCAGAAATGGCACCTGTAACTCGAACTCTATAAAGGATATATGAGGAAATGGAGGCTGGGAAGTGAAGAAAGATTTAATCTACTAAATTGATCATACAAGGATCCACTGTAAGTTTTCAGGTTTATCCCAATGACATGTCCGGCCTCATTACAAGTTATGCCCCACCAGCTACAATGATTAGAGGTAGCTGGGTTAGACCACATCCACCAATCGGAGTTGCGCAGAGCGTCAGCCTCAGCCACAACCTGCGATGAATTAGTTGAAGCAGCAGGAGCAGCAGCATGATGATGAGTCACTAACAACAGCACCACAAGTACACAAGATACCATACACTCATCCATTTTCAACAATATTTGATATTTGTCTCTCACTTCATACATTCATTCACCATTGTCGTCTCAATTTTATACCGCGACATCATGCCTAATACCATTCTTGTAGCTTACAGCAAGTCAACTAAGTTCCTTCCTCGTTTTTTTTTTCCAAAAAATAAATCAATATATCTAAATATATAAATAAATATATATATATATATATATATATAGATGATATATATATATATATATATATATATATATATATATATATACACACACAATTTCCTAAACCATGCAGCACAGACTTACAAGTCAATATTTTGGATCTATGTTTAAAATTTCAAATAACTGCATAACACAAGATCACAACCATCTCATCTACATATTCAATAATCACGACATGAAGCCAAACCACTGTAATTGCTGCTGTGACACATATTGTAGCTCAAAAAATTACCGAGATCTCTTGCTAGGCTATATATCCATTTGTTGTAATAATTTTGGTTTGCTCCATCCATGTATCTCAATTATCAATAAGAAATTTAGGATAGATAACAAATTAAGATTGAAAGTGAAGATTTTAAGATCTCATTGAAGAAGCAGGGAGAGACTTGAGAGCATGGGGAATGGAGGTTAGTTTGGGAGGTGGCGTAGGTCAACTCGGGTCAACAGATTCAGACAAGAAGTGATGATTATTAGTTAAATAAATAAATTATAAATGATATATCTACGAATTTTCTAAAGTCGTGTGGTACATGTAGAAACTTTATTAGTCAATTGTTGGATATATCTTTCAAAATTTCAAAGTAACGTGTTACTTATGCATTCAACCTTTTAATGATAAATATCTTTTTATTGCCATAGGTTTCACTTTCATCAATCTAAAAGAAAAAGCACCCAATTAGCTGAATTACAATAAGTGGAAAATTTAGGAACTCATGGGTTTACTAATGATAAATGTAAACATATTGCAATTATGTGAGGAAAGTGTTTTTCAGTGAAATGGTACATTATTGATTAATTGTAGGTCCTGTTGGTTAAGAAATATTATCAGTTGGCTAATAAAGAAAGAAAGAAAAATAGTTTAAATTCCATAAACATTTTATATAATATTTTAAAGCCACAAGTTAGGAGTAATTATTGGGTTGATAAAGATTAATGCAGCAATATTTTCTTAGAATGATAGCAAGTTAAAATATTTGTTTTATATGTATATTATATCAATTAACTGTTATGCATTCCATGAATTAAGTAGTTGAAGTCAATGCCTTTTAATAATTTTTATGAGAGTGAAAGGAGAACAAAAGTTGGAAGAGAAAGGAGAAGAAGTAGAAATTAATGAGTGTTAATTTTTAGCTTCTTAAAATCTTAATTTCAATTTAAGGATGTTTGGGAATTTTTTATTGATAACATATATGAATACATTCTAGTCTATCATAATAGTAAGAGGAAAAATTCCTATAAAAAGTTCAATTAAAAAAAATTGACAAATGGTTCTTTTAAATAACTAATATGCAAATAGAATTTATGTACATAACAATATCCAAAATTTTGATCCAAATTATTCAACAACCAAAATTAATTTCTTCCAAAATCTCTTCCAGATTTTTTTCAAAATATTCATTAACTTAGTTTTTATAATTTTATGCATGCATTTTTCTTATCAATGTCAAAGACACAGAAAATAGTTATCAATATTTCTTGATTTAAACCTTTAGTATTCCAAATAGCGTATCATTTACTCTTAATAATGCATGTAAGACTTTTAGCTACCATAAATAATACTAGATAGCATACACTCCATTTTTTCCATTTGATATTTGTGTCTATGCTGACTTTCCTGGAAGCATACCGAGTCAACCGAGTCTTCTTCGATATTCTAATTTTTTCTAAAAAAAATAAATTATGATTGATATATCAAGTCATTAAACATTCAAGCAAAGGAGGAAAAAGTTTTCTAGATCACATTGATGCATGTGTGCATTTTTTTCTAAACCATCACAGACGCATAGAAAATTTTCTAGGTTCATAATTTTTTATATGAATTTTCAAATTTTCAAACGAACGTATTATATACTTTCAATAATACAAGACTATAAATGACAAGACTTCAGAAATAATACCTTGACAATGTCTAACATCAACGGCATTACGCTACTGCCCCATGGTGAGGGTGAAGAGATGGTCGCCTCTACCCACATTTCTTCTTAAAAATATACCTTCGTGCACCAACTACCCTTAATAATTCTGCGCTTCTTAAAACCTCACTTTATAAGATTATATAGTATTTGCTTGAGCATATTTTTACAGAAGAGATTTTGTTGGACATATTTTTACAGAAGAGCGGTGATAGGAGTGTTCTAAAGTGAGCTAACTCAAAAACCCTCAAGGAATCACTGTTTAGCATTTATTTGTGCTTAACATAATAAAAAACTAAAGCAGGCTAATACACATTACAAGAAAAAAATTTATACACACAGCCTTTAGAATGCCGCCAGCCTCAAGGCCACAGCACGCCCTGCATGTGGGCACCAAAGAATAAACGTATGGGACTTTGTTGGACAGAGACAAGCCAATAGTTTTCTTGTTTATTAGTGATGTTTCAAAAGTTATTGGATTATACATGTAGCCTGGAATTTATTTTATTGTGATTTTACTGATTTCAAACATTCCATTTTTTTTTTCATTTATGTTTGTCTCCATCACGCATGCTACCACCACTTAATGAGTTTATTGCTGTCTTAGTCCAGTACTCTTCCTGGAAACAGAGCAAGTCTAATGTTCACTTTTTCAAAAGGAAAAAATGAGACAAACAAAAAAAAACAAACAAGAAACAAATTACTTTCTGATGACTACTAAGATACATAAATTTATCTTTCTAAATTTCCAAATGACTTGCAATTTTTATAATGCAATATAGGAGTCATGAAGACTCTTCCCGGAAACATAGCAGGTCAAGCAAGCCTTTCCTGGCTACACTTGTCGAACTTCTTATCAAGTCTAGATTATGGATTTTAGGTTTGCTTTTCTTTGATATATAGCCATAGCCCTATGCTTCCAAATAATATGTGCATTAATTCGAAATAGTAGTGGTTTTTTTCTTTGTTTTCTTTGAAATAGATTGAGGTTCAATAAAAATGATTATCCCTGTTTCAGGAACCTATTAGGAAGCTTTCCCCTTAATTAAAAGGCATAGAATATATGCAATCCTAGCTACTATTGATATAAAATTTAATTCGTATCTGCAAGGATGGTCCCCAAATACAAGGAGAGATTGAATCAACCATGACAAGCATACCTTGGCACTATAAGAACAAAGAGAACAAACAACTTTGAATATTATGTTAGACCAAAATTTTATTCTAGGGTTCTGTAAAAATTCCATTAAAGTATAACATTTAACACAAGTATTTTTTGATTTCGCGAAATCTTACATCATGTTTTATCAAGAGTTTATCACATTAACCCTGATCAATAAATGACGAAGAGGCCAAATCAAACTTTATTCGTTTCTATCCCTTTGCCCTTTTTTTACAATCTTTGACTATCAATGCATGATGGTAAAAATATTTCTTTTTCAAACAAACCTCATGGGCAGGGAGAGACCTTATATACATGGGTTTAAAATTTAAATTCAAACATTTAAATTTCCTCCGCTTCAATCAAGCGATGCAACCTAAACCAATTAATTATACCCTTTTATTTTATTTATTAAATCCCTTTTATCACCTGAGTCATATATAAAAAACATTTTTACATATTATTGCTTTTAATCAAATTACATTTCCTTGATTTTTCAGGTCGCATAATGAAATTGCATAAAAGGCCAACTTTGGGAATGGTATATCATTAAGAAGCTTATAGGATACTTTTTTCATTGTTGGACGAAATTGTGGATTTGAATGAATGCATTTGAGAGGTAAAAGTACTACAAAAACAAGGAGTGGCATTGGTTTCTCCGCCAACTCTTCCCAGAAATCTTATATCCTTTGCCACCGATAATGCATTAATATTACATTGTTAATTAATTTTCCAAGGAAAACTAGAATGCAATATATTTGATATGTTATACCTTTATAATTTTCTATAAACGAATATATAATGACATCATCCATAACGAAAATAATATGGCTTTTTTGTAACCTCTCTTTCTTTATTTTAGTCTTCAAATACATAACTTTATATAATATATACATCTTCAAAAAATTACATTTCGATCCTAATTCGTGGAGAAATGGCATGATAAGGTGATTTAGGAAATGGTATGTTACCGCAAAGTTTGTAGGATACTTGTCAGATTGCGACGAGATTTTGATTCGACCGATGCATTTCAGAGCCAAAAATACCATAAAAACTACATCTTTAGCAACTTTTAAGTCTTCCGGAAGTGAGAGACGTGAATCCAATACATCCCTTAACATTATATCTTGACACAATGGTGATGATAATGAGGCGATAAGTTCTCCAGGATGCTTTCCTATCATTGTCTCTAATGCCACCACTCCAAAGCTATACACATCAATTTTTTCGGTCACAATCATCGTATAGGCAAGCTCTGTAACGTACCAAATAAAAAACAGATATTGTATGTTCCCATAAAAAAACAAAGTCAAATTAGTAACCCTTGATCAAAGATTTAACTTACATGTATTTTTTAGTCTTGTTATCATTCTAATTCAAATTCAACTTGTGCATAATAATGGTATCAATTTGAAAATAAATTTAATTATAAAGTATTGTGATACAAAATTATCAATCTAACATATGACAAGATTCATTTCACTATATACTAAAATTTGACAAGATACAAAATTAATTACAAGCACTCCTAACTCTAATATTTTCTAAACCTTTTCTTTCTATGATGTACATATGATAAAATATTTTAAGAGTTTCTATAATATGATTGCGTAGCTAGAAATTAGCTTAGAATCTATGACGATTTTTCTTAGTTTCTCAATAAATCTTCATTCTTCTCTAATTCATCATTTCTCATAACAACAAAGGAAAAGGAAAGGGAAAGGAAATAGATTAAATACTAATAACGGTACATATATGTATGTAAATGAAAGTAAAAATATTTAGTAAGGGGTGAATGTAATCGACCAAAGGAGTATAGCCAGGTTCCCGCAATAACAAGGTTCCATTGAGATGAACTGGATGAAGTAGTCCGGGCAATGCCAAAATCATACAAACCCTCAAGCTCGAATTCAAGAGAATGCTATCATTGGAGCATGCCCCACGAATGATCGCTTGAGTACAATCATGACGTACGTAGATAAGGCATGAGCGACATTTTAACAATGTTCACCCTCTAATCCAATCCGTTCAATGCCTCAGCATCCTTGCTTAGCGTATTTGAAACAAGCTTCCCTTTCCATGCATGTAGAAATAAGGAACATGCACCGATTATAAACAATAACCATGAAGTTTCACAATGTTCGATGTCATTGTTCTAACATCCGTGACCTCATTCTCGAAACTTCTCAAGTGTGTTGGCTCCTATTTCAACCATGGAGTTTCTTCTACCTAAACCACTTTTCCACAGAGTGTCGCATTTATAAACAGCCACGCCTCCAACGCCTATGCAATATCTGATATCAAAATTCTTGCTGTCACATTATGCCTCTAAATGCAAGTTTCCATCAAAGTCCCATATAAAAGAAATCATTCTTTTTTGTTGCTATTGACTCGTTGAACTTTTCTTTTCTTTCCACAAACTACCAAAACAAAACCCCAATATTACGAAGGTTACAAAAACCAAGGTGAAGTATAAAGAGACTTTAACGCCAAGTGCGATTTTGTGTCCTCCGTTGCAAAGGGAAGGTGTATAAGCCTTCAAATGATCATTGTTGGATAAATCAATTGAGCATTGGCAATTGTGGATGATGAAGGGTGGGACCTTGCCTGATAAACTATTATTGGAGAGATCTAACCGTTCTAATCTCTTCAAATTTTGGAGTTCGGAAGGTATCCCTCCACTGATTGAATTACTATCAAGTTTCAAATAGACTAAATCCTTAATATACCCGATTTCTGGAGGGATGGATCCATTAATTCATTCTCTACTTCGAGGTTCACAATGAAGCAACACGTTGAGAAAGCCTATAGAAGAAGGGATGGACTCTGTGAGGTGATTCAAAGAGAGGTCAAGGTCTCGGAGCTCTCTAAGAGTACCTATTTGATGTGGAATGCCACTAGTTAATTGATTATTAGAGATATCAAGATAAGTGAGTTTAGTAAGACTACCTATTTGGTGTGGAATGCTACCAGTTAGTTGATTATAACCAAGATCAAGATGGGTGAGTTTAGTAAGAGTACCTATTTGGTGTGGGATGCCACCAGTTAGTTGATTAATGGAAAGATCAAAATAGGTGAGTTTAGTAAGACCACCTATTTGGTGTGGGATGCTACCAGATAGTTCATTACGAGAAAGATCAAGATGAGCAAGTTGAGTAAGACAACCTATTTGGTCAGAAATGGTACCGTTGATTCCAGTTCCAGAAAGGATGAGAAAATGCAGGGTAGGAAGTGAAGAAAGATTTAATTTACTAAACTGATCACCCACATATACTCGTAGGGCCTTATACCACGATATTTCGGCCTCACATGTTATGCCCAAACAACTGCAATGGTTAGAGGTAGTTGGGTCAGACCACATCGACCAACCGGAGTTGCGCAGAGCATCAGCCTCAGCCACAACCTGCGATGAATGAGTTGAATTAGCAGCAACAACATGATGAGAAAGCATCAACACCACCACCACCACAAGCACAGATACCATACATCACCATTTTTAACAATACTGACATTCATTCTACTTCATACAGCCATTCACCTTGGCTCACTTTATACTGTCACATTGTCGATGTCGCTCTTCCTGGTTATTACCGAGTCAACCGCTCGGTTTTTTTTTTTTTGAAAAATATAAAATATGAATGATATATCTATATACCCAAATTCTTAAACCATGTGGTATGTGTACAGACTTACTAGTTAATATTTTTGGATCTATCTTCAAAATTTCAAGTAACGTGTTACTTTCATTAATGTTAAGACCCTACCCTGAAAACTACTTATATTTTCAATTAAATTAATAGTTTAACATACTATTAAGACTAGATTTAGGTCTCAAGTTTTTAGGTGAGTTCACTCCCATATTCGTTACTTTGTAACCCATATAATAGATGGGTCCATAGTCGAGACGGATAGAGATTGAATAATTGGATTCCATTTAATATAGCCAAGACCAGGATAGCTTGTGGACTGATTTGATTGGTTAGCTTTAGTCAAGTCAATAAACATTTAAACAAAGGAGGAAAAAAGTTTACTAGGTCAAATAAACTTAAGCATGCATGGACATGTGCATTTTTTCAAGCCATCAGAGACGCGTAGAAATCTATAGGTTCTTATATATTTTTATTTTTTATGAATTTTCAAAATTTCAAAATAATGTATTACATACTCTCAATAATACAATAATATAAACAACAAGAATTTCATAAATAATACTCCTGGTTAATGTTCAAACACCAAAGGGTCGTAACGTGGGCACCAAAGACTAAATATATGGGACTTCATGGGATAGAGATGGGCCAATAGTTTCCTATAAGTAATTGAATATTGGGGTAGTCATACGCTGTTTCGTAATGACTGGCATCCATGAATAAAGTATCTGATGCCTTTAATAAATTTTTGAATTGTGATTTGGCTTTTTCCATTACTTTTTTAAAGAAAAACCTTTGATATGATAAATTAGCAAATACGTGAAGATTTTGTCCTTTTCTTTTCTTAATCACGCCCTTACAAATTAGTATGTAGAAAAAGCAAGATAAGGAAGTAAATTATAAAGGGCCAAATATTTTATCCATACATATTTCTACACTTTGTGAAAGACAGAAAATTTTGTTATCAACATTTCTTGATCACCTTTTAGGATTCCATATAACGTTATTTGCTCTAATAATTTAAGACCATTTAATGATAAAGAACAATCATCAAGGAATGTTGTAACATTTGTGCTTGAACCTCATTTGTTCAAATAGTAACAATATAATTGATATTGTGAATTGGTTATGAACCCCTCGAGGGATGTTTTTAATTTGTAGTACTTTTTTGTTGAGGTTGTTGGCATTTTTGTATACTTGTATACTTTGAACACTTTTGCCGTGCCTCTTTTTAATATATATTTTGTTCTTACCATTAAAAAACTTGTTATCACAAAAATCTCCATTTAGAAAATTTATGGGTCAACATTTCTCTCTTGACCTTTTAAAATTCCAAACATCAAGTATTCATTCTAATATGAGATTTAACTATATATATCACAAATTTCCAGACGTACCTTAGCTTTTTCAAGTAAATAATAAAGGATTATAAGCCATATACAAGAAACATATTATTACAACGTAAAGTGAATGAAAGTCAAAAAATATACCAAAAAAGGAAACATCAACGACCATAACCATTAGCATTATAAAATAAAATTATTAGTAGAACATTTAGCCGGTAAATAATGCTCATCACCAAGAGATGACTGTGGTGTGATCCAGATTAAAGGCGTGGACTTACTTGATAGAGGCATGCATGCCTAAAATTTTCCAAACCCATTCAATGTGTTCAAGGAAAATTTTGGAAAATTGATCAGTTATCATAAAATTTTTCCACATGGAAAATCATTTCTCTTGACCTTTAAGATTCCAAATAAAATGTTATTTACTCAATAATATAAGACTTTAGATATCTCACAAGTTTCCACGCACCTTAGTTTTTGGAAGGCAAAACAATGAAGGATTATAAGCCACAAAATATCCACCTACCATTCATCCATTTTTTCCATTTCATATTTGTCTCTGATTCATACATCCATTCAATATTGGCGTCTTACTTTATATTGTGATATTTGTGGTCTATGCCAACTCTTCCGGGAAGCATAGCAAGTCAAGCAAGTCTTCTTTGGTATTCTTTTTTAAAAGAATATTTTTAAATAAAAATAAATAAATAACATCACACAAAACAAAAACAAATAAGAAACTTGGAGCTCAGCATATTACAGCTTTTGAAACTGCTTTTTATTCTGAAAAAACAACGGTAATGCTGAAACCACCAAGAATGTGCTTGAGGCTTTTGTTGAAAACACGAAAACAATAAATTTCTGTATAATGTGTTAAAATTTTTTAAAAATTGTTATTAAAGACGGTTTTCAAAAATAGGAACCAAACATACCCTTGCTTTTTCATTATCATGTAGGATACTTGTAAACTATGGAGCCTTTGCAAGTTAGATCCATTCAGTATATAATTATCATCAAGATTCTTAATTTTCATCACTTTTTCACAATTTAACATGCTATTTATGGTTATCAATTTTAATTCCAAGTTTCAGATGGGCATATCTAAACTGAAGACTCATTTGAGGACTGAAGTTTCCATGAAGTGACCAAAAAGTAAAGCCAAGCAACAATGTAACCGATAATTATTTCATGATATCCAGCTATCAACAATTGTAGTCCAGGAAAAGGTAGGGAAATGGGGATTTTGCCCCCCTTTTGACACTCCAGTATCTAAACCCAAATCTACAAAAGAGAATATAATTAAAAAAAGTAGGAAGTTGAAATAAAGTGCTTTGTGATCCCTACTTTTTTAAAAAAGTAGAAAGATCTCCCATCTTGTAGATTTTTTTAAAAGAAAAAGAAAAAAATTAAGATAGAAAAGATGTAGAGTCAAGAGGGATTAATTTTCTTAACATTGATGAGGAAAGTTTCTTGGTAAAGGTACTTATTGTTCATCTACTAAATTTATGTCCATTATGTGACATGGAATGTTTCATGGTTTTACTAATGCTAAATATAAACATATTGTGTCAGTAAGCCCAAATTTAGTTGGTTGAAGACATTAGGTCATGCATAAGAAGAGGAGGGACCAAAGTTTCGAAACTTTTTTCAAGTAAATTATTACAATGTTGTAATCCCAGTTCACGATATGCATACTATTGACAATTGTAAGTTCAATTGTTTTTGGTTGAAGAAGTGTACCAATAATAAAGAAAATATAAAATTGTTTAAATTCAATAAATGGTTTTTATATTATTTAATTCAAAGTTACCAGTTAGAATAAATAATGTAGCAATACTTTCTGTTTTACCCGTCCATAATATATCAAATGATCTGTTACATGCATTCCTTTAATTAAATACTTCCACACTAATTTTTTGAGAGTGAAAGTAGAACAAGGGAAGAATGAGAAAAGGAGAAGAAAAAGAAATTAACGAGTGTTAAGGACCCATTTTGATAAAAACAATGTACATGGGTCACCTCTTTCTCTCTCTCTCCAAAATGTAACAGAATAATTTGCAGTATCGCTAATACAGAAACAAAAAGACATAACTTTATATCTAATATATACACCTTGAGAAATTACATTTCTTGATTCTTCAAGTCATGGAGGGAAATGGCATAACAAGGCAACTTAGGAAATGGTATGTTACCAAGAAGTTTGTATGATACTTGTCGCATTGTTGGACGAAATTGTGGATTTGAATGGATGCATTTGAGAGCGAAAAATACCACAAAAACTACATCTTTAGAAACTTGTGCATCTTCCGGAAGTGAGAGATGCGAATCCAATAGATCCCTAAATAACATTATATCTTGACATAACGGTGATGATAATGAGGTGATAAGTTCTCCGGGATGCTTTCCTATCATTTTCTCTAGTGTCACCACTCCGAAGCTATACACGTCACATTTTCAGTTAGTAATCACTGTAAGCAAGCTTGTGATATTCCAAAGAAGAAACAAATATTGTCTCCAATTAAAAAAAGTTTAATTAGTAACTCTTGATCAAGATTTAACTTACATGAATTTTTAGTTGAAGTGCTATCATGGTAATTCAAATTTTTTTAATGACTTTGTCCTCCCAATAAAAATTACCAAAATGTTTTGGACACTTCAACCTCCCTGATTAAAGGTTTGGCATGATGCTATAGCAGCTGAGTTGCTTTGGCAACCAACAAAACTTGGTCAATTTATGTCTCTTCCCTCCCAAGGAAAAATTCTAGTTGGCCAAAGTAGAATTATAAAATCAAACTTCAAGTGGATGGGACTGTGGAACGCCATAGGGCACGTTTAGTTGCCAAAGGTTATTCCCAACAAGGGAGTATAGAATTTTTGGACACTTTTTCTCCTGTTGCAAACCTTGCAACTGTCAAAGTTTTGTTCTCTTTGGCTGCTGCTTTAATTCTCTGGTCACTTACTCAATTGTGTCATTAATGCTTATAATGACCTTACCGAGGAAGTATATATGACTATTCCTCATAGATATGCTTGTTGAAAGGGGGAGATTCTACCTTCTAATGATGTCTGTCAACTTCACAAATCCATCTATGGCTTGAATTAAGGGTCTCTACAATGGTTTCATAAGTTTTCAAGTGCATTAATCGCCATTGGATTTACACAATCAGCCAGTGATCATTCCTTGTTCACCAAGTAGCTGGGCAATTTCTTTTGGCTCTCTTAGATATGTTGGATACATCATAATTGCTAGTAATCATACAGCCGCTATCGAGGATCCAAGACTAATTCTTAGTTTGTCACTGTGAAAATTTGATTGGAACTTTGTTTTCGATACGGACATTTGGGATGTAAACCAGCATCTATTCCAATGGAGGCAAATCTGAAATTGACAAAAGATGGTGGAGACCTACTTGATGTTGCTAGCACATATAGAAGGTTAATTGGCTGGTTACTCTTATCTCACAATTACTCGACCTGATCTCACTTATGTTGTTAATAGATTGAGTCAATTCTGGCAGCCCTCATTCAACTCATCTCTTCAGGCAGCTCTTCAAAATTTTGCAGTACATCAAGAAGGCACCTGTTCAAGGACCTTTTCTTCCCATCAAATTGCAAATTCAGCTCAAAGCCTTTGCTGATTCGGATTGGGCAGCTTGTCCCGAAACACGGCAATCCATTTCAGGTTTTTGAGTATTCCTTGGCTCTTCACTCATTTCTTGGAAATCCAAAAAGCAGTTTGTTGTCTCTCGTTCTTCAACTAAAGCAGAGTATCGTGCTATGGTAAACACAACACAACTTGTGAAATTTTGTGGTTACTTTCACTGGTGAAAGATTTCAGGATTACACATCTGAGGTCCAGCTCTTTTATTTTGTGATAACCAAGCTATTGTAGCTGATCCTGTATATCATGAGCGGACGAAGCATATCGAGATAGACTGTCATATTATGCGGGAAAATAAGCAAGCTGGTTTCTTAAAAGCTCTTCATGTTACAACTCACAATCAACTGGCATACATCTTCACCAAGGCTTTACATCCTACTCAGTTTCATACTCTTTTGAGCAAGATGGGAGTTCATAACCTTTATACTCCATCTTTAGGGGAGTGTTACAAATATATTTGGTTGTAATATTCTAGAATCAGGTTGTTAGAATAAATGTGTTGAGGTGTATGTACCGACAAAAATTGGTTATGGTTTTTGCTGGGTACATTCATCTCCTTATGTATTCCGTTTCTTGACCATGAAGAAAGATGAGAAAAGGTGTATGTACCCACTATTACTTTACATCTTCCTCCACATTCCAGACATGGCACGAACCTTCGTTGCCTACCTACTCCTCTCTCCACCTTCGTTGAGTTCAGCAGTTTTCCCAATTGTCCCATCGACACCCCCACGTAACTTCTCTGGCATCCCACGTACATCACCTATCACCTGCAGAGCATGTTCATTCATATGCAGGACTCCAAGATCAACACAAGACATTTTCTCGGCGCTGCACTAAAAAGAGTAAGTGAGAATCGGGCTGGTCAGTAAGTCAATGATATATATGCTACTACAACCCTAAACCCAACAATATCGAGTGAAGAGTTGAGTGTTTATACCTTCCCTTTATGAACAGCCTCGGCACACCCGCTCCTACTCCATCTCCCAACAGCTCCCTCAGCTAGTTCAGGAACTCCCCGTGCACCTAGTTATTCTTAATGACAGAAATGATATCTCATATTTTCATTTGTCAAGGATTGATCAAAAGGATAGATTTGAGTCAAGTGATTAACTTCTAATTGTTATCCTAGTCAACTTATAATTTCCATAACAGGATGAGCTTTCACTTTCCTTTGGACCAAGCACCATCCTCTTTGATGAGAGAAGTAAACCTTTATGATCTACTATTAACATTTATTTCTATATATTTCTTAAATTTTTTACCTTAGTTTTCCCCCATCATAAAAGAAATAAATAAATTTAAAATATATAAATTTCTAATATAATTTAACTACATTTATCTCTTTCATTATATTTTTATAATTATAATAAAATGGCAAAATAACAAGAACATATTCTTAAATATTTTTTTTTTCTTTTCCTTAATAATTTTAGAGAACCAACAAACATATATAGTATAAATTAAACCAAAAAAATCCATACATGCATAAACTTACATATCTCCATATATGAGACAAAAAGGAATTAATCAAGCTCTCAAAGACCCTCATTCGGTTAAAGTGGTAAATAGTGGAAAATGGTTACAAGAGATCCAGGTTCGAATATTTGTAAAAACAAGTACTACATCGTAACATACAACGAATGTGATATAAAATAAAATAAAAACTTTCATGCCATGGAATTGAATCTATCAACCTATTATTTTATTTTCTTATATACATTTGGGCCTCACTTCAATGCCTTCAATAATCAGTCCCCCTTTCAAATGCTGACCCTTCACCTCCCTCAAGCTCATCTTCACTTCCTCATCACCTTGATCACCATTAAAGAAGTCTCCAAGCTCAATCTCCATCCACCCATCTCCTCTCTCACATGGAACTCTTCCATCACCTTCAATCACTCTTGACTTCAACATCTCTATGCGGTTCCCATAAAACAACCTCTCCATCTCCTTCTTCTTGCTGTCTCCACAGCTCAAATATGCAGTCCCATTACAAACTTGAGTTCTATTGGAGACCTCTACTGATATCTCTGATGGAATCAGGTCAAGACCAAATGCATTATTGAGATTTTCTATTATGAGATATACACCATATTTTTGTGTTTGGTGAGAGCATTTGAGTTCTTATCTTCCCATCGATTTCAACCTGGGCATTGTTTTGAGTTCAGCCACTTAGAGAACCTGTGGGTAGAAAATTACAAGGCTTTAAATTCTTCCATGTGGGGGTGGAGCCAAAAGGCAGGAGAACTAGGGCTGGACCAGTTAGCTGGGCTGGCACCATATACTTCATAACTAGGAAACATGTTTGATTGGAAATTGTATCAAAATTGACTTCTAAAGAAAAGAAAAAATTTGCTAAAAACCTCAAACAATTCAAAATTGAAAATCTAACTTTTCTTGTATTTTTTCAAAACAACTGAAAAAATGTTTTTTTCTTTATAATACTTCATCTTTTAAAAAATCAAATTTGTTAATTTTATAAGAAAACTATGAAGACATTTTTACTTCTAAGTGAGGTTAAAATTCTGATAAAGAATTAGGTTTATGAAATTTAGTTTTGAAAGGATCTTTTAATCCAAAACACCAAAAAAAATATGAGAAAAGTATGTATTGATTTGAAAATAAAGACAAGAAAGATATGAAGAATGAGAAATATATGGTAAAAAACATTTTAAGAAAAAATAATTAGCTTTTAAGTTACCATAAATAATCAGAATACTATTTTTTTAATCACTATTTAAGATTTATAATTAGTTAAGATAACATATAAGGTGATTAAGATACTAACTCTACTTAAAGTTAATTAGTTTTCTATGACATATTCTACCATTGTTTTAAAATGGGTAGAATGATACATGCTTTTCCCGAAATTGAGGGAAAGACTAACCTTGATTCAGGGGTAGATCTCCAACTCCAATATATGGGGTCATCGGCCCATGCAATGGACAAGTCTCTTGCAGAAAGTATATAGGATTTTTTGCCACTCCACTTGTCTAATTTGAAGCTCTGCATGATAGTGATCATAAATGACTATGTCAACTTTACTTTTCTTTAGAGAGAGAGAGAAGAGAGAGAGAGAGAGAGGAGGGGGGAAGGAAAGAAAAGTTCAGATTATGGAGCCAACCTTGTTGCCACCGTCAATGAGATTGGGAGAACACAAGCCCAGAAACAGCTCCTTCCTTGAAGAAAACATCATGGGCTGAACCAGTCTGGACAGGATATGGCGATAATCCGCCGGCAAGAACCTCTCCCACACCACATCAGACTCCGCCGCCGCTCGAAACATAGGACTGACCATTGAAGATTTGCATGCTTCAGTGGGAGATGTGAAGGAGAGAATTGTGGAAACACAGCCTTCTGGCAGCTTGTTGAAGCCCTCACCCTCCATTCTAGCCATACGACCTTCAAAGAGACATAGCATCCTTATTTATAATGAGAGAGAGAGAGAGAGAGAGAGAGAGAGAGAGAGAGGATTAAGAAAGAAATCGATCCTAAACATGAAGGGAAGGAACTGGGAAGTACCTTAAACAAATACTTGGGTGCTATCAAGTGGGTTTTTTTTTCAGATAAAAGGGTCAAGTTTCAACGCCGATCAAGTTGTTAATTAAAATATATTTATGGAATTTAGAAAAAGGTGATATAATCTATGAAATGATTGACCAAATTTGTGGGTCAACTTCATTTTAAAATCTTTTCCTATTGTTAACATTATCTTTTCCAATTCAAACAAATACTTAGGTTCAGTCAAGTGGGTCTTTTTTGGGGATAATTAGGGTGGATTCGAATTAATTTATTAATTAAAATAAATTTATGGAATTTGAAAAAGGAAATGATTTGAATAGATACTACTCCAGTTCTATAAAAACCATGATTTGATTTTGTCTCTCTTTGTTTTATTGTATTAACTCAATTTATTAACCTATTCAAGTTGATTTTTTTTTATTTTATATAATTATGTCTAATAAAGAAAGTAATGTTGTCAAAAAACAAAGAAATTGGAACGAATTGCAGTATAACCCCTTATGAAAGTCATAGGCCACAGCTGCCGTCAATGGTCATAAATCGACGTGGAACATTAGAGTTTACTCCTCACGATGCACGTGCTGTCGTGTTCGGCTCCTTAGCAAGTCAAGGCATTTCTGGATCTCATGGCCGTAAAACGTATATATTGAAGCCTTGAGGCATTTACCCCATGAGATTACAAAGCCTCACAAATTGGTTCTAATAACAATTAAAATTGGGTTGACGCTTCCGGCCCTCCGACCTAGCGCCCCGATGCTGGTAGGCGATTACGCTATCCCACATCGAAACACAAATGACAATGATTAGCTTATAAATACGGAGTTTCATCTTATAGTTCTACCGGACATAAGATCCAAAATCACTTAACATCGATATCGTGAGCCAAGCTTATCAATGTTCCCCACCCATCTAGTTAAATCCATATCACTTTCGTCCCCTTCCAACCCAAGACCAACATACAATAAGATATTTGATTATCTCACATCTAAGCATGAGCTGATTGAGAATGAATATAACTTACTTATCTTATTTAACCATATAAATATTATTTACTTTAAGTCTAAAAAGTTTTCATAGTTTTAAAACATGTCTACAAAATGAATCCATATTTATATAGTACTAAAATCTTTATTCCCTATTGAATATGGGATATGACACAGCTTGTGTCAGGCTAGTCTATATTGTTGTGCCTTGACGTATCGATCCTGTGTTAGGCCATAATACACTACCTTTTAATCCACGACCTTGACCCTGATGCCTTGGCCTTGCCCCATGACAGGCTAAGCTAGATTACTTGTGCCTATAATGAGCGCCTTGATGCCTCGGTCCCGTACTAGACCAGACCCCACAGCGAACCAAAAAATTGAACGAATTGCACTATGACTCCTTGATGACAGTGATAGGCCACAGCCGGCGTCAAATAATTGAAATTGTGAAGGCTAGAAAATAAAGGAGATGAACGTGGTGGCGGTGGGGGTGATGCCGACATCTACTCTTTGCTGATATTCATATATTAAATAATTTACTAATTTTAAGTTCATTTTTATCTTTTTAATTTTTATTTCATTTTTGTTTTTTTGTTTTTCCTTTCATTTTGCTTTAGGTTTTTTCAACAATAAAATTCAGTATTAAACAAATTTAATACTCTCCCTCGTTTGCATTGTCTTTTTCTTTTAACAAATTAACTTCGGGTTCTTGTATCAACATTAAAAAATGTTGTAACTCATAAAAACTGTCATAGTTACAATTTTTTTTTTTTTTATTTGCATCAAATTATCACTAAGAATTGATTTGTAATTATTTTCAGGAACAATTTTATGTTCTCCAAAACTAAAAATTAAAAGATACATATTTAAGAGAATTATAAAATATTTTTTTGTTTTAAGAATGCAAGACGTCAAGACTTAGATAATATTAGCTACTGTTTTCACTCATTTTCTTAGCTAACTATTTTATCAAAAAAAAATTGATACATATATCTAGAATAATTAAAAATTAAAATTCAAACTAAAATTATTTTCAATACATATTTAAAATAATTTAAAACATCTGAAGCTTCTAAATAGAGTTTTGTTCGTGATTCCAAAAACTATTATCCAGAATTAGATTTAAAAATAGTGATTGTGATTTTCTAAAATTTATATAATAAAAAACTACTTTCTTAAGTTAAATTTAATTAAATTTTCTTTAATAAAAATAATTCCAATTATAAATTGAAAAATCATTTAAAAAGAATATGAAAGTGTCAAAACTTTGCATGTTATGGTAAAATTAAATATGCTAAATAATTCTTGAATTGAAGGAAGCACTTACAAAATTAAATTGGAGGTGAGGATTGTCAAAACATTTTGGTCAACATCCTTAAATACGAGAAAGTGCTTCAATTTCGTTGTCATCTCAAGAATGGGCTTGTGGATATTTGGACTCTGACTTCAATTCTGAAATAAAACCTTTGACTTTATATATATATATATACTATTTTTATTTTTATTTTCTGTTGATAAGTCTTTATTCATGTTTTTTATTTTCCTAACAAATGTTTATGTCAAACTTGTATAAATTGCTCACTATATATCATTTGTACCACATAAGAAAAGAACAAATAAAGAAGTGCAAACGCAGGCCAAATTCCCAAGAAGATCACAAGAAGACACCATGGTAGATGTCACACTCATTTAGCACAAGGAATTTTCTCCTTTTGGATTCCTTTACAGTGTCTATCAAAAAGCAACGATAAAGAACTTGGTTTTTACAGTTAAACCAATCCCAACCAGATTGCAACAAAACTATCAAGTGCACTTAACACTTCAACATACAGCAGCTTTATTATGTAAATTGGTGCACACTCTAACCCCATCAAAGCTTGTAGATCAGATCCTTTTATAGACTTTGGTGTCTCTTCCCAATCTTGGTGTGACTCTTCTCAACGTAAGTCAATTCCCTCCTCAGCCGAATTCAAATCAGTTTCCCATATTCAAAATCTAAATTAATTAATAATGTTTGAATTTGAAATCTGGCTCTCATTTTCAAATTCAAACTCACAACTGTTTGCAACAAGTGCATGTCCACTATCTACTACCATGCACCTCATGTGGGTCTACCATATCTTACCATGCACCACCATGGTTTGCCTTGTTTCATTAGGTGCCCTCATAGGTTTAAGGCATACTCTTTGGGATCCACAATACCTGTGCATCCGATGTGAATGTGTTAGACTTGTTTATTCTAATTCGACACCCACACGAATGCATCGTACAAGTGAAGAATACACCCAACTCGTCGCACGATTGATCAAGATAAGCAGCATGTTCGAATGCAATAATTTTTTTATATATAACATGACAAGCCGTTTCATAAAAGAAAACCCAATCTTTATGTTGTTTAAACCCATTTATACAATTTTTCAAAACTTAAGTAATATTATTAGTTAATTCCAATGTTCACTGTTTATGTTTACTTCTAAAAAGGTGTTATGATTGAACTTCATTTATAACAATATTTTTAGACTTAAATGTTATTAGTTTCTTCCAATATCTTAACTATAAGATTACTTTTTTTTTTTTGTGAATTCTCATTCATTATGCTATAATATTATAATTTGTTAGCGATATTTATAAAGTAATATCATGCCAAAATTATTGTTATTTTTAAATAATAATGAATTAATTAATTAAAAAATATCAACTCATGACTTTGAAATGCATCTTCTTCATGCATTTCTGGTTAAGATTTTATGTCAATTTAAGTATTAGCTTGCAATAAAAGTATAAATAAGGCACTCACTCAAACAAATTCTATCATATATGTGATATGCTGAGAAACATAATTCAGATTAAAATTTGATTAAATTAAAATTAAACAACAATTTAGCTGTTGAATGATATAAAAACATTTTTTTTAATGAAATTTGAAATACTCGCTTCATTAATTTTATTTGCTTTCTTAATAAAGATATCGCTAAAAACATATTTTTTCAATGTCTAATCTCTTCTAATTTTTTTGCAAATATATGGAAAGCTTTAATCGGGTATTATTACCAATTTCCTTTTAATGTAAATAAATGGAACCAGACATTAAAACACAAACAATTAAATACTAATTTATTAATAACTTGTCCCACAAATTATTCAATATCTAATTTATTGAAGTTTTTCAACGATATAAACGAGTGTCGGCTTTGAATATTAGAGTTTACTCTCAAATATTTGAATTTGTGAAGGCTGGACGCCAGAGGAGATGAACGAAGTCCATGCAAGTGGTGGGGTGGGGTACTTGAGCTATATAGGATATCTTTTAATTGATTTTTTTAATATTTGATTTCATCCTTAAGATAAAAAAATCAAATATAATCTAACTTTATAAAAAATTAACATATTTAATTTTTTTTAATCTATATAGGATAAAAAAACAAATAAAATGAGTTTGAATAAACATATAAAATTAATTTATTAAATTTAAACTTATTTTTTTATTTTTCTTCGAATTTTCTTTTATTCTATTTTTCCTCTGTATTTTTTTAGTTAGTATTTTATGGGTTCTAACAAAGCCTTATGAAAGATTAATGTATTAAGTTTATTAATTTTAAACTTATTTTTATCTTTTTAATTTATATTTGATTTTTTTTATTTCTTTTCATTTTGCTTTAAGCTATGTTTGGTTCCCAAAAGTACAAAGAAAAAAAATGAAAAAAAATTATTTTCTCATTTTGGTTTGTTCTATAATTTTTTTTAAGAAGTTCAAATATAATTAAAATTAATTAGAGATTTATATATTTTAAAACTATTTAATTTTTAATATTGATGAGTTAAAATAAAATAAATTCTATGAGTTTGAAGGTACAAATAAAAATAATTTATTGATTTATAACACTATTTTTAGTTTCCTTCAATTTTTATTTCCTTCTAATTTTTCTCTTTATTTACTTTTTCTTGTATTTTCCTTCAAATTTTCCAAAATCAAAACATAATCTTAGGTTGTGTTTAGTTCTCGAAATATTCTAAGGAAAGAAAAAATGTAAGGAAATTTTTTTCATATTTGATTATTCTAATAAAAATTTTAAAGAAAATAAAATAAATAGAGTTTTAGAAACTTTCAAATTCTTACCATCTAATTATCTCTATATTGAAGACTTAAAATGAATAGAATTGGTTTGAAGTAGTAAATAGAAATAACATGTGACCTCTATTTTCCAAAAAACGTTTTCTTTAATTCCTCTTTTCCTTTATATTTTTTTCATTTGTATTTTTCTTCACATTTTTCGGGAACTAAACATAACATTAGCCTTTTTCAACAATAAAATACAGTACTAAACAAATTTAATACCCTCCCTTGTTTGAATCGATTTTTTCTTTTAAAAATTAACTAAAGGTTTTCTTGTATCAACATTAAAAAAAATGTTCTAACACATAAATGTTAGATTAAATACACAAGAATAAACACATAGATGTGATTTTATTATCATATAATCTCAACATGAATAAAACCACATAACCTTAATCACGATACTAATCAAAGATCAAATAAGCCTAATATCAGTACATACCAATCCATCGGTACTGGTACAACGCAGCAATAAAAGCCTCACTCAAGTATGGAGGCTGGGGGTTCGGTTTTCTGACAAAACCTAAAGAACGATACTGCCTTCTCAATGGCCAGATAACGTGTCGTAGGTTTTAAACCGTGACTACCAAATTATTTAATCGTCTTTGCATCGTTATTTCCAACCCATCAAAACAACAACATTATGGCAAAACAGGAAACCACATTAATTCTATATTTTATAATTAATGAAACACCATAATTATTTACGCGAACCCTAATTCAACCCGAATATCACTAACTTTATCTAAGCATCGAATAAACATCACAATCATAAACCAAATTTATCACTCTGTCACCCACTAAAAGGAAATCTAACAATCTCCCACTGGGCTACAAGGCACTAATATGTATACGACAATACTAAAGCTTATACAAGAAATATACACTCGTCCAATCACAAAAATACTTTAAACAATCCGTCCATTAATTGTACTAGAATGGGATCAAAGCGCCTTTTATTACATTCATGCAGAATGACCTATCTTTGTCAACAAACAAAGACAATCACCTATTATTGTGATCAAATATATAGCGTGTGGCTTGAAGATTTACATAAAATGATCTATAGTATGCCTATCTCCAAAAAGGTCCTCCTTGCGACTCAAATGAGTCTAGTATCATATATTTTCAAATACCACACGCTAAACAAGAAGAAAATCATGACATCACATCGTAGTAGCCTAAACATAATGATAAATGCATAAATAATCATAGTATGCATGTATTATAAATGCAAATAACTATACAAGGCCAATCACATAATTACACATAAAACCAAATGAATGCCCACTATCTTCCCATCGCCTAGACTATACACCTATCTCGGAGCAACATGCTCATGAAACACCCAGTGGCAAGCCTTAAGGAGTGGGTCCCGCAATCACGGAGTTCGTACTAATATGCTCAATCGACACTTGACCACTAACTCTTCTTTTACAACCAGAAACTTAATGTCAATGTGCTTTGATTTTGACGAACTCCTATTGCTTTTAATATAACTCGCAGCCTTATTATCACAATTAACTTAAGCAGCCAATGCCTTCAATAATCAAGTCCCGTGATAAAGTTTCGCAGCCATATTCCTTGGATTAGATGCCCGCTGTGCCAGAAATCAAACTTCCATGGTCAAGAGGCTACTGTCTCTGCTTGACACTTTTCCATGAAATAGCCCCTCCTGCCAACATGAAGATGTAGCCTGAGGTCGATTTCCTGCTATCTTAACAACATTGCTTGCTATCATAATGTCATCCACATAGAGCACCAATATAACAAACTTGCTCCCACTGAACTTAAGATATATGCAGAACTGATCAAATGTTGTTCTCCCCTTTAAACCATAAGGAAGAAATCACTCTTATCAAATTTCCTGCACTATCGACGGATGCCCGCTTTAAACCATAAATGGACTTCTTGAGTCTTACATACTAGGTGCTTTGGGTTTCGAACTCAAGTTCTCTGTTGCACTATGTATAGTTTCATCATGCCCCATTGAGGGAAAGTCAGTTCTGACGCCCATATTTGGTGTACTCAGATCACAATGAGCTATGCCATTATAATTCTAAATGAGCTCATTTAAACTGCGAAAAGGTCCCTTATAATCTATGCCTTCCTTGGGTAAAGCCCATACTCAGCGTGCCTTATATCTCTCGACATACATTGCCTTTAAATCCCGCTTGGTTTTGAATATCCATTTACAACCAATCGGCTTTACACCTTTTAGCAAATTCACTTTAGATCCAAATCCACATTATCTTTCGCACTCATTTCCCGCAGTCAATCCACTTTTCTTAATTCAAAATCGCCAGTTTGAATACGCACGTAGGATCGCCCTCCAATACTCGTATCAAACTCATGCTCCCGAAGAAAGACCGGTGAGCAGTCATCCTCAAATCGCTTTCCTCTCTAGTGGACTCACTTAATGGCACTTCAGCCAGGTCAGGTTCTCTCACTCATTTCTCGATGTGGGTTCCCCAAATCTAGGTGCGTGAGCCCAATTTGTATTGAAGCTGGGACAGAATGTCATCATTTACCACAACACTTGGCACCATAATAGAATGGGTACCGATTGTCACCAATAGCTTTAAGAGGAAGGCAGGTCAGGTTTACTACATTACTCCTCCCTTTTCAAATTCACCTCCTTAACTTGAGTGCTCCCACTATCCTCAATAAACTCGCATTACTCCAGTTCCTAAAGGAAGATCCACTGAAGGGTCATAAACTTATACCCTTTAGACCTCTCGGTATCCCACAAAATAACAAATAACACCCTTGAATCCAGCTTTTCACAGCCTATAAGGCCTGGCTTCACCGATTAACCCCGCACGCGCAGATGTCTAATACTAGCTCTACCCATCCATAACTCATAATGAGGTTTTGTTAACCTGCCACCGGGAACTTCTATTGAGTATATAAACCAGCCTTTAATGCTTCACCTCATACGAATTAGGTAGAGAAGAATGACTAATCATACTTACCATGTCTCTTAAGGTTCTATCAAGGTTTCTCACCTACACCATTTTGACTCCTAGAGCCCAAGCATGCATGTATTTGGTGCATAATACGCATTTAGAAAGGTATTTTGGCAAAAAGGCCCGGTCAAGCTGCTCACCCGACCATCATATTCACCGTGAATATTCCCCTCCTACCTGGCCGTTATTTGACTACTTTAATTTTCTTGTCAAATTTGATTTTCAACCTCACTTTGAAAATTCTTGAACACTTTGGTAGTCATGCCTTCCAGTTATTAGGCAATGCACAACACAAATCATTTATTCTATGAGTAATCATCTGGTAAATGTGAAAAGCATGCGCCCATCCTTGCCAGTCAGAGGAATGACCACATATATCCGTATGTATCACTCTAAGACGCATTACACCGATTTGCACCGTCTTTGTTAGTCATTTCCCTTTAATGCACTCCATTACTATGTCAATCTCATGTCAAGGGAATCAAGAATTCCTCGAGTTATTAGCCTTCAATCTCGTTGTTTGAAATATGTGCCATACGCCTTATGCCATAACATCAAGGATTTCATTATTTAATTTTGCGCTTGATCCAATAATGGTTGTATCTTATTATTAAATTTGTATCGATTTTGCATATTTAATTTTATATAGCTTATCAATTAGACTACTAGCCTAATAACTTTTAGAATTTTTGAAATATTTTCAAATTATTTCATTTCAAATGAACAAAGATAACCAAATTTGTCCAAACATGAAAATAATCAAATTCCGTCTTAAATGATCGCATAATAAATGTGTTTTCCAAAATTAAAATAAAACCGTAGTCTCAATATGTTCGAAATGCCCCAATAACTGTGACTTGAGCTTTCTTGCCATTTCCGATAGATGCATCTTTCTCAATTATCACTGGTAGTTTTACCGAAAAGTCTCTGATAGTGATAAATTATGTGGAGTATGGGCTCCTCGTATCTATCCACCAAGTGTCACTTCTAGCATCAAAGCCAAATTAACTTCAGAACTACCAAAGTTGTAAGACATACCTTTTCGCACGCCAAATGGGCGTGATTTGGAGCACCCTTTATGGCCATTCTTCTCAAGAAACAGAAATAGGTGATAACTGAACTCCGCTTTTATTCCTAATGCCCAGATGTCTCAAAGAACTCAAAAGCTCTTTCCTTTAGTGTCCTCTTTCTCTTCTGAGTTTTTCCCTGATCGAAGAAGTGGATGCCAGATGAGCACTTTCTATTTTCCTCTTTTCAACTCCTCCTCTTCCCGAACACACTGAAAAGTAGTTCATGTAAAGACCACTTTTCCTTTGAAAGTTATAACCTCACCTTAGTTGTGTCATAATCAGATAAAGAAGAGAGTTCAAGGCCAATTGCACGACTATGCCTTCAGGCATTTCTAACTTTAGTGCCTTAAGCCTTGCAGCAAGGTCGCTTCATCTCCCAAAATGTACTCCCCTTATGCCTCCCTTTTACCACAGGCCTCATAAAGATATTTTTGGACACCTGGTACTTAGTCTCAACTTTCTCTACACGGCATAACGATCGAGACTTCTTTAGGAAAGCCTCGCATCATTTTCTTCGATATGGAACCCTTTATTGATTCTATGATTTGTGAGCTTCATCATGCCTAGACTCACATGGTTAGACCTTTCCCATTTTCTCATATGTAATTTTCGACTCATGAGTACTCTCATTGGGTCGAGTCACAGGACTGGGCCTTAACTCCTAAATACAATGATCCCAAGTCTAAGCACCCCAATACCGTCATCACATGTTCCTTCCAATTCTCCCAATACCGTCATCACATGTTCCTTCCAATTCTTAAAATTTGAGTTGTTAAGCTTAGGAATGCTACTGAGACAAGGTAAATAGCAGATATAGCAAGATAATCGAAAATTAAACACAAATGTCATATTATCAATACACGTATATAGCTAAAGCACAAAATATATATACACATGGGGCCCCTTTAATAAGAGCTACTCAAACACAAATATCAGATTTAGTCTGACGTAAAAACAATTTGAAAACAGATTCTCAATTATAAAGCACTAACAGACAAGAGAAAGGCCAAAACATTATGCCTTCTTTTGGACCGACATAATGTTTGCATGTTAAAAACTTTATTTGTCTCACATTTAATGATTATTTACCCTACATCTCAAGATAAAATAATCATCATTCGGGGCTCTAATTACTTTAGCATAGATATAGAAAGTTCATTTATTATAAAACACTTAATTAATCAATGCAGGTTACTTTTTGGTAACATATTAATTTAAAAAATTAATTCTAAAATAACAAACATATCATACTTCATCACACAAGAAATATCTTAGATGAGAATAAATTCAATTTATTTCTCACGGGACGCCATCATGACGCTGAAGATCGTGATCCACGACGCGCCGCCCGATCGGGCTCTTCAACTCGTATGCTCGATCACGATAAGCCAATCTTGACTGATAACTTCATAAATCGGTCCGCTTTCGAAGATCCAAGTTGGGTTTTTCTCGCCTCTTTATGGGGAATAACTCGTGCTAATTTTCACATAAATCGGGGTTCGAAAATATATATATATATTTCAAAAAATTTAGTTTAGGTATTTTAGCACCAAAATATTAACTTATTAATCTAATGATCGCGATGATCCGCTCTCGATACCACTTGTTGATTAAATACACAAGAATAACACATAGATGATTTGACATCACAACAAATACGTAATAAAACCATAACCTTAATCATGCATACTTTAACTAAAGATCAAATAAGCCAACATTGTACACATACCGAATCCACTGCACTAGACAACGCAGCGAACTAAGCCTCACTCAAGCATGGAGGCTAGCTGTCTTTCGATTGTAAACCTAGCAATGATACGCTCTTCTCAACTGCAAGCAGATAACGCGCTATGTGTTTTAAAACCCAAAAATCCCGCTCAAATTACGATTTGCCCCTTAATGTTATCAATCTATCAAAACAACATTAAGCAAGAAAACAGCAAACCACACAATTCCATATTTTATAATTAATTTAAATAATTATATAATTATTTCGCGAACCTTAATTCAACTAGGAATATATCACTAACTTCACGCCATCAATGCATGCTGACAATCACGCTCCAAAATTTAACACTCACAAATCCCACTAAAATAGGGGAATCTAACAATAAAAACTATCATAATTACGATTTTTTTTATTTGCATCAAATTAACACTAAGAATTTATTGGTATTAATTATTTTTAAGAACAATTTTTAATTTTATGTTCTCCAAAACAAAAAATTAAAAAATATATATTTAAGAATTATAAGTTTTTTTTTTTAAGAATGTACAACGTTATATTTTAATATAATATTGTTTAATTGTTGTCACTAATTTTCTTATAACTATTTTGTAAAACCAAATCATACAAATACGTAGAATAATTAAAAACAAAAAACTGAAATTAAAATTATTTTCAATTCATATTTAAAAGTATTAAAAATAATTTTAAAACATTTGAAGTTTCTGAATAGAGTTTTTTCGTGATTTGAAAAAACTATTATCCAGAATTAGATTTAAAAATAATTGTTGTGATTTTCTAAAAGTAATATTATAAAAAGCTACTTTCTTAAGTTAACTGTAATTAATTTTTTTTTTAATCAAAACAATTCCAATTATAAATTGAAAAATCACTTAAAATGAATATGAAAATGTAAAAATTTTGCATGTTATGATAATATTAAAAAAGTTTAATAATTGTGGTTAAAATTTGGCTCAAGTGGTAAAGAAAGAAATGGGATGTTGTTAGTGGACAACTCGTGTTTGAATCCTTGTAAAAGGAGAGTATTACATACACTACCAAAATTTCATTGGATGTGAGAATTGTCAAAATATTTGGTGGGCATCCTTATATATGGGAAAGTGTTTCAATTTAGTTGTCATCTCAAAAAAAGTGTTTTCATGGTCGCCCACCAAGTTTGAAATCCTCAACTCTCAACAACAAACACTATATATATATATATATATATATATATATATATAAAGAGAGGTGGAGTTGTCTATTCTAATTGTGATACCACACTGCGCTGTGGGAGGGAAGAAATACAACCCACTCTGCCAATCCGTTTTTGAACTGCTAAGACCCTTTTTGAATGCTATAATTTTTTTATATATAAATATTATGATTTTTATTCAACAAAATGTTGTCGGTCTAAGAAAATGAATCCTAAAATATCTATTTTAAAATAAATAAAAATAATTTTATTGAGTAATAAATTTGATAAATTTCTGTTTAGAGATATGTTAACTTGTTTCAACTCATTTATAAATAATTTTTTGAAAAGTTAAACTTATTAGTTTCCTTCCAAAATTGTCCTCATTTTCGTATCTTCTCTTACCCGTCTCTAAAAAAAGACAGATTTTTTTTTTTTTTATTGAACCATATTTAAGACCATGTTCTCATTGCTATAATTTTTATAGGGAAAATTATGCTATAGTGTATTAATTTGATTCTATTTAAAAAAGAGTTTATGAAGATTGAAGAACCAAGGATAAGTTAATTCATTTAAAAAATAATCCTTATTAGGTGCTGTACATTTGAGAAGCACATTTTCTTTCTAAAATGCATGTTTTGCTAATTGATTGAAAACCAGAAAAAAAATAAAAATAAAAATTGAAACCCTAGATCCTTAATGAAATTGGCAACCAAATTCCTGTATTTTAAAGATCAAATTTATGTTTTTCAAAACAAAAGAGGAAAATAGTAGCTAGCTAAGGTTGTTTTGACTTAATTAAAATCGACAATTTTCAAGATTGTTCTGCTTTGTTTTTAAAATTTTCATAACTTATCATTGAATTTTTTAAAAGTTCTTACGTAGTGCTTGGAATATTTGGCTTTTTCTATTTTAAAAGTCATTTTCCATAAAAAATAGTTAAAACTCAATCATTGTCCAATAAAGTAAGAGTTAGCAATATACACTACTAGAATGACAACTTAGGGTTTGGGATTTAAGTGTCTCATCCTCAATTCTGGGCCATTTATTTTTTTCACCTCAAACTTGTTTCATTTGTACTAAATGCATGTATTTAGACGAGAAAATTCTCAAACTCTTCCCGTTTACATTTTATTTTTGTTTTTATTTTTAAATTTTAATTTTTTTATATTTGCTTTTTTTTATTTTTATTATATTAAAATTAATATTTTTTCATAAAAATAAAATATTATGAATTTTTGTATAAATTATTTATTTAAAAACATTGCACAATAATTATTATTTATATTAAAGTATAAAATAAAATAATAAAAAATATTTTTAAAATATAATCTAAGGGGGCTTATTATTATTATTTTGGATATATGGTTCATATTAGTTTCATTCGGTCCGTTTCAGCTCTAAAATCGAAAAATCTCGCCTCGAGTCACTGCAACCTCCCATCACCCGTAAAACGAAGGGCCGCTTGTCTCTTAATTCGACGAAACTTTTTTTTTTGAAGCATTAGATTTCATGAGACGAATTTAATCTGCCAAGTAAAATTGCTTCGTTATCCGATATCTGTAGAATTTTCTAAACTTCCCGAACCTCACGACAATTTATTATTTTTATTAACATTTCACGCCATTTTAAAATTTCTAATTTTCTGGTTTCATGAGAGTAACAATATTCGATTCCGTATCGATTTGAGAAAATAAACTCAAACCCATTAAAAACCCGATTAAAAATTAAATTAAACATGTGTCATTAAGAGCTAGCTGTTTTACGTGAACCTAAAATAATTGCCTGGCCATCCCTACTACCGCCTAACGTTAAAAAAACAACAACTTAATACTTAACGTTATTAAGATTATTCAAAGATGTTCTAAAAAGTTATATTCAAGATTAAGTGAAAAACAAACTACAACTTAAGCAAGTTTTTTGCTTTTTATTTTTATTTATTTATTTTTTGAAGAACATAAAATAGAGTGTTTTGGGTTGTAAAATGAAAAAGTTTGTTTTGGGTCAATTTCATTAAGGATAAGGGTAAAAAATCATTTTCTTTTCTTTATTTTTGGTTTTCAATCAAATGATAAAACAAACATTTTAGGAAGAAAATCTGCCTTCCACATATGCAACACCTATTAGGAATGATTTTTTAAATGAATTAACCTACCCTTTATTCCTCATTCTTTATAAACTTTTTTTAAAATAAAATATAGCATATTTTCTCATTTATATAAATATAACTATGATGCGGTTTCTTCAATGAAGACTATGATTCATGTTCTTCATTAAAGAATTCTGGTGATATTTATGTTGCTTCTTCAATGAAAACACCGAATCATGTTCTTTATTAAAGGAATGAATTCTGCGATATTTATGTTGCTTCTTCGATAAAGACATTGATTCATGTTCTTCTTTAATGAAATTCCAGTGATTTCTATGTTGATTTACCTTGTTTATAACAGCAATTTTAGACTTTAAATGCATAGTTTCTTCCAATATCTTAACTATGATATTACTTATATTTTTTTTTTTTTTGGTGAATTGGGCATTGTATCATACTATAAGATTATAATTTCATAGTGATATTTATATAGTAATATCATGTCAAAATTATTGTTATTTTCACATAATAATAAATTAAATAATTAAAAATATTTCGACTCATGACTTTGAAATGTATCTTCATGCATTTTAGGTTAAAATTTTAGGCACTCCTTCAAACAAATTCTATCTTATGTGTGATATGTTGAGAAACATCGTTAGGATTAAAATGTGCTTAAATTAGAATTAAGCAACAACAATTAAGTGGGTTGAAATAGACTATTATAAAAACATTATTTTTAATGAACTTGAAATAGTCTTTATCATTTTCTTTATTTATTTTCTTCATAAAGATATACATATAAAACATCTTTTTTCAATATATAGAAGCTTTAATCGGGTCTTTTACCAATTTCCCTTTTAATGCAAACAATTAAATATTAGTTTATTAATAACTTGTCCAACAAATTATTCAATATCTAATTTATAAAGTTTTTCAACAAAATAAAAAACAATTAAATATATGAAATTTTGTATTATCATCATCATCATCATAGTGATGACACTATGAATTTTGTTTTTTCGTTCTTAAAAATAAGAAATAGTAACTAATTTATATAAAGAAAAAAAGGTACTAAATAATTTTAATACCTCATTTTAAAAAATTTAATATCAATGATTAATTTTATAGTGATGTAGATACATGTCTTTTTTGGTTTTTAGTAAAAAAAAAGTAATAAATTTAAAAGCAATTAAAGATTAAGGCGTGAAGAAAAATTAGCTAACTTAAATTTTAAAATTAAAACTTAATTTTTAAGAATATGTTTATCCAAATCCACACTTTGTTTCTTGAGAAACTAAAAATCAATTTTCTCACTCTTTATAATCAAATAATTGATAAGAGAATAGAATTATATGAATGGTGAGGATTGATCTTTCATGTAGTCATTTTTAGATTTTGATCCATCTCAAATTCGTAAAATCTAATCTGAGTTGGAATTTTGGTTCGGTTGTTAGGCTGTCAAACTAAATTTACATCTTATATGTATAATGACATGGATTATCAAATTGAACAAACTATTAAGTTAATTATAAAAATCTGATAATATAATTTTAAATTTTGTATTTTTTTTTCACCAGAACATGTTTTTTATTGAATTATATTTTAATTGAATAAATGACGCAAGATTATTTTAACGGCTTCCTAAATACATAATTGTTTATTTTTAAAAAAAAAACATAATTGTTTACTAAAGTTTCTCAAAGGATGAATTTATTTCAAACTGAAATCTAAAAAAATAATATTATTAGAATTTATGTAAAATTAGTTTAATGTAAAATTACATAAGTATTCAACCAACATTATCTTAAAATTATTAAACAAAATGAACTATATTCTTATAAGGCTTTAAAAGATTATTATGATGTCAAATGCTCACTTAGAAAGTTTATAAGAACACTCACAGAAACTAGAAAATTCTAATTTTTTGAAAACGGGTAAAATGGTAATTTCGATCAAAACTGAATTTTTCTTCTAAACTCGTATTTACTCTAAACAGACTTCACCGTTGAAATCGTCTCTCACGAAATCTAGCCACTTAATACAATTTCACACTCGAGACAATTAGAATTTCACGCTTTTCGATAAGACGAAGATAAATATGACGCTGCACATGACGTCATGAGTCCAAGGAGACTAGTACCGACCGTGAAACTA
Organism: Tetrastigma voinierianum; assembly: GCA_016808115.1. Lineage (NCBI taxonomy): Eukaryota > Viridiplantae > Streptophyta > Magnoliopsida > Vitales > Vitaceae > Tetrastigma > Tetrastigma voinierianum. The sequence continues at coordinate 300,020 of JAEQBH010001677.1, read as the reverse complement.
CCAAACACGAGCCTGGGCGTAGTCATAATGACACACCAAGACGACGCCATTTGGATTTAAATCCCAAACAAAGGGATGTTTCGAATACGAATCCTAAGCCTAACAAATAAGTAGATTGACATGTGACAATGAGAGGACAAGTCTCTTGACCCCAACTCGACCCAACCGTTTGGATGGGGGAAAAGAGAGGGAAAGTAGAGAGAGAAAAGAAAGAGGAAAGAGAAAGAAAGAAAGTTTAGAGTGAAAAGCTCTCACTTTTCTCTAAATTTCTCGGCGATCGGTCCTTCAAACTCCGGGCGAAGAAGGTGTTTCGACTTCCACTGCAAGCAGCCTACGCGATACCAATTTTGTGGAGTTTCTACAACTTCGAGCGCAGGCTCTTTTCTCCTACTTTGGTTATTTTTGCTTAAAAGTCATTCAAATGGAATTGATGGTGTGAGGCCGTGAGTGCCGCCTGACGACTCTCGATCGCTCCTGACCGACGGCAGACTCGAAATGGTCCTCAGATAAGTTTCAGATGTTATTGCTCGTGTTTGAATAACATGCAAATGGTGTGCTGATACGTTATTTCTACAAGCCATCAACATTGTCAGATGTTAAATTATAATATATGCACGCTTGATATATTAACATGTGTTGTGCGAAATGACATAATGCATTTCTATACGCACTGGGCATTCTAGAATAGTAAAGGTGATCACATGACAAATAAAATCTCCAAGGCCATTCAAACAACGATTTCTTTCTAGAACTTATTAAAATAGAATTTTATCGAAATGGGTTCGTAGAATCGTGTTGGGAAATCAGCCCAACAATTCACACGGAGAGGCCCATGAATTGTTTCGAGAGTTACTCCAACAAATTCAATTCCTGAGGATTGTCCAACGTATTTATATCAGAGGATTGCCCACAATTAAAACAAATATTTTTGTTCGAAGACGATTTCATACATGGAATAAGCATGTGCGAGGAGCCGATGAGGACTTAAGACACGGATTGTGGCGACGTAGACATTCAAAGAGAATCACAATTCACTCGACGCGTATGCTTTTCCATCGACGAAGACTCAGCCAGAGTAACCCATGTAGAGATTATCACTACTGGCATTGCTCACCCCGCCAGGATCCCCTTTCGTACAGTGAGCTGCTCAAGACTATCGCCATTAAAGGTCGTTTGAGAAGAAAGCCGACATATGGCTTTGATTACGTTTTTGTGAAACATGTATGAAATATTACAATTGAAACGTGTTGTATAAGAGTGTAATTAACTCTTTAAACTATTTTAATATAATTGATTATATTTCGCGAGCATGATGTATGAGCCAATCACACATTTTACTCACGACAGTCTCATGATACGAGACTCGCTTTCGCAGTTGATCGGTCAACGGACCCTGAACGGGCGGTCTCAAAGATGCATTTAGGTTCAAGCACAATGTGTACCAAGATTCTCTTGTTCACACATTGTCAAGAATATGTCAAACTGAGCATTTAGAGAGAATGTAGTAAGTATTTAACATCGTACACCTTCCATTGAAGCACAAGGGGTGGGAGAGTGTTGTTACCTTTGTTGGTAATGAGTTTCCACCGTTCGAATCCTATCTCTATGCTGTAACCCCATTAAAGCTAGGAAATGGCTAATAAATACAAGAACATCCAACATAAATGCAAGTAGAAGAGACATAAATACTATAGATTGATGTAAACCCTAATGGAACAAGTTTAGAGATGAAACTACAAACTAAAAGACTTAAACTAAGTTTTACAAGTGATTAACTATAAGAACAAACAAAGATCTAAGCTATGCAAAATAGAAATTGCAAGAAACCCAAGAAAATGAGAGAAAACCCTAACTTAAAACTCAAAGGAAACCAAGAGGAGTCACAGGTGTTCACTCAATGCTCAAGTGGCTTAAATACCACTCCCCCAAATAGCTACATAATGAGGAGAAAAAGACGACCTCGCCTTTGCACAATATCATAATTTTAGATACACCCGCTGAATTGTTAACGGGATCGATATTTACTTTCAAGATCAAGATCTACATCCACCTGGCCTTAAATGTGCCTTGAGTAATCGGGTAATTACATATCTAGTATCTAGATCATCTTCTCCTCGCACTTTTAACAGCCAGTACCGGGTAATGGACTCTCAAAGTAATCGTACTCATCTTCCTCACACGCTTAACAAATCCTGGAAGTATCTGGTGACTAGACTTCGAAAAGTATTGGTACTCATATTCAATTTCTGCATAATTCCACTCTTTAGATGCATGAAACCTCCCGTTGGCGCATAGAACCTCAATTGATCATCCCCGCAACTTGAAAGTCCTCAATCACATTGGGGAACCATTCCTTAGGTTGAAGAGAGAGGAAGAACAAGATTTGAGTAGGCTTTGGCGAATTGCTTCGAAATTAGGCTTCGCTTGGAAGTGACAATGCGCATAAGTGCTTTCTTTAAAACATGCTGTCCTCTAAGCATCCAAAGACACTTCAAAAAGGTGCAATGAACATTGAACGACCTTCACGGGCATAAAAATAGAAAAGAAAGTCAAAAGCACCTGTTCTACACAAACTAAGGGCAAAATAAGGGGTAGAAAGGTTAAAAGCAAGTATAAACACTGTACTTATTGTGTTAGACATAAAGTATAGCATGAAACTCAACCCTTGAAATGCATTCGAGTCGGCCTCTGTAACTTTGTAGTTTTGATGGTGACTCGTAGATGGATAGGTGCTGCCAACTTATTCAACTCAAAGCTATAATGAATTCCTCATATTCCTACCTCCGTAAAACGAAAGTACAACAACCAATCGGGCCGGGTCGGGCGCCTCTGAGCGATTCATATCTCGCTTCATAGGATCGGTTAAACCCTTTTATCACTCATGTATTTTAAAAGGGCCATGGAAATGAAGAATGTGACCAAGCTTTCATGGCGATCAAATAATATCTTATCGAACCGCCAATTTTGGCTAGCCTAAAAGCAGGCGATACGCTCTATCTTTACCTAGCGGTTTCAAAAGTCTCAGTAAGTGCAACTTTGTTCAAAGAAAATGAAAACCGAAAATAGAGACCAATATTCTTCATAAGAAAATCTCTCGTCTACTGCGTAAACTCAAGATAATCTGCCTCAAACAAGCCGCGACTAAATTTCGTGTGGAAGCTTAAGAAGCTTTGGTTCTCATTTCCAAGCACCTGGCTGCTAGCAATCCAATCTCCCTTTGCGAAGCACTATACACAAGCCTGACCTATCGTGGAGGATGGTCCGGCAATCGAGCTATGAATTCGACATTCAATATAAACCCCGGCCGCACAAATGGTAGATATCGGGCAAAACTTTTCCTTTAGTAGAAAATAATATAGTGTACGCGTGATGTGTAAAATGTGTACGCCTATGTGCGCAAGTGCACGCGTCGTATCAAGTAATATAATGTACCTAGGTACAGATATCGATCCACGGGGAGAAGTGCATTGATTACTGAAATTGACCTTATAATATTATTTGGACTTAAACTCTGAATGGCTATCTAACTAATATATGGGATTAAAACTAAAGCTAAATTAACTTATGGAATTATCATAGAGACTAGGATTTGTCTCCTCGCCACTTTTGATGGATTATTAGCTAGAGGAATTACTAATCGCTTCATTAGTTACTTAGCTTTTGACTCGGTGATCGTGGCTTCACGTGATACCCTTCGAGGTGTATCCGCCATTCGCCAAGTAGGTTGCATCTTTGCCCGACCTAATTCGAAACGCCTAAATGTTCGAACCCCACTACCACACTCTAATCGAGGATATCTCTATTTATCGATGGAACCAGGTCATTCGCATCCTCGGGAGCCTTTATCTCTCGATCTCGACACAGGATCATGCCAATGTTAGCGACATTACCTCCCATATAAACTAAGGAGACAAAGCAAGATCACGTAACCATCAATAAACCGAATAATATAAATTTAAACCTTAATCCATTCAATTGTGACAGGGTTCAACAAACCCTAGAGAGAAATCTAGACATATTGAACCGAATATACGATCATTCTATAACTCATCGCCGTTATGAGAAAGAAATATAATAAAAACATCGCTTTTCCAATGATTCGAGTCAGCCGCTACTCGCTTCCGCCACCGCGATGTCCTTCTCCTCCCAATTAGGGTCCCCTTTTACTTTTATGATTGGTGAGCGTAAATCTGATGACGCCGCTACATTGGTCGCTTATCGACTTTTTCTTTCTATTGACCAAACGCTGCGATGTTGCGACGCCACGACGCCGAACGTCATGACGCTGGCACATCGCGACGCTGTCGCCATTTCTTCTCCTTCTTCTTTCCCAAATGATTCCGAAACCACCCACTTCAATTTGTAATGCATCGAGCTTCCGTAATGCCATCGGGTTATAATGCGCTTATTTAAATATAAAATCGAACTAAAAACGTGGAACGGACACGGGTATGAGATGAGTGTTTTAGGCACTCATCACACCCCCAATCTTAGTTGCTTGCTTGTCCCTAAGCAAGAAACCGACTCTAAACCCGACGCACAACAACCTAACATACTAAAATTCAACGCCATGATTGTGATGCACATGCTGCCAAAGGAAGGATCAAAATGGACCGACCCAATAAATCTTCGCCTCTTTTATTCAAATTCCCGTGAGAATCACAGGTTGTCTCGACTTTCGAAAGAATTCAGCTAAACATAGCCGATTGACAAGTGGATCAACCTCCTGGGGAGCCAATAAATTTTCCCAAAAAACCTATGTGCATTTGATACGTGGTCTCTAGCATATAACCTGGTCTAGCATTCCAAACTTGGAATTTAACTCACTATTTGGGAAGAATCTAATTACGAAGGATAAGAACGCACCTCTTTTATTCAATAATCCACTTACTCATGAAAGGCTGAAAACTAGTGCCCGTAGTTTATGAGTGTCCCGTAGCTGGATTCGCGGTAACTCCCACCTGGCCAAGTTAAGGGCACCGGGCATTCTCGCTCCCCGAATCTCACTCGAACACTCAACTAAACCTAAGGGCCCTAAGTTATGGGAGACTTCCATCCTCTGTCCCATGTAATCTGGGCAAGAAGTCAATGGTTTCTTATTGCCAGTGGCATTAAAGCCTGCGCCCTGACTGCTCGGGATTCCGAGATTATAAGCTCCCACTTATTCTATTCATACTTTTTTTTTCTCCCTTTGCTTTATTTTATTTTATTTTATTTTTTTTATGGGGCTCAACGACAATCTTTCTTTTCTGGGGCTGCCTCACTTGGTGTTTAGAAACTCCTACACTATTGACCTTAGTGTTTGTGGTTCTAGAGCCTAGGCATACCTTAGAGATCATCTGTGTGTGGGTGCGGTAGGCTAGTTAAGAATTGGTATCTTGACTACCATGGAGGTGATTCACTATGTCTCCCTACCTATCCCATATAAAATTCCCGAGCATCTAACAACCTACAGATCCTTTCTGGATGTATACTTTGTTTTTCCAACAAGATTTTGAACATGACCGAAAGATATCCTTGAATAGCAGGCATGGCATCACGCACACACTACCTAAAACAATCCTAAAACCGAAACAAACTAAACCGGAACCCTCAAGAAATAGAAACAGAAAATAACCCCATAAATAGACAAACGCGTAATTTATACATCACGAGAATCAAAGCACAAAGGATCCGTGATGCAGAGCTCTACGATGGCTACATTGGGAATTCAATCTTTCATTCGAAAATTCAAATTCGGAGGTTGTGAAACCTCGAGACACCTAATTTATCTCTATTTCCAAGTGTTCTCCAAGTCGGCAGAAGTTCCTTATTTAATTTAGAAAGTCTCTGCTTTTTCTAATCAAATAGAGTTAAGGCTTCTTTTAGAAAATATTTTACTTAAATTTGGTGATAATTGTCACATTTTCGAGTTGATTTATTCCTGGTTTGGTCATATTTCGAGCTGATTTATTCCCCGATTTGATGCTATTGGAGTTGATTCTCGCTGATTCGAGATGATTAGCTCTCGATGGTCGACGAAAACCCTGCATTTGCTACTAATTCGATCACTCGGCCCCCACAAGTCGACTGGTTCAGATCATTTGCATCGAGCAACATTTTCTATTTTCCGGTTTGCCCATCTTTTATTATTATTATTTTTTCTTGCTCGGAATCCATCTTAGTCACCACTTTCCTCCATTCCTTCTAGATTCCGTTCAACCCCAATTTCATTCATAATCTATTATCTACTCAATCCCAAGTCCGATTTTTCTCCATTCTTGATCGAATATAATTTTTGTTTGTTTCTTTACTTGAATTGGCCCATCCCAAGTAAAAATGCCAGCCCATCTCAAAAAAAAAAGTTCTCGCCAGTTTGCTTATCTTTTAAAGTTTTATTTAAAAAAAAAAATCAAATTTTCAAAAAAAAAAAAGAATTTAAAGGAATCCATTTGAGGTCAATGAAGATTTGAGGACAAATCTTTTCTCTAGAGGAGAAGAATGATGCAAAATCAAGGCAATGATTTCCTAAGCATCAAGTAGCTAAGCTCCAAAAAGCGCAAGATTCGAGAGCATATGAAAGAAGATCATGATTTATTCAATATGATAATTCAAGTTCTAGAATAATCTAGCCGTATTTGGAAGGTTTCCCTTTGTGATCAAATTGTATGGCTTGTTTAAGCTAAGTTATTTACTTTCCTTTAGTTTATTTATTTTTTATTTATTTCTTAGTTTATTTGTATTTAGATTTGTTTTTCTTGTTTTAGGTTTGATCTAGGTTAAAAGATTACAAAAGAGATATTTTGTTTCTATTTTGTAGCCTATAAAGATATGTTTATAATGTAATTATATAGTAGTTTTTGGGCTGATGATGTCCAGTAGTCAGCCCCTCTGCTCTGTTCCAACTATCGCTGATTCGGTCGAACGACTTTATTCAATCGATTCGCCTGATCGTTTTGTTCGGCACCAGAAGTCAGCCCGGCACGCCGCGTCACGCCCCATCTACTCATCTGATCAACGATCCAATCCAGTTCAAGCAGATCATGCCGGATCCCATCGATTTTTATTTTCAATCTCAACTTCGCCGCGGTCGAATATATTCAATCATCATCGATACAAGAAACAAATCATCGAGCGCAACCAACTCATATTCATTTGGAAGTCATTTATTAAAACTGCATTTTTATTTACGATCGAGCGGTTAATCGTTACGGCGAACCTGGTATGGTCATTCCGCCGGTTGTTGAGTTTTCCCATGTTTCTTTCAGTCCGCCTATTTCAAACCTGCAAACAAAACAAAGTTTCAATGTTATGTCTTACATGTTGTTATCTGTCGAGAAAACAATAATACATGAGGCCTTCATACTGAGATTATGAACTGCGCCAGTGTTCCTTCCACAAAGTCAGCTGCATCCAGTTCCGATATTTACTACGTTTCGATTCGCAGAATCTTATGTTTATAACAAAACCTGCACCGAGTCTGACTCTTCACGAGTGAGTTTGATCTCCGATCCACCGGCAACCACTGATACCAGACGAGCAGCCAACGATCCTCATATACGCAATTTGATCTCGAGTCCGCAATCCAGTATCTCATACACAGCACTATGTTATTCGTTGATCCTGAGGGTTCACGCATCTCATCCCGGCTCCAGTCTCATGTTTATGGCTGGTGATCGCGCCAGTCACCCCGAAGTTTTTATGAATGGCAATCCAGTCATGCAGAAACCCAGATAAATTATTACAGGTCTTGGTTCTATAGATATAAAACTAAGATATACACAATGTGAGTTTAATTCAGATGAACCCATAGGAAAGAACATGTGAACTGATATTCATCTAGGTACTCTGATCCTATACTATCATGCCAATATGGTTTGAAACATGATCTGCACCGCTCTTATGCAAATCTGTCTGTAGTTCTATCTAAAACAAAAACACTGAGCATGACCTCTGTATTTCAGATCTGATACAGTCGATCTCAAAGATTTGATATTGATAAAAACAGAAATGCAATATTTGATACTATACAAATCAAAATTATTTGATCATACTTATCTGCGATACGGAAAAAGATTCTATGGATATTACCGCAAAACGAAAAAAACTGCACTGATTTGATTTATTTAGAGAAAGGTCCCCAGAGGTAGTTTATGGGAACTGATATTTATTGTTTATCAGAGTTCCAAATGCAACCAACCACGATGTGAGTCTCTAACATAGAACTGTTATTTCGCCAGAGTGTCTAAGAAACATGACCATCTGATATGGTTCAGGTGTCACAACTATTAAAAGGATAGACTTGACCATAGAGGCAGAACTGAATTAAGAGTCCTGAAATGTCATAATCCTTAATGATATGAGTGCCAAATATGCTACAATCTGAGATATGAAAATATCTGATTCATCTGTCTATTCCAAAATGATTCTGTAATATTTGCTCCCAGATTATTAACAAAGAGGAGTGGTTGCGCTACGTTATGTTCAAGATGTTATATAATGTTGAAAGGGTCGAGCACGGATCAAGATGGTGTTTGAGTACTAACAAAGAGGTTTGAGTACCTGAACAAAGATTATCAGAAAAACAACAGTTATTTAGCGCCGAGAAATTTACAACCCAAGAAACGCACAACTTTTTATTTGCCACCCAACTAGATGTTCGTCACTAACGTGATGTCTGAAAGTATCAATTCAGATACTAGCAATTAACTATTAGTTTACGTCACTGATAATCTGTTCAAAATAATTTATGGTCGAAATATGTCTGAGTCTATTATCCTTATAAGAGATATCTTATTTCTATAATCATATTATAATAGTTTATACTCATACATGTCAATGTTATGTCTGATAATAACATATTGATATTACAACATTATGTCTCATGATTTATTTCTATGATTTCACATGTTTATGAGGAAGGTATTTATATATGTTTATATTAAAGATACGTCAAAGATCCCATCATATTCAGGTTATATCTCTCTCATAAGAACGATTGTCAGAGTTGAAATTCCATCCTGATTTTGATTGATCAAAACTTCAAGCCAGGTCATGTTCACTATTCGCTACCACCTGCCCGAGTAATGAACAGAAATACTATTCTCCCAATGCTCTCATATTTGATGCTATCTGATCTGTGTCTCAACAGAACAGAGTTTATTCAACTCCATCATCTAACCTTGATACTGAAATTTGATGTTCAACAACCTGATTATCAACTGATATGAACTGAGTCATACATACCCACCTTAATAATTTTTGTCACTTAGTTCAACTTTTGATGAATGTCTACTGATGTTTAGCTCCCCAGCTCATTTTTTATTTGTCTCTGAATCACCCAACCTGATGTAAACAGAGTGTTATACTACAAAAACTGGTTCAGCTGAGGTTAATATACGCACCACCCCACATAGATTTGATACGTCGTCAATGATTTGAATCTAACAAAGTCAACGCATTTCAACAAACAACGCGGCGTTTATTTACATTATATTCATCGAATTAAATACATCGGCAACGACTTCGTTCGTTCTTATTTTATCTGAACTGATTTTCGGTTTATATAACTCTTCGCAATTTCAATCATTCGATAGCAGCAAATATCCATAACCCGAATATGATTATTACGGTTGAAACAACTGGAACTGACGTCGATTCTGATTAACACGATCCATCTACGTCGATCCGACATCGATTCGTTATACGGTAATTCATCGCCATCTTCCGATATTCGGCTGGATTAAACTGCAGCAACTTCATTGGATACATTGTACTTAACGGAATCATATATGGTCTGACCATAGATTCGTTATTTATATGTCAAGTCAAATCAAACAGCTGTTTCTCCTTCTTCCTTCCTTCTTCCCTTCTCCTCTTTTCTCCCATCTGCTGAGTTTCCCAAAATGGCACCACTTTGCTTTGAATCTATATAATAGAAAAACAACATCAAAACCCACATTTTATAAGTCATTGGTTTATTATTAATCCTTCCAACCCAGATCATTTCATCTAGTTTAAAAATATTTCCACTTGTTCCAATCATTTATCACATCTATCTCTTGACATATTCATCTTTTAAAACTTATAAATCTTCCCACTATATGTTTCATGTTTGATTAATCATCAAAACATTTGAACATTATACAAACACCTTTTTGTTGAAGTCCTAATGTCATATATTTGGTTAAGATTGAAACATCGAAACTGTCATTTTTAGAATACTTCCAGCCTTCAATCTTATTCGCGTCCTTCCGCAAGATCATGTCCAGATTTGCTTCAAGATAATGCCAAACAACTTAATAATGACATAACATATTATAAGAATCAATATGTTCATTAGAACAAAATAATTCATGAATATATCAAACAGCAATATTTGTACGTCTCGGCAAAGAGTACTAATCAATGATATGTCAATCCCGTCTTGTCCATGTCCTCTTTAAATGAGTTAACATGTCCTTAATGTCATGAAAGGAACAGATGTGAGAGAAAACCCGATTCACTGTGTCGGACCTGAGTAAATATGAGTGGTGTACAAGGATACGTGACGCGTTATTGTCCGGGATGGATCCGCTGTTTCATGAAGAAGGTCATCAACGCCACAGATCATCATAAAAATGAGCTCCGGCACTTGTCATTGTGGATTCACAGTTTTTGTAAACATCCAAAAGCTCCCAATGAGCACGAGGGTCAAACACCCACCTTTCCACAGAATAATCCTGATCCCGTGACAACCGTGGCAAAGCGGTCGAGTATCCGGTACAGGTCGTTACATGATCATTCGCCACCCAACAGATCCGGAGGGAACAAACTGATCATCGCGGTCGATCCCGTCCGAGGTCACGCCAAGTCAGTCCTTCACTTTAAACACCGCGCCATCACGCTTCGACCATGATTACCTTTAATCCGCGGTATCCAAGCCCCATTATCTTCTGCTGGATAACCGACTTACTTCAGATAGGCCATATGTAACGCCCCAATCCGGGTCCGGCTGACTAATTCGCCAACCAAATGGAAACACTCGCAACGCCGGCTACCCGACATCTCTCGACAAAACGGCAGAGCCTCCTTCAGACCTTGTTCCCACCTAAATACATCACCCCGTCCTAACATCAATCACATGATACATATATGAATAAAACAACCTCGCCCATAAACCAATACTTCATCAATATACCAACTATCTACCATAGTTACAAGAGTTAATAAATTACTCCTTTATACAACATATACTTCAAACTTATAAGAGTTCTAATACACGCTTAAAATCACCAAAGCCATAATCCGATTCTCTTCACAAACCCGCCTGTGATTTGTTCCGGCCTCTCGCGCGCCCCCCTCGCACCGAAAATATGTTCCTCGATGGGTGAGCTAATGCTCAAGTGAGTTGAATCACCCTAAATGAGCTACTCTCCACCTAAGTGCATATGCAATGCTCCAATGAAAACAAAAATTCAAGTAAATGCGGATCCTACTTGAATGCGTCTAGATGCTCAACTCATATCCCGAGTCCTTTCGACTTCACACTCGCCTAAGCTAATGACAGAAACATTATTTTTCAACAAAGATATTTGTTTATATTATTTGTGGACAACCCTCCCGATATAATTATTTTTGACCGCCTTCGATGATCTATTAGCATTAAACCTTCTGATGTATATCAACTGGGCCGACCCGACGATTGATATTTTATATGGACTACCCTCCGATAATTTTTATTATTATTGGTCAACCCTCCGAAATCATTCTCTCTAGAATCACCTCATGCACTCACTCCTACCGCTCTAGTATGCCCAGCTGCATATGGAAATGCATGATGTCAATTTTATAAAATTTTTATAAAATACGCAAATATATAATCACGCATATATTCACATAATTTAAATTACATAAACATGTCATAATTTCACCTTCTCATCAATTACATCAAAATTAAATTTAATATGGGCTAAACGTATCAAACACGGCAACTCGATTGAATTATTCAACTAAACACATTATTTCACAAAATTACTTCAGAAACACTATTCTCGAGAATAGTGAAACCCCTACTACTATTCCCGACAAATCACCAATCATCTGGCTCACTTTGTGAACTCGACCTCACCGCCATTTCCTACCTCTATGCATATCACAATACAATTTGTTGCACACTTATACAACTAACACCCCAAACAGCCCCTCAGTCACTTCCGCTACACACCTGTTTCAAAATTTTTCTAATAATTTGCTCCAAGATTCGATCGATCAAACTACCACTCACTACCAATCAACTCAAACATCATAAATACACTTAAATAAAGTGTAAAACCTAAGTATGATAAATCCCCTAATCACGTGTAGTTTGTCAAAACTCCCAAAACCTGAACCCGCACGCAGCCTCGATGTAGAGCAGCTTTGCTTTCTCATTCCGACGACCTTACTACTGATTTGCCGAAAATTTAGAGAAAAAAAGTCGGTATTCTCTCCTACAAAGCCAAATCTCCATGCCCACTGTAAAATTCCCGCTCCCATTTGGCTCTCCTTTTTCCATTTGTAAGAGACGACACTATTGGTGTTTTGTCTGTTATCATTTAATCAAATTCAAAATGACCATTTGTCCGCTCTTTCCAGTTTGACATTGAAGCTATCTATTTGTGGTACATATGGAAATCTCTCTACCCATGCACCTTATGTAACATGAATACATATTATATGTGAATTTTTTTCACATCTCAAGTCATTTAGGCACGGCTTCGTCGCGTGGCGTCACGAATCACAGCGTACCGAATTAGTGAAATTCGACGTGCTAGCTAGATTTCGCGAGACGATTCCAACGGTGAAATCCTTTTCTTTATCCGAGATCTAGAGAATAAATTCCAGATTTTTAACGAAATTACAATTTTGTAACCAAAATTCACGATTTTGCCCTTTTCGAGTGGAATTTAAGGTTTTACATTCTCCCCTCCTAAAGATTTCGCCTTGAATTCTTGTGATCCATCACTCACATGCATATACAGCGTCGGCATTTTCTACCGTGCGTATGGCGATCGTTTAAATCTTCGCAGCTAAACGCGTACCTTCATCCCTAAACAGAAGGATAGGTGGCCGCGTCGTGTCCTGCGGCTCCCGTTGACTCCTCCACTCCATAGTACCGCCATGCGCACCTCTTTAGCCACCTCGCGGTCTTGCGTCGCAAAGCATTGTGACTATCAAAATGCTGCGATCCGCCATGAAGGTCGTCGGTGTCAACCTCTATCCCATCTCCAATCACACATGAGCTAGATGCGGAGTATACTTCGGAGCATGGAGGCGTGAAATACCTCGTGGGCACGACATGTTGGGTGAAACGGGCGGATAACCGACCACTGCATTTTTCTGGAGACATTCTGCGAAGGACCGTGACTTTGTCGGCGATAGCTTCATGACTTTTCGCCGACGCGACACGCTCAGTGTAGTGCGCTATTTGTGACCACTGAACCTCCCGCTTTAGTGATGCGATCTAGGAACAATTAACTCACTTTCAGAAGCCCAAAGAGCTCACTTGGGCAGTTTGTCGAACACCTAATGTGGTGTGGTGTGGGGTACATGACGTGACCCAAGGCGCCAATACCCTTAAAGTAGCGGGTCTTCCTAAACCTAACAAGACCCTAGGCTGGCTCGCGGCTCACTCTAGAATGGCTGGGCCTCACGGACCCGTGCAAGGCTAGATTAGTGTGCGAGCCGAGGTTGAGGGCGGTGGGGCCCAGGAGGCTCTAGTGGTAGTCGTGGGGTAGGTGGTGAGGTGTCACTGGGACTGTGGGGAAGCTTTCTTTGAGTTCTACCGGGCTCTGCTGAGTCGCGGGGTTCTTTGAGTACGTGAGTGTATTTGCGGGAAGAAGAATGAGGGTTTACGCTCATAAAAACATGAGACAGCGTCGCGGCGGGTCGGCTCAGGCATGCGAGGCGTTGAACCAGCGTCGCGACATTCCCCGGTAATAGTTGATTACCCAATGTCGGCAGCATTCGGACCCACTACAAAGCTAATGCGTGGCGTTCGGGTTTGGACATCTGGCGTTCACGGCGTTGGAACCATTCAGCGTCATGGCGTTCTGAGAAGAGGACCGCCTGCAGGTGGCCAGCGTCGTTCACGTTGAAATCCGACATCTCGGCGCGTGGCGACGCGGTTTTCCGGCTCCTTGACATCGCGGCGTGGGGCGTCGCGGCTTGTGACTATAGAAATTAGGTGAAAAAATTTCAAAAGTTTCTAAGTTTGAAAAACCCCCTTGAATGCGTTCGACCATCGCACTGGAATGAGCGTCGCGAGCTATCCCTCTGCCTTCCATTATATCTGGGTCCACAGCAGATTGTCGAAATAAAATCCGAATTCTGGAGAAGAGATAGAAAAACATGGCAAAAACTAAAAACACTCAAAACTATACTATGGAAAGAAAGATATTGATAGGCCGAAAACGTGATGTGTAAAATGTATGCCCTACTCTTGTTTTTAACGTCTTTAGTAATGTAGTGTCGCCGTAGATACGGGATGATGATATCGATCAGGAGATAGGTATGTTGAATCTAGTTGGCTTTTAAATATTATAGGATATCGTATTGTGTGAAAGAATCTTGGTGACTAAATTTAAAGTGAATACGTTTGAGCAGCGAGTGCTATATGTGTGGAGACTAAGTTATGTCTCACTTGCCACTTTATTCGTTATTTCTTAAAGATATGTCGGTTTATTTGCCCTTTAATGATTTAGTGTGGCAAAGGTGATGCTACGAGATACCCTCTCTCGAGGTGTGATGCTATCTAGCTAGTAAGGTTGAGTGTATCTCTCTACTGACTCGGTACTCAGAAATGCTTTGTGTTCTAACCTTGATTGCCACCTTCAGGGATGAATATCTCTGTTACAGAATCAGCCAGAAATTTTGCTCTCACCTCATATCCCTAGATTTATCCTCATCTCCTCGAATCTGGGGTCCTCTAGTATAGTCACTAATGTTGTGAACATACCGTATAATTGATTCACGGATGTAAGCGGTGATAATGAATCATAAATCAATGAATAATATAAATTAATAAACTTTAATCCATTGAATGTGTGAGGGTTCAACAATACCTAGGTATAGATCTAGAACATAATAGACTAAGAATACCAATATGTGATATATAAAACATGGGTTCTGGCCTTCAACGAAGAAAATCTGATGGAAATACTTCTTCCGAGATCGATGTCGCTAACATTACGAATTCCACGTTGCCCTCGTTCGTATGATTCCGATACCTCTCGAATTCAGCACGTTTTTCTTTTAATGGTGAGAGAGACAAAACTCGTGGCGCGACGCGTCGGCGTTGAGGGATCGAGGCGTTGCACTTGTTGACTTTTAAATTAGTTGACCCAACGTCGCGACGTTGGGACGTCCCGATGTTGGAACGTCGCGACGTTCCAGCCATCTTCGCCGCTTTGATCCCTCTGCTCTAGACGCTGCTCATTAAAATTTACCAATTACTGCATTCACACAGTTACCTTGTAATAAGATATTAGGCTATAAAAATACATATTTAAATGTAAAATAATGCTAAAACGTAAGGCAAACAGTATAACGCACAGTGTTTTAGGCACTCATCCACTGAGCTGGCTTCTTGCCATCCCCCAAGCAGAATGGACTCTCTAAGGCGGACTCACATCCTACATACTAGAGTCTAACACTAGATAGTGATACGCGTGCTGATATATAGAGGATCAAAGCTGGGCCAGACTCACACTACGACCCGTTTTGTTGAAATTCGGAATTTTTTGGTTATTCGACTTTGAAGAACTAGGTTGAAATAGGTAAAAGTGACTAGTACCCGGCCTCCAAGGTATTGATAACCTTTCCCGAGGACCACATGTGTGAAATAAATGACTTAGTGTATCACAGGGTTAGCGCCCCCGAACTTAAGTTCGACTCACCTAATTGGGAAAAACCTTAACTACAAAATGATAGGAGCAGCACCGTTGTGTTTAAACATACCTACTCATATCAGAGAGCAACACTAGTGCCCGTAAGTTTATGCCAAGTGTTCATGTAGGGAGTGGAGTTGGTGACTCCACCCAGTTAGTTAAGACATAGGGCATTCGATTCTACTCGAACATCACCCCGAACCTTAACGCTAAACCCTAAGGGCCTAAAATTTGTAGAGGAGACTTCCATCTTACGTCCCTGTGTAGTAGGTGATCAATGACTCCGGCAGTTGGCTCCAGGCATTGGGCTTTAGAAGGCCCCTCGGTGTCTTAAGGATTAGTTAAAGTTCCCACTTATTCTATACTAAATAGTCATAACTTTTTTTTCATATTATTACAGGGCTCTGAAGGCAATCCTCTTTATTCACGGTGTCCCATCTCTTTGGTGTTTAGAGACTCCCAGGGTTTGTTGAACCTTAGTAATTGGGCTTGGCACCTATGCATACCCTAGAGATCATTTGTGTGTGAGTGTGATAAGCTCATTGAGGAAATAGTTTCGCTTGACTGCGGAAGTGGTTAACAAGCCTCCCGCTATTCAGCTGGGTGCAGAAACATCGACATCCTATGCATCCGTTCTTCCATGACAATAGTGGATTCGGCCCAACGTTGATCTTTTCCAAACATGGCACACACACTGGATTACCTACACACGAAACCAATGCGTATAGATATGACCTACTCGACAACACAAAACGGACTTAAGGACATTACCTCTCAGCGACAAACTAAAGAAACGAAAATTATATAAAAGATGAAAGCCCAAATGGAAACACAAACTAACATGCTTTATGAGCCGAACGCTCTGCACGATTACGAATCCAAAACAGCGTTACTAATCTAACAAAGGCTTCGATCCTCGATCACACCACTTTACACCCCAAACAAAATATCAGTGTCCCCATGTGAAAATAACGTTAGAGGGGTGAAGGGAACTCCACGTGATGATAGTCAACTATGATGGTAGCGTGGTAGTGTGGTAGATCTTGAAGGTATAGGCTAATTTGGGCACAATTTGCTTTATTCTTTGAAGAATAGTGGCACAGTTGGCGGAGGCTATCACCTTGCGTCGGCGAAGGGCCTCCGTATCTGTGTGAGGAGGGACTCTCGGGTGCTCCTAGGTCCGACCCGGAGATGCATCAAAGCGCTCTCAGGTGGGAGGCACGGGTCCCTCGGGTCGGGTGTGGGATTGGAGGGATTTGCCTGCAGTAATTTCTTGTGGAGGTGGTGGTGGTGGTGGAGTGGAGACGGGGGCCCTTGATGTCCCCACAGGGATCGCCCGAGGGAGTCGAGCGGGCGATGAGTCGTGGAGCTCGTCCTGCGTCCAGGGGGCTCGCTGGCGAATCGTAGGCCTCGGTCGTGGTACACGGTTTGTCCCTCTTAAGCGATATTGCGCCGATGGGGTGTAACCCGCCTCGTGCATCTAGGGGCTTATGCTGCGTTTCACGTAAGCCAAAATGAGGAAAGGGTGCCCCAATTCATCTTAGCTTCGGTTATGGAGGATGGCGTCCTGTTAGCACGCGCCCCACATCAAAGGAATATCTGAATGATGGCGGCATAGTTTGAGTAAGACGCGCTTGCGGTCGCCTCACACCGTTTGTCGTGGAATGAGGCAGCGGCGTGATGAAGTGATGCCGGGACAACGAGATATAGGCCAAATGTTTGGCCGCCAAAGTGGGCGGCATGGCCCTCAACATTGAGTTTCCTCACCAGCCCATTAGTGGGGCGAATGACCTCGGGGTAGTCGGGTCCTTTCGTAAGCCGTGTGGCTTGACTCGGGGGCGTGATCGGATTATAATGGCGATTGATCGGCTCGCACTAAAGTCGGCCAATACACCCCTCACCTCAAACCTTCTTGACTACGTGGGAGCGGATTGGCGTGAATTCGCACCACGCCATCGCGGTGGATGAGGTGGTTGTGAAGTGCTGCCATCCCTTGGCGCGATAGTTTCGCGGAAAAAGTATTCGGTGATGAAAACTTTTCCTTGATAGCGATCGGTTCTTGCGGTTGATGCGAAGGCCGTCCGGCGGCACCCTCATTGACAAGTGAGACATCGCATAATTGGGGGGTCGAATCGATCCCTTTAAGGCCAAACAAGCTTTGTAAGCGGCTTACATATTCAGGACTGTGGAGGAAGGACTTAGGCTCCTAGGAGGGTAATGCAGTAGTGGCACAAAAGTGACACACCAAGCCCCGAGCTGAACAATATGACAAACACACAGAATGCACTAGGAAAAGCGAACTAACTAAGTCTGTTTGTGACTCTAAAGCGTGACCACCACTTATTTGAGAGCCGGGCTAAATGGAACCACTACCAGTAACTCAGGCTGGCAGACTCCTGGGCCTAAGATTTGGAAGACTAGGCCGGTGCGGGGACACCTGAGTGAAGTGTGGGCCTTGGTGGTGCCGGGGGTGAGGCGTGGATCAGGAGATGGTGAGCGGTGTCGAAAGGTTGTCGGAAGGCGACAACGGTCTCTCCCGGGCGGGTGTGAGTGGGGACTCAGGCAGGGTGGTGTGGAAGGGTGTGCAGGGGGATTAGGGTTCAGGCAAAACTGGAGTAGGAGTGGGAGCAAAAATACGGGAGGTGGGTGGCTTCACAAAACAGAGACAGCGTCGCGACGTTCGGGGCAATGTCACGCGGCGTTCGGAAGGTGTAAAATCGGCGTGGCGACGTGACATTGGGATCCGCGTTGCGGCGTTCGAGGAGAGGTTGAAATCAGCGTCGCGGCGTTGGGGATCTGATTAGTGCTTTCGAAAGTGCAATTTTGAACCCTATATTAGATAGGTTTTAGTACTTTTTGATCATTAAATGTGTCATATAAACCAATTGAGGCCATTGTCATCTGTAACATATACCATTTTGGGTATCTTTTGGTTGTTTTTGTGAGTATTTATGCACTTCCTGAGCTTCAAACCCCATTTAGGCTGATCAATCGTGGGGTTGGAAGTTTAGTCTGGAAATGTCGCCGACAGCCTGAATATCAATGGAAAACGAAAGGAAAGTGGAGGAAACGAGATCACAGTTGAAGAGGCGGGACGAGAGGCATGAGGAACGACTAGAGCAGGAATTTTAACTTTGTTGCAGCAATTCGCAATCCTAGCGAATTTACTTCATTGATATAAGTATTGCAATCTCGGCTAAAGTGAAATTATTCAACCCGACTTACCTTTGTCGTTTATGAAATTCGCTGATTTGACAATTTGGCTAAGCTTAGCGAGAATTGTTATTCTTAAATTTCAACATTGCCGTTATTCAAAGCCTTTGATTCGCTAAGACGTTGCCAGATTCTCCACAACATATGGTCGCTAATTGTAGGAATTCTCACCTTCGTGAAATTTGCGACCTTGTCGTCTCTGTAATTAATGCGACACTTAGCCCCGAAGCGGTTTGTACGTTGTGTCCTATAACTTAGCCTGGTTATTAGGTTTTTGGTATTTTCATACCTTGAGGAGACTATATAAGCCCCTCTTGTTTTGTAACTGTGTGAAGAGGGAGGAACAATTGGGGAGAAGATATTTTGTAGTTTTTATTTTTATGTTAAATGAGTTTTTAGGTTTTGCTTTATTTCTTTTCTCTCTTTATATACTCTTCTTTCTCCCTCCGCTTTCCGGCTGAGCTTCACCCACCTCTTGAGGATGTGACTCAAGAGATGCTTAGCTAAAGCCTCGCTTTCTTTGAAGAGGAAGGAAGCTAGCTTAGTGGTGGGACATATGCATGTTTGTATCTTGTATTAAAGCTGGGTAAGTGTATTTGTAAACTCTTATTCTCAAAACTTGGTTATCTTGTGGGATGTTATTGGTTTGGCCAATACTCTCATGCTTTAGAATTTACATTGTTCTTTAGATGGTTTCTGAGCCTCTGAAATAATATTATGTTAGGGTTCTTGAATTAGGGTTAAATAACACATTTCTTGTTATTATTTTGTGCAATATTCTCCTTTAGGATACCCAGTGCTCGAATTGAGAGATGCCTTTATTTGTTCTTTTAGATGATGCTGACCTCTAAGCCAATGTCTGGTGAATGTTAGGGTTTTTTAAACTAAAGGGCCCTTAGCGCATGCTATCTGTTCCCAGCTCAAATAGGAAGTCATTTGGCCGGTGAGGGTTTCTTCTAGTTAAATATAGATAGGTTATGCCATGGACTATATGTTGCATGTCATAACGAGGATAAAACCCAGGACACTTGTTGCCCAACACTTTAGGTCCGTAACCTAAATCTTCAAAGTTAACTTTTTCGCACTTTAACTTCGGTTTGCAATTTTTGAGTTTTAAACTGCATTCCTTTGTTTTTGACACAATTCCAAAATTCCAAGTAGAGAAAGCCTTGCATGTGCCCCATACCAGGCTTCATTTCACGGGATGAAACCCATCCAGTGTTAGACCACACAGACCCTTTATCACGAGTAGCTTGACTGTGTGATGGGAGAAGACTCAGGCCTCTCTGTATTACATTGATTGTTTCGACCTATTGTGGCGCGAATCAAATGGCGGTGAGGATGGTGCTGAAACTCTTGTCATTAGTTGAAGAGTACTTGTGATCCACATCTGAAGTAGAGGTGGCTTCTTTTACCTCTTTTTGTATACCAGTTCTGAGAGCTGGGTTTAGCGCCAGCCCGATAAAGCGCGGTCGACTTGATTTTCATTGATCCCATTTTATTTTGTTAGATTAGTTTTAATTTTTCTTTTAGCACTCTTGTGGGTTCTAATTGTTGTCTCTCTGATTACATTGTGCTTTCTTGTGCATCTGATAGTAGGATAGGGACATGGTAGAGGCACAGATAAGTTAGTACACAACTTGACCTGTAGTGAGTTGGTGTACACAGCGATACCATGGATCCATGCACGGGACAGCTGAGCCAACCGGGGGCCCATGGTCCAAATGCATACTGAGACCAGCGAGGATCACATCCTCTGAGTTAGTACCGTCTTGTATCATTCCTCCTGATGATGTAGCGGTGAGGCCTTGTTAATACCTCTACTCCCCACATATCATGGTATGGAAGTGAGATCATGCACTCATATTAGGGATTTGGGGAGGTTTGTACTACCTTCAAGGAAGTATGATGGACATGGATTTCTTTGACTAAAGGCATTTCCATTGATATGGGACAGATGAAGATATGGCTCAATTAGGTGGGGCCTGAACCATGAAATTGGGCTGAAATTTGCAAGCGAGGAGTTCACGAAGAGGATTCTTGGTGCTCATAGAGACAAACAACTTGAAAAGGCAAATTTATATACCTTGTACCTGACTCATGGAAATTTGAGAAGTTCTACCAATGTTGGGAGAGGTTTTAGAGACCATCGTTGTGTCCATGTGGCTGACATGGATGTTAGTGAACCACTTCTATGGTGGTGTGTCTCTGCCATGAGACAAGTATTTAGAAACCATGTGGAGGGGATTTCAACAAACATCTGATGAAACCATGGAGTTTTTTTAAACTCGTGCATTTGAAACTCAGAGGTTGGGATGAGCCTAACTAAATTCGGAAAATTTAGGCTACCGGATCAATCAAAAGAGGGTGGCGTGACCTGTTCCGAATGATAGGATGGAAATGAGGCTAGGTTATCAACTCTAGCTAGAAGGTAGAGGAAATGGAAGGAAACTTGACTCCATGAAGTGCGACGATGGGCCAGCGACAACTGCACAGCTTCAATACACACAAATTTCCGTCCCACACACCCAAGCGAGCAGTGTCACATGGCTCCTGAGTGGAAAGGATTTGATGTCGAGATGTGAGACGCGTAGAAGACCAGTACAAGCCCACAACAATCTAATGCTCCATATGAAGTGGCCTACAATTCCGTTGGAAGTGCCCCTAATCTGTGGGGCCAACCACAACATGTACCACGGTGCACAAACCTGGGTTGGTTTTCCCTCACGATCCTGACAACCAACATCACTCTTCTCATTTAGAACCTTAAGCTATATTGAATTTGAAGAGGTAAAGGAATTATTGGCAGCTTTGTTGAGAAACAAAAGGAATTAATACGTGATTAGCCTGAAGAGTTGAAATCTGTAGAAGTACAGATAAAGAATAGATGGAAGCGAGTAATCAACTGAGAAAATTGACAACTACAGTATTCAATCACCCAGAATTAACAAAATTTACTTGAGTACAAGAGAAAGGGGGTTTAATGCGAAACGTTCCGATCTAAAGGAATTCCTTGAGGAATTTAGATCATCTAACAATTCGGGAATGGATGAGGTTAAGGCCACTTCAATCACCAAAAGTGGAAAGAGGTTGATCAGCCTAGTAACAAAACCTGTTGAGAAGAACTAGGCAGGGGAGAAGGGTCAAGAGCCAGGCATATCTCTAGAGGGAGAGAGATTCAATGAAATACCGTATACACTATCATGAATTTCTGGCACTTAAGAATTAAAGAAGAAGGCATGTCTGGCAGCGGGCATTCATGAGTTTTTTAAAGGCAAGTGAAGGGTTAACATACCTTCTGCTTTAAAGGATTTCAAATCAAACAAGTTCTGCTGTACCAAAATTCCCTTTGAAGATCTTTGTAAATTAAAAGGGATTAGGCATTGAGAAGAAAGCATTTCTCACTGAGCATGTGTCGATTGCCATAGAGGTGAAGCAAATGCCTGTTGAAATCTGAGGATCGGTTCTCCCACAATACAGTCAATATTGGTGGGAATTGCATAAGTAAGGCATTGCTAGATTTAGGAGCAGTGTGAACTAATGCAGTATTAGGTATACAAGCTGACTAGGTTTGAGTGAGCTTAAACCTACCTAACATCACCTCTCATTGGGCGGGCCAGATCGGTAGAAATCCCACTGAGGGGATGGTTGAGGATGTCCTAGTTAAGATAGACAGATTCTCTTTACCCGATGAGATTTTGTGGTACTTGTTTCTTAGACAATTGCTAGTGAACCCGATCGTATTACGCGATCATCTTAGGAAGACCATTTACGGCGGCTGCCCGATACAATCATCAATTGCGGGCTTAAAGTCATACAATTTAACTTTTTGGTAACATGACCATGGAGTTGAATATCTTTCATTTGAACAACAAACATGAGTTCTTTGAAATTGAAAATCAAAGTCGATGAAATTATTTCAAATGATCAATGTCACGAAGAGCTCTGTGATTATCGGGAAATACGGAGTAATCAACCTTGGAATGAGAGAATTGATGGCGCCTGGCGACGCAGCGACGAGCGATTACTTTCGATTCGCGACCATCGAGGAGCTGGGCGGTAAACGCAATTGGGCTGCCCGACATCGCCATAGGTGACCGGGGCCGCTGGCTGGGTACGAGGAGATCATTCTCCTTGATCCGCCGATGATTCTGAACTTTGGGCCGGTTGGAGTGTTTTCAACCGAATAACGATTCTGAATTTAATTTTGTCTTTATATTAGTTAGTGCATTAGTCTAAATAATTTTTCAAAAA
The DNA here is from genome assembly GCA_016808115.1 of Tetrastigma voinierianum. NCBI lineage: Eukaryota > Viridiplantae > Streptophyta > Magnoliopsida > Vitales > Vitaceae > Tetrastigma > Tetrastigma voinierianum. The sequence continues at coordinate 276,666 of JAEQBH010001677.1, read as the reverse complement.
TTTTTAACAGCAATTTTTCTTTCTTTATAATTTAGTTGTATATAGAAAATAGTATGTTTTCCAAATACTAATCAACGAAAGTATTATAAATAAATTTACCTGGCAATAATTTTTTAAAATTCTCTTCATTATTAATATTAGTAATTAATTTTAAAATTTTGATGTATTGCGAGAGGCCAAAATGGCCAAATTACATTTAGCTTAGCGGCAAATGGTAGGAGGAACCATGTCGGCTGCCTCTACTGCGTATAAAAATCTGGGAGAGATTTGGCCTAAGAAACAAGCTGTCTTCTCCGCCACACCCCACTTGAGGCCAGGCTATCTTCCTCTGACGCTTGATCCCTTGAGTCTTCCAGTAGCAGTTCGCCACTAGTGCAAGCCCAGATTCTTCTTGTATGTGCTTTGCACGAGCCACCAGCCCACACCTGGGCTTTGGCCGGGTTCGTCTGTGAAGGCCTTGGTCACGCCGCGCTGACCACGGCCAAGGCCTTGTTGAACTCGCCGCAGCGCCTGACCACGATTGTTCAGCACCTCGGCTGAGCTCACTTGCTAGTCCATCAGTAGCCGTGCCTTGGTTCGATCTGGGTACCTACCTCGACATCCGGTCATTTTCGGCGGTGCGATTTGCCCAGATTCCGATTTGCGCCTTGGCCCGGTTATTAGCCTCGAAACTCTGATTGATACTACAGTTCGGCGATTGCCCATATTTTATTTGACCTTAGGCGATTTAGCGGTCGAGAGAGTTGGCCCGGCCTTCAGGCTGATTGATTGTATTGAGGAGCTTCATTTGAGACATACGAGCCCCGGCTTCGCCAGTGAAGTACGCATTTTATTGATTTATTTTAGATACTCCAGATATGGTCCGTCTGAGGTGGAATCGTGTTCGGCCTGGTGAAAGTCAGCCAAACTGAGAGAGTGACCCGGCTCGGAGTCCCGGCTCCTGTACCATCACCGGTCCGGAGGCGGTTTGGGGAGCCTCGAGGGGACTAGGCGTTATCGAGACTTCGGATGGGACCGGGCCCCATCGCACATGCCACGGAGAGGGTTAGGGCCGGCCTCGAGAAGCGGGCCAACACATCGGGCCCGGCGGGTCATCTTCCACGGGCCGCCATCTCCGAGTTCACTCCGGGTTCACGGGAGGTGACTTCCATCACCCGGCTATCACCGGCCTCGCGGATCAGGAGGCCTATGTTCGTAGGACACCCCATTACGGGGAATGCAGATACACGTAGCCGACCATTTCAGCGGGGTGGTTCTCGGCGTTCCACGGATCGTGGCCGACGAATACGAGGAGTAAATCTGCGATTGATCGAGAGGTATTCGCTCGCCATTTATGACTCCGGCGGGTTCTTGCCGAGGCTGGTCGGCGGTTCCCACCACTCCGCCGACCTCTCGGGATACGAATGGTGCGGGATCCCCGTGCCGGGATGGAATGACCGCTAAAAGGGTGTGCTGATCCAGCGGTTATTTACGCGACCTTGAGATTGCGCATACGCGCAATCTTTGAGGGTTATAGATTAGGCCACACATGACGATGGTTGGCTTGGCCGAGATGCCTACGGTGGTCCGATCCTTTATCGGAGAGGCGACTTAGCCTCGCGTAACGCTCATCGATATGCTGCCCGTTTATTCCCTCGCGGCATTCGCCATGCGAGAGGAGGGCTGTATGCGGGGCGCATTGTCACCGGATCTTTCGGCGATTTACGGTTTAGCGCATCAGGGTGATGGCTTGGCTCTTACGGAGTTCGAGAAGAGGGTCCATGGAGAGACCTCACGACGGAGGCATACCACTTCTTGTCACCAGGGGCTTCTTTCCCCACCTGGCTCTTGAGCGGGATGGGTTCAGGAGGGCTGGGATAGAGATCACGAGAGACGGATGCCTATGTAGTAGCGATGGATGGGTTATGACTATGCCGAGTCCATTTCCATATCACGCCCGGCGAGACGGGGAGGAGTCTCTTGGGTGGGGAGGGTGAGGATGCCTACGAGATGATGATCCACTGCTCTGTACCCAGGGTACGGAGGAGTCCACTCCCGTTCAGATCGTTCACTCCCATCTCACAGCTGCCTTCTCCAGTAGCGAGATCCTACGGATGCTCCGAGGCCTTCCATATTATTGCTGATCACGAGTATACACGTGTTAGCTCGAGGGAGATGGCTGGAGTGATGGATGCGATCTGCACACTAAGCGACCCTTTCGGGCAGCTGACATGCAGCACATGACCCGGAGATTGGCTCGGCGGGGCCACTTTAGAGACGATGCCATTCCATTGCCGCTTCGGATCGCGGCCACTTAGGTCTTCCTCATGATCCTACCAGGGAGAACTGCCAGCGTCTGACCTCATTGGATATCCACGGCAGCAGGCTGCGTTAGCTTCATACCACGGTGAGGTGGTTAGGTCTTTTGATTTATGTATAGTTTCAGCTTTATCAGCGCGCCTACTAATTTTGATTATGATTTTTTTGTATTAGCCATAGTAGGCGGGTGATATGTTTCCCTTTATTAATAACTGTTATGCATGTATTAAGCCATTTTGGCTATATCAAAGCTACTCAGTTATATATATATATATATTGAAACTTTTGCATATTGTGTTTCTTGTGTCCTATGTACAAGTATGTGTTTTTCTTTTTCAAACTACATAATTAAATTGCTTCAAATTGAACAATTGAATTGCTTCAAATTGAGCAATTGAATTGCTAGGTGAACGATTGAATCCATCATATTTGTCACCTATATGCTAGAACAAATGCCATGCCGAAACAATTTGTGTTCGATCCTTTGTTCCGAAGCGTAATACTCAACTGGAATTCCTTTATGCTATTTCACCTGCTTTGCACTCTAGATTAGCTAATACAGGTTGTAAATTTGTATGCCTCCTTCCACTTTGCAAAACCGGCCTTAGGCATGTTGACAACCTAGAATCGGTTTGAGTTACCAGCAATTGAAGACCAATGTTGTCTTCCAAAAAGGAAAAGAAAAAGAAAAAGAAAAGAAGAAAAAGAAGAATAAAATCGTGAAGTTTTGCTTTGAAGCAGGAGCAGTCCGAGGGGTGTATGGCAGCCTTTGAGGCAGATGCCCCTAGGCCTTCATTGGTTGGGGTCATGTCGATTTTGTATTAGATTACATGGGTGGATGGTGAATTTAACAGCGGTGTGGGTGCTTGATTTTGAAGTCGGTTGAAGTAAGGTGAAACCTTTAGAGTTGATGGTCTTTGATCCTTTTGGCTTGATGCCCTAAACCTTAATTGGTTTGAGGAGCAGTCGGTGAGCCCAGGTGCATGGACTTTGGTGAAGTCGGATTTTTAAGCATTGCATCCTGATATAGTGAGACGAAAGTGTAACCAGCCCTATCTTAATTGTTCAACGAGTTTAAAGGCCATGTGTGCTAGGTTGAGGGAAACAAATTTTGCATTTTATTGACTCAATCTGAATACAAAATGAACCATTAGACTTAGGTGGAAATCCGAGTTGAAAATCATGGAAACAGTGTTGTTAAAATTGTTCTCTTATGGTTTGTTCTTGTATATATAGGTTTTCAAATGTTGATTTCAATTGTTCACTTTAAAGTAATGTTAGTTTGTATATAAATTACAATCAACCTTTTTGAATCACAAACCTTTTTGAAAATCACCACATGCATCTCAATTCTTGCTTTTTGCATTCTTTAAAAATTTATGGCGTTTCGGTTGGGGGTGTGATTAGTGCTTTCAAAGTGCAGTTTTGAACCCTATATTGAATAGGTTTTGAGTACTTTTTGACTGATCATTAATCATGTCATATAAACCAATTGAAGTGTTCATGTCATCTTAGTAACACTTATGCCATTTTAGACATGTTTTGGTTTGTTTTTGTAGGTATTTACTTGCGCCACAGGCTTCAACCACAATGCAAATGATCAATCGTGAGGTTGGAAGTTTAGTCACCATTCGCCAAACAAAGCCCAAAATCATTGTGGAAAAACAAAGGAAAAGTGGAGAAATGGGAATGCGATTGAAGACGGGGCCAGAGGCATGCGGGAACAGCAGCGAGAATTTAGCAACCTGTTGCAACCAATTATAATCCTAGCGAATTTGCGCCGTGTTATAAGCTGATGCCAATCGTACCAATTACGAAGTCGCTAGCCAACTTGCACTATGCATTTGCGAAATTCGCTTCTCACTGACAATTTCGCTAGCTTAGCGAAATTTCAACATTGCCAAATTCGCTAAAGCCTTGCCAATTTCGCTAAGACATTTGCCCAAATTAAGTAACCCCTTGCCAAATTCGCTGTTAAGCGAATTCTCACCTTGTGAAATTTGGGGCTGTCATCCTACGTAATTAATGCGAAACGCCTTCCAAACTTGGTTTTATTACCCAATTGTCTATAACTTAGCCTAGTTATTAGGTTTTTTGGTATTTTCATACCTTGGGAGGCCTATATAAGCCCCCTGCTTGTTTTGTAGCTTTGTGTGAAGAAGGAGGAACAATTGGGAGAGAGATATTTTGTAAGTTTTTATTTTGTAAATAAAGTTTTTTTAGGTTTTACTTTATTTCTTTTCCCTCTCTTCTCTACTATTTCTTTCTCTCCCTTTCCCGGCTTCAAACACACCTCTTGAGGATATGACTCTGAGAGATGCTTAGCTAAACCTCCTTTCTTTGAAGAGGAAGGAAGCTAGCTTAGTGGTGAAGGCGTATAGTGTTGTCTCTTTGTATTAAGAAAATTCTGGGTAGTATATTTATAGGCTCTTATTCTCAAAACTTAGTTGCATAACATGGGATGACTACCAGTTTGTATTCTCTCCATGCTTTAGAATTTGTTGTTCTTTAGATGGTTTCTACGAGCCTCACGAGATAATATTTACATGTTAGGGTTCTTAATTAGGGTTAAAATAACATTTCTTGTTATTATTTTGGCCAATATTCTCCATGCTTTAGGATGGTGCTCGGGTGAGAGATGCCTTTGTTGTTCTTTAGATGAGTCTTTACGAGCCTCTAAAAATGATAATAATTGAATGTTAAGTTTTAAACTAAAGGGGCATGCTTGCATACTGCTCTGTTTCAACTCAAATAGGAGATGTTTCATGGGTGAGGTTGCTAGTTAAATATAGATCCGGTTATGCCATGGACGCTATATGTTGCATGTGTCATAGCGAGGATAAAACCGAGGACACTTGTTTGCCACAACTTGCCAGAGTTAGTAGCTTTAAATCTTCAAAGGGTTAACTTTTTCACACTTTAACTTCGATTTTTACAATTTTGATTTCAAACCATTCCCAGCATTTTTTTGAAACACAATTCCAAGGAGTCCAAGTGGCGCACAGCCGTGCACTTATGAAACCATTTCTGGGATGTAGGCTTCGCCCGTCTTCCGACCTGAACCAGCATCTGCCGGTAGCAGGCTGGCGTGCAAGAGAACAGGTATATAAATGGCTGTTGATTCGGCTCGACTCGCGTGTACGAATCGGAATCTCGCATCGCGACGCGTTCGGAGAGAGGTCAGGCGCGTCGGCGTGGAGGCTCTGTGCATTATTCAACCATGAATTCTAGATAAGGAAACTCCTCGTGTGATAGGACTCTCTGGACTTTTGTAGTGCTTTGCATGAACGGATCCTCCTAACAAATGTGTGTCGATCGCAGGTCGACGGATAATAAAAAAAGGATTCAGATTCTGAGGCGGAGCAGCGGACCAATATAACGTAAAGCAGATAATTAAAAAAAAATCTGAACTAGAGAAAGGAAAATTTCAAGAAAAACTTGGGTTGCCTCCCAAGAAGCGCTATGTTTAATGTCGTTAGCTCGACGACCCTGAATTTCAATGTGTGATATGCTTAGAAGAAACTGGGAAATGCTTACATCCTTATAGTGCTCACAACCGCCTCGAGTGGATCTGAAATATTCTTCTATTTCATGCCCTTACCTTCTGGGGTGTCTTTAAATGCGATGACAAACATTCCTAAAAATTTTAGCATTGCCTTGCAAAATCTACGTATTACCCAAGTGCGGTTAGGAGTTATCTTCATTTGGATAATTGAATTATCTGGATGCTTCAGCGGGCTAGAGGCCATGGGAAAGTGATCTAGTCTCCTTAGACTCTCAATTTAGGCTCACCTTCTTGCACATTAATTTGGCTTTTTCCGTGGCGGGAAGGGTCTACCAAGTATATTGAGAGGCCTTGTTCGTCTTCCTCCATGTCCAGAATAGCGAAAGTCTCTCTGCCGGAAGGGCAGATTACCAGCTTTTACCCAGGACATTTTGATTGGCTCCCGAGGATATTGGTATGGCACATGCGCAAGTTTGCGAGTGGTGTGAGCCGATTTTGGTTCTGACGCCTTTTTAAACGCCGAAGCGGCGCCAGTTGCGGCTCCCCGAGAATCTGCGGGGGTTTCCGAATGCGGGTTGCGAAAGCGGTATAACGCCAAACTGCCCGGATCTTGAGATTTGAAGCTTGCCGAGGTGCGGCGTTTTTGTTCCTCGATTAAAGCGATGGTCCCATATTCCTCGACTGGCACTTTGCGAATCTTTCCTTGTTTACCACGTAACTTGGCATGTTACTCGCATGTTCTCCAAAGGCTCTCCAAAAAGGGTATATTAATATGTAGCTTCGAAGATGTCACAGAAACTTGCAAACCGCTTCTCCAACTTACCTTCTTCCAACCTCCGATGATACGGACGCATGACAGTTCATCTGTTTTTGTTTGTTTCGCTTTCCCCGCTTTTATTATCCTCAACGCCTCATAACTCTGGGTCGCTTCTATTTCAGACTGGCTCCTTTCGGGATGCTTCGGGTCTTGCTCCTTAATTCGATTCTCTACCACTAAGGTTTCATTCCCAGATTTCCAACTCTTTTCCACTCCTGTAGTGATGGCCTGCGCATTTTCCTTCTAGGCTTTACCGAATTGCTTCGTAGTGAACCCTGCCTTCACAACAACCGCCATTCGACCCATCCGCACTTCCAAGTTTCTCAACCGTGGCTTGATTGTTCAATTGGGTGGCCTATTGCTGCATATTCGCCTTTGTCTCATTCATAAAGGCAGTGTGTGATGTGAGCATCTGTGCAAGGGCTTGTTCTAGGTCCACCTTTTTCTCAGGAGGTGGTTCGCTAACTCTGTTTGATGGCATATTGTTCTAATTGTTCCTCCATCCATACCTCATCAGCCTGACCGTTTCGACTCGACACACGCCCACCGCCTCGATTTTGATTCCCCGATAATTGCTTCCATATTGTCCTTTTGCCGCCGCGGATCGCACTGACAACCTTGACACGCATCGGGCCCGTCGCATCGCTTTGGTTTCGACCGCATTACGTGCTATCAGGCCGCCCTCCGTAATTCACACAACTCCCATGGGTTACTTCCGTATGGCATCTGGCAGCCTTTGTCGCCTATTCAACTCGCTTAGTCGGCCAGGCAACATGATTTCAACCGCATTGTTGAGAACCTCATCGTCTGCGGCTACCCATGGCTTTTACTGCGTAGCCTTCTCCTTAGGGGCTAATGATTTATTAGTCAGCAAAGATCTTCCGTGATTTCATAACTCGTCCAGGGTTTTCTTCATTAGTGCTCCTCAAATTGAGGCATCAATCACCGTCTAGTTGCATTCCCTCGCACCATTATAGAACGTATGACCTCGCATCCATCTTGTTAACCGTGATGTGGGCACTTTCGCAGTTCTGTGAAATCTCGTCCCATGCCTCCGCTGTAGTTCTCTCCTCTAGTTGTCCAAAAGAGCCGATCTCTCGCACAAGTCGTGCAATTTTCGAGGGTGGGAAAACTTGGTCGAATTTCGCACTAAATCATTCCATGAAGTAATGGAATCGGTATCGGGATTTGTTACCAACGTCGCTCTATCAATCGGGCGAGAGTGGGAACACTCGCCTGTTACTTCAAGAACCCCATTGTACTTGACATCACGCACTTCCAAGGAAGTTAATAAATGCATATTTGATTCTCATTAGGCAAACCCGTGGAATGTGATGTTCCGAAGACCAGAAGTGACCGACTTCAACTCGGTTGTTTGCTTGAATAGTGGTCTTCGATAGCCGTCTCGAACAATGGGCTGCAGCAACTCCTCTAACAACATGAATGGATCATCCGGGTCGAATAAACTGCCCGGGTGCTTGATTCCTTCCATTATTCCCGCTTCGCCTCTCTTTGTGGCTCGCTTTGCTCAATGCTATGATCCCGCTTCTTCATTGTTTTCCATGTCCGCTAGATTTCTAGTCCGTTCGCTCTGCTCTGCCAGACTGCGGTAAAGTTCTTTCTAGCTCAGGATCAAACAGATGTTTGTCAACCTGATCTCGTTGTCGCACGTACTCACCGAATCTTATCGAGAATCACACACGAAACACCAAGACCAAATTACAAAGACTTGTAAAACAAATAAAAAAACAAAAATTCCAAGAGTAATATCTAATCGTTTATTCTCTATATCACTCTAAACCTATCAAGAACGGCGCCAAAACTTGATAGACCAAAAACGGATGTGTAAAATGTACGCCTCATGTGCTAGCACGCGTCGCCCAAGTAATATAGTACCAATGGTACGGATATCGATCCACTGTGGGATAGGTATGTTGAATACAAAGATCGCTTTTTAAATATTATCCGATATACATCAGGTGAAAGAGTACTGGTGACTGAATTTAAACTGAACTACTGATTTGAACGAATTACTATGTAATGGAGACTAGGGTTATGTCTCCCCCTGCCACTTTCGATGGATTATTTCTTAAAGATAATATTATTCAGTTTATTTATGATTTATTAATGGCAAGGTGATCTGCTACGAGATATCCTCTCTCGAGGTGTATTCGCCTCATCTCGCTAGTAGAGTTGGAGTGTATCTCTACCCCAACTCCTGATCCGAAATGCTTTAATGTTCTAACCTTGATTGCCACCTTCTGGATCTTAATATCTCTATTTACCCGAATCAACCGGTCGTTTACATATCCCTAGGTATCCTCATCTCTCGACCCTGGATCTCTAGTATGGTCACACCCAATGTCGCCAAACATCACCATGTAATTGATCGCGTACGTAGCGTATGATAATGAATCATAAATGAATGAATAATATAAATTAATAAACTTTTAATCCATTCAATGTGATGGTTCAACAATACCCTGCAGTATAGATCTAGAACATAATGAACAAGAAAATACCAATATGTGATATATAAACATTAGTTCAAGTATCCAAAACGAAGAAAAATACAATCACGCTCTTCTTCGAGATCGATGTCACCGCCGCTCAATTCCGTGCCCTCATCTCGTATGACCCCGAGCCACTCCTCAAATTCGCACCCCATTTTTCTTTAATGGTGAGAAGACAACCATACCGACACGCCGCTGATGTCGTAGCGCCGTGACATTGCCACTTGTTGACTTTGGGTTCATCGACCCAACGTCGCCGATGCCAGCGCCACGACGCCAGACGCCGCGATGGAACGCCGCGACGCCCACCCATCTTACGCACTTTGATCCTCCGCTCTAGAACGCTTCCAAAACTCCGCTCTTTCCGCACTAATTGCACCGTGATTCACACCAATTGCAATTAATAAGATATTAGGCTATAAAATACGTGATTTAAATGTGAAATAACGCTTAAAAACGTAAGACCGACGCGGTATAACCCGGTGTTTTGTGGCACTCATCAGATATCAAAAGCTTTGGGTCAGCTTCTCCCAAGTAGCGCTTTGTTTAATGTCGTTAGCTCGACAGCCCTGCATATCACTATTCGATTGCTAAGAAACTGAATAAATGACATCTCCTAAAGGCTCAAAACACTCGCCAAGGTGGATGAAATATTTTTGCTCCCATGCCCTTGACCCTTATGGTGTCTTTTTGTGAAGCAATCGGCTTCTCTCGGAAGTTTTTCGCATCGCCTTGCAAGATCTTCGTGTGGTGAAGTTCCGAGATATCTTCATTTGGATCATCATCTGGATGCCTCATGGGCTGGAATACATGGAAAGTGACCTCATCTCCTTGGGCTCAATTTAAGCTCACCTTCGCATGATTTACGCCTTCCCGTGCCCAAGAAAGGCGGTCTACTAAGTATGATAGGGAACTATGTCATCTTCCCCATGTCCAAGATGACGGTTTGGTCGAAGGATGAATTTACCCACTTTTGTCAAAAACATTTTCAATTATACCCCAAGGGTGTCAGACTGGCCGCCCGCTACAAACTGATTGTGGCCGATTTTGGTTCCCCCAACTCACTTTTAAATGACGAGAGCGATATCAAATTGATGTCATTCCCAAGTCATAAAGTAGCTTTTCCGACACTGTTCCTATAGAGAATGGTATAACAAAGCTACCCGGATCTTGAAGTTTTGGGGAAGCTTTTCATAGATCAAGTGCTACTCTTCGCTTAAGGTGATGGTCTTGTATTCCTCCAATTTCTTCTTACTTGCCAATATCTTTTTCATGAATTTCACGTAGCTTGGCATGTTCTCTAGTGCATCCATAAAGGGTATAGTAATATGTAGTTTCTTGAAGAATCAAGAAACTTTGTGAACTGCTTCTCTAACTTACCCTTCTTCAACCGCCGAGGATACGAAATTCGTATGGCAAGTTCATCTGCTCTTGCCTGTTTCTCGGTCTCTTTCTTTAATTTATTGTCATTGACTGCTCTCGTCTCTCGTGGTCGCTCCCCTTGCATCTAATCTTTAGGGAGGACCTGATCTTGCTCTTTACTTTCCGCTTCTTCTATTGCAGGCTGTTGCCTCGGTATTTCCAGCTCTCTCCCACTCCTTAAAGTGATAGCCTTGTAGTACTCTTTCCCCTTTTCTCTAAGGTTTTCCTCTGAATTGCTTGGAAAAGAACCATGCTGCCTTTCCATCAACAGACTGGCCATTTAGCCCATTTTCACCTCTAAGTTTCTCAACTGTATACGATTGTTCAACCTGGTGGCCTGTTCTACATATTCGCCTCGTCTCTATCCACATAAAGGCGTATGAGAGGTTAACAATTGGGTAACAACAACTTGTTTCGTTCACTTTTTTTCTGAGGGCGGTTCGCTTCACCAGTGGTGGTGGCATGTTGTTCTGATTGTTTCTCCATCCATAACTCTGATTGCTCTGATTATTACGCCACCCTTGGCCCTGATTCTGGTTCTGATAGTTGTTGCTCCCATATTGTCCTTACTGTTGTGACTGATTAAACCTCAACACATACTGAGCATGCTCTACTTGTAACACCCCGAAATATACCCTAGTAGTTTTCGAACATTGTTTAGGGTTTAATAAAAATTAAATGTGAATTTTCGGGAAATAAAACGAGAAACCCAGAATTTGTACAGGATAAAACAAGGGTACATATGTAATTTTCCAAAAAGGGGGCACATAAGTAATAAGATAAGTATGCCATAGTTAAAATGTAAATACGCCTAACTTGATTTGCAAAAGAGTAAGAACTTAAGGACTAAAGTGAAATAATGAAAACTTAACCCAAAAAAATGGGCTTGGGAGCCAAACACGCCTACAGATATTCGATTAAGAACAAATCTTGGCCTCATTTTAGTTAAAACCGTAGAAGAAGCAAGAAGAAGAAGAAGAAGAAGAAGAAGAAGAAGAAGCCAAGTTTAAGGTATGGAATCTAACATTGAGTATGGATCTTTGGAGTTTTGTATGGAAATTATAGATTTTGTATGGGATTATGTGTATTTGGACCATGGTAGGGATTTATATGGTTTTCAAACCTAGGGTTTGTTAGGATTTCATCCCAACCCTAGATTTCTTGAAAGTGGGTTAGTAAAACCCTAAATGGTAATAAGAAGAGTATGAAACTCTCCCCTGAGGCTGGATTCATGGTTTAATTTCAAGTAATGGAGTCATTTAGAACAAACCCTAACTAATCTTTATGTTTGGTTTATATGGGTTATGGGCCCATATTATACTAAGGAGTAATTCACGATGTGTTTCAAGTGTAAGATAAGTATTGAAAGAGGATTTGAGTAGAATAGAGGCAAGATGAATATGGAATGGTTTTGATGTGTATATCGTGCATTGAGTTGGCTCGATGTAAGAATATGGAAAAATGGGAGAAAACCACCTTTCTAGGAAATTTTAGGTGGTACTGGTATCAATGTGCGGTACCGGTACCATATACTCATTCCACTGCACGGCATCACTGCATCGTACCCAATGCTCTATTTAGTACCAGTGTTAGTATTTTGACCATAACTTGGTCATTTCTTATCCGATTTGAGTGATTCAAGTGGATGGTTAAACTAGACTTCAAGGAAAACAAAACTCCCTGAAATAAGTACCTTCAAATTCCGACTCTATTCGGCCCAGAAATTCACTCAAAGTGGGGCTATGTTCAAGCCAATTTCTGCCCGCTTTGAAACATAGAGTACTCCATGAGCCAGACATATCTTGAGTTTCAGGCTCCACTCGGGTGATTCAGCTTGGAGAAGAACCCTTAGCACCTTAGCTTCAAATGAGTACAAAGAACCAGTATCAAGTATGGAGTTAAGACCCTTGAAAATGAGTATTTCAAACTGTCCCTCGTTGGCATGAAAATGCCATAACTTGAGTTTGGATGATTCAATTGGAATGATTCCAATTCCTAAGTAAAGTAGATTCATAGAGGAACAAGAATACATGAATGATGTGTGAATATATAGGTGTCATAATGTACAAGTATATGAAATTCTATACACAACAGGCATGAAACAGGAAAAATATAGGAAATGCAATATGTATAGATGTGTTCATGAAACATGAATATGATATGAAATATGAAAACAAACTGAAATATGAACATGAACATGAAAGGCAATATGTCATGAACACATAATGGTTAAGTTATATATGGATTATTATCATAATCCAAAAGATAACGAATGATATGAAATATATGAATGAACAAGGATAGCCAATTAGTTGGGCTATGAATGATAGCACTGTAGATCTACATAAATGATATGAAGACAGAATGTGATTTAGATAGGTTATGAATTCTTAAAGACATATGATAGTATGACTACCTAGGACCGAAGAATGAATGAGTGGACGTTTTGATCGGTGCTACGACACTCCTGCTAGTGCTACGACACTGCTACATGGGCATCGCCTGATCGGCGGTTTCGAGATCTCGCTAAGATTCACGACACTTCCGTTACGCGCAGCACGCATTGTCAAGATCGCACTATTACCTTCGTGTTTGCGTACTATGTCCATCTCATTCATGGTTCCCCGACTAAATAAACGATTATAGATATGTATAAAAAATACATGAATAAGACCCAAAGATGCTTAGCATACTTCAGATCGCACTATAAAATTGGTACCATATGTTCCGATTTGTATAACAAAGTCATGAAAATATAAAAGGAGACGACCGATACCTTAACATGAATATGTATAAGTCCGAATATGATTATGATATAAACCTATCGATATGTTCGAATCAGATGAACCCCAGATATGTATTTGATGTGATCCGCACTCACTACTTAATTAATGTCCATATCCGCATAGTCCGATCCGACCAGATAGTATTATGACTCCGATCCGTTCCGACTTATACCGCCTGCAATTCTCCGTACACATAGAAGCTCTATAACTCCTACAAGAGATTTGATAAGTATATGTCTGTGATAAGGACAAGTACATGTATAAGTATATGAATTTGACATAAGTACAAATATGTGTCCTTCGGGAGATATGAACCAGTATGAACCTATGGGTACCTTCGCATAAGAATAAGTCCCGTAATACAAGTATAAGATCAGAAATACAAGAATAAGCTCCGTAATACAAGTATAAGATCATAAATACAAGAATAAGCTCCGTAATACAAGTATAAGATCTGAAATACAAGAATAAGCTTTGTAACACAAGTATAAGATCCGTAAGACAAGTATATGCTCCGTAATACAAGTATAAGATCCGAAATACAAGAATAAGATCCGAAATACAAGAATAAGCTCCGTAATACAAGTATAAGATCCGTAAAACAAGGATATGCTATGTAGTACAAGTATAAGATACGAAGGACAAGTATAAGATACGAAGTATAAGTATAAGTTCTGTAGTACCTACGGGTACCTTAGTAAAGGTCTAAGCTCAGAATTCTACGAGATCCGATAAGTATTAGCTTCGACAGGTTCGTGATGTCCTTTCGGGATTTGAATAATTATAAGTCCGAGACAAGTATCATTATAAGTCCAATATATATGTCCTTTCGAGATCCGACACGCATACGCCGATACAAGTATAAGGTATTGTCCTGTGAGAGACTCAACAAGTATACGCATTATAAGTAATGGTCATGTGTATAAGTCACTATATGAATTGATGAAAATTTCTCGATTTATATTATCGTGATATTTATTATCAAGTATATGCTCCTATAAATGAGTAATAAGGCATGTGATTCAGAGGTCATATGTTTCCTTACTGTTGCAAAGCTTAAAGACGGGCTTTAATCCGTGTAGGTACAGGAGAAGATGTCCGAAACTTCCGTGATACGGCCGGCCAACACTAGTAGGGTTCACTACGGGGTTCACTACATGTAGGTTCCGCGCTCTGATTTGTAAATGTAAAAGTACAGTATATGTGTATAGACTTTGATGGGCACCACTCCGGTGGTAGTTCTTTTGTATATGTAAATGATTTTTGTTATTACAGAAATTGTTTGTATACCCACAAGTACAAGTTCAGCTCTGAGAAAAAAAAAATAGGTAAAGAGTCCCAGTATATAGTCTCACACCCTAGACTCGGTTTGGATCCGCCTTTCGTGTCGGACCGGGAATCGGGGTGTGACACTACTGTTTGCTGTCCCGACTGGCATTCCGTACTGTTGTGCTATCCTCCACAGAATTCGCATAACTCCCATGAGTTGGTCTGAATGGCATTCATGATGCTTTTCTTCATGCACTAAGGTACATTTGGTAGAACACGCGACATAGGTAACTAGATTCTTTGAGAACCTCGTTATCTGTGCCCCCCACAGCCTTTACCGGTGTACTCCTATCCCTAGGCCACTGATTGGTGTTAGTAGCAGCGTCCTCCAGGATTTCATATACTTGGTCCGTAGGCTTCTTCATTAGCGCACCTCCTGCCGAGGCATCAATCATTGTTCTGGTCGCATCCCTCATACCATTATAGAAAGTATGGACTTGCATCCATCTGGTCAGCCTGTGGCGTGGGCATCTCCTTAACAATTTATGAAATCTATCCCATGCTTCTGCCAAGTTCTCTCCCTCGAATTGTCTAAAAGTATTGATATCTTGCACTAGTTGTGCAATTTTCGCAGGTGGGAATAACTTTGTCAGGAACTTCTACACTAGGTCGTTCCATGAAGTAATGGAATCCGGTGGTTGGTTTGTCAACCAGTGTTTAGCTCTATCACCTAGTGAGAGCGGGAACAATCTCAGTCTGAGTGCCTCTTTAGTTACCCCATTATACTTGACCGTGTCACATACTTCGATGAAGTTGGTCAAGTGCATATTCAGATTCTCACTTGGCAATCCGTGGAACAAGATGTTCTGAAGCATCTGCAAGGTCATTGACTTCAACTCGAAGTTGTTTGCCTGAATGGGTGGTCTTCGGATAGCCGTCTGAACAACTGTAGGTGGTAAGGCGAACTCTTCTAGCAACATAAACGGATCATCTGGCTGTATAAACGGCCTGGGCGCATGATTCCTACCATTATTCCCATTGTGACCCCCTTGCGGCTTATTTTGCTCTTGGCCATGATCTTGCTCTACATTGTTCTGCATGATTGCTAAATTTCTATGTTGTGCTTCTCTTTGTTCTCTGCGTAAACGGTGTAAGGTTCTTTTCGGTTCAGGATCAAATGGACGTAGTTCAACTTGACCCCGTCTTCGCATACACTCACGATAACCTTAGCTACTTGATCACACCTGAAAACCCAGACCAAATTACAAGCACTTGTATAAGCAAAATAAAATAAAAAGGGGAAAATTCCAAAGTAATATCTAATGCGCTCTTGTCAATATCCAACCTTCAAAGCTTTCTCCTCGCTTGGTTTCAAAAACGATAGTAGGAAACGTGATGTGTAAAATGTGTGCGCCTGTAGCAGTGCAGCGTCGTATGAAGTAATATAGTGTACCTAGGTACGGATATCGATCCACGGGGAGAAGTGCGTTGATTACTAAAATTGACCTTATAATATTATCTGGACTTAAACTCTGAATGGCTATCTAACTAATAAATGGGATTAAAACTAAAGCTAAATTAACTTGTGAAATTACTCTGCTGTGGAGACTAGGGATTTGTCTCCCCCTGCCACTTTTGATGGATTATTAGCTAGAGGAATTACTATTCAGTCTATTAGTAACTTCTTGATGATGGGGTGATCGTGCCTACGAGATACCCTATCTCAAGGTGTATCCGCCTATCTCACCAATAAGGTTGGGTGCATCTCTACCCCGGCCAGGAATACTCACGGCGGCAAATGTTCGAACCTAATTGCCACACTTGGAATCAGGGATATCTACATTTATCGATTTAGCGGGATTGCTCTATTAAGATCCCTGGGAGTCCTTAGCTCTTGATCTCGGATACCCAGCAGGATCATGCCATGTATATAAACTATAGATATAGAGCAGATCGATGCAAATCATCAATAAACTGAATAATATTAATTTAAACCTTAATCCATTCAATTGGCAGAGGGGTTAATAAACCACTGAGAAATCTAGAACATGTGGAATGAATATGCATCATTCTATAAATCATCGATCGTTTATAGAAAGAAAAATACAAGCAATACTTTCAATGATTGAGTCATTTGTTGCTCTGTTTTTAGTGCTCCGGTCCCTACGTCCTTCTCTCCTCTAATTATAACCTTTGCTTTTTATGATTAAAGTGAAATCAGCGGCGGTGAGGCGTGCGCGTGACGTTGAGACGCGTCGTGACGTTTGGTCCTCTTTTCTTACGGTGACCCAGGCGTCGCGGCGTTGCAATAATCACGGCTTATTTGGGCGTCGCAACGTGGCTGCTAGTTTTCTTCTCCTTCTTCTTTTCAACTCCAAAATGATTCTGAAAACCACCTGCTTCACCTGTAATGCACATAAGCTCCAGAAATCAAATATCGGGTTATAATGCACTTATTTAAATATAAAATCGAACTAAAAACGTGGAACGGACGCGGGTATGAGATGAGTGTTTTAGGCACTCATGATACCGTCAGGCCTCGCGGCACCTAGCCTTGGGTGCTGGCGGTAGAAGGCTTTTTGCCCCTGCTTCAAGCACACCTTGTGTTCGTTGTCTTCAACCAATCTCCTTTCTGAAACACTATACATAAGCCCGACCTATCAGAGAGGATGGTCTGGTGGGCAATTAAGCTAAGTGAATTTGATATTCAATATAAATCTCGCTTGGCATTAAAGGGGTAGATATTGGCAAACTTTTTAGCAGAAATTCCCCAACAAGACGCAGACCCGGATAACTCTGGCTAGTGGATCCTTAATGTAGACGGAGCCTCTCGACAAACAAGAGCTGGAGTCGGTTTGCAACTTAAAGCCCTAATAGGGGAATGGATAGAACAGGCCATAGGGTTAGACTTCCCCGTGTCTAATAATGATACTGAATATGAAGCAATCCTAGCCGGAATCGACCTCGCAACGTCTGTATCTTCAGAAAAAATCATCATACAAAGTGACTCTCAATTGGTAGTAAGGCAAGTAAATAGAGAATACGAAACGTGAGACTAGGAAATGATCAAGTATGTATGTCTGGTTAAGCTACGACTAGGGAGTTTTGCGGCTTGGAAGCTTGAGCATATCTTGAGGGATTTGAATGAAAAGGAAGATGTTATGGCATCAGTGGCCCCATCCCTCCCAATAAAAGAAACGATGTTCCTCCCTATCTATTTCCAATTGACATCATCAATTACTACCAACTAGGTAAACGAGATAGATGAAGCATGTTCTTCTTAGATGACTCTAATAGTACATTATTTGAGCTTGGGAGAATTGACAAATAATAGGATTGAAGCCCATAAGATTCAGGTCAAGGCAGCTAGATTTTCCCTTGTGAATGGGCAATTATATAAATGGTCTCTGGAAGGGCCGTATCTTAAGTGTCTCACCACTCAGCAGGGACAATATATTTTGGTAGAACTCCATGAAAGAATATGCGAAAACCATCTAGGCGGCAGAACTTTGGCTCATAGGGCCCATACGCAAGGTTACCATTGGCTAACCATGAGGCGAGATCATAACGCCTACGTCGGGAAGATGCGGCCAGAGTGCTAATGACAATCCTGGCGTCTCGAAGTCTTGACTCGAATCTAACAGCCATCACAAAGAGACCTGGCAGCACTCCAATGGGAATTGATATAGTTGGACCGCTGCCTACCGCCCCAACTTAGAATAAGTTATTGTTGGTTGCCACCGACTATTTCAACAAATGGATAGAAGCGGAAGCCTTCACCTCCATCAAAGATACTTGATGTTGTCGGTCAGGAGGTGGAAGAATATAGGCTTCCGGTTCGGAGTACCTCAGTCAATTATAATTTACAATGGGTCACAGTTTGACAATGGAGTATACAAAATTTTTTGCCATGAGTTGAAAATCAAAATCTTGTATTCAACCCCACGGTACTCACAAAGCAATGGCCAGGCGGAAGCATCTAACAAAACTCTCTTAACGGCTTTAAAAAAGCGTCTACATTTGGCTAAAGGAAAATGGGCAGATGAGCTACCAGGAGTTCTTTGAGCCTATTGAACAACCAGCCGAAAGCCAACTAGAGTATCCCCGTTCCCCCTCACCTATGGGATGGAGGCCATAATTCCTACAGAACTTTGGGTGCCCACACTTCGAACATAAATCCCTAAGAAGGCTAATACTAAAGCCATTGCCAAAGACTTGGATATAACAAACGAACTCCATGAAGTTGTAGCTATACGTATACCATTGTACCAACAAAGAATAACAAACCTATATAGTAGGCATGTAAGATAGTGTGCATTCTGAGCCGAAGACCTAGTCTTGAGAAGAGTCTTTGAAAACACGGTTGGCCAGACGTCGTAAAATTCAGCGAATTAGGAAAGGTCATCTGCGTGATCGTAGGTAAGAGTAGTGATAGGATCGTACGCATTAAATAAACTAGACGGGACGCCAGTGCCTAGGATGTGGAATGTTATGCATCTTAAGAGGTATTATCAATAAAATTTTCTTTTAAATATTTTCTTTTAATTCTTGGAATAGCCCCCATACTAAAGACCAGAAGTGGCTCTTAGCCTGCTGGCACATACTAAAGACCATAAATGGCTCTTAGCCTGCTGGCACATACTAAAGACCAAAAGTGGCTCTTAGCCTGCTGGCACATGCTAAAGACTAGAAGTGGCTCCTTGCCTGCTGGCACACATCAAAGACTAGAGCGCTCTTGCTTTGTTGGCACATACTAAGGCCTGAAGTGGCTCTTAGCCCTCTTTTGGCACATACTAAAGACGAAGTGGGTCTTTAGCACATTGGCGCCTTGACAAAGACAAAAGTGGCTTATAGCGCAACGCATCTTAAAGACCAAAGTGGCTCATAGCACGCTAGCACCGTCAAAGACCCGGAAGTGGCTCTTAGCCTGTGCCTACTAAAGACCAAAAGTGGCTCTTGGCATTGGCGCAATACTAAAGACTAGAAGTGGCTCTGACTTGCTAGCACATGCAGACGAAATTTGCTCCTAGCCTCTTGCTTTCACGTCAAAGTCCAGAAGTGGCTCCTCACCTGCTTGCTAAAGCCAAAGCCCAGAAATGGTGCTTTACCTACTAGCCCGTGTGCAATCCATACCAATTTCTAGTTCTCAAAAACTTATAACAATAATATCCCTAGTGAAACCATCCTAGTCAAGACCCATAGCAAAAAGTTGTGAAATAAAGGATATCAGTTGCATAAGTAAATCAATTATCAAATTTCGGAAAATTTCCAAAATACGCCAATGGCGTCAATGGTTCCATAAAAACATATGAATCATAGCAGCCATACGGGGCCTCTTATAGAATTTTTTTTAAAAAAAAGGGAAAGAAAATGAACTTAAGATGTTCTAACAAAATAAATAGTGGGAGCACTCCTCTCGGGTTCCTCACATTAAACCGCTCTAATCTGCCTCGAATTTATTGTGGCCTCGGTGGCTACTAGATGAGGGCACCTAGAGTTTAAAAAAACTCTAGTGGAAGATGGTCGAAGGAATTGGGCATGTAATATACGGAACTTATGGTTGATCACCAAAAATGTTGTGTTTGAACATACAACATCTATAATCATAGGCAAAAATCAGCTTCAATGCCTTTTGATAGTCCTCCTCCATGACTGCTTTGTCCTTACCCGCCTAAGATTGAAGAGAAGACACTTCATCTTTAGTTAGTAACCTCGGCATAAGTGAGAGTCGTTCGGCCTCTAAGAGGCAGCTTGGGTCTTGGACCCTAGCCAGGTCATCCTCCACCTGAGCCTTTGCATCACTCGCCGCGACAACAGCCAATCAGGCTATCTAAGCTTCTTCTTTAACTTCATCCCTCTCTTTCTCTGCACCAATAATCCTCTCTACACCCTCTTTAGCCTTCCGCACTCAATGCTTAGACCTAGCCTTGGTCTTGTCTAGAATCTTTTAAAGGGTGGGTGCCTTGATAGCATATTGAGTATATTATGCGTAGCTTCTGATGTCGATCAACCGGAGATCAAGGTCCCTATAGAGTCCTGGAAATTATTGCGGTCCGATCAAGTCTCCTTTGGTGCTGTGTGGGGGGACTTTAACGATATTTTATCATAGGCAGGAAAAAGAGAAAAGTTTAGACATCCTTTTCCTCTTATACAAGGTTTCGGGGGAGCAGTGGAAGCATGTGAATTTACTGAGATGAAAATGGTGGGCTATTCGTGAAGTTCACGTGGGAAAGATTCAGGGATGGACCAAACTGGGTGGATGAAAAATTAGATGAAGTCATGGCCACAGAAGGAATATGGCATTGTCTATCATGGTTCGAAATCTCGACCAGTTTGGTACGATTCGATCGAGTTGTATCTGCCTCGAAGGTGGTCGCACCGATTCCGATACCTGATATGATATACACATAAACTCGATACTGAATCGGAAAATATCGTCAGTAAATCGGAAAATATCAGAGGAGTTAACTCGATCAAAGGAAAAATAGGATTCCACGCATTCATGATATTTTCTTTAACATCACAACAACAAAATAAAAAAATTTCAGAGCAATCAGAGATTCTTCTTCAAAAGAAGAGAAAATCAAAAAAATTTCCCGACCTTGTGACTGAGTTCTCTAACCATACACAGTTTCCCAACAGTGATTCAAAATTTTTTCCTCACCTGAGTTCTCTAACCCTCCAGCGACGGGTGAGTGGAAAACCCACAAGGCAATTCTCAAGGGTCTTAGAGGTGACGATGGTGAAATGGTAGAAGGGGTGCATGTTGTCGCAACTCATGGTGACTATGGGTTGTGCGTGAGGATGAACCGAGAAATGAGGGGAAGTGGAAGGGCTGCGATAGTTGTAAGAAAGGGGACGAGTAGGTTTTTTTGAGAAATTTTTATGATTATATAATTCATAAATTATTTGTAATTATAATATTTATTAAAAAAAAAAAATACTCAAATTATGTTTTAGTCATTATAACAAAATATTATTAAATTTAAAAAATAATTTAATTTTACCTCAATTTTACCTTTAATTAATTTAATTTAATTTATTTTCAAAAGGAACTAATTTAATTTTGTAATATTCTTAATAAAAATTTTATTGAATAATTTATCTTTGTTGTAAAAATATCATGTTTATTTTAAGTAATTTAAAGATAAATTCAAAGATAAACTCCTTTTTATTTTCAAAAATATAATCTCCGTTTTAAAGTAATATCTAAATAAATACAAAATATTTTTTAAATATCAAATGGTAAGAAAATTTATATGTTTACAAAATATTATTATGGATAAATAATTTATTTTGATAAGTATAATTTTTTTTTATATATAAAGGATTAATTTTATAATACACATATTTATCGATTTAACTATTTAAAGAATTAACTATAAGTATGGATTACTTGAATTTTATAGAGCCGTTGAAGAATCGCGTCACGAATAAAAGAGGTATAAGGAACATTTAGATCGATTAAATATTCGAGGTAATCGGGTTTGGAGATGAGTATGAGTATAACTCCTGTCCCAAACTAAGCCACCACAATTAAATATATAATATATGAATATAATGAATATTTATTTATATTAAAAAGCCCTAAAGTTAAAAACGGGATTTTAACCTTTTCTTTTTAAGTTATTTTTTCCTAATCACAATAATTCTTATTATTATTATATGGATAAATTATTTTTAATATTTATGATTTCTAAAATAGTCGTTTAACGATTAATTTAAATGTTTTAATTTATCTTTATTTTGCATATCATTGATGCATGTGGAGTATGTTTCGAGATCGTTCGGGTTGATGGTCGATCTTTGTATTTTGAGCGAAGTATTTAATACATTACGACGGCTTGTGTGTTTAGCGAGGAAGTTGATGCCTTATAAGTCATAAGTCATACCACACGACACTATTTATTAAGATTGGTGGTGGTAGAGCTAAGGGGCTTCAGAAATTACGTTTGAAAACTGTAGGTTAATTGAAGATTCATGCCGGAATATCGTTGCTCGAAGTTGGAATTTGATGATGATCGATCTTCTGTTTCAGGTAATCTTGTCTGACCGACAAAGCTTGTGTGTGTTAGCGAGGAGTTGATGCCTTATAAGTCATAAGTCATACCACACGACACTATTTATTAAGATTGGTGGTGGTAGAGCTAGGGGCATCCAGAAATTCCGTTTTGAAAACTAATGAGTTGGTGAAGATTCATGCCAGAATATCATTGCTCAAAGTTGGGACTATTCAATGATCGATACTACAACTTTGAACCATACTGTCTATTCCCGGCAGCTTGTGTGTTTAACGAGGAAGTTGATGCCTTATAAGTCATAAGTCATACCACACGACACTATTTATTAAGATTGGTGGTGGTAGAGCTAGGGGCATCCAGAAATTCCGTTTTGAAAACTCATGAGTTGGTGAAGATTCATGCCGGAATGTCATTGCTGAAAGTTGGGACTATTCAGCGGGGGAAGGTATCTCGGCCCACATTTTTAAATCACACCACTTGGATCTTAATCCACAAATTGCCAAAATTAAATGGGCAAATGTTAAGGAGAAAACTTTGGATCCTCTGTTCTAACAAATTCAAAGGGGTTTGGAAATTGAATTCACAATGCCTAGCACAAAAACAAGCTTGAGTTGATATAGTCTTTTTCTTTTCCCCCGACTATTTACAGAGATTAAAAATCCCTTAAAAAGATACTAAAAGCATAATGGCTTTGAACTTGAAGTCTAAACATATTGTCAATTACATGAAACCAAACTTGATGTTTTACTCAACCTTTCTCCTTTCCCCCCGTACTTCTAGTAAAAAAACATTTGTTTTACCTTCGATATCAAATCCCATTAGCTCTAAACATCAATAAACCTCAACATCCAAACTTCACCCAATATTTTTTTTCCCTTTAAACAAACATACAATGACAATTCTACCAAATTCAACAATTAAAATAATAACTTGCATACACGGATCAAATAACAGTTTTCACATTTTTGCCCAATTCATATTCATCAATTAGAAAAAAAAAACAAAGATATCAAAGAAACTAAATAAGAAAATTCAACTATAAATAAGAGTTATCTCTTGGAGAAGTTGCTCTCAGAGGTGACTGTGATCTTGCTCTTCTACTGATCATGGAGTCGCCGAGAGCACCGGCTTTACCGCCTATCTTAATCATTTCCTGAAGAAACTTCTCCAGCTAAGTAATGTCCCTAATCTTGTAATCCATTGGCTTCCCCCAGTCGATTGTGATCATAGCTCCCTTCTTCTTCCTCTTGGATCCTACTACTGCGTTCCCCCAACTCATCTTTAGCTGTACTCTGCAGACTGTAAGAAAGACATAACACACTACTTGTGTCTAGACAAAATTTCTTCTTCTATAATATAAAATATCTTTGTTCAGTTTGTAATCACTTCCTCGAAAACAAACAGAGATGTACCAGAATAGCCTGTAATGCATCTACACATTTATTTTTAATCTTCCTCCAATATCCTAGTCATGAAATTAAAATTATCTCTGAATCTATCATTCCCATCAAATTGTAATAGTTGAAATGGGGTACATAAAAATAATAATATTATATTACAACTTCATGTCTATGTTATTGCGTAAATTTTCACATAGAATGCATGTGAATTAATGTAACATGTTTTAATGTATAAGATATTTAAACTTTTTACAAGTGGTTTGTAAAATATTGAAAGTATTCAGAGGTATTGTGACATAGTGATGTTAAGATGTTTTGTTTTTTATATTATTTTAAAAAATATTTGTTTTCATTTTAGTTTTATTTTTTTTCTATTCAAATAAATTAAATTAAAATTGTAAATGATAAATGCTTACAAGATGTAAGACGATTTTAAAATTTTTCAATAGGTGAAAATAATTTTAACACTAGCGATATTTATAGACCATCTTAACAAAATTTGACTAAAAATTATAACTAATCTACAATTTAGTAACCGGAATAGAATACTATAAAAACATTCTTTTTATTGAAATTTCTAAGAGTAAGTGATTTCAATTTCTGTGACTGAGTGTTTTCTTCATACAACACACTTTTGAAACTAAGCTAAGCATCCGAACATTTATAGGAACAGTAGGGAAGGTTCCCAGGAACCAAAGGGGTTTGGTCATGCGGCCGGGTCGTGGTGGAATGCCGTCACGTGATCCGGCTGTTCAAATATCACCAACACGCCCCCTCAAGCCGAAATGGCCGAACCCAAATGCACTCAGACAAAGACTAAGAAAACGAGCCCGATAAGGGTTTTGTTAGTAGATCAAGAGGTCAATGAGCCGTAAACATAATAACTCCCTCCAACTTGCGAGATAAGGTCCTCAAGAAAATGTATCAGAAAATGTATCACAATATGGTATCAGAGCTTGATGAGCCATCAATGGTACGCTCCATCTCACATTCACGCCCCGCTTCATCTCAAAGCATGAGCCCGCTGCTTTTCTACCTTACCATCAAGAAGTATACTACCAAATCGATCCAATTATAATCTTGAGATCTCGATTTTGCCGAATCGACGCGCCTATGATTTGAGAATTCGCCCACTCACCGGCCACACCACCGGCCGTTCAGGAACATCAACCAATGTTAACCAAGATACTACAATGGCTTTGCTAGATCAATTTCTCCTCAGCTGGTTGTTATCCTCAATCTCTGAATCTATGCTAGGTCACGTTGTTAATTGCAATTCTTCCTTTGAAATCTGGACTACTTAGGGGCAATTGTTCTCCACCAAATCAAAAGCTAGACTCCTTCATCTCAGATTTCTTCTCCAAACTACGAAAAAAGGATCCTTATCCATTGAAGATTATTTTCTGAAAATGAAAACTATTGCTCAGATCTCTGCTGCTCTGGCCGGTCGATGTTTTTGATGATGAGCTCGTCTTATATATTAGGAGTGTCTTGGATCGCACTTGATTCATTTGTTGTTAATTCACCTCAAAGATTCGCTACACTTCCGTATAATAATTTTTATCGCAAACACAAAGAACTCGCTAGAAACTCTAAACACAAATCCAATTGTTGATGTATCTCATGCCACTGCAAACACTGCCACCACTGCCTATAGACGTGGTAATTTCAATTCTTCCTCACAACCTCCTGCAACCCGAGGGTATCCTGCTCATAGAGGTCGTGGTCGAGGAAGATCTTCTTCAGGCTATCGTGGTTCCTATGGTCCTCCTAAGCTCTCTTGTCAAATATGTGGAAAACAATACCATTCAGCACTAAAGTGCTATCATCGGTTTGACATTAGCTTCAAAGGGCAATTCTTCCTTTACCCAAAGGATCTGTGGCCCTCTTTCGAACCTCCTACACAGTCTCAGACTTACCTGACAACTCCACAATTTGTCAAGACCGAATATAATTGACCTGATGATGCCTGGTATTCGGACAAGGTGCTACTCACTAATATCTACTTCAAATTTCACAGACCGGAGAATAAGATCTAATATAACTGAGATTCGGGTAAATTGCTTGTTGGTAATGGATCGCCTTTATTTTCATATCGACATTCATCTCTTTCATATATTCCAAAGCACACATCTCTGAATATACTTTGGTTCCACTATTAAGAAAAATTCGAACGCAAGAGTCGTCTACGCTTCACTTTTCATAATAATGTGATTATTGAATTTGATGCCTCTCATTGCTATGTACACAAGGTCAAAGCCACTTCAGTTCAAGGGCAAATGCATGATGGTCTCTAACAACCGGACCTTCCATCTCCTACCTCGCGCTTGCACTCTTCTATCCTCCATACCTCAAAGATTGCACAACAATTTACCACGCTTTAGTTTTCACAACTTCCATCTTCCAGCTTACTACCGCACAAAGAATCAAACGCTCCAGGGCACAATCGATCGGGCCAATCCTTCAGCTCACTGAGTGCTCCGCAGCAAGTGCTCAAGCATTTGAATATATTGACTTGTAATACATCTACTCCAACATTTTGTGAAGCTCACAACAAGGGAAAACTTACTCGCTCATTTTCCTACTACTTCAAAGACTCACAGCCCATTACAACTCATTCGCTCTGATACCATATTGAAATTTCTGAGAGTAATTGATTTCACTCGTGGATCGAGGTTTTCATACAACACACTTTGAGCTACATCCGAACAACATTGCGAGTAGGAACAGAGGGAAGGTTCTAGAACCAAAGGGGTCAATGGTTACTGTGGTCGGTCGTGTAGGAATGTCGCCACGGATCGGTTGTTCTGAAATATCACCAACACTTTTTAAGGAATGGTTTTTTTTTTTTTTGCATCCTTTAAAAGAAATGTTGAGATACTCCTTTAGTCATTTTCTTTAATTCTTGAAAGCATAAAAAAAGCTTTTATCAAAGTCTTTAATCATTTGCAAATACGTAAAAGAAATTTTGTTGGCAATGCAAATAATCGAAATAAAAGATTAAAACGCAAACTATAAAAATTCGCAAAACCATTTTTTATTTTTAAATGTTTAATCACAATCTTAAAATATCTTTTTAAATAAAAACATTAAATTTTAATGACCATTGTTCAATTTTAAGGGAAACATAATAATTTAAAATTCCAACATACTCAACCTTTAAAAATTTTAAAAATATGAGATTTTCACACAATTTGTCTTTAATTCAAATCAATACTTTTAGCCGGTCCATAATTACAATTTCATTTTGCACCTTTCTCTTTTTTATACTATGTATGTTATTTATCCAAAAAAAAAAATAACTAAGTATGTTATTAAATGAAATAAAATTTCATGTTCACATGCTTAGCTCAACTAATAAAGCACTTAAAGTTTAAAAAGACATGACATCTAGGGAGGGAAGGATCCCTGTACAGAAAACAATTTATTATATTATTATAAAATTGATTAATTATGAATTCTACATTTGACAACAATTGAATTAATCTTTCACCAGCCGAGAAATAATATTTTAAATAAAAAATATAATTTTGATATTCTAAACCCCAAAGGAGATTGTAAAAATATTGATATAATATTTATTTAAAAAAAGAGACTAGATAATATTGTTTTCAATTGCTGATAACATTCATAAAATAAAGATTGAATTAATACATATACATTTTAATTCACGAAATCAATAAATTAAATTTGAATTAAAATTTGGAACATATGTATATAAGTTTTGAAAACTACTAATAATAATGGTATAATCTATCGTTGAATTTACGTCATCAATCAATCAATTATCATGTCAAAAAATATTAGATAAATGTATGCGGCAATTTTTTTCCTATGGCACCCATTTTTTCTTCTCTTTTTTTCCCTTTCTTTCTTCTTCCACCCCTTTTTTCTAAACTCTCACTGTAGCGGCCGACGCAACAACATCGCCACCAACACCTCCACAACGTCAAATCTTCCAAGCCCAGCTAGCCTCCAAAACTCAGACCAAGATATTTGTGTGAATTCTTGCCAAAAATCATCAATTGTCCCACTCATAAGGCGTTTCATCGAAATTTCCCTTTCAACCTGTTCACACTAAAAATAATTTTTTTGGTCTAAATGATATTTAAATAATTTTTTCGGCCAAAATAATGAGTTAATAGTTTCCAGAATAGATACGCAGTTCTCAAACCGCATTTAACCCAAACCCAATCCAATAAAGTCAACTCAAGAAGACACTGCACCGGCGCTGGTCAGCCTTAATAGTTATTTCTCCAATCTATGGAATTTTTAAATTGAAGAAAATTGTCATATGATTATGTAAAGTAAATATTTTATGAAAAGACATAAGAAAAGCCATAATAGGAGGCAAGATCTGCAAGCCAATGTACTAAAAAGTGAAGGACACATGGAAGGTGAGATAAAGGAATATTATGGGATGAGAGAGTTATAAAAAGAGTATTTCTAAGCAAATAGGGTCAGTGCGTTTTTAACGGGAAAATAGTGAAACGCACTTTCTCTGTGGAATGAGCACTACAGCTGGGGGCTTGTCCTAGGTGGAAGAGTAAGATAACAAAGTTTATAAAGAATGGAATAAGTGAAACGCAAATAAATACCAACCTATAAAAGGAATCAAAGGCATCGTAGTAAAAGGACAAATGATTGAACACTCTGTAAAAACGAGCAAGAGCATTTCAACATTTCTACAAGTTCAACAAACCATCTTTCCTAGATTCTTGGCTTAGGTTTATATGTTTTCTTTTCCAAGCAATTTTTTCTAATTCAAAGCTTTCTTTGCTTCAAAGATTTGATTTTTAGTCCACTCTGTGGTAGTAGGCAATGAAATATGGTATTTTTCAACCTAATCCGTTTCCTCTTACCTTCAATTCACTATACTTAATTTTCAAGGTATTTTTTCCAGTCAACTAGGGATCCACAAAGGAACTTGGAGGTCCATTTTTCATTTGAGCAAAAGTTTTGGGATTTTCGGGAGCTTTTGTGTTCATAAATACTATAATTTCCCCGGGTATCACTACATTAACCACTGCTTTTTGTATGTTTTGGTGAAACTGATTGAAAATCTCAATTAAATATATTTTTGACACACTGAGTGACCCAAATGTTTGCTAAAGAATGCCAATAAATTGAAGAGTAAGACACAACTGAGAGTCTTCGACTTAGGATTTGATGTTGTAGAAGATAAAGGAATAAATTTCACGCAAATTGGGTGTGGAACAGTAGAAAATAAGATGCATCACCCTTCAAGATACACAAATAAATGTGGAACAATCCGACCAACAAATGCCGCTGTTTTAAAAGTGTAATGTGACAGCTCACTTTTCTCACACACTTAATAACAATTCAAGGTTGGCTCATGTAAGAAATAGACGTTTCACAACAAAGTGATCAAGACCGCTCATAAAGAAACAGAAGGCTGGTCAACTTCAATCCATCATGAGAACCCTAAGAAGGATAGTTGAAGGAGAAGATGTAAGAGTGCTGAGAGAAAAAGAAGAGGGTACCATGCCAGAAAGTTGCTTCTGTTCACAAAAAAGATAAATTCTTGAACTAACCGTGGAGCAAACACTTAAACCCACTAGAGGCTTGGCAGTGAATTTCATAGCCAACTATGCACGCCGTTGAGAGACTAAATACCTCCCCACAGGAAAGATCATGACGCCACTTGAGAACGGTGGGCGGTGGAACAATTCCACAACCAGGCTCACAGCCCTCGAGATGCCTCACTCCGACTAATCCACTCATACAACCCAGAGCATACTGGCGTGATCTTTACCTGAGCCCCGTGCACCGTCGCCCCCCGCAAAGATGAGACCTGCTGGAATAGGGGAGAGCAAACCAACAAGATTCTCGTGGAACCTCAATAAAACTCAACTATAGCACATCGAGCAGAAGAGAGGCACGTGATATGCAGGCAAGGCGGGCTAAGCCTCAAGCAACAGTCACCCTGAGTTCACAAACCTTAACCAAACAGAGGCTAGAAATGAGAACCCCTACCCAGTGGGCAAGATCCCGATTTTATTCTAGAGGAAGATAACAGTAATCCACCAGAGGATGTTATGATTCAACGGTGGCAAATGGAGGAATTCTCATCATCATTCTCTCAGTTTTTAGTGACTATTTTAACTATTTGGATACTAGGCAATATCTCATTTGTATATAATACTGCCATATGAACTCCATTCAAAAAAGCTAAGAGATGGAAAGATAGTTCGCCACTAGTTCTTATAAGAGCCCTCATGTGATTACAGAACTATTCAGAGTGACTCAAAGAAATGGGGATCACGACGCACCTAAGTTCATCTCCCTGCTCAAGAAGATACAGAAATGTATAAAGATCCCATATTCCGCAGACAAGACAGAAAAATGGCCTAAAGAGGTTTGACATTTGGAAGGAGAGAAAAATCCAAGCAAAGTATGAATTTGAGATTTTATGAACTTGTCAAGCATAAGAGGATGTTGTAAGGACAGTGAGCTACTCAAGGAAGAAAGTTACAGGAGAAAGAAAACCATGGGAACCTATTGTCAAGAGGTGTGAACCAAGAGGAGTTTGCAAAGTGATTCATTTGCTTATATGATATTCACCTGTCTCTCTTGCAGTATGCAAATTGACGGGCAGATGAAGGCAAATAAATCATAAGGCACTGTGTCCAATATACTGAGTAGGCGAAGATGTAGGAAATATTCGATTTCAAGAAAAATCATTATTTCCATAAAGACCAATGAATCCCAAATTAATATGACCAAGGAAAGACTACCCGTAAGTACTGTTAACGGTTAAACCAACATGTTACCAATGCATGTTGGGGTTTAACGTCATACAGATGTATATCAAAAAGCCATATCCAAGCTCCCAGCGACAAAAGAGTTACAGAACGATGAGTTCCCACTGCTGGTCTCAATCAACACCGCCACCGCCAATCTAAGATTCACTGATAGAATCTAAGAAGAGAAATTACTTTGAAGAAAGGAGGTCCCCAACATTGTCTAAATTCCATATGATAAGCTGAAAAGGAGTGGTATGACGCAATAAGATCCTCCATCGGAGAGGAATCCAAAGGAAGGGATATAGCAAGGAAACATAAAGATAACCATTTTCCAAGGAAATGAGATTTTCCCATAAAGATTGAACTCCCTGTGTAGATGGGTTCGTTCCTCCAAAAAGAGTGCAAGGTCAGAAAGGCCGACCTCC
This sequence comes from Tetrastigma voinierianum, assembly GCA_016808115.1. NCBI lineage: Eukaryota > Viridiplantae > Streptophyta > Magnoliopsida > Vitales > Vitaceae > Tetrastigma > Tetrastigma voinierianum. The sequence continues at coordinate 245,443 of JAEQBH010001677.1, read as the reverse complement.
TAGAGGCCCACTCGGCCTCTAAGGGAAAATGATGTGAAAGTGTGTTCGTAGATCGCTCCTCAAGAAACAGTTTCCTTTCCCAAGGGGTGGTTCAACAAATGACAAAGTTGTAGTGGTGCCATCGCTCCAAGAAAGAAGGCAAATGCTCCGTTTTTCCAAGGAAAGAGCTGAGGTGCAGATTTCCAAGAGGTGGATTCAGGATAGAGTTGTTCTGGCAAAAGAAGGCCAGCTCACATATGGGAGCAGAATCACTCCTCCAAAGGGGTAGATTCTTTTTCCCATGATAGAAGATTGCGTATAACTTCACTTCCTCCAGGAGAAGACAAAGGAAGGACACATGTTCCTCTTAGTTAGATCTTGAGCCCAGGAGGTGGACCCGGGCCTGATGAAAACAGATACCCCAAGGAAAACTACTTCCTGGGTGATATGTGGTAGAAACAAAACCTGTTTTTTTTTTCTTAAGGGAGAGGGCTGTGATTTAGTCTTATGAGGTGTACTGGTCCTTCCTAGGCTTTCTCTCCTGGTCAAAAAGTAGTACACACAAAATATTTCCATGTTTTCAGACCTTAAAAATGAGATGCAGAGGAAAGAGTGAATAATAAAGTGGTAGTCTACGATGTACCCGATAAAAACACTATATTGGAAGAGGCTACATGAATTAGATAGTTGAAGCAGCAATAGTTCCTAGCTTGAAAAAAAAAACAAAGCTTTAGAGAAAGATATTGAGATATGGATTCAATGACAAAGTATGAATTAATGGACTCAAGAGGCCCTATTAATAAGTGAAATCTCATTTCTTATAAATTGTTCCATCGCTTTCTTTAATGCTGTCAACTATCTTTCTGGCAAAAAGGCGAGAAGACCGTGGAAGTTAGGCGGAAGCACCCCGCAATGAGAAAGACATGAGGCCTACGATGGTCATAGAATCCTCTCTAAAGAATGCAAACCCTAAAGGTGATGCTTGGAGAAACCCCCTGTGAAATTGATTTATAAAAACATAAAGCCTTTGTAATGCAGATCATCTCAATGCGTACTGGGTGATTCAAGTGTACCCATGATAATGGATCAACTGTAAATGTAGCCATCGAGGATGCCGAGAGCTTTGGTAAGGAGCATTAGTGATCTATTAATAAAAACAAAAGTGGTTGTGTGTGCCTTTATTAGAATAAAGACCTTTCGCTAACTCGGGTGTGTGTCATCTTCTACCACTCTACTGCTGGAAAGGTAATGAAGTGGAGTTGGTGCCGTGAGATAAGCAAAATTTCTTCATGGCAAATACAGTTCTATGGAAGCCAGTATTATGATCGTGAACCTGGCCCGATCAAGTTCTCGCAGCGTATGAGAGTGGGGTCTCAAGGAAAGCATACATGATTCAAAGTGGTTCTATGGAAATCCGGGGGAAGGAGGCGTACTAAACTCCTAATAGTGACTACAATCGTTTTACAGGCCGAGTTGTCCAATCCATCGAGCAGATCGATGATGATTGATTACTCAAAAGGAAAAGGCAAGAGGTCGTAACTGGCCAGTTCTGCAAAATGAAATGCAAGAGGGAGTCAGGTAGAAATGATCGCAAGAGAACCTCCGTAACACTCCATGGGGCTGAGATGATTTTTGAAAGGGATGTATATGAAGAAGATGAGGAAATACATATGGAGGATTTGGAGCAAGCCCCTCCTAAGTTCAAAGACACGCAACCTCAAGTACACGACCCCATGGAGGAAGTGAAACTCGACACTATGGAGGAGCCAAAAATTACTTATATTAGTTCCTTGCTACCTTCCAACTTTAATGAAGGGATTATTGCAATACTGCAAGAGTTCAAGGACTGCTTTGCTTGGAATTATGACAAGATGCCAAGGTTGGACAAAATCTTGGTGGAACACCGCTTGATTATCAAGTCGGAGCTCCACCCCTTTCAGCAACCACCTAGAAGAATGTCCAAGGAGGTAGAGTTGGAGGTGAAAGAGGAGATTGAGAAGCTTTTGAAGACCAAATTCATCAAAATTACAACGTATGTGTAGTAGTTGGAAAACATTGTCCTTGTGATAAAGAAGAATAGGAAACTTAGAGTTTGTAGATTTTAGAGATTTAAATGATGTCACTTCTAAAGATAAAATGTAATGCCTATCATCGACATGTTAGTTGACTCCATTGCAAATAATGAGTTATTTGCCCTATGGATAGCCCGGGTATAACTAAATCCTACTAATTGTTGATGATATATCTAAGATCGCTTCTTCAAATTTCCTATTTTTATGAACGCTTTAATAGCCTGAATATGCCCCTTTCGTTTGAAGAACTGTGCAACTTACTGTTGCATATGAATGCCATTTTTCATGATATGCTACCTGGCTGAGATTTATATCGTATGACATTGTAAGCAAACCCAAGAAGGTCATCGAACATGTGAATCATTTGGAAAGGACAGACTCTATCAACTCAAACTCAATCCACTCAAACGTGTTTTCGAGTTCAAGCATAAATTTTAGGTTTCAGTTCACCAAGAGTATGGAATTGATCAAAAACAAAGTCAAGGCCATCATTTCCACCAAGGCTCTCAAGATAAGAAAGAATCCTCAAAGTTCTAGTCAATGAACTATTTAAGGAGGATTCATCTCTAATCAAGAAAGACTAAGGTATTCTCCACCTAATCAAACTAAATAAGTGGAAGAGTTTAAATGGTAGAACAAAGACTGTGCAAATTTTTGATGGAACTCCACAGCCACCTTCTAAGCCCCCCGTTCTTTAATGCCACCTTTGGAGGGTCGCACACCAACCTCTGAGATTCCACGCTTGTAAAGAGTCTATAGGATGCTTCTCCGCACAAAATAACGTTGAAGGTCATGAGCAAAGGTTTGGCCATTTGTAGGTCCGCACCATAATGAACAAGGTATACACTCCATTGAGAACAGTTTAGCCCTACACTTTTCAAGTGTACAAAATTGAGAGCATTACTTCCGATCAAATCTCAAGTGTATGTGGCCCCAATGACTTGATGAAATACATGCTAAGCCGAATTTAATTTACTCCGGAAGAATCGGAAATGGTCCTTGCTTTGTCAAAGCTCACTTTGGTTCATTTTCCATGATAAACGCAGGGCAAACTTTAGATAAATTTTCCGCTTAATCATTACCCTTCATTAGAAATCAAACTAGAAAATGATGTGTTAGAATATATGAAGTCGAAGCGCAGCCTTTCGTTCTATTCGATGGCTCTAGTACGCAGAATTTCATCGAGCCGGATTGTAATCATCTCACCAAAAGGGATAAAGATCACCCTATCTTCAACTCTGGCCTTCAAGCACCTAACAATCAAGTTGAATATAAGGCTTTAGTGACGGCTTGGATCTTGCTGAAACTTCGAGCACAAGAGGTACATATCACTCACTCACTAGTGTTTCAGCAGCCAATGTGGAATATCATAAATGCAACAACTCATTACTAACTCCTTATACTGCTTCCACTAATTGTTAGATTTATTTCTAATTCGTGATTTTGAATACGCGCCTGCTGAACTAAATAGGAAGCGGACAGAGCTAGCATAAGAAGCCTCGGGTGAAGATGATCAAGAATTAACTTATAAGCTTCCAGATAGGAAAGAAGAATCACCCCTCAATTTATGAAAGGGGAATCAAATTAGAAGTCGTCAATATAGATGCAAACGTTGCAGGAGACTAGAGAATTAAGATCAGAGAGTATTTAGAAGATCCTAACAAACAAGTCCCCTATTGGGTGAAAGCTAAATCACATAACTTTGTCCTACTGTATGGGAATGTACGTAAAGTGGACTCCATGAGTTTATCGCTAGATGCCTATCCTCCTGCATAACATGGGAAGTGATGAAGCGGTTCATGGGGGCGGTCTATGAAGCCTATCAAGCCTCGGGGATAAAATGTATGGCTGATTGAGATACATTTTTCGCCAATAATCATCCCATGGCTGCATCAATTACTCCAAGGGCCAATGTAAAGGTCAGCATGGAACACACAGAGGATACCTACTTGGAACTCCACTCAATTGTAGAACCATGGCCTTTCGCAGGATAGCCATGTGGACTTAATCGGGAAAATTCCATCTAACTCATCAAAGGGACACAAACTTCACTTCCATTTGTTACAAACTACTTTACCAAATTACAGAAAATTCTCAAGAAGGTAGAGCGTAAAGTGATGTGATCCAATTCATCATGATGCATCATTCAGATTTGGAATTCCTCAATCCATTACAACTGAACAAGGCACCCATGTTCATCGATGAAATTACTACTTTTCCATAACTATACATTCAACTCATCGTATCCACTTTTGTGCGTTACAAATGGGCAAAGCTTCTAATAAGGTATCGATACATCTTGGAGAAGATTGTGAGATAATCGAGAGATTGACATAATTTTATATAAGGCCTTATAACAGTAGAACTCCTAAAAGAGGTTCTGCTGTGTAAGTCTTAACATTTCCTGGTCTCTGGGCGTGGATGCAGCAGCCCATGGAGGTGGTAGTTCCTTTCTCTATGGCATCCAAACATAATGGCCTTAATCCTCAAGAATTACAAAGAAGGTCATGATGATGGAACCTGAGGCATTAGATAAGAAGAGATTAAGTAAGCGCATCACTACATCATGATAAAAATATATATAAGGTGGCTCGCCTACAACAAGTAAAATAAGAAAGAGCCTTAAAGAAGGGGAGCTCGTTTGGAAGGTGATACTGCCCATTGGTTCTAAAGATAGAGAATTGGGGAAATGGTCTCCTAATTGAGGGACCTATCTAAAGTTCACCAAAATACCGCCTGGAATGCCTATCGCTATCAAGCCTGAAAGGGAGCCACACAAAAGGTTCATCAGGAAGTACTCAGAAATATTTTCCTACAATGTGAGAAATGCTGACACAGCCAAGAAAACTAAGGTAGGAATGTGAATGGCCATGTAAATACTGTCAATTTCCTTCTGATTTGAAATTATTCCTAATAGTTACTTATATGCAGTTGTTTTGGCTACTACTACTCAACTTTCTTATTCCTCAATGCCACACTTGTTATACCCTTTGAGTTTATAAATAAAATAAAAAGTAGGTCTCCTGATCTTTAAAATTGTGGGGAAGATGATCAAACTTATGGGATGAAGCTAAAGTGAGATTTTGTACATCCCTATTGATCCTAACAAACATTTTTCCCTAAAGAATGAGCTTACAGGCCAACACTCTCCAAAGGTGCTGTTCCATGACCAGTTTAGGACTAGAGAAATATGGGATGGCCTAGTAATAAAGTGGCTTCTTGGCCACTGCATTCGCCAGCACACTAATTTCTCCAAGGTGTTCTCATGTCTCTTTCGAATTTCTAAAACCCATACAGGTCTTAGGATTATTTCCAAAGAGGTGAGTATAAATGACCGTTGATAGACTTGTCACCGGTTTCACATTCATGCTTTTCTCCAAGCTCACCTTATATCCTCCATTTCAAAAGTCGGTCCAATCATCGTAGATGAGACCGGGGCCAAAGATAGAATTTATAGTAAAATTAGCATTTGGCCACTTCACCTCAAAAGACAAACTTTCTTCAAGATTCCACTACCGTATGAAGACTTCTTGACCACACTTTATTTGGGGAAATAGGGGTGGAAATATCCCAGCAGTTGGGTAGGTCTCTGTGCCACTGATAAAAGATATTTCCCAACAAAGTACGTGGACAAGGTTATGAGGGTATTTAATCACTTCAACATCAGATGAAATAAGTCCTAATGCTGAATGAGAAGTGAAAGAATAGCCACTACACATTCAAATGCAAGATTTCTAAAGAATTGGACTCGTTAACATAAAATTGCACAAAGTGATAAGAAAATCCTTATGAACATGTGAAGGAAAATTGTACAAGTGTACTAGTGTTGGATGAACATAGTGGCTTAGCTACTGGGGTTCTAGGCATATAGTTTCCAAGGATTATAACATGTATATGGATTAAATGAGTTCCATAGCTATTCTAAGCTTGGAAAGGGATCTAAGAGCTAAGGGGAGTCAGGTAAAGTAGGCCTTTGGCCACAGTTTAGGAAAAGGGGTTTTAGTTTTTATCAAGTCCATCCTAATCACAATAAATAAATAAAGTAGGCCTTATGGCCACTAAATCGAGGGAATATAGCATCCTCAAAACTATACCTATCCCAACAACACAACTCATAATCATTCAAAGTAAATTTTCAACAAAATTCAAAGGTAGGCCTCTAATGTCACCTTGAATCAAGAAGGTTCATCTACATGCAAGAAGTGTGTCCAGGTAAATGTTCATTGCTACACACATCCAGAGGAGTTTAAAGCACCTTGGTCATGTCATGGATGTATAAAAGATGAGTTTCGGCAAATAAGATTTTTGTTAATTCATTCATAAGTAATCAATTAACACTGGGTGCGTAGGGCCGAAAGGCACTGGATCCACTAATGCAATGTCATGATCATATAAGTAATATGTGCGCTAATAATGAGCTCAACAATACTTCGGCAATCCATTCCAATTTTTATCACCGCTAAAATGGTAGGTCGACAGCCACCATCAAAGGGTAGGAGCGGAGATAATAGTCTTCAGGACAATCACTGTCATCAGGCTATGGAGTACAAAAAGCATATGACAAGAGAGTAGTGAGCATCGATGAAGACGTGACCGGTTGAAGCCACTGAACTGAACACAAGATCCAGAAAACAAATCCAAGAAAGTTACACTCATGACAATCAACAGGGCAAAAGTCTATTTGGTAGAGTTACCTTGCTTCGTTCAAATTTTTGATGGATAAGAAACTATTTAGCAATGTGCAAAGCTTTGATAAATCTACCAAAGAAAAGCTCAAGCTCGTGAGGTCATCTAACCCGAGGTTGTTGTTGGAAATCATTCAATATGCAATTCCAAGAAAATTTTTGGAAATAGCCAAATCCGCCATGAAGAATTTACTAAAGTGCATTCATGTTTATCTACACTCAAGAAATTTTGAGAGTGTGATCGGTTTATTTGTGAAATATGCACTCAGAAAGGTTTAAAATGTACCAACTGTCAAAAATTCAAGGTATTTAGACTCTTTCTATAGTCTACACCTAAGAAAAACTTAATAGTCGAAAATCTTTATTTAAATTTTTTTGAATGGTGCATCATGGTTTATTTTCAAAATATACACCCCCGAAAATAAACAAATGTTTAAACGGCCGTAAAACTTTTTTCGTGTGGTATTTCGTAATCCATTTTCAAGATTCCGCACCTAAGAAAGCTTAATGCTTCAAAGCTTCAATGAATTATTTCAAGGATGTAATTCATGTTTATTTTCAAAATATACACCGAAAAGGTTCAAAATAAATTAAATCCGCTTTCTCAGCAAATTTTTTCAAAGGTATTCTCAACTTTTCAAGAGTCTCAGACTCTAAGAAAACTTTTGCACAGTTTTCAAAACTTAATGAATCTTTTCAAAGGTACTCATGATTATATTCAAATTCTACACTCAGGGAAACGCTCAAAACAAGACAAAGCCAAAGAATTTTCAGAGCATCAAGATGATTCTTCAAAAAATTTGTACACAGGAAAAGTTTTGAACAAATCTCAAGGAAAAGTTTCAATTTTTTAGCATCAAAGAAAGCTAAGAAACCTTGGAAATCATCCAAAACAAGTTTCTTCAACAAGAAATTCAAATCAGAAATTCATTATCAAGGAAAGTAGTAAAGATCTGATCTTACCTGAGACAACTTCTTCTCCACGAACGACGTGAACGCTGGGTCACAGCAGAGTGTGCCGATTTGTGGTGATGCGTAATACGTTACCAACATCGCCTCCGTCGATCAACGAAAGCAACCCATGAGCAGAGTTCCTTTTCATTTATAATGTATTATGAGCAAGAAATATTTACCATCCGACGATACACTGATCTTCACTCTTCAATAAGGCTACACATTTAAGCCATTTTCGCAGGTAGCAATGCAATAATAGTAATGCCAATGATGCATTATGAGAGAAAGAAGGAAGATAAAAAAGGCAAATGAAAAAGTCTCTTTTTCTTCAAACAAGCAATGGTTTTAGAAAGAGAAAATAAATTCTTTGAAGGCACAGTTCTATTGCTTAAGAGAGTTCTGATATTTTCTTTGCAAACTTTGGTGTGAGGAAGAACAAAATTTGAGGTTTAAACCTGTTAATAGCATGAACTTCTTCTCAGTAATCAATAATAATTGGTTGACGAATTTGACTTGTTTTTCCGTTGAACCTACATCATAATGAAGCTATTTTGGTCCCATGGCTGAATAAAGCCTAAGAATACCTGGCTTAATACACACAACATAGCCCATGGGTCATATTGTATGAGGGGGCATTGCTCGGGGCCTAAAATATTTTTTTGCCTCAAATGGTATTTGTGGAATAATTTTTTGACACAATTGTAGTGGAATGGTCAAATAGTTATGTGAAGCCCAACTGCAACCTAACTCACATAAAGCCCACCCAGAAATGTCAATCCGAGGTTTATTTCAAAGCCTAATAGTTATTTCTCCAAACAGAAATTTTAATTGATCGAATGGTCAATATCATGTAAATAAATACTTATAGTGAAATATATGTAAAAGAATAGCTATGCATAGAGGTTAAAGATCTGCAAGCCAAGGTAGTAGAAAAGTCATGACACATGTGAAGGTGAGATAAAATGACTATGGACGGAGGAAGTTATAAAAAATATATTCTCACAACAGTGGGTCAAAGCGTTTTCTAATGGGAAAATGGGGAAGAGTAGTTTTATAAGAATGTATGAATGGGTAGTCACCAAACCTCCTATAAAGGAATCAGCATCATAGCAAAAGGATCGTTGATTGAACACTCAAAACCGAAAGAAAGCATTGAAGATCTCTACAAGTTTAGCCCATCTTTCCGCATTCGCATTTTGTTACTTCAAAGATTTCTTACTTCAGCATTTGATTTTCAGTCCAATTATATAATGAAATCTTTTATTTTTCAAGCTAGTTCGTTAAGTTTCCTCTTAGTTTTCGAATCAATGTATGCAATCTAATTTCACTTAGAATCCAGGGAATTAGGGGATCCATTTTTCGTTTGACTAGATGTTAAATTTCGGCACAATTTTAATTAAAAAATACTATAATTTCTTGGGACGCCCACACATTCACCAATTTCCATACTTTTTGTATGTTCTGCACCTATTATAAAATCCACTAAATGACAACTGAAATTTTTGTAAATTCTCACTGAAATTCACAGATAATTTATGGAAATTCCTTACCTTCAAAATATCTTTTCCATATTTCTTTCCACCTCACTATTTCTTTCCCCTTCGACATTTTCTTCCTTCGGAGTAGCACATATTAGTAAGCACCTCACTGTTTAAGTAAACTTCCCACTCACATTGCTTATGATGTTATAGGATTCATCTACATTGCCTTGTTTTTTTATTTATTTATTTGAGAATACTTTGGCATTGTATGATTTCCATGTTATGGTTTTCACGAAGTACACCTAGTCTCATTATTGAGTTCATTTGAAAGTGCCTTAAGAAAATGAGAGTGAAGGAGGTTGATTGTTGACCTAAAACACAATAACTAGCATTTATTATTGAGCAAGACTAGGCCATGATTTCATTTTCTAAAGGCAATGAGATATGATAAGAGATGCATTAAAGTTGGACTGCTGCAAATGGTAAGGTGGAGTGCAATACGCCCAAGGAAGTTTCTCTTTGTAATACTCCATTTGTTTTCCTTTTCTTTTGATTCTATGTATATAGATGTCCTTGTTTTTTCTGTTTTTGTAATATTTGCTCATGATTTCCCTACTACCCGTAATATGTTTTGATTTTCTGATTGGATTGTTTTTTATTGTTTTCATTTTTTTTAGGACCATTCTTTTCTTCCCATATTGATCATCTCAATGTTATGTTCTAGCAATATTATTTTGTTGTTTGAACCTGGGGATTTAAAATTTGGGTGAGAACCTGTTTTCTCTAAGCAGTCCTAATATTTTCTGCTATTAAATTGTATTTCTACTTTCATATTATATTTCTTTCGCTCACCTTGATTCATGTTATTATTATATTATATTTTTCTTCTATTTTTTATCCATATTCATATCTCTTTTTCTTTTTTTTTTTCTTATCTATTCTTTTGATTTCTGTCCGTGATTACTAATCACGATTATTAGCTATCTCGTTTGTTTGCTTGTCCTTGATTTTTTTTTTCCTTGATTTCCTTATTACAAATCTTATATAGTCATTTGGGCTCAAACTTAACTTTATCCCTTGTATTTATATTTATTCAATTTTGTGTCTATTGATTGTTTATATTGATTTGAGGTGTACTGATTCAATTCCCTGTTTAATGACTTGTTTAGGTTGATCTGAGGTGTGTTGATTTCCATGTTTATTTATGATTCTGTTTTACATGTTAGTTTTTTATTTTACTTTATTTATTCTATTCCCATAATTATTCATGATTTAGGTTGATTAGAAATATTAGTTTTTTTTTTTTAATTAAAAAAAAAAACAAAAACTCTCACCCTCACTCTCATTTTTCTCTCATTACCATGTTGAAGCCTCTCACACTGTCACACACACCACATTTACTCACTCGTACATTTCACTCCTATATGACACCCTGACTTATCACCATATTTCACTCTCACACACACTACCCTGGTCAATTCCACCACTCTATAATATTTCTAATCCCATGTCATTATTAATTATATAATTATTATGCATTATTATTATATATTATGATTGTTTTAGCTATTCATGTTACTATTATGTAATATTATTATCACTTTAATTAATAATGACCCAATTTCTTTCAAACCTATTCCTTTAAGGTTTGACTATGTCATTTGATCAACCCGTTAGACCATTTCGATCATGTCCTTTAACAACCTGGTAGGCCTTTTGTGGTCTCCTGAATTCTCAGAGTCAATGGATCGTCAGGGCATTCACCAGTTGGCTGTAATCTATAAAATAAATAAGAAGACGACGGTGGTGTTCCGTCGCCCCTCTGATGGCAAAGTCAGTCTTTTTTCCTGAAGACTTAGAGCCTAGAGTAGCAGTTGTCTCGATTCAAAATCTCGCACCCATTCGGGTGTGTCTTGTTTCTCTTTTATGGAGGTAGAAAAGAAGATCCGTCTTTCTTGGATAGTAGACGATTTCTTTCCATAATGATAGGGGAAGGTGACTCTTATTTTGAGAAAGATGACTTATTCTTCCTTTTGAGATAATCGCTTCTCGATAGACCACGTTAGAGGCTTCCTATCCGAGGAGGCCGCTTATGGATAACTTACACTTATATCATGATGAATCGGGCTCAGCTGACTGGGTGAAGCTACTGGATCGAGGGAGGAAACACCTAGGTAAAAAGGCATTCAGGATATGAGGTACCCGAGCATCCGGGCGAAGGATCACGGGCATTCCCGCCGACCGCTCGACCTGGCCTTTCGGCACCGGGCCAGGATTGCCTGGTAAAAAGGCATCCGGATACGAAAATTCCGGCATCCGAGAGAGGATTGCCCGACGCCCTGGCCTACCGCCGGGACCTAGTTTTTGGGGTACCCAGGCAGAGGATTGCCCGAGTAAAAAGGCATCCGGGATATGAGGTACCCGCATCCAAAGCGCGAGGATTGGCCCAAGGTCTTGCGCCGACCTGGCTTTTAGCCTAATCTCAGCCTAGCGCCACTGGCTAGGTGCCGTCAGGCCCATGGTACCGATAATGCCCCACTTTCCCCGGGCCGAGGAGGAAGATCATCCCTACTAAAAAAAGGAACAAGTCAGACCACATATTATAAAGGAACATTTCACCATTAATGTCGCTTCAATTTTCAACATAAATTTTGTAACTTTTTGAAATCGTACACGCTATTAGGTCGCTAGAGTTGATGCCGAGGATTTGCAGGCGCGCCTATAAAAGGCTGCGAGGATTAGCCGCTTTACCGGTTATCCGCCATTCGCCAAAGAAGGATAATTGAATGTTGTTAAGGCCCTAGATTGTGGGATGGAGGATGATCGTGTTCGCTTATTTGAACGCGCCACTGGCGGGCCGGGACCAGATTATATGGTTCGAAAGCTTAGCCTAAATATCCCAAGGGTTCTCTGCGGTTCTAAAACTTGAACGGAGTCCAAGGACATCCTCGCTGAATTCCACAGATCGCTCAACCTCCCTCCAACTTCATCCTCTCCTTTCCTCTTCTATCCTATAACCCCATCTCCATCTCGCTTCCTTCGCTTTCGCTTCGCAGCTGTACCTTCTTTCAAATTTCCATCTCCGTCTTTCCTTCTTCTCGGGCAAAGCAGGACGCTATTGCCTCGCCTATTTTTCTTCAGATTTCTGATATCAGGAATGTTAGCCTGTCGGTCAGACATGGTTGCATGGTAACAAGCATCGCAATGTAACGCTGAACACTTTTTTGGTGCAATTAATAAAATTGTAATTTTTTAACATCTTAGTACCTTACTATAATTGTGTGTGGACATTTTGTTTAATTAAGGCTTGTTGGATATTATAAAACTTGTTATCGCGCGCTTTAATCGCCTCGAGGAAAGGCCCTGCTCGCCACCTTAGATTACTCGTGCCCTAGAGCGAACCGCCGTGGATGGTTGAGATCCCGCATCGATCCACATCGTTGCATTAAATGCGATTGTAGGCCCTAGGCGGCAATATATATAGATAGGTATCATTAAGCCGTACCTTTTTCCTTTCCGTGTTATTTCGTCTGATTCTCCTTCCTCTTCTACGACCAACTCAAGGCTCGCTCAGAAGCCATTGTTGCAAGAATTGCGCATTTCATTCCACAAGTAATCATCATCACTCCTAGTAACGCCGACCTTAAGTGAAAGGACTGGGTTTCGGGTCGCAAAGGCCTGGAAGGGGGGGTACTATTTTAAGACCTATTTAGCCCGGGCGGCTAATGCCTAGGCTTGGGTGTGAGCCGTCGTACCAACTAAGTCGAGGGTTAGAGTCTAACATTCGTTTCCTTCTCCTCTGGACCGCTTGTAGAACGGGTGAGGGCCTGAAGAAATCCCCACAAGTGGTCATCGGAGATGCTCTAAGCAACGCCTCTCTGCAAGCAAGGTCATCAAGGCCCCCCGACGATGGAGAAATTAAAGGTGTATTGCGAGGTGCCTGATAACATCGACCTTCGGTTGATGGAGAGGGCGGACAAGTCCACGTTGGGTGGAGAACACAACAATGTGTTTTTTACCCGGGAGCATCTAGCACGGCTACGCTCTGCGGCTTCGCCATAGTTAAACAATTTTTGCATTTACCCGGCCCCGCCCTTCATCAATCCCAGCACTGTATCCTAATAGCGCACCGCAAGGTCAACCATTTGTACCAACTCGACCTCTCGCTGGTGGAGATTTCATTATTTACTTCCCCGAGCTGCAGGCCGGTGGCCTGATGTCCATACTACTGAGCCCCTCGACCTGCATTGTCAACTGGAGCTTCCTGACTCGCCTAAGAAGGAGGCGAAAGAGGCGTTGCTAGTGAGGGGTCCCTAGGATGAGACCGGTTCCCGGGTCGCCGCTTTAATGCTACTGTGTCTTAGTTCTTCCTAAGTGTGTAGTCATTCTGACTCCAATCAGACGCCATACCCCAACGTCTGTTGTATTATAACGAACTAACTATGGTCATTCATGTAGGGAAAGCTTGGCGAGGAAGGTTGGTAAACTGGGCGGAGAAATCGAGTTTAGAGAAGATCCACCGACTACTGGAGGTTTCTAAGCGAGAGCACTACTACAAGTTCCCCGCGACGCCGCAGAACGATTCGTCGTGAGGCATAACCCATTCCTATAACCTCCTGGGCCATGCCCCGCCCCTCACGCCACGGACGCTGTCGAAGGGGAGCACTTTGTTGCCGACCAAGGGCGCTGGTTTCGCGCGCTCGCCTGGGACCCACGCCGAGGCATCAAGTCGGGCGCAAGGTGTCGAAGCACGTCCGGGCACTCCATTTCCTCGAAGCTGAGTTCCAACATCCCTCCCCTCTCTCCCAATCGGGGAACTAGGAGTGGTCATCTCGAGAGGCTCCCTATAAGACCCGAGAAATTTCCAATTTCTGGAAAAATGGCAAAATCGTAATTTCAATCAAAAATCTGAAATTTATTCTCTAGATCTCAGATGACAAAATGCACTTCACCGTTGAATCGCTTCTGAAATCTAATTACCACGTAATTTCGTCGACCCGAGACAATTTGCACGTTTTTCGAGGCATCGAGTATCGGGTGCCGTAAAACGAAATGTGATGTGACAAAAGTCACTATAACATGTACTCATATGAAACATGTCAGTATGGTTATATAAACGATGTGTTCTGACGGTCGAGATAGTAAGGTCAAGTGTCAAAATAATGGAAAAGGCATAGATGCCATTTTGGAAATTGTTACGAGATAAGGACAAATAGGAGCATGTTGTCATCTCCTACCTTCAAACAGCGCTGAGGTTTAAGATGCAGTAGCTTAGGGATTTTTTATTTTTTTAGAGAGATAACCACTTCTCTCTAGATTATCTGCACCCGATCGAATTCTTCGGAGCAAGAAGGAAAGTTGTTCTACGCGGCAAGGCCTATGCGTGGGCTCTGGTTTTAAGGAGTTTCGACAAACTCAGTGAGGTAGGGAATTTATCCTACTTGGTTTATTTTCGATTTAAGTGTTTTGGTTGATGATTCGGGTGAATTGAGGCCTTAAACGGCGTTTTATCGGTTCCAAAACTTGGAACCGAATTATTGAGAATTTTAGAGCCTATTGGATGTCGTGACTCGTAGGGCTGTTTCTGGGGTGCTCAAGCAGTATAAATTATGCCATAAATCATGTTTCTCATGCGTATGAGACCGAAACGGTTGGGGTGTGAATTTCGTTCACGGCGGAACCAATGTAGAGTGGTCGTGAATAAGAACCCGAGTGTTTTAATTGCTCACGTGAATAATGTTCACGTAAATAAATTTTGTGAGAAAAAATGTGCTCTTATCGAAAATTTAAACTAATTGCTCGTGGGTTGCTAATTGTACCCACGTGAGCTAATTTTCAAAGCGTAATGGTTCGTGAAATCGCATAACATGTTTGTGTGATTAAATTATGTAAAATGTATATCATGTTATATATATTTGTACGTGTTATATAAATTGTATGAATTTGCATCATGTATTCCATATGCATCGGGCACCCAGAGCAACAGGAGCGGTTTAATAGATATTTCGAGAGAATTGTTTCTGAGATCACTTAATAAATTTATAATTATCTGAGTGTGTCCATTAAGTACATCGGAGGGTAGTCCATATAAGATATCAATCGTCTTCGAGGCCTACCAATTGATATACATCTGAGGGTTATCCATCAACAGATTATCTGAGTCTGCCTACTTACTTATATCTGAGGGTTGTCCATAATTAAAAACAAATACCTTGTTTTGAAAATAATGTTTCTAAGGCATGGCTTAGGCAAGTGTGAGGGAGTCGTGAGGACTCTGCATATGGGTTGAAGCCATTTAGGACATTCAAGTAGATCACGTATTTGCTTGAATGTGTGTTTACATAGGATCATGGCATATGCACTTAGGTGGGGAGTAACCCATTTAGGGTGATTCTACTACTGGGAATTAGCTCATCATGTCGAGAGAATTATATTATTTCAAGTACAGGGAGCGCACGAGGAGACTGCTCATCCTAGAGGCCGATACTGAAGAAAGCTGGGTTGTGGCTTTGGTGTTTTATGATGTATTACATGTATTAGAACTCTATAATTTTAATATATTTTGTATAAGAGTAAATTATTAACTCTTGAAAACTATGGTGTATAGTTGATGTTTATTGACTAATATTGTCGATACCAAGTGGCCGCTTTTAATTACGTATTCGTCTCTTTATGATCGGAGTCGGGACTGTGTTTTATCTGGGTAGAGCCCCCGCATAAAGGAGACTCGCCCCGATTTTTCGCGGAGCTGTGCTCCGTTACCCGACATCCACGAGCATTCCGTGGGTCAAGGGTTATCACCCGACACCCCGAATGGGGCGTCACAACTTGGTATCATGAGCTTAGGTATACGAATACCTAGGGAGCTCTGGTTTTGGTATCCATCACCACTTGCATAGCCTCGATGTAGTGGTTAGGTATGTAGTGGTACTTCAGAAAATCACAGATAAATATTAGAACACGCATGCATGTGTTTCTATGGGCAAGGACACATGATTTGATGAATTGTTGTGTGAAGGATATGCATAACATGAAGTATTATGTGTTGTGAATGGTTTGTGTGCTTAGTAGGTAGCACATAGAAGTGTTAGAAAAAATAAATTTTAGGAGTTTTACAATGTGTAAAACTAGAAAAAGAAAATTAAATAAAATAAATTTTATCAATTTATTTGGTTTATTGGGAGAAAATTGTTTTCTAAGGTTTTACAGGTGTAAATCAAGAGGACTGGTTTAAAATAAATTTTTTATAAATTTATTTGAGTGTTCGAAAAAATTTTTAATTAAATTAAATCAAATCAAATCAAATGAGACAAAATTTTTGGGAAAAAATGAAATTTTCGAAAAATAAAATTTTTGTGGATAAAAAAAAATGATTTGACATGTGGAATTGGTTGTCTTGCATTGCTTATGAATGCAAGGACACTATGTATGAACTATATTATCTGTGTATGAATAATGTCTCGGGGCGGTGTTTATGCCTTAAAGATATTGCATTGTATTTAACTGTCATTTGACATATGTAGATGACTAAGAGGCGCAGGGACGTAGAGGGGCGGTCCACAGGTAATTAGCCGCACTCACCGCACTGACTAGCCACCAAGATTTGATCACAGCCTTTGTCGAGGCCGCAGGTATCGCGCTGCCGGCTATCGCACAGCCGGTATAAAGGTGTAGTCAAGGAGGTCCTAGTAACCTCCGTAGGTTTAGGCGCATCATCCTCCGACATCTGGCTGTGTGGAGGAGATCTAATGGTGGCAAACCATTGGTTCATGCAAGATTAAGAAGGCGCAGAGGCTACGGAGATTACCTCGACGCTATCAGATCGACTAGCCGCTCCACTGTGAGTGGACGAGGCCCAAGTATGGTGGAAATGGGGCAAGGACCCCTGCAGACCTGTGAGGCTATGACATGGGCAAGAGTTTCGTGGAGTCAGTTCACGGGTAAGTACTTTCCAGATATTGCGAGGCATGCTAAGGCTCAAGAGTTCCTGTGAGCCGGGCAGGGGCGTATGGATCATGATGGATTATGTGGCTAGGTTCACAAGAGCCACCGATTTTATCACATTACGCGCCATAGACATGATTAAGGTTAGAGATTCGGCGATCGGACTAAGTTGTCCATCAGCCGAATCATATGATCAGATACGGACTCCATGGTCGGGATACCACTCATAGAGAGAGATTAGAGGATGCTTGAGCACTGGATGCGTTACTAGCAAGATAAGGAGAGCGTGGCGTTTGTTTTTTGACTTACCAAAGCCGAATAGTTTTCAAGATTAATGTTTGCTTTTTAAAATTTTCACGACTTATCAGCCGAATTTTTTATAAAAGTTATGAATAGAAAAAGTGAAATATTTGGCTTTTCTATTCAAAAGTCATTTCCCACCAAAATAAGAAAACTCATCATCGCCCAAAAAAAGCAGGCGGCTAACAACACCACTACTAGGGATGACAACCCGGAGGGCTCGGGGACTATACTGGCCCATCTCGACTCGGCTCGTTTATTTTTTTTAATTCTCAAACCTATCTTATTTAAAAAATTAAATGGGGCGGGGCAGAATGGGAAAATTCCCAAACCCGTCCCATTTACATTTGATTTTTGTTTTTATTTTTTTATTTTTTTTTATTTGTTTTTTTATTTTTATTATATTAAAATTAATATATTTCATAAAAAAATAAAAATATTATGAATTTTTATAAATTATTTATTAAAAACATTCTAATAATAATTATTATTAATTATATTAAAAATGTAAAATAAATAATAAAAAATATTTTTAAAATATAATCTGTAAGTGTAGTTGGCTGAGTAACAATACCTGAACCCGTCTCGGATTTGAGAAAATAAACCAAAACCTACTAAAAACCCGATTACAGTTAAACCAAACCTGTCCCATTAAGAACGATGCGAAGCGGGAACCCGAAATAATCCGCCCCGTTGCCATCCCTACTCACTATCTAATGTTAAAAAACAAACAACTTAATACTTAATGCATAAGACTATTCAAAGATTAAGCTCAAAAAAAGTTATATTCAAGATTATGAAAAACAAACACAACTCCTGGCCTTTCTTCCATCAGAAAGAAGCAGAGGGCTTCTAGTTCACGAGAGGGTTCCAGAGTCGCGCCATCCTGCCGTGTGACGATGAGAGGGTCACGGTCAGCCGGGCAGACAGCTACCATCACAATGCACTGACACACGAGAGGATCATTTCCTCAGAGACAGGATCCCAAGGTTTTGGACAACACAAATTTCGCCGCAAGGTGACAGAGGATATAGTACATTCCACAACCCTAAGATGTCGCAGGAACCAGCTCAGCTTTCAGTGGAGCTACACTCGCACCTCCCATTTCCACAGCAAAGCCCGAGAGACCAGTAGTATGGGCAGAGGCGCAGGATTCACGCTGTGTGACATCGTGGGTTCGGGGCGTAGTCTACTATCACACCGCGTAGCCGAATGTACAGACGCCTAGTTCTACGTAGTACATTTGCTATCTCGCCTATGAGCAAGAGTGTTATTTGATTAGCGGTGTCAGATTCATTCATCGGGTCAGATCACTGCGGATAGAGTCATTTCTTGTGAGGTCGAGACCTCGGATGAGCCTTTGTATGAGTTCTCCCCTAGATTGTGGGATGATAATAGTGATGATATGTCGGGTTGGCGAGTTGTAGATCTCAGTGGACTCTACTCACAAAGGGACTTGGAGATCATGGACATGTCGTAGCGTTCGGCGTCATCCTCGGGATGGGATCAATACGCCCAGGTGGTCGTTTATCGACAGAGCGCACGAGGATTACCGCTACACGCTGTGATCTGCACTGCGGTTAGGTTTAGGGGACAAGTGCACATGATATTTCGCTTCCATACAAGATACGAGTCCGTGAGTCATGACATGAAGTGTGTCAAGAAGAGCCCA
Source organism: Tetrastigma voinierianum (assembly GCA_016808115.1). Taxonomy (NCBI): domain Eukaryota; kingdom Viridiplantae; phylum Streptophyta; class Magnoliopsida; order Vitales; family Vitaceae; genus Tetrastigma; species Tetrastigma voinierianum. The sequence goes on along the minus strand of JAEQBH010001677.1, from coordinate 226,356 downwards.
CCTCTAGAGACGCAAGAGAGACGTACTCTAGATTCACTTTGAGTAGTTTGCGAGTATGTGGATGTTTTTCCCGATGAGCTACCTGATAATTTCGTGATAGGGTTGTAGACTTCTGTGACGAATACACTCGGGTACTTCGCCGTCTCTATGACTCCGCAGACAGATGGCACCAAGTCAGTAGAACTCAGAAACCAAATGATAGAGCTACTTCGGACAAGGGTTCATTAGACTCAGCACTTCACCATGGGGCGCTCCGATTTTATTTAGCGGTTAAGAAGGACAAGACCTTCGACCAGGCATTGATTACCGACAATAACAGACACATCAAGAATCTATGACCTAATACAGGATCGATGATTTGTCGAATCAACAGAGAGCGCGAGTCTACTCCAAGATGTGACCTTCGCACCGGGTTACCATCAACCGAGGGTTGTGTGGAGACAGATATCCCTAAGACAACGTTGACGCTTTATGGGCACTTTGAGTTTACTGATGCCCTTGATTGACGCACGCCAAAGAGTATTCACGGATCTCTATGCATAGGGTATTCCAACCCTATTTGATCGCTTTGTCAGTTTCTACATGACATTCACCTACTCCTACCGAATGGGAGCATGAGTATCATCCGAGGATCGCGACATGTTTGTCGAGAGACCATCGCCTATACGCTAAGTTCAGTGCGCGAAGCCGCTTACCGAGGTGAGATTTGGGACACGAGGTCGCAGATTTCAAGCACGTTAGTGGACCCAAAAGGCTTCGAGTGCGCTGGATGAAGCCAGAGAGGTCAAGTCAGCCGAGATACGCAGCTTAGGGATTACCGGGTACCACAGAGATCTATTAAGGATTTCTCCGAATAGCAACACCTATGATTCCAGGTTGACCCTAAGGAGGTCAAGTTTGATTGGGATGACTGGCGCGTAAGAGGCACCCGCAGTCAAGAGGAGACTTACTTCCAGCTCCTATCTCGATAGTTCAACATGGGACAGGGGTACACGTGTATTGTGATGCCGAGGGCCTGACTGGATGTGTTTTGATGCAAACCGAGGGTAGTAGCTTATGGTTCCCACGCTGAAGAATCATGAGCAGACTACCCACACACAACATGGAGTCATGTCAGAATTCGCCTTGAAGATTTAACGCCACTACTTATATGGCGAGAGTTCGAGGCGCACTGCACCACAAAAGTCCGCGATATTCACGCAGCCGACCTCAACATGAGGCAACGCAGATGGATGGAGTTCTCAGAGTGGATTATGACTTCACTTTGCATTACCATCCCGTAAGGCAAATGTGGTGGCTAATGCGCTACCGAAAGTCACTGGGAGTATCGGGCCGGGTATAGCTTCCCGTGGAGCGGGCGGGATGCTCGAGACCGTGGGACAGCCGATTACAAAGACAAATGAAGCGGTGCATAGGTACTGGGAGTTTAGTAGCTACACCGCTTTACTGAAAGCGGGCAGTGACGTGAGTCCTGTGGGCGTGGACGCAGCAGATAGTGTCCATCAGCGACCGTGCATAATGCATAGTGACGAGGGCTCGACCGCCCACACGCATGGTAGTCTTCGCAGATAGAGGATCTGCAAGGGTTCCCATTCACTACCGAGAGAGGAGATTCCTGTGGAATTTCACCGCTCCGATTTACCGTGCATCCTGTGTGGCACGAAGATGTACCAGATCTCACAATATTACTCGGAGAGAAAGTCCAAGAGACACGTAGGACTTCAGGCGACGATGTCTCACGTACGCCAGTGTTAAGGTTGAGCACCGTAAGCCAGCGGCTACTTCACCGCTAGGAGGTGGCTGAGTGGGAAGCGGAGCACGTCACGATGGATTTTGTGACCCACTTGCCACCTGACACCGCAGAGATGATGCGGCATGGGTGATAAGGATCACCACGGTCACATTTTCTAAATTGCATGGACGACCTTCAATTGAGAGATTCACCCGTTGTACATTCGGGATAGTCCGCTGGCATGGAGTACCGTATCCACAGTAGGATAGAGACCCGAGGATTACTACAAGACTTTCGAAGAGTTTCCAAAAGGCCAGAGCACACCGGCTGACCATGAGTGGCAGCCTTTCGACCCTCGTAGACATACGGGCCGGGCCGAGAGGACTATGTGTTAGAGGACATGCTACGAGCATGTGTCCTCGATCATAAGGGCAGTTGGGAGGGGCATTTGCCTCTAGTGGAATTCGCCTACAACAAATGTGCTTATCGTGCGAAAGACATATCGTATGGCACCATATGAGGCATTGCATAGAGGTCAGCGCAAATCATCAAGTATGTCGACCGAGCAGAGCTCCATCACCGGTCCCGACCGGATTAGAGACACCTCTCGAAGGTGAGCTTGATACGACAACGCCTTCACGGCTTTAGAGCCACAGGTAAGAGTTATGCCGATGTACGACGCCGACCCTTAGAGCCCGAGGTTGAGGATCACGCCTTCAAGGTGATGCCCAAGAGGGGAGCGGCAGTCTGCAGATGCGCGAAGCTACAGCCGATTTATTAGACCTTTCGAGATACTCGAGAGGGTAGGCACTATTGCGTACCAGTTGGCTTTACCGCCCAGCATGTCAGGTGTCCACGAGGTATTTCCCACGCTCCATGTTCCTAAGCATACCCGCATCCGCCATGGTAGATCAGACGACGGCGCTGACATCGACGACCTTCGGCGAGGACCAAAGGTACTTGATAGCCGTGGATTAGGTTTTGCGACGCAAGACCGTGAGGCTAGCGATGGTGCTATGGCGGCACTATGGAGTGGAGGAGTCAACGTGGGAGCGCGAGGACACGACGCGTGGCCACCTATCCTTTCTTGCTTGGCTGACGCACGGGTTTAGCTGCTTAATATTTAAATGACGAGTTTACATGCATGGTATTGTGCACATTACATATGCATGTGAGTGATTGTGATTGTCCAGAATTTCGGGATGAAATTCCTTTTAAGGAGGGGAAAATGTAAGACCCGAGAAATTTCCAATTTTTGGAAATGGCAAAATCGTACTTTGGCCAAAAAATATGAAATTTATTCTCTAGATCTCTTGATGAAGAAACTGATTTTGAATCGCCTCGCGAAATCTAGCTACCACGACTTCGCGACCTTCCGAGATACCGAATTTACACGCTGAGGCATCGAGTATCGGGTGCCGGAAAACGAAATGTGATGTGACAAAAGTCACCTATAACATGATCATTAATACATGTCATATTTGTGCAGAAAATGATAGAAATCGACTACGGTAGATAAATATTAAGTGTCAAAATAAAGGGAAAGAAAGGATGATGTCACTTAGAAATCATATGAGATAAGGACAAATAGAGCCGTGAGCGCCATCTCCTACCTTCAAAAAGGAAAAAAAAAACGTGAGGGCCATGTGAGATGCAGTAGCTTAGGGATTTTTTATTTTTTTAGAGAGATAACCACTTCTCTTTAGATTATCTAGCAATTCCACCACGAATTCTTCTGAGCACGGGGCGAGCCGTTTTTACGCTGGCGAGGCTCACGCTGCGGGCTCCGCTTAAGGAGTCACAAACTCGTTGAGGTAGTAATCAACCTACTTGGTTTATTTTCGATTTAAGTGTTTCGTTGATTATTCGGTGAATTGAGGCCTTAAACGAAAGTCAGCACCTGGCCCCAAACTCAGGACCGACTATTGAGAATTTTGAGCCTATTGACAAATCTCGTGACTGTAGGGCTGTTTCGGGGTGCTTAATGGTATAAATTATGCCATAAATCATGTTTTGATGTGTATGAGGCCGGAAATGGCTAGGGAATTAGGGTTCACGAAGTGGAAACGATGTAGGGTAGTGGCCGTGAACTACTCCCGAGGGTTTTACTGTTCACGTGAATAATGTTCACGAAATAAATTTTGTGAGAAAAATGTGTTTGGTTGAGTAATTTAAATCGAATTGCTCGTGGTTGTTAATTAGCCCACGTGAGCTAATTTTTCAGAATAGACGTAAATTGCATAACATGTTTGTGTGATTAAATTATGTAAATATATATCATGTTATATATATTTCGCATGTGTTATATAAATTGTATCGAATTGGCATCATGCATTCCATATGCACTGGGCACCCTAGAGCAATAGGAGGAGTGCAAAGTGAGATGGTTTCGAGAGAATTGTCGAGGCTGACTAATAATGATAATTATCTGAGTGTGTCCATTACAATATCGAGGGTAATCCATATAAGATATCAATCGCCTGAGTCGCCCAATTGATATACATCTGAGGGTTATCCACTAAATAGATTATCTAGCTCATTCCACATTTATACTCCGAGGGTTGTTCATAATTAAAAAAACAAATACCTTTTGTTTTGAAAATAATGTTTCTCATACTTGGCTTAGGCAAGTGTGAGGAGCCGCTGAGGACTGACATGGGTCAATATTTAGACATTCCAAGTAGGATCATTTATTTACTCAATGTGTTTATGATAGATCACGGGCGCATGCACTTAGGGTGAAGAACTCCATTTGTGCGATTCCACTACTTCAGCATTAGGCCTACCCTGTCGAGGAATTATATTATTTCAGTACGTGAGAGCGCATTTGCGAGACTCCGCCATCCTAGAGGCCGATACATCAAGAAAGTCGGGTCAGGGCTTTGGTGTTTTATGATGTATTAAGTATGTATTAGAACTCTAGAATTTTAATATATGTCAGATAAGAGTAAATTATTAACTCCTGAAAACTATGGTGTATAAATTGATGTTCATTGACGAGTATCACGTATGGGCCCAAGTGGCTGTTTTTACTCATGTATTTATCTTACGATCGAGTCAGATTGCGCTTTAGATTCGCAGAGACTCCAAGACAAAGGAGATCACCGATTTTCGTGAGTGGTGTTCAAGTTACCCGACATCCACGAATCTACGTCGACGTTATGCAAGTGGCCGGACCCGCCCCCCGAGTAGTAAGGAACAGGAGGAAGGGGGCACCAGGGCGACGTGAACGCGCCTAGGGTCCAAGGGGAGGACTGTTTTCGGGGGTTCCGCCACGCCGAAGGTCCTCAGGATTTGGAGGAGGAGGAGCGGCAGGAGAGAATGACTCGGCCGGCCTGACACACTACGCCGCCCACAAGAGGAAGCTTACAGTGATTTCCAATGCTGAGTCGATCCGCCCTGGCCCAAACTACGGACCGAGCTCACGGCCATCGATGGTCAGCAGCCCGCGACTAAGTTCGTGGACGGCAATCACCATCCTCGTTCCTAATCGAGGCTGATGAAAATAAACTAATCGGGCTGGCCGATCGATCGGGACCGAACAAGGATGATCCGCCCCGAGTGAACTCAAGTAATCCCTCCATCGATTGGGCCGAGGAGCAACCGTTGTGTCGGCGAGCATGCTATCCGACCGCTTAGCCCCACCAACTGACCCAGTGATAATCGACATTTACCTTCCTCCCACGAGCCTGAGCTCCCGAGTGGAGGTGTCACTGGGGCGCAGGAGGTGAAGGATATACCGCGCTCGCTGGAGCCCCTTCCATCGCAGCGCCCGCCCACCGGCAGTAATTCAGACTGCATATATACCGGTGTTTGGGACGCTGCTCGTGTGGCCTGGGTCTTCGCGAGGATTATAAGATGACCCTCCCTGCTTCTACTCCGAAAGAGGATTTTCTGCAGATTATCGACGATGGGATACTGTGTCCTACCCAAGAACTCGGCCCAATCGACTCGCTTCTCGGTAAGATATGCGGAGTTACGTAGGGTGGAATTAGCGCTATTGCTTGTTTTCTTAGTTGTTGATGGGTTTCTCGGCATGCTGTCGCTGTCTAACATGGCGTCAGCATCATGAGTCGAGCTCCGCTAAGTGGACGCCGAAATGCTACGATTATATGTTCAAGCGGGATGGCTAAACTGAGATGCAAGAGCGCCCATTAAAGAGAAAGCCGAGTCAAGCGGCCGCCGCTCGGGAGCCTGAGGCTGGGGTGGAATTCCACTGGCAGAAACCCGCCTCGCTGAAAGGCCGGAGATGCCGCAGGCATGAGGCAAATATACTAAGCCGGGCAACTAAAGGGGCCGCACCGGAAAGCACGTGATAGAGTTTGAGCTGTCGTTCAACGTACCTTAGAGCTTCATGGAAGATAACGCCCGCCAAAGGGCTGAAAGCGCCCGAGCATGGAGCCACTTTGGGAGGCGTCAGCCCCGGCAAGTGAAGCCAGAGGAAGGCGAAAGAAGAGAATGACCGCTTGGCGGATGAGATACTCGCCTTGGTCATGGAGCTCGAGACGATGAAAGATGACTTTGCCACCTTTCGGGAGAAGGCCATTACTGATAGAGAGACAATGGAGGCCGAGTTCGATTCTAGCGGCGACGCGCTGTTCAATTATGGCTATGGCTATTGGGTGCCACGCACAACATTTTATGGAGCAAGCCCCATTCCGGATGTGGGATGCTAGATCCTTCAATTCCGCCACCCTGCAGTTTTGCCAACTCTCACGTCCCAAGCTGCCTCGCCCGCTCCACTCGGATCCAAATGCAGGTAACAAGGAGGAGCATCCAAGACACAAACCGGCTTCGGCCGAGATGAAGCGATTCTATAGCCCCCTACTGCCTAACCGCGAATGGGGGACGCCGTAGTCACCATTAGGATTCAACGCTGGCGAAATTCTATACTATTCATAGTCAGACAAACAATTTACTTTCTCGTCTTCTTTCTTTGCTAATTTTTGTTCTGCTGAATGTTTTATTGCTATTGCATTCGGATTTTCTTTGAGTGCGTCATTCGAGTAGACCTTTTAACTGCTTGGCCGGGCAGGTCAGTCTCCTGCGCCACCCGGACTTGTAATTGGACCAGCTGGGTGTTATCTATGCTGGGCCGGGCAGGTCAGTGAATTGCGCCACCCGGACTTATGATTTGACCAGCTAGATGTTATCTTTGCCGCCGGCAGGTCGCTGAACTACACCACCCGTGATTTCTGTGGATTCAATTCAACTAGATGTTATCTATGCCGGGTCGGGCAGGGCCGCTGAACTGCTGGTCACCCGAACTTATGATTTGAACCAACCTAGATGTTATCTATATGCCGTCGGAAAGCGTATCGTTGAACCCGCCACCCGAACTTGTGATTTGACCAGCTATATGTGATCTATGCTGACCCGTCATGCCATTTGACCAATCCTTTATCCCATCAAGCTCCCGCTCTTAATTTATTCAAATTTTCAAATTTGCAATTTATAAAATCAAATCTCTCAATTATCAATTTCAAAATTACAAATACCTAATTTCAAAATTCAAGTGCCCAAATTTTAAAATTAAATTCCTTCAATTTCCGATTTCAAAATTTTAGGCTCCTGATTTCAAAATTTACGTGCCTCAATTTCCAATAATTTCAAAATTATAAATTCCGGATTTTAAAATTCAAGTACCCAAATTTCAAATTTTCAAATTTCCAATTTCAAAATTATGAATTCTCGATTTCAAGATTCAAGTGCCCAAATTTCAAAATTCAAGTCTCCAAATTTCCAATTTTTTTTTTCAAGTTCCCAATTTCAAAATTACAAATTCCCAATTTCAAAATTCAAATGTCCTAATTTCAGTTTTTCAAATTCCGAATTTCTAATTTCTAATTTCTAATTTAAAATCTCCGATTTCCAAAATTTCAATTCAAAATTCTCAACTTCCAATTTTCAAAACTTCAATTTCAAATCAGTTTTCAAAAATTTTAAACACATGATTAATTCTACCATTCCTATAAAATAGAATCTTGTGGAATTAATTTGTGTAAAAGATATATGGGTTTTGGTGGGGGCCGACATTCCATGTATCTTTTGAATAAATAATTTGACATCTAATCTATGACCCAATTTCTAATTGATTGGGAATATTTTGTATAATTTATTATTTTACTAACATTGTTTCTAATTGATAGCGCTTCGGATATGTCGTTCAGGTACACATTTTTCTTTTCTAACTTTGCTTATTTATTTATTTATCTATCTATTTAGGTTTATATGTCTAGTGAGATGTTGTATTATTATTGTTTGTCTTTGGTATCCGTTAATCGATTAACCTAAAACTACATTTTCCTTAGTTTGTTTAATGTGGTAATTTATTTTTAATGCTACTCTTTCATCGCACTTAGACTTACACTAATTTTTCTCATACCACATTTTCTTACGGCTACATTTATTTTTCTTTCTTATTTTATTTTCCCTTTTAAAATAAAACAAAAACAAGTGGCAACTCCAAACCGTTTTTAAAAATGGTTTTCCAAAAAATAAAAAAAGAATCTCACATTTTTAAGTGGAAAACACATAATAGCAAAAAATACAAAATCCACGATGCCATCAAAATAAATGTAAATATCTTAATATTTCGGGTTTTATTCAATATACGATAAAGAATATTGAACTTTTTACGCATATTTATAATGGAAGAAAATTATGATAATTAATTTTCCCTATATATCTATTTCACATTTATTATTTATAATTATTATAAAAATAAATATGTACAGCCTCTGGATGTCTATATTTATTTAATGTTTATATGATAATAATTTTATAGAAAAACATAATTATTATATTTTGTTGTATAACATAATCATATTACTTATATATTTTAATCAATGTCACAATCTCACATGGGTAGGCAATGAAATAATTGTGGTGTGGGAATACCTTTTGACATAATGGTTGGCAAAGGACCTGCCTTGAAGAGAGGCTAATCATTTGGGCCAAGTAGGTGAAAGGCCAATGTAATTTTGGGCAAAAACAACACATGAACCCTCAAAGAAAATTGATTTTTATTTTATTTTATTTTGTTTTTTGTTTTATAATTCTCATTTATTTTATGATTTCCAAATTAAAAAGAAGATATCAAAATAGTAAAGTGACAATTTTTATTACTAGACCTTTATAGATGAATAATTGATTGAAAGGATATAATTCATTGTACTTTTTTCCTACTACATTTCTTTGATACCAATTTGCATTATATCAGTATAAGATTTTTATTCTCTTATAAAGCATTCAACTTGTCCTTCAATGCCCCGTCCAACCCTTTAGCTTATCGAGGTAGTCATCAAGGACACTTACACTTTTAATATAAGTTTTTTATTTTTATTTTTGAAACTTACACTCTTAATATATTAGAAAATACATTCTTAATGTTTCAATTTTGCAATTTTTAAAAGCATTAAAAATTTTGCAATTTTTGATACGCTTTTTAATCTTTATGATGGGTGCTGATTTAAATATGATTTTCACTACATCCTTTTGTTTAAGAAAAAATTTTATGACAGTTAAAACATAAATTGGATGACAATTCAAATAAATAAATAAATAAATTGGATGACATTTTGAACAAAAAGTGAAAGGTTTTGGAACTTTGAACTAATGCTACCTGACCCTACAAGGAAAGGAGAGGAAAGGGCAGTCCTTCCCATGGCAATATAAATAGGTTAAACAAATCAGTTGGTTTTATTTTGGTTTTTATTTTATATAATTGGTTTCGGTTTAGATTTAAATTTATAAAATAAAAAAAACTATGATTTCGGTTAACCAAATGAAAAATGAAAAATACTAATATTATACTAAAATTATATATATATATATATTATAAAATAAATATGAGTATAGGTCGACAAGAAGAGAATGTGTTTGCGCCCATGAATGCATTCAAATCGAAGGGAGAATGAAGAAGTAGTTCTTGTCCTTTTATGTAAAACAGTTCTATTAAATTGCTATTTTGTTTGATATGACATTATTTTATTGTGTTTTAATTTTTTGCTAACATTAATGTACTTTTGGAATGTATAAATTTTCTTAAACTATGACAGAATTTTATTCTTAAATATTTTGTGATACCTTATTTCTGAATATATTATTTATGAGATATGCATATATCTTATGACACGTTGGATTCTTGAAAACAATTTAAAATAAATAGAAATATATTAAGAAAATTATTAAATTATTTTATTAGTATTATAAAATAAAAATAAATATTTTGGTACATTATTTTACTAATTGGTTTTTTTGTAGCTTTATATATATAAAAATTCTAAAGCCAAAATGTTGTTGGTAAATATTTTGATATATTACAAATTTAACGAAAGTTGGTTATAGTTAACTAAAAACCGATTTATGGTTAACTGAAAAAATGGTTAATCAAAGATTTTGTTAACCATATTGATGATTAGTTTTTTTGTTTATATAAATAACAAATCCAAAACCAACAATCGGTTTATTTTTAATGGCACAATCTGGTTAACCGAACCATGTTCAAGCACACTGAGTTGCTCCCTTCTTCCCCTTGGATCCCATTACTACACTTCTCCAACTCATCTTTGGCTATACTCTACCAACCGTGAGAAAGAGTTAACACACTACTTGTGTTTATAAATTTTGCAGTATAAAAATTTCTTGTTCAGTGTAATAATTTCTCGGAAGACAAACATTGGTGTAACAGAGGAGGTCGTAATGGTATTCACAATATTTATTTTTAATCTTCCTCCAATATCCTAGTAATGAAATTAAAATTATCTCTAAATCCATCACTCCCATCAAATTGTAATTGTTGAAATGGGATACATAAAATAATAATATTATATTACAACTTCATGTCAATGTTATTGCAGAAATGTTCATATAGAATGCATGTGGATTGAAAATACGTTTTAAATGTATAAGATATTGAAAATTTTTACGAGTATAAGTGGTTTGTAAAATGTTGAAAGAATTCAGATGTATTGAGATATAGTGATGTTAAGATGTTATATATGTTTTTTATATTATTTAAAAAAATATTTGTTTCATTTTAGTTTTGTTTTTTGCTATTTAAATAAATTAAATTAAAATTGTAAATGATAAATGCTTATAAGATGGTACGATTTAAAAGATTTCACCACTAGCGATATTTATAGACCATCTTAACAAAATTTGACTAAAATTTACAAATAATCTACAATTTAGTAGCCGGAATAGAATACTATAAAAACCTTCTTTTTAAGGATTTTTTTTTTTTACATCCTTTTAAGGAACTGTTGAGATACTACTTTAATCATTTTCTTTATTTTTTTAAATTTTTATAATTAAGTGTTTTGTTACTATACATTAAACATGGGACTCGTGTCCACACCTTGGATGTCTTACCTTTTCTAAAACTTTAATATTTTTTAGGTTTTATCAAGAAATTAAAACCTAAAATAATCAAATAAAATATATTTAAATATTACAAATATTAACTAAATTTTCGAAGTAAAAGAAAATATAACCATTGAAGAACCTTTAGGACACTCAATTCTTTATCTTGATAAAAATCACAGCTTGACGAATAAAGAATTCCAGTTTGATGGACCCAAATGGACTATGTGGCGAATTCTTCATGAAATAAAGAATTCCAGCTTGACTCATGTATTTGACTGACTTATTTTGAAGTACCACTACTCCTCGATTTTTGACTGCCAAGAGGAAACCAAATGGAGGCAGCAACAGCGGCAGCGTCGGGGTTCTCCTTGGCGACGTCGGCAACAGAAGAAGAAGAAAAATCAGACCTTGCAACTGTTTGGTGTTTGGTTGACGGGAAAAAAAGAAGAACAGGGGGCGAGAGTTTGGGAACTTCGCCGACACAGACGTCGTCGGTGCTGGCTCCGCTAGGCCCTCCTGCGCGTACGAGCTCAGCAAGAATCCCTCCGTACAGGTGGCGATCGTCGGGCAATCCGTCAGCCCCGGCGGCGGCGCGTGGCTCGACGGACAGCTCTTCTCTGCAATGGTGGTCGGGAAGCCGGCACACCGCTTCCTTGACGAGCTGGACGTGGAGTACGACGAAGGATCTGATTATAAAGGAAGGGAAACGGCGGCTGGGGTGCAGGGGCGGCGGCGTCCGGCAAGGGATAGCCGAAAAATCCAAACTTGCAGAGAAAGGAGGATAGACGGTGACACGAATTGCCGATGGAGTGTCGGCGACAGGTGATGGTGAAGAAGAACTCCAAGTAGCAGTGGCAGTGGTGGGTTTTGGGAAAGGGATGATTGAAAATCAAAACTTGCATCGCATCGCAGAAATAACAAATTTGAAAGATTGCAAATAAAATTGAAAGAACAATCGCTTGACTAAATTAAAATTAATAAATAATTAATAATAATAAAAATCATCGTTGATCTGAGCTTTTTATCTCATGTAAGCCTAAATATGAAAGGTTAATACTACTAACACATTTACTAGTGCTGGTTAGATTTACATATAAAGTAATAACTGTTAGATTTTCATAAAGTGGGCTTTATTAATTGGATTTATTAACTGGATTTATTCGGTCTAATTAATTGAGATTATTAGACTTAATAAACTATATACAGTAAGCGCATGCATTGAAAGATACTCGCCAGAATGAGAGTGCCTGTGACGTAACTCAATATATAAAGCACGCCTGTTCCTCCCAACCTCGTGCAAGGATACGATTTATCATTCTCACATACGACATTCGAGAGATTTTTCTCAACCAAGCCGAGAGATTCTCATTTAAGAAGACATATTCCATTGGATTCCAAATCGCGTGACATAATATTCATATTCTCTCCATTAAAATTACGTTAGATTCTAAATACGCGATCTGCGTTAATTAAATCATATCCTACAATAACATTTTAATACAAACTTAATTTAGTAAAAACCTGCCTTGTATATGTAAAGGATCAAAGAACTAAAATAATATTTCTAACGGGATTTATAATGCTACCAAAACCCTTATCATAATTTTAATGCCAAAGGGTAGAACCGAGTTTTTGATGGAGAAACCTAGGGTTTAGTTAAATAACATGAATGGGATTGTTATCTGTTGGCAAGTTATTAAGTCTCTATTCGCTATTAAAACCATTTTCTCGTTTCTCAAAATAAAAGAAAACTCATAGGTTTTTTTTTTTTTTTTTTTTTTTGAAAAACACATAAAACGTAGAAAAACACTAAATTCTAATACACACATGTAAAACATTAAAAATCAGATTCTTTATGGTTTTTAAAAATCATTCTCACTTACAGTTTTTAAAAACATGAACCAAACAAACCCTTAATATTTTGATTGGTTTTTTTGGGAAAAGAATGTCCATCAAAAACAATATCCAAATGTTCATAGACTGGCAAAATCACTCATGTAAATGTTGTGCTGCTATATGGACATCACATTCAACAGAATCGGGCTGAACATAGAGCATAAATCAGATCTTAAATAAATTAAAAGAGACTCCTCCAAAAAAAACACCAACTTTTGGAGCACAAAATGATAACAAACTATTTGTGAAATGGTGAAACAAGATGATCAATTCAGGATCTCTAATTTGGTTAAAAAAATTGTTGAACTGCATAAAAATCCAACAAACAACAATCAAGTGAAATGGGGAGTGTATAGATAGCACAAATCCAGAATTTTAATCCTCGTCCTCTCCCTCATTCTCTGCTATGTTGAAGTACCTAAGCTCATAAATATTGGATACAATTACTGTTAGAACTAAGTCCAGATAAGTAAATTAGGTCCTTCTTAGGTACCTAAAACTTAATTTACCCTTATTTCCTCCAAGCTATAATAAACCGTCTAAAACTCCCGACAATTGGCTGTCTCTCTTGAATTTCAAATACCATTGTAGAACTTTTACAAGAAAAATTTTCTCATTAGTTTATTTACAGTTAAATTTCCCTCCAATATCTCAACAATGTCTTAATCAAATTGAAATACTTGAAATGGTATAAGTAATCTAATAAAGTTGAGATGGAACAAATAACATATGTATAATACAAGTTCATGTAAAACTTATTGTTAAATGCTCATGTAAAATACATGTAAATTGCATTTAACGTATTCACCAACCAGCAATAATTTGAATTCAGGGGCAATCGCCCATCAACCAGAGGGCGACAAATTGCTCTATCAATCATCGAATGGAGGTTTATTATACTCCTAACAAATTTGCTAGTGCTGGTTGGATGAGATTTACATCTAAAGTGAAAGGTTACTAAACTTTTAACATTTCAATATAAACCTAACTTAGTACAACCCTGCCTTGTATCTAAAAAGAGTGAAAACCTAAAAAATATTTCTAGTTTTTGACCGTGTTATGACATGTGGCCTTGGCAATGAGAGTAAAAAAGGACAAGTTTCGGAGTTGAGTATTTTTGTAATTTGATCATATCCATGGTTATTATAAATATCCTTCTATGTAATCCTATTTCAAATGATAATAGTTTCGTTGTTGCTTTCAGTATTGCATAGTTTACTATCAACCACGTAAAATTTGCGATTCTTGTTTTTTTCTTCGATTCTTATCACCATTGTTGCATAATTCACAACAAACTGAGTAATGTCACCCAGACCTATTATGAGGGGATTACATAACTTCATACCAAAAGGTAGAACCGAGTTTTTGATGGAGAACCTAGGTGTATTAGATAACATTTCTTAAAGTACAATTCTCAAAAAAAAAAAAAAAAAAAAATTGAAAGCACGTCAATCAACATAGAAAAATCAATGCCCAATTCGACCCCCTTAGTACATTTAGAGGTTTATTCGATCGTTAACTTCAGACCTCGTGAGATTAGTAGAGGTATGCATAAGCTGACCCAAACGTCCACGATTATCAAAAAAAATAAAAAAACATGAAAAGATGAATGCGCTAAAAGAATGAGAAAATGATTAAGCTAGAGGCTAATATTATACTGGACAACAAATATTCTCAAAAATGGCCCCAATATGCACAGTTCAGTTTAATGGATTGCTATCTGTTGGTATAAGTACTTAATATTTTGATTGTTTTTTTTTTTAAATAATGTCCACCGCTAACTATCAAAAACAATATCCAAATGTTCAAAGATTGGCAAAATCACTCATGTAAATGTTGTGCTGCTATATGGACATCATATTCAACAGAATCGGGCTGAACATAGTGCATAAATCAGAACCTTAAATAAATTAAAAGAGACTCCTCCAAAAAAAAACACCAACTTTTGGACCACAAAATGATAACAAACTATTTGTGAAATGGTGAAACAAGATGATAATTCAGAATCTCAAATTTGGTTAACAAAATTGTTGAACTGCATAGAAATCCAGCAAACAAGAATCAAAATGGGCAATAGCATGCATACAAGGAAGCAAGTGAAAGGGAGAGTATATAGATAACACAAATCCAGAATTTTAATCCTCGTCCTCTCCCTCATTCTCTGGTATATTGAAGTACCTAAGCTCATAAACATTTCGGTCCTTGTTGGATGCAATTACACGAAGCCAATCAAGGACATTGTGTTTCCTCAGGTATTTTTTTGTCAAATACTGCAAGTACCTGAACCACAAATACAAAGAGGCAATTGATCAACCATGAAACTAGCGTTTGTTTTTTAGCTTTTTGTTGAAAGCTAAATAGTTTTCGGCATTCAGTTTATTTGTTTTTTAACTTTTTCATGATTTATTGTTGAAATTTCTAAAAAAATTCTAAATATTTTTCACAAGAAACACTACCCTTGCTCAAAAATGATGAAAGCTAACAGCACTCAGTAACCAATGTTAAAAACAAACAACTTAATACTATTAAGTATTAATTAACATTAAACTAAAAAAAGTTATATTCAGCATTAAGTAAAAAAAACAAACACCACCTTTCATCTTCCCTCTAAACCAACTTAACAAACACACCACTCAAGATATAAGTTAAATCACACCACTTGGATCCTAATCCACAAAATGCCAAACTAAAATGGACAAATGTTAAGAAGAAAACTTTGGATCCCCTGTACTAACAAATTCAAGGCGTTTCAAATTGAATTCAATAATGCCCAGCACAAAACAACCTTGACTGGAATTTTCTTTTCTTTTCTTTTCTTTTTCCTGTTACAGAGACTGAAAAAATGAATTAACTAAGATACTGAAAAGCATATAATGCCTTTGAATAACTTGAGAAGTCTAATATATATTATCAAATTTGCATGAAACCAAAAAATTGATCTTTATTCGACAGGCATTTTTGTCTCTAGAACACAAAGATATAGATTTTTGAAAGTTCCAAACTTCTTCCTGCTTTCCCCGAAATGTCCTTTTTACAAAAAAAAAAAAAAATCATCTGTTTTACCTTCAATATCAAATGCCATTAGCTCTGAACATCAATAATCCTCAACATCTGAACTTCAGTAATTTTTTCCATTACACAAATACAATGAAAATTCAACCAAATTCATCAAATAAAATAATAACTGGCAGACAAGGATCAAATAACAGCTTTCACATTTTTGCCAAACCCATATTCATCAATTAGAAAAAGCAAAGAAATCGAATCATAGATTATCCATGGAGGAAAGAAACAAAATGAGCAAATTACAAGTGAAAACAAGAGTTACCTCTTGGAGAAGTTGCTCTCAGAGGTTACTGTGATCTTGCTTTTCTCCCGAGTGACGGTAATGGAGTGGCCGAGGTCACTGGGCCGCCTACCTTGATCCTTTCTTGGAGAAACTTCTCCAGCGAAGCAATGTCCATATTCTTGTCCTCCACTGGCTTCCAGTAGTCCATGGTGAAGGTCGCTACATGCTTCTTCCTTCACTCCGCTGCTGCATTTACGGACTCATCTTTGGCTCTAACTCTGCAGACCGTGAGAGAGTTAACACTATGTTCTGAGTAAATTTCTTCTTCTAGATATAAAAATTTTCTTGATTTTCTTGTTCAGATGTGTAATCAGTTCTCGGTAAACAAACAGAGATGTAGCACAGAGATGTACCGGTGACTGGAGAGATGGTATTGCAGGTGGAAGTGAAGAATCATATGAAGCGGCCTCCTACATTCTATCTAAGAAGCACGGACACAGATACGGCCACGGAGATACGACACGATGGGACACGGGGACAAGGCAAATTTCAAAAAACAAGGATACGGATAACTGTTGGGTTTTGGGCTCCCTTCCTATGTGGAGTAAAAGCCCAACATTGTGAGGGCCCACTTGTCTCACTTATTTAAGTGGAGAAGGGTCAGATTAGGGCACAAGAGAGTGTGCTCATTTTGTGAAAAATATAGCAGCAAAAGAGAGAGAAGAGGAAAAGAAAAGCTTTGTGATTTTCGCACATCCACTAGGGATTGTTTTTTAGATTACAATTGCAGATTCGTTCACCATTGGATCGGGCTGATTTTTGGACAGCAGGTTCGGAAAACGTGATACTTCATTCTGTACGGTTCGATCGTCGATCGATATACGAGGCGGGGAAAGATAAGTGCCGCGGTTGCCATTACCTTTTGGGGTCTTTCTTTTTCTTCTTATTTTGCATTGGAAGCATTGGTGTTTGATTACAGATTGTTGGCTATATACGTTTTTGGTGCACTTGTGGAAACTCTCTTGTACCTCTGTGATCATAGTGGAGCTATTTCTTTGTAGTGCAGACGACCCGTGGTTTTACCCACTTACTTTAAGGGGTTTTCCACGTTAAACAAATTGTGTCTCTTATGTGCTATTGATTTCTGTTTTTGCTCTATATTTTTATTGGTCCTCCTCATAAGTTCTTGCAAGTAAAGGGGAATTTAATTACGCTACCTTTTTTTTTGCTCTGTTATTCAGTTTGTTATTGTGTTGGCGGGTTTCCCCTATCCAGTTTGGCAAGGACCTGACATAATAAGATAAAATAAAAATAATTATTCTTACAAATATTATCTTAAAAGCAATTTAGATAAATAAAAACAAGTGTAAACAACATTGTTTTTCTTACAAATATTAAAAAACAAACATAAGTAATACTAAAACTAAAGACTAGCATTTCATGAATCAAATAAAATGGCTTCGATTAGGGTTCATCAAGAAAGATTGTGATCTCAGAAATTCTAATTCTCTATATCCATTGAGTCAAAACCATCTCCTCCAATGTCCCACATTTTAGATTCACCTTCATTATAGTTTGGAGATCTCCTTGACAGAAATCGAAAATTGTTATGGACATAAACCAAGTCCTCAGCTCTTTGGGGTGTCAACTTTCATGGAGTGAATGAAATTATATGTGCTCCAATTTCTTTCACAACATAAGGATGAACAAGGTTGTCCTAGCAATTTCAATGCTATAGATTGAAGCACATTAGTGCGGAAGTTCCATGAACAATCCACCCATTTAATAAACTCATCAACCTTTTTGTCATTGATGGAATCGCTATTAGAAAAATCTTCCGAGGATGCAGAAAAAGTAGCATACTCTTCATTTACTGCTTCCTTTCAGCTTCACTTGAAAAAATATCTCTCGAAACATTTTTTCTTTCTGCCCAGTACATCCATATCTACGATGTGGTGGAACACGATCATGAGACTCATCAAGCCATTGTTGACTATAATACCTACAAGTTGAGTTATGACATAATTTATAAAGTTAAATTTCATAGAATATCATTTATATTTAAATTATCCGGCCTACAATTTAAAATCTTAAGATTATACATTGGATTTAAGGAATGAGCTAAGGAATGTAAAGGTGTGTGGCTTTTGAATTATCTACACAAGATTCCATTCACAATATCAAAAAACCTACAAGTATAATTAAAAAAGCGATTTCATATAAGTTCAAATATAATTAAAACTTTCAATCAAAACTCAAATATTTAACTAATGAATCTTAGTATACATAATTTTAATGAAACTTTATGTTCTTTGCCTGTGGCTTCCTTCACTTTTCGATCATCGAATCCCACCACTCATAAATATTGTGAGAGAGCAAGGTTTGTCGGTGTCGACTAATCAAACACCTCATACACTTCAGGAAGGCTGTAAGCTAAGGATATAATCCACATCCATCCAAAATCTTCATTTAGAGTTTATCCTTTACTTCTTTAAACTTTCACTACATCATCTTCTTTATTCATCTCCCATTCTTCACTTATCACTAATTTATAAGCCTCTTTTATTCTCTTAAATCGTTTAAGCATAATAATAGTTGAAGCAAAACGTGTATCGACCCTTGAAATGCTTCAACTTGCAATGATTGTCGTTGACAAATCTCGTTTGCATGATTAGTAATGAAATTCTTGATGAAGGCATCACTTGAAACCCGAGAATCAACCACATTGTTCCATCACATCATCATATCTTGGGTGTGTTGATGGTGCACATATGTTCTTCAAAGCAAGATTGAGTATGAACCACACCGCGAGTCAAAATATATGCGAAACTTTGCTTCCACAATGTGTCTTTGCAAAATTCTGGCATTATCAGATATAAGCTTGAACTACTTTTTGGACCAATCTCCTGTATAGTGTTAATCAACCGTCGGTATAAAGTCTTGTCACTTAGTCTCCCCTTCCACGGTTATTGCTTTCAAAACATTGGCCACTTTCTAAAACGCCATGATAATAAATTAGTCTTCTTTGACATGAAGCCATCCATCAACATAAATACTCCTCCTTTCTCATTCCAAGTCTTCTTGATCATCAATAAATTCTCTCAATATTACTCTTCTCATACTTGATAATGTAGTTCTTAATGCATTATAACTGGTGGGACATAACACGGAAGTTGACTTACACTTTTAAAGGCACGAGCATAATAAGGATTCCCCAGGAAGTGAAAAACAGCCCCCGAGTGTAAAAACATCTAGCTATCTCCTTTGTCATTATTTTACATGCACCCATATTGAATGTCTTCTCAATTGATCCAATAGACCCCTTTCTCCTTTTTGGATCAATAGCACTAGCACTAGCACTAGAAGAAGAATTCTCAAAATTAGATTTTGTAGCGCTTGATGTGGGTAAAGGAACTTGCTTGAGATTATATTGTTTCACCCTTTGTTCAACTTCCTCCATCACCCTTCGCATCTCGACTAAATTTTCATTTGTTACTTTAGTACAAGATGCAACCCCGACCCCTTTAATTTTCAACAGGTGAGCCTTGACTCTATAATATGACCCTTTGTATATTTGTCTACAAAAATTGCATTGAAAAGCAACATTTCCTCCCCCTTTACCCAATTTTGCTTCTCTCGTGACGAACCTCCATAATGGAGCATTGTCATCTTGATTATTCTGTTGATCACTTGAAGGCTCAGAATTACTACTCATTGTATAATTCTACATCATAAAAAAATAATAATAATAATCACGCATTTAAATTAATCTAAATTATTTCAAAGCCCAATCAATCTATTTTATCCATCCATAAGCCCTAATTGAATTAGGCTAATTCCATAAAATTTGCATGTTTGCATTCATTGGGAGTCAAAATAAATTATAAAGTAATCTAATCTAATTGTTCTCCATTAATAAGCTTTTCCTTATCATTGTAAAACGATATGCATAAAAGGCAATTAGGCAGCTGAAAAATAAATAAAATAAATAAATTGCATTGGCAATAAATTTCAACTTCAACTTCATTCATTTATCAACTTTCAGCTTCTATTTTGTTCACGAAATCTCAAGAAATGCGGCAAAATCTGAAAAATACGGCGATGCCGGACTAGCGATTAATAGCCTGTGATCGGCAGTAGCACAAGCATAAATAAAAGGCTTATTTTGGGCCTTTTATTTTAGGTCTTTTATTTAAACTATTTTAAGCATTTTATTTAAAGTGATTTGGGCCTTTTATTTAAAATATTTAAAGTGTGTTGGGCCTTTTATTTTAAGTGTGTTGGGCCTTTTCTTTTAAGTGTGTTGGGCCTTTTCTTAGGAAGAATCAAGAAAAAACAGTGAAAATGAATGGAAAAGTAAAACGAAAAACAGGGGAGAAAGAAATTCGTCGAATTCGGGAGTTCGGAGACGGCGTCCGGTCGCTGACTCGTGGCGCGGAAATCTTTGAAAAGGAGCTCACTCCGGTTCCCTACAGTTCTACAACCCTCGATCCTCACCTCTCTTTCCTTCCAAATTCGGAATCTAGAAATTTTCTCTCCAAAGTCCAAACCCTCGATCCTGCTCTCTAATTCGAGAATCAAGGTTATGGCTATTATTTTATGGCACCTGCGTACGCCCCGGCTGACACTTGGGATGCGGGCCCACACTTTCACGCTAAGGTGCGGGCATTCGAACCTCTGGCTCCTTATCTTTTATTCCCTTCTTCCTCTCTTCTTTTTCTTTTCTTCTTTAATCTTGAATTTGATAGCCACACTAATTTATTCTCAATTTATTTTTCCATTTTTTGGGTGGAGAAAAAAATGCAATCTAGTGAAAAAAAAACCCAAATTGATCGATCGATTTGATCCTTGTCTGAGAAAAAAAGAAGAAAAAAAAGAAACATTTCGATTAACACAGTGCACACCATTTTAGGTGTTGTCGGCGTTGTCGGCGTGTCCAATCTCGGCGTCGTCGGACTTCGATCGTCACTCCTTTCTCAATTCCCGAGTCAGTCGGCAATCCAATTTCTTTAATTATTGATTTTGTGTTTATTCGTTGAAGAAGATGAACAATCAAATTAGGGTTTTTAAGCTAGATGTAAAAAGCCCATAAAATGCGCTTTCGTCGTGTCAAGCGGAGTGTCTGCAGGTGTCGCGTATCCAAATCCTTTGACCTCTTGTTTTGGTCGCGTCATGCGTGGCGTATCGGACAAATCCGACCCGTGTCAGGTGCGTCCCGGAGTGTGTCAGCGATGTCAGAACACACGGACCTCCACAAGTAGCGTGTCAGTGCTTGAGCATTATTATTTGGCAATCTTATGTTATGCGATGATTTACAGGTTAATTTAACAAATAATAACCAAAGATTTGATATCAAAAAAGGAGTAGGCTCATTTCAAAAGTAATTAAAAAAAACTTCAACCAATGTGGTTTGATTTTTTACTTCCTAAAATACCCTCAATACCCTCGAGCTGATATCATATTAAATTCAAAAGAAACCCTAATGTCAATCCCTAATAAAATCAAAAAATCGAAACTATCATTATACTTTGAGAATATGCTCACCTTTGTCAACTAATCGAAAACTATGTGGTTTGAAGCCCTACAGTAAGAAATTGAAGGAAATGGAGAGAGCATTTTGGGAGAGAGAAAGATGATGCCCTAATGTCCTGTTTTCTCCTATGTACAACGTTTGTTTCTTGGATGGTTGTAATGGGATGTTGTTCGTTTCTTGGGATGTTTGGTGCATATTCATGAAATTAAGATGGGTATTTACATTTTTGTGTTTACATATTTCCTATTGTTGAATTCAATGGGAAAAGTTGTGTTTGCCCCTTTTTGTTAATTTATTGTTTCACTTTGTTTTGGTTTGATTGTTTTTCTTAGAAAATTTTAGAAGCATGTCACTTGTGAAGCAGCAGCGAGGTCCTAGATCAAAACACATATTCAATCTTGTTTTGCTTGCTTGTCTATGATTGTGTACCGGGAAAATTCATAAAATCACCCAGGAGTACCTAGTTTGGTTTCTTCTACCAAATTCAAAATGAGTAATACTAATACCGTTTTATTATGAATAAATCTAAAGAATAGACTATATTTGCTTTCTTTTGGGTGTTTGAAAGAGTCTACCAGTATTGGTTATCAAGGCCTTAATTTATAATTAGTAAATTTTCAAGATGGTATTTTTCTTCGCCTCATAGACGTAAGACACATAGAACACGGGAACAAAAATTTAATTTCGATCGATTTTAGCCGAAATTTCGTTTTTCGGTCTTTAGTGGAAAGAGTCAGTGGAAATCGTTTGAAAAAAATCGTGGAAAAATCGAGAAAAATGCTTGATTTTTCGATGAAAATCGGAAAATCAGATTTTTTAGAAAAAATAGATTTTTTACGAAATTTGGGGTAAATTATAGTTTGGAGTCCATTTGGGGAGAGAAATTAAAAACGGGGCCAATAAAACTGAGAATTAAAAAAGTGTATTTACGAGAAAAATAATTCATGTTTGGTGCATTAAAAAAGTATATTTTCTCTCTCTTTCTCTTCTTGTCGCATCTATCCTCTCTCACATTTTGGCTCTCTCATTTCTCTGTACAAAAAAATATTGAAAAATATTATCTTTTCACCAAAATTCATTATTTCAAAAAAATATGAAAAATTTATTTTTTGAAGGGTTTGGCCCGTCAAAAAATACGCGGAAGTGGCACCACTCTAAATCACAAGCCGTGATTGCCTTGTATATATGGTGCAAACTTTTTATATTATTTTATTATTTATTTGTTCATAATCTTTTATAATATTTTATTTATTTTTATTTTACATTATAACATAATATTTATAAATCAAATATTAATTTGAAAAGGAAAAGAAATAAAATAATATCATTTAAAAATTTAAAATTATAATATATAATATTTTGAATCTCCTCATTATCTACATAATATTTATAATAATAACAACGAATAAATAATATCTCTTTAGCATAATAATATCTAAATAATATATTAAATATAGCATGTTAATTTGTAATTACTAATCAATTTGATTTTAATATACCTTAATTAAGATATGAATCATTTCTCATAATCTATATAATTAAAATATAAAAAAATTTAATAACCCGATATTTTGTAAAAATAATATGGAGATATTTTAGATATTTCCAAATATTTCGTAAAATCAAATTCTGGAAATATATCGTGTTTGCAGATATTTTGATCCTTGCATTATTATATACACCATTATGTCTAAGATGGCTTTAGAACTTTTGCTTTTCTTTACTTTCAATTCTCATGAATCCATCAACCTCTTACTTGATGGCTAAATGCCATTATTCTCATGGTCCTTGCTTTATTTATCTTCTTGATCTTGAGATTATTTCATATAAATCTTCCTTTGAACTTTGAACTCTGATAGCTAGTTGTTGCTTTTGCATAGGAATGGGAAGTAGAGCTAAGGCGGCATTCATCCTCATAGAGAAAGCAAAGTGCACTCTTAGAGACAACTAAGAATGAAATCAAGAAAAACTCAGTTTGACTCGACCCTTTTCAATATATCATAGGTGTATGATAGATATTAAAAAGCATTTCATTAAGAGGACAATTATACCAGGCATAAATGTTAATATTCAATTTCTATAGGAATTGGATATTGACCATTTATTCGTTATACTTGAATGGATACCATTTGTTAAATTGATCGAGTCAATCTATCCAACATTGGTTCGTGCATTCTACACCAATGTAAAGGATTTACCGACTTGTGCATTGTTTGCAAACTTAGAGGTGTTAAGATACGTGTTGATGCAAAGAAGATGTGGAAGATAGTTGCAGTCCTATTCGTTGGCTTAAAAGTTGAGGACCTGAAGATTTGGTTGAATATCCCAGGATTTGTAGTTTCGGAGGCCATTCGGCATTTATATGATATATCGGCTACACATGTGACTACGAAGCCCAATGCTCAGAGTCTTTCGCTAAAGTCTCTCTTTCTCCATTATATCGTCACTTACTCCTTCATCCCTTGAGGAGGACATAGAGACGAGGTCTCTTATCTAGAGGCATTTTTGGTTGACTCGAGTCTAGTTGGATGACAAGTTAACATTGGCCATATAATGCTTAATCATATGATGGCTTGTTGTCAAAGCACGACTTGGGTTCTCCCCTATGGACGCTTCCTCAAGAAAGTCTTCAAGGAGTTCGGTCTTGACTTGAAAGCTAAGATTGAAATTGAGAAGCGATCTCCTTTTAACACTTATATTGAATCATCTATAGGTAGGATGAAGTTTATAAAAGGAGATGATGGTGCATGGGTTCGAAGTGCTATTCCTCACTTGGATGTATTTGATGAGGATGATGATGATGATGATACTTTAGCACCATATTAGTCTCTCCCTATTGATATCCCTCATACGAGGTCCTCGGATCTTGCTGATCCAGTACACGTTTCTCCTCCCTCGTGGTCGCATTTACAAGGTTCAGACCTATTAGATCGAGAAGTTTGATAAATTGGATGAAAGCTTTCACCAGTTTGAGGATCGAGTGGTTGGTGAACTATAACAATTATCGATCCATTAGAATGAAATGATGGAATTTCTTCGCTTCGTTTTCCCTCCACCTCCTCCTCATCCATGATTCCAATATTATATATGGCCTTTTGATATATTGTTGTCAATGGGATAATTTCCCATATTATGATATGTTGATTTTGTTATTCAACTTTATTGATTATTGAATCTAATAAGTGTTTGGATACTTAAGTTGCATGGGATTAACTTATTTAATGTAATAGGTTGTTTTTGATAATTATGTTGATTGGGTACTTATTTTCATACAACATCAATGACTATTTAAAAGAACATTTTTAAGCTAATTGTTCATATGTAATAGGTATTGAATTGAAGCAATATAGCATCAATCGGTTGAGTGATGCTTACTCACTAGTTATTTAGTGAAATAGTGATAGAGCCTTATAATAGGTTGGAGTTGGAGTTGAACCTCCAACCGGTTGGTAGAAATTTGAATTGAGACATCGCTCAATCGATGGAGAGCTAAGGGAAGTTTCAACCAATACCTTCATCAATTGGTCGAGTGATATTTCATCAACCACTTGAATCTTCACAATTTCTGGCATTGAGCAACAGATTTCTGGCAATGGGAGAACGATAGCCCTAGATGGTTTTCCTCTCAAGCTTCAAACATTTGAACGAAGAGATAAGATAAATCACTAAACCACATGATTGATATTAGGGTTTCTTTTGGATTTAATGTGATACCAGCTTGAGGGCATTTTAGGAAGCAAAAAACCAAACCACATGTGTTGCAGGTTTTTTTAATAACTTTTGAAATGAGCCCGCCCTTTTTTAATACAAAATATCTTGGTTATTCTTTTTTAAATAAACCTAGATCAACAGTATATAATATAAGATTCCTCTTTTATTTTTTTATTTTTTTATTAAATAAAAAAATCTCGTTTGTAAATGAAAAAATGGTCTGGGATTAAATGTTTAAAACACTCGCTTTACCCAAGTAGGGGTTAGTTATGTTTTAGTTAACCTAATCACAATGTTCACAAAAATCGAATCCTTATTAAACTTTGAAAAGTTATGATTACAATTTAATGGTCAAATCGGTGATCAAGCGTGTCAATTAGTTATAATTTATATTTTATTAAAATTTAAAATTATTTTTTTAAAACTTAATATATATAAATTTTTTGAAGAATTTAAAATATATAATTAAAATTTTAATAATATTTATTTCATCATTTTAGTTTTTACACACACACACACACACACACACACACACACACACACATATATATATATATATATATATATATATATATATATATATATATATATATATATATATATATATATATATATATTTTACATTTATATTGAATTAAACATGAATAATATTTAAATATAGAAATACATTAAAAATGGAAGAAAAATCGAATTATATAATTTATATTATATAGAATATAATAATTTTAGCTATTTATTCTCTAAATTTTCAAAGCAACCATTAGTCTAATATTTAAATATAGAAATATAACTAAAATAGAAAGAAAAATCGTAGTATATAATTTATATAGAATATAAAATAATGTTTTTTAATACATTTTGGCATATGAGATTTCTCATAAATTTTACTAGAAAAGAATTTAGTCTAATGATCCGTTCACACGTATAAAAGGTGGTTCCGGTTTGACTTCGGCGACATGCACATTGATAATATTTTTGTTTATAAAAGCATGTTACACTTTTCTCACATCGGAGACTCATAGCTTCCAAGAGGAATTTAAATTCTGGTTTCCCCATCATTTAAATCAACAATGACAACTTGCAATGATGAGCTCAATTTGATTTATTTAAGGAAGTTTGGACCAGGCTGGGATACAGGCTGATTCAAGGGACCCAAAGATGAGGAACTTTTCGAAAAATTAAAAAAAAAATCTTAAAAAAAATATAATTTGAAAAATAATCCTGAATATAATGTAGTTTTCTCCGTATCAATAATATAATTTAGAAAGTATTTCTTCAAAATACATTTTTTTTAAATTTGAAAAGCCAAAATGTCTGCTTGAAAATCTGCTTTTCTTAAATTGAGAATTTTAAAATTTATAAAAAATGTATCTTTCAAAATACGTTTTCGGTGTGTTAAACGTTAGTATAAAATTATTAACTGAAATATCTTTGTGTAAAATTTTCTAATTTTTTAAAAGTGTCTCTTGAAAAAACACTTAAAGTGTCTCTTGAAAATGTCTTTTCCAAAAAATACTTTCCATATGAAAAAAAACTATATGACGTCTAAACTCATATTATTTAAGAGATTTTTTATTTTTTTTACACTAAATATCTAAAAAGCCCCAAAGGTAGGTAAGGGATAATATTCATGTAGGATGTGAACCGCTCAATTCAATCCAAATCGGATGGTTCAATGTGGTTTGGCTGCAAGTTTGGGCTAAGTTCAATCACAACTGGCATTCCGGTTTAAAGGCTAAGCCAACCGATTTGGTATTTATATAAATAAAAATGTTAATCATTTTTCGAGCCTTCTTGTTTTGGTTCCGTTACTTGATTGACTTAGCAAGTTAACATGTTTTATATGGGATTTTATGTCATGTAAATACGTTTCGAGCCTTCTTGTTTTGGTTCCGTTCAATTACTTGAGTGACTTAGCAAGTTAACATGTTTTATATGGGATTTTATGTCATGTAAATACGTGTCATTATTTAATTGGCTTCCAAAATTATCTCCCACTGCCTCTCTTTCTTCAACTCCACCTCTGCCCTATCCCTACCCTTCCGCCAAGCTGTCCTCGTCATCCTTCATCGATGGCTTCATTAAGTCTGAAACATGTACACCGCTTCCGCCACGTTACTGAAACACATACAATAATTCAATCCAGGCACATGGCAGGTGATTCAATTCCGATACGGATAGATAGATGTGTTTGGCTGGAAGGAAAATTCAAGGAACTTACTTCAATTGATTGTATGTCACTTGTCAGGAGGGAGGGAGGGAAAGTTTGGCTTCTTTGCTCTTCGGTTACAGATTCTGGATTTCTGAAGACTGCTTTAACTTCTGAGATGATGCCTTGCAATCCATTCTCTAAACACAGCTTTATAGCCTCCTCTAATGAATTAAAGGTCAGGAAGAAAACCCGACCGGTTTCATTAACAAATTTTAATTTTCCCTTTTTTTTCCAAAAAAGAAAAATGGGGGAAAGTGGAGAAGATTATGGGCATGTCCCTTTGCGTAGTCAGACACAACCTGGACCACAGGATTCAAGAGAGATGAATTAATTAGACTATAGAAATGCATGCACGAGGTGTTTGAGGTATTTTCACCTTCAGATTTCTTGAAGAACATGGACGAGATACTCACTTGCGTATCCCACAATGTGGTCAGAGAAGGGGGACCCCATCTTCTCAACGTTCCACTTTACAATTCTTGACTTGTCCTTCATCTTCCCCACTTGTGTTTTTTCCAACGATCAATTGATCAATCATTGAGAAACAGAAACAGGGTGATGGGGGCATAGAGTAAGCCCGTATCCCGGAATTACAAACGAGATAAGAATGCAAGTGATGATAGATTTTATTGTGCCCAGTTATTTATTTAATTATATTTTTTGATTTATCTAGTTTAGTACTTTTTTGGATTTTATTAGGATTTTTAAATTAATCCATTAGCATTTTTGGGTTCTCAGTTATGATTTTTAATTGATGCCTATAGTAGCACACTTATGTTATTGTTTTTAGCAGGACTCTTAATATAATATTAGAAAACTAGGAGCTTCATTCTCTTTATTTTATTCGTTTTCTTTCAATTTATTATTTTTTGTACTTAGAAATGCTACGTCAAATTGGTATCGCATCATAAGCTTGTCTGCAAATTGAGTGTAGGTACCGAGTACAAATAATGGAATTGAAAGAAAACAGTAAAGCTAAATAAAATGAGAGTTCTCGAGGGCCTGATATATTGCAAAAAAAAAAAATATCATAAGGTGTTGACTATAGGCACCCGATAAACAGCAGTCATCCAAAAAACCCTAATGGAATCAAAAATTAACAGATGAGACCGAAAGAAGTGTAGCAAATCGAATGCGATTAAATAAATAGCTAATAATATAAAATTAAGTCAGCCTTTAAACACTTTATCGTTTGGAAACTAGATATAGGCTATGCCCCATCGATCTCGAGGAGTTGAAAGGAACTGGTATAGAGGAAGAGTGAAGGAAATATAGCATTAAATGACAAATTATCAAAATGACAAAAGCGTATCCTATGTCAGTGGCGTCGAATCGAGACGAGTATGCTTTTAGCGGGGAAGCGAAAACCAAGATATCTAGAAGTCACAAGCTCATCATCAATGATGTATCTACCCATCTTCTTGGGAATCTGCAGGGCGCAGTGAGTGGATCTTTCTTGAAAGCTCACTGTGAGCGCATTAGAAGACAAAGTAGAAGGCTCAAAAGTGTCTTGGTAAGGTAGCAAATCCTCTACATTGAAAATATAGCTAATATACATGTCATTAGGCAAATCAAGAAGATATGCATTAGATCCCAATTTATAAATTATAGAATAAGGGCCCATAGCTCTTGCATAAAGTTTTTTTGAAAACGTTTTAAATTCTTTTAGGACGAATCTGAAATAATGTAATATTGTGACATTAAATTCGCTGGATCTATGATGCACATCAGCAACCAGTTTATACTCTTCATTACTTAGATAAATCTTTCGCCTAATCTTAGCATGTAAGTCATGGATGTGTTTTGCAAAGTTTTTAGCAGGTTCAAACACACGCATGTAAGGCAGTAAAGAAACATCAACAATCGAAGAATCAGATGGAACTTCTTATGCCACTTGTGCTAGCGTCTGGAAATGTAAATTCCTCTTTCTCAAAACACTACATTTAAAATATCTGAGAAATTTCGTTCAAGAAGTTTAGAATGTACATTACTATTGAAACCTTTGAAGCAGCGGTATCAAAATAATGTTCTTACCCATATACTTAAATGAATAAATGTTATCTTTACCAAAATTGGTAACATTAAGATCATAGAAATGAGGCGACCTAAAAAAGAACATGGGCAAAATCCATGGGTAGCACCTGTTACAATAGATTTCATCCTTATAAATATTTGAATGGGAATAGATACAGTGAACAAAGTATGGTCATTCACACACTACTCTAAGGATTTAGATGTGATTCTAACACTGAGATTTAACAATTCTGCAAACATCACTTACAAACCACATTCATTGAACTACCTCCATCAATCACTAACTTACATTTCTTATCTCCACTTTGTATGATTGTGTGAAAAATACCAATACGCTTCCAATTATAATTATCTATAATTGTGGATAGCACACATCTAACCACACCAACACATTCTTCAGCATCACAATCTTCATGAAGATCATCTTCATTACTAGAATAATCTAAAGGATCAACAATTTGGTCTTCCTCATCCTCCAAACTATTTTGTTTAACATCTAATGCCAATGCACGTTGGGGACAACGAGATGCAATATGACCCTTGTGATGACACTTATGATGGGTGATCGATGAGTGCAGCAGTAGGCTGATAGGAGAAGCAGCCCGGGAAGAGGATTACCTTGAGCTAGACTCTTGGCTCCTAAAGTTATTGAGCATAGTATTACTAGATGCGATGACATGGGCGTAGTTTAAAGTACGACTGTGTGTCTGAGAGGAAGGTCCTAGACTTCGACTTTTAAGGCTTTTTGGTATGCATCATCTACAATGTGTGGAGCATGCAATTTAACCATCATTTGAATGTCGAACTTGAGACCATTAACAAAGCGAGTGCAAATAGCAAATTGGTCCTCGACATATACTTCCTTCACCTTTAAAACTACACAAACTTCATCAAATTTAGTAGAATATTCATTCTGTTAAGAGTCATTTGTTTAGATTAATCATGTTAGAACAATTGACTCTTATATGATAAAGGAGTGTACTTTTGCAACTTTCTTTCATAACTTGACCCGTTGGGTGATGGGTGGTTAATAGAATGGCATGTCTTCTGACGCATTTGTCGTTACATCTTAGTTGAATTGATTAATTTCATTTAGCAAACTGAACCATTCACTATCAATCATTTCATACAGTCAAAATATTCTTCAATAGCAACTAACCAATGGAGAAGCATTAGGATCATTATACCATAAATTCAAAGGCACTAACCTTAACTTTTTGTGGCGTCCCTTTGAGTTGTCTAACTGTCTATCTGATCTCTACCCAATTACCAATAACCACCCCAAGTAGATGTCAGTGAAACAACATCTTCTCTTACTTGATTGGTGGGTAATTTTATGGTGGTTGGTAATCTAATGGGGGTTGACATTGAGTAGAAACCGATCACCCTAAGGATTGAATGAAGGTCTCTTGTTGCAGACAACATTGTGAGGAGTTGAGCAATTGGTTACTCTCCCAGGATTCATTTTTATCAGTTGTCATGCAAACTATTTTTGGTCAAAAGGACTTGAACCTAATGTGGTGACCTAACGTGTGTTCTAACAATTTCATCAACGTAGTAAGCTATCTGGATGTTTACGAATGTTTTAAAGCAGTCCATTTTTTGATTTATTGCATAGGTTTGTTGTTCGAAGCGGTGGCGTTGAGTCAATTGACCGCACATTAATTTAAATTACCGATACGATGATTACTGAATCAAATTGGGCTTGATTTGCGTCGTGGTGGCAGATATCTGAGACTAGACTATCATTTAGATATTGAGATAAAGATTATAATCTTAAGTCAAAATTATTAAGTCTATCACTTTTGGTGCCTGACATGCTAAGATATAATCTAAAATTTCACTGGAAGTAGGAAATTTATAACTTATATGCTAATACAACAAACACAAATCTAAAAATGTAATGCGATTATATATCACAAATTATACGAGTCACGAAAGAATAACTAAAAGAACAAAAGTTTTTTTTTTTTTGAATACTCTGTGTCTAGCAAATAGAAGCTAGATAAAACAATCCAAGCAATGTCGCAGGAATATCACGAATATTAACTGACTTTTCAAAGTAAAGGAAAATAAATCCGTTGAAGAACCTTTAGGACGCTTAGAATTCCTTAGCGTGATGACAAGGGAATCAAATAAAGTGTGCAATCAAAGTTATGTTACATAACAATGAAAGCAAACAGCCAGATCAGGATGAACAAAAGATGAGACGGCAGCGGGTAACAAAAGATAGCAACCTCACACGTTTGCAGCAAAGATAACACGTTGGTAACAAAGATAGCAACAAAGATAACACGTTTGCATAATTAATCCACCACCGTTATTTTCAGTTCTTAGGGCAATCGTAACAAGAAAGTTCCTATACCAGATATATCCCGTTGACAAAACGGGGTATAAGGCATCAATTAGTAACGTCCGTTTCCTTCTCTCTACAACCACATTCAAATTTCTGTTGTTCCCAGTATTTTCCTCAGCAGTTAACAAGGGCAAAGAAATCGTACCAGCAAAAATCAACTCAATTGATTTCCGACTTTGACCAGTCGAATAGAACTCAGATCATAGAAAGAACGGCATAGAGGGTTAGAGATCGAATGCTTGGACGGAGGGGAAGCAGGAATCTGGGTGATTCAGGCTTGAAGGAGGAGGAGTAAGCCTTTGCAGAATTCGAAGGAAGTGATGAAGGCAAGTGCTATCGTGCGCCGGAGGAGTGAAGAATCCTACGCCTAACATTGATTCCACATCGTCGGTGAGAGATCGGTGGCGGCCGCCAAGCAGGGCGGCATCAGAGGGCTTTTAGCTGTGGCGGCGGCGTGGATCTCCGGGTGGTGGGGCGGGCGTGGATGTAGTTGACGATGTACTCCTCCGGGTTGTCTTGACTGAGCTATACTTGTTTCCTAGCACTGCATGTCTTTGAGGTGCTGCAGCGATAGTAGTTTCGTAGTGCCGGTTGATGATGATCTAACGCCAATACCAGTCCTGGTCGTGGCGGAAGTATGGCAGAAGCCAATCAAGGGATCACGTCTTATACCGATCTGGGATTTTTTTTATTCAACACCTTGATCAAAAATTTGAAAGGCTGCGGACGATTTGAAATAAACGAAATTGAAACAAAAAGAAATAACTTTATCTCTATTCGAAGTTATGCATTCTCGAGTTTTTTAATATTATATATATGCTAAAAAAAAATAATAATATAAGATGTTATTTATAGGCATCGAGAAATTCTGGCTGGATAAATCAAAAATCACCAAGGATAAATCAAAAATCTTAATAGATAAATACAAAAATATTATGAGATAAATAAAAATATAATTAAATAAATAATTAATAGTAATAAGAATTCTTAATTTCGGACTTTTATCTAAGTTTAGGCGTAAGATAAGACGTAGAGTGAGGCTCATGCTCCCAAGCCTAAAGTCGATGATAATTTGTCTTATTGAATTATTTGACCGATTATATTTAGATTTATCCGTCATCTTTTGATTATCAATTAAATTTTAGTTGTCGACTCTTTGTTGGTGTTTATAAATAACACCTTATGTTATTATTTTTTTTAACAGACTTGGTATAATGTGCTTCCAAAACTCGTTCCAGTTTATTTTGTGCTTTTTAATTTATTATTAACCCGTGGTAAGGCTACGTCGATTTAATGTCAGTATAAGCGATCAGATGCTCCAATTGTGTGCTGTGCATCGATTGGAAAGGCGATTACCTTTCGGGCTCCTTTGGCTTTGGGGACGGACCATGGCGAAGAAAATCAGAAAGAAGCAACTCTGTCACTCGCTTCTCCTACACAACACCCTGAAATTCAGTTATTCCCAACAACATTAATCAAATTTCACCGGAATAAGAAAAAGGAAAAAATGGTGTGGAGTTGGGAGATGCTTACGTTTTCTTCGGAGAAGATAATAGGGACGTCATCTTTCGTCACCTATACTTTAACTCCCGGGCTAATATAAGAAGATACCCATAAACATAGAATTATTCTCATTTAATTGAAAGTGGGATTATTCATATCAAATTTTCTTATATAATGTGAAAACAATATTATATATTATACATTATATTTTATAATTTTAATATAGTATTAGTATTTTTTTATATTTTGGTTGGTTAACCTATTTTTAGTGATTTGCTAGAGGCATCTTTGGGCGGCCAGCGATAAGGCTTGAGCCAGTAGAGGCCCAAGCTGTTAAAAAAGGAGGTACAGGCGTGAAACTAATTCAGGCCGGCCTGCCGTTAGGATGTGAATCATAGGCTTTAGGCCCTTGGATGCCCATTTAAGTCGCTAGAGGCATGAACTGTCTAAAAGCCAATCCCCATAGACATGAAGCAGCTTAAAGTTCTTGCAAAGCCCGATACCGCGTGGGTTTTTATTTAAATTATTAACCGAAAGTTCTAAATAAAAGTAAAAAGACTTAAAACGATTCGAAATAAAAATCGTCATTTAAAATTTTATTAATCAAATATAATTACATTTTAAAAATGTATGAAAAGTTTACATCAACACAAAATAAGTACATCCCAACTAGGTTGGCCAATATACTTATTTATCGATCGTTTGTACTTTCAACCATAAGAAAATAAAAATCTGATATCGTTTAAATAAAATATTTTAATCATTATTTTTACGGTGACGAGGAATATCTTTGATCCATTCATGTCTTGATATTTTTAAGTTATCGTATCGTAAATTTGGTTCGACTACCAGGTGTCTACGTCTGATCTGCTGTCCGCTCCGATCTTTTAAACATCGCTGCTGTAACTTTGATTCTTTGGGGTAATGAGTCATGCTCTTAACGGCCTTTTACGTAACAAGCGACCGTCTGTTGTACTCGAGGCCACGATTAATCGATCACGTGCAATCATAGATGTAGCGGGGTATTTAATTTGTTGTTTTCCCATAAATTACAAATATCCAAAATGCATTATCTTCAAATGGAATTGTTTACTACTGTTTGAGATAATACATGTCATATCTGTTTGTATTATTTGGAGAACTAGTTGTTGCAGCACCTACTTTTGAGCATTTAAGAACGTAAAAAGATGAGAACGTAGTGGATGATGATTTTATCAGTAATATTATTATGAGCGATGGAGTATTGTGTAGGGTATGATAGCGGTTTGGCTAGTTTTGGTTTCTTCCGGTTTTGGTTTAGGTCTTTAGTTTGTAAATAACTTTGCAACCATTCATATAAAGCATCAAAATTGCAATCTAGTCTAATTAAACCAATATAATGGAAATTAAGGTGTTCTCCTAATATTTTTAATTTTTTCTACTCATTCACCCAAAAATTGTATCATTAAAATTTTTAATAACTTAAATAATTTTGAAATCTTAGTATAAATGCAGTTATTTGCATAATGACTAATGTGAGTTGGATGTCACATGCTTCCCAAAAATATTTGTTGAAGTATCAAAATTTAAAATCTCGTAGAAGGTCATGATGTCTTACGTCGTAATCGATTTAATAAATGACGTCTACGTGATATTATTATTAGATAATTGCATTTCGTATAATTGTGCTACTTTTTATGTTGCATAATATTTTGTAAGAAGCTTATAAAGTGGGAATTAAATGGTTGGTATGTCACAGCTTATATTTTTAACTACGTATTTGCAATTTTGCGACAATAAAAAAATAATTCATGTTTTGCTTAGGAACAATTAATATTATTAATGCAGTAATCTCTAATTTTTTCTAATGTGCTATCAACTTGTTTTAATCCATCTTTACAATCAAATTTAAAATATGTGCACAATAACGTCGTGAAATAATTTTTGCATGATCATCTTTTTTATTCTTAAGAAATCTTTTTAATCTTTGTATTGCTACATCATTATTGGAAGCATTATCTAATATTATTGTAAATATTTTATCGAATACCTAAATCTATATTTCATCATTTATTAAAAGTTTATATATTTTACCATTATGTGGAGTATTTATTGTTTAAATGAGTATTCTTTTATTTAACATTTATTCCTTTATATATATAATGACGATATCGTAGCGCTTTATGCATTAAAGATGTCAGATATCATATGTTATGAATTTTTTAACAATTCTGAAAATATTATTTTAAATTTTTAAGTTCGTTTGAAATTTTTGTAATATCTCTTTTATGATATTTAGGATGGCCTTTGAATTGAGGATTAATCGATGTTTGAATTGTTTGAATAATCGTCGATTTCAATCGTATTAAAAGGTTGTTGTTCTTATTATATGTCAATCATTCGTTCACGACAAACAGACTCATCATAAGAAAATGTGCAAGTTTCACATTCATCTTTACCTAATTGCATATAATTTTTAATATCTACGTTATCAGCTTAGTTTTTACATTGTTCGTGTGTCTTTTAAATGACTTGTGCCCAAATTTGATCCCTCACTAAAGTTCTTCTGAATTTCATTTTACTTTATTTCTTTTTATTATTTTCTAAAATTATTTCTATTCTATCAAAAAATTTTCCTTATATTTGAACTAAGTTTTTGTAATGATCTGCGTGGGTAGAAAGAAGATCTTGTCACATTATCAGTAATAAAATTATTAATAAAATATTATACTAAAAAATAAAATGTGAATCAAATAAAATGTAAACAAATAAGAAAAAAGTAAGTGGAGAAAATATTACTCATTTGAAGATCGAAGTAGAAATTCTTTAAAAATCTGAACTATGGAGTCCTGATACTTGATTTGCACCACCAATAATATCATGTAATGAAGAACAATTGAAGAAAAATGAAGTATTAAAGAATATGAGAGCAAATTGTGAAAAATGAAGTGAATTTGGAAAGTATAAAAAATTAAGATATAGTTAGTGAAAAGAT
Organism: Tetrastigma voinierianum; assembly: GCA_016808115.1. Taxonomy (NCBI): domain Eukaryota; kingdom Viridiplantae; phylum Streptophyta; class Magnoliopsida; order Vitales; family Vitaceae; genus Tetrastigma; species Tetrastigma voinierianum. Next base: position 189,747 of record JAEQBH010001677.1, on the reverse strand, counting down.
TAAGAGAATTTGGTAGCCCAGTATTTATAGAGAAAAAATAAGTGAAAAAAAAAAAAATTAAGGTGTGCAAACGGTCACATGGCCAGATTTAAAAGGAGGAGGAGGCCAGCGGTCAGTATGACTATTAGGGGGGGTGGGTGGGGAGGAAGAGTACCGTCGGGCTAGCTCACAGGCCGTCGGGGCTGTCCCGGTTTCTGGGCCGTCACGATCACCACACTGAGCTCGTCCGACCGTCACTTGGGCCGCTTGGTGCCGATTATAAAGCTCGTGGAGCGTAGACGTGGGCCTTAAAAAAATAAATTTGAGCGGTCAAACTCGTTGACTGGTTCGCAGACTGCTAGGCTGACTTGAAACCATTCTTGCTTTGTTGTCCGACGGCTTTGCCGGCGACCAGTTGGAGACCCCTACCTATTTTATATTCTGTAAACTGAAATCGAAACCAAGATTTGTATAAAACTAAAACTAAAATCGAATTGATTGATTGATTCGATTAACCTATTTTTCGATTTGGTTTTATCTCTTGGTTGATTTGATTTCTTAGGTTTTTTTACTTGTCCCTATTAATAAGCTATAAATGCGTAGAAAATTTGTGGTTTACAAAGGGATAATGACGGACGAGGATTCGGGGGGATGAGACCTGACCATCTTTAACTTGTTTCATTAATTTAAATGATTTCCTAACTTTGTTACACTAAAAATATTAAATGGTTAGGACGGATATGATGGGGAACAAGAAATTCTCAAACTTTCCAAAAACCTAATTATATTAATTTCGTACCCATCCCATTGTGATGAACCTGAAAAAACCCGTACTGTTGTCATCCCTACTCATAGTAGGGTGGCGGACGAGCTCAGCAAAACCAGTTCAGACGGGGCATAGCATCCAGCCCACTTACATCTGATTACACTATGAACTCCTGAGCCCACTTATCAGAGCTGACATTATCTTAATCCTCTTTTCCCATTCTTGAAACAGCATCGTTTCAGTCTTCCCACATATTCTATACAGTATCCATGGCTACTTTTAGGCATAAGCCATGGCTCAAAGCTTACCATTTCCCCAGAGCCCTCCCTCTTCAACCCTCCCTCTACTTCTTCACCTTCATTTCAGTAATCAAACCCCTCAGTTTACCCTTCTTCACCACCACACTTTAAATTCACATTCATCAAACCACTCCTCTTCACTCCTCTCAGAGACTCTTCCCTCCCTTCGGTTTCCGGCATCTGGAACAACCGATAAACGGAGATTCCTACCGTGAAGCCGTCATGGCGATACGGCGTGGAATGCTGCTCTTCAGACAGGTGTTTATTTACCTCGGTGTTGGCTATTACAAGTATCGATGGATCCATTATCTAATAGCCCCAAGTTAATTTGTTTATTATTTTTATAAATTGGTAGTTTATTATAGTATGGTACTTCTGATTTTGGAAATTTTGGGTTTGAATCTGCTGGTGTAATCTCTCAGTTGTTGAACCCAAATGCCAATGGAGGTGGGTGTTGACTGTTTATCTTCTTGGCTATATCTGAAGAACGTAGGTTGATTGGCAGCTTTACATTTTCCTATGTGCTGTGTTATTGTCTTTAAGGGTTGTGAATTTTGACTTCTTTCTCTATTACCTATTGACCTTATGATTTATTTCATTGTTCTGTATTGATGTTTTGGTGAAGAGTAGTGTGTTTTTCAGGTTTTCACCATCATATGTAAGCTCTATGAGTTTGATCACTATACTTTCTTTTTCATAACTATGTTTTTGTGCCTTTTTGGCAAGGATGGTAATTGCTCCTCTCTCAAACTTTGTAAATTTACTCGCCATACTTGTTTTGTAGTTATCTTTATTGTTTATTATGTAAAAAGTTGGTGAATTTTCTGCTTGCTATTGTATATAAGTTATACAGTTTACTCACACATGCTAGTTCTTGTAGTTGTGTAACTTGCATTCTGTGTTTTTGTGCTAAAGGGTGATGTTTCGGGATCATTGGCGGAATTCGATAAAGCCATTGAGTTGGATCCTCGGCAGAAGGCATGTATGTGACTGAATTTTCATTATGTACTTGTTGATTGTTGAATGAGCTATCCTCTGATCACAAAGGATGATACCAGACCAATAGTCATTTTATGATTTATAATTTCACTACCATTTTTTTTTCTTGAGATCTTAATACGGCTGTGATATGGATAGAATTTTCCTTATTGGCATAATGATGTAGATTCTTGAATGGTTGTAATCAGATCTTTGGCAAAGGGGGCTATCGCTTTACTACCTTGATAGGTATTGGTATACAACTGAATTCTGTCTTTTTCTTTTGAATCCAAGATAAAGATTGAAGTGGGTTTCTGTGTTTTTCAAGATTTGAGGAGGGGGCAGAGCAGTTTCGGTTAGATGTTGCACAAAATCCAAATGATACTGAGGAGTCCATATGGTGCTTCTTATGTGAAACACAACTATGGAGTTGACAGAAACAAGGAAGACGGTTTCATTAGGCAGTTGTTATCAACATTAATTTCAAATCTTTAATGGCCATAAAAGGAATATTCTTTGAGCTAGCTTAAGCAGAGGAACTTTGAATTAAACGAAATATGTGCATCATCGTGCCAGCCGGCCTTGATTACCAATTAGAACAAGTTTGCTGGGGAAACTTCCAAATGAGTCATGGCATTATCTATTTGCCACATTTTGACTAGGTGAACCCTAAATTAATAGAGCATTCCATGCAAAGATTACTTGTATAAGTGCCTTTATATTTCCACTATTGTTGTAAGAAGAGCGTTTTAGTTACATTTTTTTATTGTTTGAAAAGAACTAACCAAATGCAGGTTGGTAGAGATCCACGACCAGTCATGAGGGAAGCTTATAACATGTTTAAAGATGGCGGTGATCCAGAAAAGGTGGGGATTCATGTTTTTGAGTCTACAATTGTTCAAATTTAGCTGTATGGTTTGTTGGGCACTAGAAATCGATTTCATCTGTATAGAGTTCCAATAAATTTTCATACTTCCTTTAGAATTTCATAAACACCAATATCTACATCAAGTTTAATGGTTTGTGTTTTGATCTATTTCCAAGAACTTCATCTAACAAAAGCAAGTGGCTTTTCTGCATAGCTTGTTGCTCAATTTTCTGACAACCAGGCAGGAGAGTATTTCTATCTTCTTTGTATGCTGGACTCTATTATGAATCCCAGGTTTGTTCTTATTTTCTGACTGTTTTCAAAGGCTAAACACAGTTGATTTTCATTTGATTTGGGCAAGAAAGTTGGATTAGCACTAGCTATTAGATCAGACAGAAATAAAATTATCATTTTATATCAAGATGTTTGAGATTCTGCTCAGTTGCCTAAATTTGAGTTCACAAACTTGATTTTAGAATTCTGTGTCGCAGGTGGGCACAATTTGGATTCTTTTAGTTTACAAAAATTTAAAGTCATATCCAACATGAGGGTATTCCCTCAAAGCCTAAAAACATTTCTCTGTCATGGCTAATGAGTCCCTAAATTGCTGGTTCAAAGCCTTTTTGTTGGAGTTAACAACAGAACTAAAGTAAAAAGAGTCAGCAATGCAAAGGCGACCTCATTTCATCAAGCTAAAATCAAAGGCCTTCTCATTTGTGTCCGATGATTTGTTGAGAGTCCTATATGGTTCATTTTGAGTGCATTTTGTCAGACAAGTTCATTTTCTTCGAGCAGCCAAGATCGCTCGCTCTTAGGCTCAGTTTTTTCATTCTAATTCCCAATTACAAATCTGTCTGGATTTAGTTTCCATTTTCATTTGGTAATGAGTACTCTTCTACAGAACAATCCGGAATCTGCCAAACTTCATTTACTTGCTGCAAGTCAGTCTCCTTATGGACAAAGGTACCAACTCCAGCTTTTCTCCCTTATGATTTCCTAGTGATGGAACTGCATTCATATGTGATGTAGCAAAAGTATGGATCTAAATTCACCATTCTTTTCAGGTCTGATGATTACATGGCTTCACTTGCCAAGGTTCACTGCCTTTGCCGGAATTGGAGCTCAAGTTAGCATGACTGAAGCATGGTAAAGCTGTTTTGTTGTCGGTTTATCATGTCTCATGTTCAAACAAAATTGTATAGATATCATCATGTATATCTTAATTAGAAGTTGTCATTGATAGATAATCTGTATACATATTTAAAGGATCAGAGGTTTTCAACTCACAACCTCTTGACAAACCAAACTTTAGTACTATATTAAGCTCTTATTTTCTTATAAAATTGGAAAGTACTAGGAAAAGAAAAAATATATACTGAGGAAATGATTTTCTTATGTTTGGTTTCACATTGGAAAATATAAAAGAAAATAAATATAATTAAAATTACTCAAGATTTCACATATTTTTTAATTTCTTAGTCCTTATGTCACATAGGGAAGTAAATAAACTAGTTTTCAAATTTTCTTTCTTTTCATTTTTTCTCTCTATTTTTTTTTTCCCGGTTTCCAAATTGAGCCTAAGTTTATGGAATGTGGCATATCATATTCAAACTATAATAAGAAATAATGGACATAAAAGAGGTTAAAGTGCCATCCAGAAACTGATTGGAAAAGGGAAGAAATATTTTAGAGTGGTTTGAAGGAAAATTCAGTGGAGACTATAAGATAAAATTATGTTTGAATGAAAATGAAGTCAATTCGGTACGGTTTAAATAATCGATTGCAGAATGTAGACAAGTTAATTTACATCTTAAGTTTAATTTATTTTCAAAATTGATCGAAATCCGTTCAAAATTTGAAGAGTAAAGCCTGTTGAATTTTATTTAAATTATAATAAATGATCTAAATTAATTTGATGAACGATAATGAATAATGAATTGGCTTAAAACCTATAAATTTGATAATCATTTAATTTTTAAAATACATATGACTTCAATTACAATATGAACGGTATGGTTGGGTACATTGTCTCTCTGATTGAATATATCTTACCATCTAAATCACCCACACAAGACACCAGAATAAATCAGCGATAAAATCATGTCGCAACAAGTTAGGCAACAAAATCATGAATAAATAAATTAAAAATAAATATCTATTTGGAAGAACCACTTTTTGAGAAAGAAGATTGTTGTGATCATCTGATAAATAAAAAAAGCGAGATATTTCTTTACATATATATCTGCATTACTAAACTTTCAATCACATCTTATAAATTGATGATGCTTTTTGGCCGGGCGGAATTTTGGAGCGTGTGGGGGTGTTGAAATTTGGACCGGTTGTTGCGACGGGGATCTGGCGTCTGGAATGTGCGGGATGAGCGGGGATCGTTGCCTGATTGATGCGAGCTCCCGGCGACGCTCCTCTGCAAAACATGGAAGAAGGGGGGTCGGTAGGTGTGTGTGGCCGCTCGATGCTAAGTCAGGTTTGCTACGAGGAGAAAGAGGCTCTTTGAAGGCGGAATGTGTGTTGCATATGAGTATCACGTATAAGAGTCACGTCTGTTTCGTATTACAGGTGACCTATATTCTCTGGTATATTCCCCAATTTGAGGGTAGTAAGGATGCTGTGGATGAAGTTATTACCTTTATCGGATTTTAGAAGAGATATTGAAGGAATAGTTTATTGAGAATTATCCTTAACTTTCCTTTTAAAACCAGAGATTTGGTGGGATTCTGAGGATAATGTATTACATGGAGAATTATCCTGTTTTCATGATGAGATTTAATTAAAGATTTAGTTAGTTCGCGGGATAATGATTACTCAGGGATTATTCTACTTTCACTTGTTAGCGAAATTCGATCAGGTACAGGGATGTGAGCTTTCTCATAACCGGCCCTTTAGTGAAGTGAATTTGAACCTTAGCTTTGGAAGTTTGGAAGGTTTAGGAACTAACAGGTGTTTATAGGGCACCGCCTCTCCTTTGGGCCTAGTGAGTAGGCCTGCGCGCCTATTTTTCAAACCTCATCATAAATGAATTGAAAAATATAAATGCCACAACGAAGATGACTTATCTTAATTAATCCACAAAGGATTCGAGAGTCGAGACTTCCAAATGTTTTGTTTCCTTCGTTGGAAAAAATTGAGAGAGAGAACTAGTGTTTTTTTTTCTGTTTCTTTTTTATAATTGTTTTTCTTTTATAATTCCCTTATCAAAATAACAGGTTTTTTTATTACGAAATTATTGAATAATATTAAAAAGACAAAACATGTTTCCACATTCTCTACTACTAATTAATTTTAAAATGAATTTAAAATTCAAATTTACATAAAAAAAAAATAACCATCGGGTCACATCGTGTGAGCTCGACGTTTTAAAAAAATTAATATCTTCCACTCACACATGATAGGACCGACACCCTTCTTAATTATAAAGGTTCATACTTGTTAAATAGGTTGTATGATCATACATACTTCGAGAGCATATTCGTTATATATCTGTTAGGAGTATATAGCTTGTTCTTGGAATATGTTTAATATGTTGTATACCAGATCATTCTATTGCATCCTTTTCATGAAGTCTCAAAATATGAATTCATGATTATGTTTCTTCCACACTAGAAATACATAATTGTGCGACCATGAATACATATTGAGTCCTACTGTTATTTGTAAATATGATATTCCTCTTCTTTAATGATCGTAATTCTTATCTAGTTTGTTTCTAGAAATGTTACGGTGGGTCAGATATTCGTAATCACTTTGGTAACACTCTAAGATAGCAAACACTATATGATAAATATGAAATCAGGTCATAATGATAAGGATATTAAGCGAGATTACTTAAAACTGGGCCTCACTTAAAAGTGTGTTATTGGTCAACATATGCACATTTGGTATGAATCACATGTTATGGTGTTATCTCGCTCTCATGGAGCGTATGTCTTTATATGACTATTTCCAACGATACTGATTGTAATTTGACACACTTTGATATCCAACTGTCAGGTTCACTCATATCTTTTATCAAAACATCAAAACTTCAATGCGGCTTTAAGATTAAGTTAAGTGATCCTTGTGATTAATATTTCATTTAATCTTTAAATGAAATTGACATTTTTATTTAAGTCTTTACTCTCAATTATCACCTTGATAATAATGCTTAAAAACTATCTCATCTCAGTATACACAAAGTGACTAAGGCGATTGCCTATGTGAGTAGGTCAATCTTTCATTTGTCCAACATACTTCTATATATCATACGTACTTAACGTATGCATTCATGTATGTTTCATAAGCATCTGGGAATAAAAAAAATATTATCTTAAAATAATACTCGTGAACATAATAGGAACTACATATTTTCAAACACACTTTAATGACTACGTAAACTCAAAGACTTGACATGTCTTAAGTAAGCTTCTTTAGGTATGGCCTTTGTGAATGGATCTACGACCATTTCTTTTGTTGTTATGTACTTCCGTTCCACTTCCTTCCCCCGGTGCCACCATGTCGCTACAAAATTGTATTTGATATTTGCTGTATGTTTGGTTTTAGCATGGAACTTAGAGTCTTTTGTATAAGTTATAACTGACGACTATCCTAGTTGATGACCACAAGCTCTATGAAATCTCCCCTTATTGATCAAATGTTCCAAGAATCTTCTTAACCAAATTCCTTCTTCCACAGGAGCGGTTGATAACGCTACAAATTCAGCTTCCATAGTTGATATGGCTATGCATGATTGTTTCTTACTACTCCTAGATATGGCGCCATTGTTGAGTAAAAATGCAATTCCAAATGTCGATTTCCTTTCATCTAAATCTCCTCCCTAATCAGCATCAGTATAGCCTTTTAATTGCAAATAATTTCTTGATAACACAGTGAATAATGCATTGTTTTAACTTTAGATATCGCAATATCCTTTGTTTGCCTTCCTAATGTTCTTAAACTGGATTAGATCGATATCTACCAACCATCCTAACAGCATGGCAAATATCAGGCCTAGTACACATCATAGCATACTTCAAGCTTCCAACTGCACTTAAGTAAGGAACTTTGCTCATTTGTTCCTTTTCTTATGAGGTTTTAGGACATAATCTTTGACTCCAGATTTCAGTTTTTACCATAAGAGTATCAATGGGTTTACAATCTTGCATTCTGAATCACTCAGGGATTTTCTTGATGTATTGCTTTTGTGAAAAAGACACCAATTTCTTTTATTGATCCTTAGTACTCGAGGATATATCAAAACTGCCCATATCTTCATTTAAATTTGGATGACAACCATCCTTTTATTTCTAAAATGCACTCCTTACTATTTCTAGCTATCAAATGTCATCTACATATAAAGACAAGATTACAAAATTGTTTTTCGAACTTTTAATGTAAACACAATGATCTTCTTCAATCATTTCAAAATTATGAGACATTACTACATTATGGCCCAGATGTTCCATTGTCGAATACTTCTTAAAAATTTGCTCATCGACTTTAAAAGTTTGCATACTTTATGTTCTTGACCTTGAATTACGTAACCTACTGGTTGTTCTATGTAGATCCCTTTGTCTAATTCTCTATTAAGAAAAGTAGTCTTTATACATTTGATGTAATTTTGGGTCCATACTTGTAACGATAGCTAAAATTAAGCGTATTAAGGTAAATCTGACAACAGGCGTATAGGGATTTTTCCGGGGCTGTATCTCATGCAAAACACAACAGAATACAAAAAAATACAGAAAAATTTTATCCATGGATCGTCTTGAATCATCAAAGTCGAATAACCAAGCCATAAGGTGTTTAGAAACCATTACCTTTGTAGTTTTCGGCCTCCTTTGATGTAGATAATGCTTCCTTTGGAGAAGATGTGCAACAAATCACGAGTGCTCCAAGTGTGGCACCTCCAATGGTGATCCACACAAAGGTTTGAGAAGAAAACCTCAAATGAAATGGCTAAGGCTTGATCTATGTTGCTAACTAAGATCAAGCCTTTTGAGAGAAGGCTAGAGGAGAGGAGAGAAACGTTTTTCTCTTTTCCAAGATGTGAAATGATGGCTCTTTGATTAAGGTCCAGATGTTTGGCTTAAATATAAGCCAAACACATGGAGGAAAAGACCATAGTGCCCCTCATTAAAGAGGGGGAGTTACATACATGCATCCCTATGCATGTAGTGTGCATCCTCATGGACTCTAGGCACAAGAATGAGCCTAATGACCCATATGGTCATCCAAATGACCCATTATTCTCCTAATCCCTAAATGGTCGATCCCACTGGCTTGTTCTTGATTGCATCTCATCTAAATTATCTCTTGGCTTGGATCCATCCGGAGCCATTTTGTTCCTTCTTCAAACCTTCTAAGTGTATGACCCATTAGGTTTTCGTTATGTTGGCCACTTTAATCCCAACCTTTGATTCCAAGCAAGTTAAGAAGCGGTATCCGTGACACATCATGGCCCCGATTGGTAGAAAGAGTCAAGGGTTTTGATTGCAAACCTTTTCCATATGCAATATATTGTGCAATGTTATCCTTTCACTCCATACTACCTTGACAGTTGAGCATGGACTATGCATCTACTCCCACTAGATGAGACTTAAGCTGAAGTGTATTTATCTGTCAAGATCCATTACTCACAAAGCGTACCCACTTTGAGACTCTTCTTCAATGCATGATTATACGCTAGAGATTAGGTAATGATCTCTACCAAGATATTTGGAATTATCTCCCTCTTCTATTAGAGTGGTGAATCCTTATTACCTACTTAGTACCTTGAATACCTCAAGCTACAATCATCCTTTATAATAACCTCTCTTGAGGCAACAAGGATCGAAGTCAAAGTATAAAATTAGTATCAAGGAATGCCATTGAGCACCTTAAGTCTATGGATACTGCACTACATAAGTACAGATCTGTCATTGATGTTAGAATAGATAATTCATATGATTGTCTTATAAGAGGTCTCCAATTAACTTAGCTACTCTTAGAAAGCATCCACATGTTCACTGTAATTCACTCACCAAGACTCCACGCTTATAGATCATCCGCTTGATCATATCAAGGAGTACAACATATGCTAATCTGTCTAAATCAACAATGTCCAATCTTGTTGGTGTTAAGCAATTGGCGTAGCTACTAAAGACTGTGTTAAATCCCCGGAAACGAAGCCAAAAACTTGTTAGCAATTTTCCCCAAGTGCATGGGTTGCACAAGTAATACAATGGACTAACAAGTCCAGATATCGATCCCATAAGAAAGGTGTGGTTTTAGCAAGGATTGAGTACCCCAGCTACTGAAGTCGTTCACTATTTGAGTGACTGATGGTCAGAAAAAAGTTTTAAAAACAAAATAAAATAAAACAAAGTAGGGTATGAGCAATGTCCACTTACAAGGACTGGGTTAATCTCAAAGAAAGCGCTCAAGGAAAGATATTAGGGTTGATTACTTCCGTTGATGTATTTGATTTATATTTATGAAGTACTAATTAAGTGAATATATACTTATGCTTATCCAAGGAACGTGGTATGAGGTTTGCACTTTCATTTCTCCCCTCAATTTCTCACACCAATTCCCTATTCTCCTTTCGGTCCATCTAGGTCATTAAATGCGATACTTTTCTAAGGTAGTTCTTTCCTCGGGAATCCTATTGGTCACCTCTCGGTCCATACAATTGGATTACCAGGACTATGCTCGGATTGGTCACCTCTCGATCTATACAATCCTCACATAATGCTAAGATGGTAAGCACCTCAATACACGAAATCATCTAGTAAAGGTATTCCTAATTTCCTATACTTTTCGATTAGTTAATTAGTATTTCACACTAACTAATCATACTTAAGAGACTCGAGACTAAAATTTGTATGTAAGCTGTTTACTATGATACCCTAGTATGGGATTGTTGTTCCAACTCTTAGTATGAATTAATTAGTTAAAACCATAATAATCCTAAGAACTACACCAACTAACATCCACATAGGCATGAATTCACAAAAACATTCTAAAAGATATATAAATCAAACATCAATTTAAGCAATTACCCATATATGAAAGTTTAGATACCACATGTACCTCACAAATCTATCAAAATCACATAAGGTCTACAGATCCATACAATAAAGAGATGAAAAGAGGTATGAGAGTTAGAGATACAAAATGAATATGAGATTATAAAATGCTCTAAACTTAGCTCCAAGGTTGAATGAGGTCCCTCTACTTGATGGTTCTTCATTACACCAAATACAAAGTGAATTAACAAAACCTAAACCCTAAAGTGGTGATTCAAGAAGAAGAGTAGAGGAACCCACAAGGTGTTCTCCTCCAAACCGCACCTCAGACAAAGTATAAAAACCAAAATTTATAGGCTTTAGAAAATGGGTCTTTAAAAGGGCCAAAAATGGTCAAAAGTGGCTAATTTTTGCAAGGCCCAACGTTATTCCCTGAGGCGAAGGCTCATTCGCCTCGATGAACCAGCAGCTTTCTTCTTTTCATGGCTCTGGTTCGCCAAGGCAAAGGCACCCTCGCCTCAACGAAGGCCTTCGTTGAAGCAAACAATGGCTTCGTTGTGGCGAACATCTTCTGACTTCAAATGATTATAACTCTTTCATCCGAGCTCCAAATGCAATGATTTTGGTCTCTACGGAACGATAAGAGAGAGTAGATTCTATATATATCAAGCTTGGAGTCATTGGAGGCCACTAGGTAGACTGAAAATGCACAAACGCTGGAGGTGTTGTATGTGTTTCGAAAATCCTCTTTACTTCATGAGGCCGTTTCTTTTTCATTCGAACTTTGAATTAGGTGATCTTAGACTTGTTGGAAAGCTTGGAAGGTATAGAATCCATCCATATCATTTTAGTTTATGGAGGCTCGGTATTAAAACCATAAATTTATCTTTTTGGCCCTATTTATGCTCTCTTTGCTTCAAAATGTTCCTAGAACCATAAGATGATAAAATTAAGCATTAGAGTTGTTAAAAACACCATAAAGCATATGATTGATAGGTGATTAATGGTATAAAGAATGTATGAAAAGCACCTATCAGTTGATCTTATGATTAGGGACAGTTTAGATACTATATAATTACACATAATAGGAATCTTATTATCATGATCACAATCATTATTCCCTTTATGCTATGTAATTTATCAAGGACTTCATTAATTTGATTTAAGATCACTATCAATTCATATATTAAATGAACATCAAAGAAATGAAGATGCGTTTATTATAAATGAATATAAGACGTATAATAAGTGCTCAAGGTAATGGCCTTTAGAGCACTTTTCTAACAATCTCCCACTTAATCTAAAGCCAATCGTCTTTGAGTACATGAGAATCAAACTTCTTTTGAGGATGTGGCTTAGTCAAAAGATCAACAATGTTCTGATTAGCGAGCACTTTCTCTATGATTACACATCACGCCTACCAATGATTTCTCTAATCAAGTGGTACCGTCTGAGTACGTGTTTGGATCTTTGATGAGACCGTGGTTCCTTTTCTTGTGCAATGGCTCCATTGTTATCACAATACAGAGGTACTAGGTTAATAATGCCGGGAACCACTCCAAGTTCTAAGATGAACTTCCTTATCCAAATTGCTTCCTTAGCTGCCTCAAAAGCCGTAATGTACTCGCCTGGATGATAAATCGCCAGCCGCCTCCTCGTTGAACTTTTCCAACCGACTCACTTCCACCATTCAATGTGAACACAAACTGATTGAGATTTGGAGTCATCTCTATCAGATTGGAAGCTGGCATCCGTATACCCCTTCACATGAAGATCACTATCTCCATCTCCATATATTAAGAATATATCCTTAGTTCTTCTCAAGTACTAAAGAATATTCTTAATAGCCACCCAATGACTCTCACCAGTGTTCGACTGGTATCTACTCATGACACTCAAAGCATAAGATACATCGGGTCTAGTAAATATCATAGAATACATGATTGTTCCTATAGCCGAAGCATAAGGGATCAAACTCATGTTTGTCCTTTCATCCTATGTCCGAGGGCATAAGGACTTTGAGTGTGAAATCCCATGGGTCATGGGAATGAACCCTCTCTTAGACTAATCCATGCTAAATCTCTTTAGCATCTTTTCTATATATGTTGACTATGAAAGACCAAGCAACCATTTAGATCTATCTCTATAGATCTTAATCCCAAAGATGTAGGTTGCTTCTCCAAGGTCTTTCATGGAGAAATTCTTGGATAACCAAATCCTTGATAGATCAGAAAACTCAAGACGCGCTCTCAAGTAGTATGTCTTCTACACACAACACAAGGAACACAATGCAAGATTCCCACTAACCTTCTTATACACACACAAGCTCCTCATCCTAATTTGTGGAGAAGAAAACCAAACTCGTTGATTGTCTCATCAAATCGAATGTTCCAACTCCTAGATGCTTGCTTCAATCCATAAATGGATTTTTGAAGCTTGCATATTGAATTGCCATCTTTAGATGTAAAGCCTTCCAGTTGTGTCATATACACATCCTTATATAGGTTTCCATTAAGGAAAGCAATCTTTACACCATATTCCATATCTCATAATCATAACGAGTAGCAATGGACAAGAGTATTCTTATGGAGTTAAGAATGACTATAGGATTAAAAGCCTCGTCATAGTGAACTCCTTGTTTTTGAAGATAGCCTTTAGCCACAAGCATAGCTTTGTAGGCAACAACCTTACCTTCCATGTTTGTCTTCTTCTTAAAGACCAACTTGCACCCTATGGATTTTATTCCTTCAGATGGGTCAACCAAAGTTCATACTTGGTTTTCATACATGAAATCCTTTTTTGACTTCGTGGCTATAAGCCACTTGTTAGATTTTGTATTGTTCAGATATTCTTCATAGGTAGTAGGCTCATGATCCTCTATGAGAAAGCGTCATTTTGTTCACTGATGAGAAATCCATATCTCTCTAGAACAGTATGTATCTTACTTGACCTATGAAGCGCTTGTGCTCCAGAAGGATTAGTGGCTATTTCATCTCTATGAATGTTAGCCTCAGGTTCAGGCAGTTGATTTGCGTCTGCTTGAGCATCTTGAACTTCTTCAAGCTCAACTTTGCTCCCATTGTCTTTTAGAAAAAACTCTTTCTCTAAGAAAACAAACACCTTTTGTTCCAAAGAGTTGTAGAACTGATATCTCATTGTTTCTTCAAGATATCCTACAAACAAACACTTTTCAGATTTAGCTTCTAGCTTGTTTGACAATATCCGCTTCACATAAGATGGACAACCCTATACTTTCATGTGAGAAAGATAAGGTTTCTTGTTAGTCAATATCTCATATGGAGTAACATCAATTGACTTTGATAGGACTGCTAGGATATAAAATGTGCCAGCCTCAGAGTGCATAACCTCAAAAGTGATTCGAAGATCTCAGATACTATCATTGACCTCACCATGTCTAACAAGGTTCGGGTTTCTTTCTCTTTAGCCACACCGTTGTGTTTGCGGGCGTGCAGGTGGGAAACTGGGATTGTATCCCATGATCTACAAGATAATCCATAAACTCTTGGCTTAAGTATTCACCACCTCGATCATATTTAAGTGTTTTAATACTTTTCCCAAGTTGTTTTTCCACTTTATTTTTTAATTCCTTGAACTTTTCAAACGCTTCTAACTTATACTTCATAAGATACAAGTACCCATAACGTGAAAAGTCATCAACAAAGGTAATGAAGTAGATGAAATCACCTCTAGCTTGCATGGACATCAGACCACATACATCTGTATGTATTAGGTCTAAAGGCCCACTTTCACATTCACCCTTTCCCTTAAAGGATAGCTTAGTCATCTTGCATGATAAACAAGATTCACGTTTTTCATATGATTCATAATCAAATGACCCAAGTTTCACCTGTGTAACTTTTACCTACGCGCCTCTCATTTATATGGCCAAGGCGACAATGCCATAAATATGAGGGTTTCACATTATCTTGTTTTAATTGTTTGTTGTCATAGACAGTGAAGTAGATGGGGCATTCGATGCCTTCTTCTTCAAGGACCCTAAATAGGCTTTGCAGTTTCCCTTCCTATTTCCATCGTTATGGCAGTGGAAGCAAGTACCTTTTGAGGTAGTCTCTTTGGATTTTTTTTTCAGTTACACCTCCCTTTGCTTTCATGGGTTTTTTTTCTTCAAGTTGTTCTAAGAACCTTTCTTAGAAGCAAAAAAGTCCACAAGCATCATAGTTTTTGCCTCATTTTCAAGGTGGGCTCAACTGTCTTGAGCATGTTGATCAGCTATGGAATGAAGGTTTCTTTGCTTTGCAACTAATAATTAAGCACAAACTGCATAAAATTATCAGTCAGGCTAGACAAAATCAAGTCTATACTTAATTCATGGTCCATTACAAAACCCAGCTGACCCAATCTCTTAATATAAGTATTCATCTTTAGTGCATGCTGCACTAAAGATGTCCTCACTTGCATCTTAGATCTATAGTAGCTTTGAGATCTTGAACCTTTCAGATCTCACATGCTTATCAAATAGCTCCTTAAGATGGATGATTGTGTCCTATGTTTCCATAGTTTTTGTTGCATCTAAAGCTCAGTGGTCATAGATGCAAGCATGATACAACTCGTTATCTCACTATCAACTATATGCTTATGATACACATTTTGATAACTATCAAATGCATCAGCAGGTAGGGATTTGGGAAGTGGCCTATTGAGGACCTAGGCTATTTTTTCAGCCTTGAGAACAATTTTATGGATTAAATCAAGCACCAAAACAATGGCATGAGAAATTTGACAATGTTATGATGTCACATGGATTCAAAATCAATGAATGTGACCAGTATGTATATGTCAAAGATACGAAACTTGGATATGTCATCAGGTGTTTGTATGTGTATGACATGCTTATCATGGTAGTGATGATAAGAGGATTGCATATACCAAGAACATGTTGAATTCAAGGTTTGACATGAAAGACATGGGACTTGCTGATGTAATTTTGGGCATAAAAATCAAAAGAACATCAAAAAGACTAATTCTAAGTCAATCACATTACGTTGACAATATTCTTGGGAAGTTTGATAAGGATAACTCTGGTATAGCTAGAACACTGATAGATGTAACTCTACACTTATTCAAGAATAAAGGAGAGAGTGTGTCTCAAGTAGAATACTCTAGAATGATAGGTAGTCTAATGTACTTAATGAGTTGTACAAGACCAGGAATAGCCTATGCAGTTAATAGATTGAGTAGATACACGAGTAGTCCTAGGGCCATGCATTGACAAGGAATTGTAAGGATTTTGAAATACTTACGTTTTACTCGTGATTATGGGTTGCACTATACAAGATACCCAGCGGTACTTGAAGGATATAGTGATGCCAATTGGATATCTAATATTAAAGACTCCAAATCCCATAGTGGTTATGTGTTTACACTAGGAGGTGGAGCAAATTTCCTCATGGAAACTCTTAAACAAACGAGACATTGCCGATCCACAATGGATTCGAAGTTTATAGCACTAGAAAATGTGGGAAGAGGTTGAATGGTTACCATTTCTTAGAGGATATACTCAAGATAGTTTAGCGTTTATGCCTCCAATATGCATACACCGCGGATAGTCAATCAAGCACAGAGAGCACAGCATGTACAATGGTAAGTCTAGACATACTCGTTGTAGACATAATACCATTAGACAATCCACTCAATTAGGGTTATCCTCCTCGTAGATTTATGTAAAATCTAAGGATACCATTATGATCCACTAACCAAAGTATTAAATGCATTGTTGGTTGAAAAGTCGCTGAATAGACTAAAGCTCGTAGTTAAGAAGTCGATACAATGGGATACCCAACTCCAATGACCGGAGATCCCAAGATCTAGTTCAAAGGGACAACTAAATTGTAAGAACTTGGATACAATCACTATGGGAATATTCCCTTGTTCGTTCCTATGATGAAATAGTGATGTTTGTAAAAGGAAAGTTAAGTTATGCTTTTAATGATCCTTATGCAATGGAAAGTCAGAAAATAGTAAACTAAGCTACTCTTAGTTAGGATATCACATATGTAAGAGTGAAGTAGGGCTGCTTCAAAGGGAATTGAATATGGCACAATTCCTATTAAACTCGTATAGAACTAGGCACATGTTCATGGCCAAAACGAACATAAAAGTGAGAACTGGAAAATGTTAGGAAGATTCCTGCAGACGGAGGCATCCTCTACACAAATGACAACAATTCAAGGACATTGCGTTCATCAAGCGAAGTTAGTAGAGTAAACATACTTCTATAATGGAAGGGTTCAAAGGTTACCACCTACCTCTCCTATGTAGGTTTCAACTGCTGTATTCTCTATCGCGCTAGGGTTCCTAGGTCTTATATCTAGGTAACTTCTATCTTACGTGGGGAATTGCTGGAGTTTTTCCTTTTAAAAGTGAATGAATTAAAGTGTAACCATTGGCTTGATTTTTATTCCTAAACGGTTATGCCATTAAAATCCTTTAAATATCATTTAAGGATATTGATTCTCTATTCTTCCGTTTTCTGGAACGGCTGGACGACGAGTCTTTAATCTTATCACCATTTCTTGTCTGAACTCTATTTAATTGGAGTTTCAAACTCTCTTTGAGATATTAGGAACAAAAAAAAAAACTTTCTTTGTCAAATTCTTTCTCTTTGGTTCACTAAGTGATAGAATTACAAACATTGTGTCCAGTTCGTTGGAGTGATTGCGAAGGTGTTGTTGCCATCATTTGAAGGTCATTTTATCCTGGGAAGCAGACATCTGTCAAAGTCTTGAGCACCCTCGGAAGAAGACGAATTTGCTTTAAGGAGATTGTACTGCACAAGACTTGATCTGACATCGTCCTTTATTTTTATGTATCTTTGTAATTTTTTTTTTCCTCTTCTTCTCTTGATTTTCATTTCAAGTTGTACTATGGCCTAAGAGGCATAAGGTATACCCTCCTTCTATAAGGAGTGGTGAATCCTTTATTAGTTTTTTTTTTTTTTTTTTTGGCTCAATTGCACATCATTTATCACGAGCTTCACAACTCATTGTGTAGCCCCCTTGTGGTCCGACCCACCGACGGATCCAAACCGTCTCGGATGCTCATTTACGGAGCAATTTTCTTTTTCAAAAATGTCGCACCCGAATCCTCGCCCGACCCGGTCGGCTAATCCGAACCGGAGCCCGGGTTTACTCGACCGCTTTATTTATCTTATCAAAACGCTGGCTACATCATTTCATTTAGAGTTCTTATTTACGTAGGAAACATTTCAAATGGTAGGCTCCATAAACATCTACTTTTATACAATACGCTTACAAATCAGATCAAGCCTTTTCAAAATGATATACAAAACAATAATTCAGAGTTTAACTCTTTTGTTCATAAAATGTCACACATTCAAAAAGAAATTATATGGATATGGCGGGGTATATACTAATACGCCGCAACTTGCTCTATGACTCTGCGCTTCTTGATCTCGCCTTCTTCCTGTTTACTCAAAACCTGCGCATAGATAAAAACTATACGCTAAGCTTTTCATACTTAGTGGTTCTATACAGTTCTATTCTAATTTTCAGTTTAACATGACATGCATTTATCATAAAACCATGCCTTTTATATCAAAATATACTCATGCTTATTCATTTTCACATGCTTTCACTTTACAAATCATTGATCATGTCAAAATATGCAATTCCATATGCAACAAATCATTTAACTCAAATCATGAGATACAAACATATACTCTTAAGGACATATTTAGTTTACAAATCTCATTTGCATTTATCAAAGTTTGTTATCTGACTTTGTCTATACAATTTACATTCAAGACGGATTCCATTCGGTGAATCCCATCCTTTTTATCATTCGGTAATGTGCTTACACATTTAACAATTTCGGTCTCCCATCATGCTAGATCCCGATTGTGCAATCCCGACATGCGGGTATTTAATTCATATGTCATCATGACGGATGTCAATCGCGCATCCCTCAAGTAGACATTTCTTCAATGTCATACACCATCATGACAGATGCCGATTGGTACATCCCGCTAAGTGGGCATTGTCAATTTTGTCAGCTTTCATGAGATGTATTCAGTTGGTGAATCCCGCCATGTTGGTTGTTCGGTATATCGATTCAATTCAAGATGTCAAGAATTGACCAATTCGTTTATAATTCAATTAATCAATGGCATGCAATTAATTATCAAACATTTCAATTATCAATGTTTCAAATCCATATGCACTTTTGTAATATCACTTCAAAGATATAATCATTTCATATTTATTTAGTAAACTACCAAAACACTTGAAATAAGGATAGAGGGTCAGTAAACAAACTAAAGTTGTCGGCTCTAGTTTCCTTCCCTTTGATCTCGGTCCTAGGTTAGGTGATCCTCACCCGTCCCTAGTCAATAACAATCACAATCACACCACTTTTAGTGGATAAACATTTATTATACATTTTTAGTGAATTACGATTAATCTTCGTTAACAGTCTTGGGTTAAGATACTAAATTTGCCCAAAGACGAACTCGCCGAGGCGGTGAGGTACGGTACGTTTTTCATTTAGTTTTATCCTTATTTGAACCCTCATTAATCATTTATTAGGGTCCCCAAAACTATTTGCACGAATACGAGACTCTCGGAACAAAATCCGAAATTTGTTTCAGTAGTGAACAAAGTGGTTCACGTCGAGCCACCCGAGGGTGCCAAAATCCTCACCGCGGCAAGGGCACCCCATGCTGCGGCGTAGGGCTACGCCAAGGCGTGGGTTCCCTACGCTGCGGCGTAGGAGCCCAATTTGTTGCCCGGATTTCTAGTTTTTCTCCTCCTTTTTGCGATTTCCCTCTAAAAATCCTCAAAACTCAAAAGAAATCATGGGAATCACTCCCAATAACATCCTAATACCTTCCTAAACCAACCATGAGCAAAACCCATGGATGGATTAGGTTTAACCTAAGCATCATTAAAGAAATTCTGGTGGTTTGCTCTTTTAAATCTCAAACTCTTGGTACTTGAAGCCTTAGCCTTTTTCCTTCTTCCTTCGCAAGATCTTGCATGAGAGATTCACACAAATCTCTAACTATTTCCAAAACCCTAGCTCTTCTCTCTTTCTCTTGTCTCCAAACGTTTTTGGCTCAAATGAGCCTTCTAAGACCAAATGTGGTCTAATACCCCTTATTGCTCTTAAGGCCATGTTTGGCTCTTTCATTAAATCTCATTTTTCCATTTTTCTCCTTTTTGGTCTAAATTTCACTTTCATTTATCATTTAATTCACTTTAACATTTAAGCTTATTCTATTCTTGACCCTTAGGTCCTCATTTTACATTTTTCCAAATTTGTCCTTTTTCACTGGGTTTATTTTCAGGTTCAATCAATTTCTCATTTTAGCATATAATATTTAATCATATACTCACATATTCATTTCATTTTTCACAATTTCACAATTTATCAGTTTCCCGGAAAGACCCAAGTTTTGCTCAATTTATACCGGAATATATAATAAAAATTATTATAAAAATTCTAGGGTATTTTTGGGACGTTACACATTGACTCATTTTCTCTTTAGTTTCTTGGCTTTTTATCTCTTAATTTGGTGTAATTATTATATATAGTTTCCATCATCAACTGAAATATTGTCACAAATTACTTGATTGCTGAGATTTGTTATAAATTTTGTTCTGTTTCTTCAAGTCTTTGCTTCAAGTTGATTTGTTGTGTTGTTGTTCTCCGTTTCTTGTGCCTTTAATGTACGCAGCCTGCTTCTCCTGATGATAAATATTCACGGCAAAGGGTTCTTTTGAAGAAGTTCTTTGGATTGTTGCCAACCCAAAAGCCACCCCCAAAGTACTAATTTTTTTAGACGCTATAATTTCTTGTTGCATTTGTTTACTTCCTTATTTTTCATTTTTGTTTGCATGAAAGCATTCTTCATTTTCTATATGTTTTACCTATGAATGGAGGAAAGGAGAGGGGGAGGTGCAAACTATCTCCTGGCCGGAACGTTAACCTTTTAGCTTATTTATATGCTGGCTAATAATACTTGTGGGGATTAAGAGGAATTGATTTTATATTTAAGTGTTTACTTGCGTTATTAGGAGGATATTCTATTAAAATGTTTTTTGAAAGTATCATAAGTGATTTTGTAAAGTGATATTTTAAAATTTTTGAAGTGGGTTTAAAAAGACCTTGGGATATGGACTAAAAATGTAGAAAATAAGAGGTAAATTTATGTTTTCTTATTTACTTCATCACATGATTTTGTAGTCTCCTGAATTCTCAGAGTCAATGGATCGTCGGAGCATTGACTAGTTGGCTGCAACCTGCAAAACAAACAAGAAGACGATGGTGGTATTCCGTCGCCCCTCTGATGGCAAAGTTAGCTCTTTTCATCGAAGACTGAACGTTAGAACTATAGTTATCGCAATCCAGAATGTCGTACTTTATTTGGTGTGATTTGCTTCTCTTTTATGGAAGAAGAAAAGGGATTCGTCTTTCCTAGAGAGTGGACGATTTCTTCCCATAAAGATAGGGGAAGGTGGCTCGACTTCTGAAGGATGACTTGTTCTTCTATTTATGTAACCACTTTCCCATCGGGTCAAGTGTGAGTGCCTTTCCTATTCGGCTGAGGCGGTGATTGGTTCTTGGAAGAACATTTACTTATATCATGAAAAGCCGGTTAAGGCCATGGTGAAGGTCGACCGGAAAGGAGGCATCGTATGAAGGGGTATCCGGCACCAAGATCGAAAGGAGGCATCTGTAAGAGGCGCCAGCCCCGCGAAGTTCTCCTGGGCATTCCTAGGCCGACCGACTTTAGGGCCTGGTCCCTTTGGGACCATTAGGCTGGGCCGGTTGGCTAGGGGAATCGAGCCCGGGCCCATGGTACCCACAATGCCCCCCTTTTTCCTGCCGAGGAGGAAGATCATCCCCGGTCGGAAAAAAAAAAGGACAAGCTTGACCGTCATATTATAGGGAACAATCGACCATCAATGCTGTTTAATTTCAACGTAAATTTTGTAACTTTTTTGAAACTGCATTAGATGCTATTCGGTCGTTTAAGTTGATCCTAAGATTAGAGGCAGCTATGTGCTATTAGTGGGCGTAGGAGGTTGGTCAGTTTTACTAAGTTATCCACGCCTTCGGCCGAGAAGGATAATCGAATGTCATAAGGCCCGGGACGCGGGATGAAGGATGATTGTGTTCGATCATTTGAGCGCGCTTTCTAAGCATGGGTCGGACCAAAGACTGTATGGTTTGAGCGGAGTCGAAATTCAACCTGGGGCCTGCGGTTTAAAAACTTGAATAGTCCGAGGACACCTCCTCGCCGATCCTGTGGACGCTCAAGCTCCCATCGCCGTGATTAAATGTGACCGTTGTGCCCTAGTACCCATATATATAGATAGCAACACAAAGTCGCACTTCTTTCTTTCGTGTTATTTTGGTTTATCCGCTCTCTCGACGACCAACCGCCGCGAATAGGCCGGCCCAAATCCTTACGCTTCGCCGCGGCCATTGCTGCGTGCACTCGCACACTTCATTCTCGCAGTAACCATCATCGCCTCAGTACCGTCGGGCCCGTGAGTGACCGGTTTCGTCGTAAAAGGCTTGGAAGGGGAGGAGACGTGGGTTTAACACTTATTCGCCCGGGACGGTCCTTTCGCCGCTCGGTGGCGCCTGCATTCACCAGTATATGGCTAGAGTCTAATATTCGCTTTCTTCTCCGTTTGATCTCGCTTCAGAACGGCGAGGGGTCGGGAAGAAACTTCCATGAGTGGTCGCCCCGGAGGGCGCCTTCGGGCGACGCCTTCCGCAGTTAAAGATCATCTCTCGTCTCCTAACGATGGAGGAGTTAATGGCTTGACACAGGAGGTGCCCAGAACATCGACCTCGGCCGATGGAGAGGATTCGACGAGTCCAATTCGGGTGGAGAACATAATGGTGTGTTTTTTACCCGGGAGCACCTTGCAACTGGGCTACGCTTCTCGATGCCGGCCCTAGTTAAGTAGTTTTTACATTTCACTCGGGCGCCCCCGGCTCTTATCCACCCCAACGTCATTCGTATTTTGATCGGGTGTTGCGTGTTGAACCACCTATATCAATTCGACCTCTCATTGGTCAAGCTGTGTATAATTTATTTTCCGAGAATAGTATGTGGCGGCTTGATGTTTATGCTCTGTCAATCCCCCGACTTCCCAAGTTGTTAACGGAGCTCCCGACTCACCTAAGACCGAGGCTTAAAGGAGTGTTGCTCGCAGGACCCCGACGAGTCCCCGGCTCCCTCGGCCCTCCTCCTCGCTTGGATATCAACCGTCCCAATCTTTCCAGTGTGTGGTCGGCTAGACTCCGGCCCCGATAGCCTTTTCCGAATATTTAGTATGTGATGATGGAGAAAACTTGGGTTGCTCGTGTAGGTAAGGCTTGGCGAGGCAGACTAGTGAACTGGGTGGAGAAGTCAAGCTTCGAGAAAATTCGCCGGTTATTAGAGATTTCCGAGCAGGAGCGGCATTACAAGGTTCTTCTGACTCCATATAATATATCTACCGTAAGGCGCAACCCGCCTCTTACACTTCTCCCATTATTCCCGATCGTTGCCTTCGACATCGTGGAAGGGGGAGCACTTTGTCAGCCGGTCGACCGCTGGCCTGGCTTCGAGCAATACCGCCCTCCCAGGCCCAAGAGGCCGAGGCATCAAGTCGGGTGCAGGGTGCTTGGAGCTCATCAGGTTCGTCGACCTCCCTAATGAGGATTCTAGTTCTGCCCAACCCGTTCCTAGTCGGAGAACCAGAAGTAGCCGTCCCGAACGGCTGCCTTTGCCTGAGCAAGTGGCCGGATCTGCCCCCCGAGTGATAACTATTAAAGCCGAAGTGCGCCCGAGCGACGAACGTGCCCGGGTCCGTTGGGAGGATTCGCTCCTAGGTTGCGGGCGAACACGAGGCTTTCCAGATTTGAGGAGGAGGAACTGGAGGAAAGGATGCCGACGGTTGCTAGACCGTTACGGGTCGCCCGCAGCGAAGCGCAGAGCCGGCTCGGGCCAGCTGAGTCTAATCCCCGCCCCAGCCACAGGATCTAGTCAAATTCACGTTAAGGGAGGATCGGAGATGCAAGCCATTGTCATTCCTAGCTCTCCCGAACTAGGACCCACAGATCAAACGGAGCCGAAGGGGGTGGCTTGAATAGAGTCAAAGGAGGCCGAATCTTGCCCGAGTGCACCCCGTGCAATCCCTCCTCCGATCGGGGATTTGCGGCCGACCCAAGAGTCGAATTTATGCCATCCAGCCGCCTAGGGCCCCCATTGCCGGAGTGGATCATAACCACCTGTTATGATCCTCGTGGTGGGCCTGAAAGGCCCGAGAGCAGCGCTTACCTACGCCGGCGACGAGAGGTGTAGGGTACATCATGCGTCACTGGGAGCCTTTCCACCGCGGAGAAGCCGCGGGCCGACCAAATAACACCCAGATCCGCACATGCTCGGATGCCGGTGGTCGCCGTGACTTCAAAACCTCGGGGTCCGCTGATCACCACAACCAAGGAAAATCTATGTGTCTCGTATCACGAGACTCATACCTGAGTAAAAATGGCCTCTTGGGCTCATAAATCAATACTCAAAATAAATATCTCAACTATATTCCAATAGTCCAAGAGTTATACATTTCTCTTAATACACATACATATTAAAATTTCATACCCTAATACATATTATCCAAAACATCAAAGCCACAACCTGGTTTTTCTTCAAAATAGGTCTCTAAGAAGAGTCGCTCTTTCTTCTGGGCTCCCCGTACTCCGAAATATATTCCTCACAGTGAGCATCACCAATGCTGGAATCACCCTAAATGGGTTAACACTCCCACCCAAGTGCATACAATGCTCCATTTAAACACACACTCAAGTAAACGCGTGATTCTACTCTTGAATGTCTACACGCCCATTCCCATGTCTCGAGTCCTCACCGACTCACTCACACTGCCTAAGCCATGTATGAGAAAATAATCATTTTCAAAACAAAATCGTTGCTCTGAAATATACTACCGAAGTGTCAATAAAAATATGGGATCATTCCTCCGAGGCGAATTGGTTGGTGAGCTTCCAATGGGGCCATGGTCCTCATCCTAAATGATCCGTCGCCCATCTCCCCAACCCACTCTCCGTAAAATCATCCCGCGAAATTCTTCGCAAACTACGCTCGCTTTTTATAAAATTCATGTCACGCACTAACACCTAATCTCTAGGTTACCCAAAGGCATAAGGAAAAACGTGATTATGCCATTTCCAAACCATTTATACAATATATCAAATATATCACGCAACACTCTCAAATTGCACTCACAACACATGTCAATTCAATAGTGATCAACCATCACCCAAATTTGCTCACTTGAGCACTTTAAGCAATATCATCTTCAATGGCCTACACACAATTTATTTCATAAATTAAGAACAAACACCCCAAACAGCCCTGGCTATCACGCATCAAGCCTAAATGGCCTTAAAATTCTCTTAAAATTCAAACAATTCGGGTCCTAAGTTTTGACCGATCAAACGACTGCTCATGGGCCTCAAAACCAACTCAAACATTACAAAACACTTAAACAAAGTGTAACTTCAAGTAGGATAAAACCCCTACCTCGTGGAGTTTGACGAAACTCCAACTTTTTGGTGTCCACACGTAGCTCTTGTCACGTAGATCAACTTTGCCTTTAGCCCCGATGAAAACTCACATCCGATTTTTGTGATCCGAAAGAGAAGCAAAGAGAGAAAAAAATAAAATATTTTTTCTTTCTCTCTCCCACGCCTTTGCTCCTCGACGCCCCTCCCTTTCTTTGATTGATTTTTTCCCATTTTATTATATGATTATAATATTATATTATTATTATTATTATTATTATTATTATTTAGATACATAACTTATATTGCTCCTCATTCAGTCCTGCTTCATTCCGAAATTTTTATTTCTTTTCACTCAATTATTTTTAAATGAACTTTAACTCAAGCTATTTTATGACTTTCGAAATTTCGTGAAAAATCTCGTCCCCTCGGTCACTCACATTTATCACCGTAAATTGTAAAATATTCCTCGATTGTCCTCAGACCCGATGAAACTCTTTTCTCTCGTCACTAGATTTTACGAGACGAATTTAACGACTCAGTCTGTTTCGTCATTCGAGATCTAGAGAATTTTCTCGGTTTCTACCGAAATTACCGCTTTACTCCTTTTTCGTAAAAATTGAATTTTTCTTCTCGAAGCCTTACTACCGCCGGCATGGGTCTGGCGAGGACTACTCGGTGAGCTGCTCCAAATAGGGACCCTATGGAGACATTGAGCATTATCGATGATCTGATACAAGTCCGCAACTCAGAATTCATGTTCACGATCAATTGGTAAGATAATGAAGCTCTAGACATTAACGCCCATGTTGATTTCTTCTCGTGACCCTACTGGGTTTCTTTTTGTAGGCCGTCACCGCGTCTCTGAACATGGCGTCTAAAGATCACGAGTTCGAGCCCGGGGCCAAGGGATGTCGAACGGCCGCGACACATCCACGGACGGCCGAGCTGGGAGATGCAGTGCTTCATTAAAAGAGGCCGAAAGTGTCGTCGCCGAGCCAGAGGCTGGGCGAACTGCCGAAGGCGCCGGCAGAGGCCGAGAGGGATGCAAGGTCATGAGGCGTCACGGCTGCTGCATCGGCGGGGCCAATACCGACCACAAGTGGAGTCCGAGTCAGCCGGTTCAACATGCCCAGCTTAAGTATGGAAAATGCTCGCTTGAGGGCGGAGTCCGAGCGTGGAGTTGCTCAAGAGGCATTGGTCATAGCGGGGGAAGCTTGTAGGAAGGCGGAAGAAGAAAGCATCGCTTAACCTGATGAGAGACTTGCTCGTCACGAGTCGGACTATAAAGGATGACTTCGCCGCCTTCTGGGAGAAGGCCGTTGCTGATAGAGAGACGATGGAGGTCGAGTTCGATGCAAGCGGCGACACGTTGTTCAACTATGGCTATGGTTGTTGCGTTTTTACGCACAACATATGCGGGAGCAAGCCTCAGATCCCGAATGGAATGCCGGATCCTTCAATCTCGTTAACTCCAGAGTTCTTTGCTAACCCCCCTCTCCCCCAAGCATCTCATCGCCGGCCCAGCCTCGATCCACCGCAGTTAGCGAGCAATGTCTCGAAGAATGTACCACCGCTGCCGGAGATGAGGCACTCTTCCGATGGGCCGTCCCTACTTAGCGTTGGACGAGGCTGAGGATGCCATAGTCAACTGTGTGGCTTTAGTGCTTTTATGAGACGAGATTGCATCGTCAAAGGTCGCACTAAACAATTTACATCCCTTATTCTTTTTCGCTAATTTTTGTTTAATAATCAGATGCGCCTTAATATTGTGCCATCCGATTTGCATTGATTTTTGTTAAGCGCACCATTTGCCAAAGATCTCTAAAAATCACCTGCACGAGCCTGATGGGTCACTGTGTCAGCCTGATAGGTCATTCACTAGGTCATCCGGGCTTTTGCATTTGATCAGCTGGAATTGATCTATGCTAGGCCGGATAGGTCATTTGACTGTTCCATTCGGGCTTTTGAATGTAACCAGCTAGAAGTGATCTATGCTGGGCCAGACATGTCATTTCCACGCGCCATCCCAAGCTTTTTGTATTTGACCAGCCTATAGCGATCTATGCCGGACTGACATGTCATTTTACTACGCCTATCCGGCTTTGTATTTGACCAATATAAGGACGGCGCGTCGGGCCTGACATGCTCATTTTACTACGCCATCCGGGCTTTTGTATTTGACCAGTTAGAAGTGATCTATGCTGGGCCGGACAGGTCATTTTATCGCGCCTTATCCCAAGCTAGACTAATCTCTATATAAAGAAAAATATGTGAAGCCATGGAGTCAAAGATAATGATATGCTTATTGATAATACCTTCAAAGTATGGCGTCCCATAATTCTAGGTAATAGGTTCCATCTATTTTATCTATATTAGACCCGTACTTCACCGGCCACGCCACGCACATAAGGTCCTTCCTGGGCTGGAATTTTTCTCGCAGTTGGGGTCCGTAGTATTTTCGAAAATCCTCTCAAGCACCCGTATCGCCGCCGAAACACTCGAGGCTTAACCCGTCTGTTATAAGAGTTTGCCAAGCAGCGCTGGTAGGAGGTTACGCGGATTGCAGCGGCTTCCCGCCGCTCATCACTCATGTCTAACTCCCTGGTTATTGATTCCGCATTTCGACCGGGAGGTACCGCTCGCATGGTGGCGTACACTCGGGTGGGATGACGGCTTCCATCCCGCAGGTGAGCCTCAAAACGGAGATGTCGATTGGCTGGCAAAGAGTTCTCAGAGGCCTAGAGCACCTGTAGAGTCTTTCTACCCATTTCCCTTTAGCGAAGTCTAACCGCTTTTTCAAGGTAGTCAATAAGGTTTTGTTGAAGGCTTCTACTTGGCCATTGCTTTTAGGATACCAAGGGGTAGAATATAAATTTTTTTTATCTTCACTCTAGCAAAGTCCCCCAGAGACTCTATTGTCAATCAAGGGTCCGTTATCTGACACGATTGATCTTGGGACAAACCAGACAATGTTTTTCCGATAAACCGAGTAACATCTTATCTTTGATTGACGTGGCGAGAAAGTCATGCGCCTCTATCCATTCTTAAATAATTCGGTGGTGACCAATAATAGTTTCTTTTAGGCAGCTGCGTTAGAGCCGGGGCCAGTATGTCGATTCCAATTAAGCGTGCCGTCAGGCTAGAGATGGAGACCAAGTCTTGCACCGGTGATTTCAAGATAGGGGACATTTGTTGGTAAGGGTCACAATTCTTGACGTAATCGGCAGCGTCCGACTTCATAGTTGGCCAATAATACCCCTGAGTGTGGGCGCGGTGGGCTAGAGTTCTTTCCCCTGGGTGATTCCCGCATATGCCTTCAAAGCGATTAAATTTAGCCATAATGGCCTTGTTGGGGTTAGACCGCCAGTGCGGCTCATCTAGGATTATGTTTGTTATTTCTGTTTTATCATGATCTGGGTCTTGGCCAGAGTCAAAAACATAGATTAAAGCCAATTAGGTAGTTCAGTGGCTATGTATGTCATTATGGGGTCCATCGGATGAGGACTTCCTACACTTCGAGTTAACTTGGGCATGCGGTATAGAGAGTCAGTTGATAGTAGGTAGGAGAAATCTTTGTTTTAGTATCGGTAATAGGCGATACCGGTGGCCAAGGCATGAGCCCTCATTACGATCCTAGGGGACATGTTCCGGTTTCTAAATGAGAGGGTGTTTGTTCATTTGACTAAGGAAGCATGCCGTCGATTCAGGGTCCACTGGACTCAATTCCGCATTAACACATCCGGTGACTAGAGCGCAGATACATGCAGATCGAAGGCGTAAACACCCATGCCGGTGCGAGATTAGTCAGCTATCGTGGTCTCGTACTCGATTCGTTGTGGTGGCGCGAAGCCTGCCGTCTTGCACATTCGATCCTTTCGGGTTGAGGAGGTTAATTACTGGGAGGCGTCACCGACTCTGATTGTGGAAGCCCCATCGTCGAGGAGTCCACCGGCCCTTTTATCGGCGGGTATCGGGCTGCCAGGATTTACGAGGAATCGGCTAAGATTGCTCCTTAGCCCGAAAGTCGGCTTTATGCGGATGCCATACTCGCTCGATTCCATTACCCGGCCAGACCCATCAGCCACGACATATCGGAGTTTATAGATTGTGCCCGGTGGAAGATCAGTTAACACAACGGGATGAGCACGGAGGTATGGGCGAGCTTTGGGTGGCCGTCTGAAGAAATTGAAGCTGACTCGCTCGGTGGCTATATCTGGATCTCCGCGCTCGGTCAGGATTTCTTGCGTGAAGAACCACCGGGCCTGACTTCGCATCCCCGTTCTTTCGCAATGGCGCTTATTGCTATATCAAAGGCTGCTAGGTAGAGATAGAGTGTGTGCTTGGCTTCGGGCTCCTAAAGAATCGGGGCTCTGTCGAATGTGCTTGATTGCTACGAGATGCCGTCGCATTCCTCATTCCATTAGGCGGTTGGCTCCACATAGAGTAGTGAAGAAGGGTTTCAAGCGGTCAGTGAGCCGGAAATCGCGAAGCGACCCGGCCGGCGGTTGGTTCTTTGGATCCCTTTCTTGGAATTTGGGGTGCGATTGCAAGATGGCTTTAAGTTGCGTGAGTTAGCCTCTATCCCCTTTGGGTTACCATAAAGCGAGGAATCGGCGGTGACCGAGCCGTTTAAGGGGGTTCAATTTCATACCATATTCTTTGAGGTGAATGTGCATTGGAGATGCGCGGTGATCGGGCGCTACTTGGATTTTACTAGCATATATCTGATATAGACTTCCATTGCTCTGAGGAGTAGCGGTGAAAATCTTGCGTCACTGACCTCGATGGGGTGGCCCTGCGTGCTGGCCAGAAAGGCATCACATTAACATTGAGTCATGGGAGTAGTGAAGATGTTTCAGCATCGGGGAGTGCATGGGGATCTGGTGGTATCAGGAAGGCGTCGAATGATAGCATCTGGTGCCACTGCCCGGGCGTCCATGTCGATCTATGCGGGCGGA
Organism: Tetrastigma voinierianum; assembly: GCA_016808115.1. Classification (NCBI taxonomy): domain Eukaryota; kingdom Viridiplantae; phylum Streptophyta; class Magnoliopsida; order Vitales; family Vitaceae; genus Tetrastigma; species Tetrastigma voinierianum. Next base: position 159,310 of record JAEQBH010001677.1, on the reverse strand, counting down.
GAGCTGTCTTTTGGACAGGCGTCGTTGAGGTCTGTGTAATCCACACATACTCTCCATTTTTCTACATGCTGGGACAGTAACCACCACGATTGTGACCATTCGGGTGTTACTTGACTGCGATAAATCCGTGCACGAGAGTGCTTCGACCTCGGTCTGGATGACCAAGTGGCGATCTGGGTGAAAGCGTCTCACTTTTTTGCTAACCGGCTTGGCGGATGGGGCGACGTTTAGTCTGTGTGAGGCGTGCGTGGGGCTTATTCCGGTCATATCTGCATGAGTCTACTCAAATACATAAGTATTTAACTGTATCACCTGGCATAATTGGGCCTTCTCCTCCTCGGACAGGAGGGTACTAACATAGATGCATCACATCAGATCTATCGGGGTGTGGTTTCAGGGATCAGCGCCGGCGGCTCTCTGTCATCAATCGGATCGGGCAGATGACTGTGATTGCTATTGCTAAGGTTGACCCTTAAGGGGTGGTTCACTAGAGCATTCCTCTTGTTCGTGTCCATGCATTGAGAGATGATAGGGTGTCGTGGGAGTGTGGCTTCACTGAGAGGGTGGGCTTGCGACAGCAGTCGAATCGTTGATTGTTTGGTGAGTGCGTGGATGAATGCGGAGTTTTCATGGCGTGCGGCCGCGGTGACCTAGGATGGCATTGTATGGCCCTCATTATCTACCAGAATGAGTGCCTAACTTGAATTACCGGACCCGCCTGGACGGGAAAGGCAATATCCCCAACTGTCAATGTGGTAGCCCCATTAAACCCAGACAAAACCCTGCCAGCGGAACTAAGATGATCAAGCGGGACTCTCATTTGCTTAAAGGCTGGGAGGTGTAGTAAATTGGCTACACTACCTGGATCGACGAGGACCCTGTGTACATGAAACTTTTAATCTGAAGCCAGTGAAGTCTGAGTGCATGTGAGGGTATTGATCAGGAGTAAAGTTGATAGGAGGGGGGGGAAGGATATAAGAGTGATCAGCCAGCTGAGCCTGATCAGTGCTGGGCGTGGAATGAGTGGCTGTGGGAGCTGTGGACATGCACTATCTGTGCTGGGTTTGATCTTTGGATGGTGGGTTTTGATATAAAGTTGATGACATCGGGGCTCAGGCGTGCTCGGTGTCAGCAATGAGCGAGAGAGAGAGAGAGCGGAGTGCTTTGTGGGGAGTGGTTGCTACCCCATTGATCGGCTCGTATATATCTTCGGGGTGCAGGCCGAATCGGTTTTCAGGAACTTCAAGCTTTGGCAATGGTTGGTTTCGTGGTCATGGTCCCTATGATAATCGCACCTTAGGGATCTGTTGCACTGGTCTGGACCTGCCCTCATAGGTGGGGGCCACTTGAAATCGAAGAGGTCCTGAATGAGGGGAAGGAGCCGGTCATAGGCGATGTTGAGAGGAGTGAACTAGGGGGCTCCTTGCCATTTTCGGATTTGCTCGTCGGGCGCCGACCCTGATACAGTTGTTCTTACGTTGATAGGCCCAGGTCGACTTGCCACTGCAGGTGGTTATCATTACGGAGTTTGCGGCGGCCGAATATTTGTCTTCGATTAATGGAAGGCCATCTGCCTTGATATAGATTCTTCCATGGTTCTTGAAGCCGGATCCCAGGGATAAAGCCCGGAAGACGGGGTGGTTGGTCCAAGCTTCTCCGGAAGTTTTGCAGGACCGCATCCATACTGTAAATATCAATCTGCTGGACAGCTTGTCCGAACCTGCATGTGAAGTCTGGATGGATTCGTCTTCTCGTTTGAGGATAGCCTGGAGGGAGCTGATATTCCCTTTCTGCCTGACTGAGCACAGATACTGGGAGACGAACACGACCCACAACTCGCCGAATGAGTTTATCGACCCTCTAGGAAGCTTGGAACCAGTCTAAAGCCAGACCTTTGAGGCTGGCCGAGAACACTTTACACAAAAGTCTATCGTCCCCGACGTTGAGGATCATCGCTTGATTGAAGTGCAACATGTGATCGTACGGATCAGAGGAGCCATCGTACATAGAAAATGACGGAATAACGAATCCACGAGGAGGTTCATAGTCTAAAAATATGCGGCCCCAGGGGGCGGCGTGTCGTGGGAATCCACGGACAGGATTAAGAAGTGCATGCGGGCGGGGGCGCCTCAGTGGATGCGGGTGCATCATAGAAATGCGAAGCAGTTCCTCAGCCGGAGTGGCAATATGTTTAGGGGCCAATTGTGAACGGGGTCTATCCTTGTTCTCATCTTTTCGTATTCGGCGTCGCGTTCTTCATAACCCGGTTGGTGTGAGAGGTCTCTTTACGGATTCGGCCACGCGTACTTTCGGGGTGGTGAGCGATGTGGAAGTGGAGAGCTGTCCGAAGAGAGCTTGTCATCAGCCTGATGATCACTATGGTCAGGTAGGACGGGCTCTTTCCCTTTATTCACTCGAGCTAGGGGCTCATTCTAGGCGACACCTTTGGGGTGGTTCTCGAACCTACTGAACTCTAAGCGGGTTCGTAAGCGTCGTTCTCCTGTTGTAAATGGTCTGCACGTTTTCGTAATTCGGCCATCTGTCGGGCCTGCTCCTCCTGTTTCGCCTCCATCTCCTGGCGCCAGCGGAGGAACTAGTCCTCGATGGGTGGGTTTACTAGGTTGTTGGACATGGCGGTAAGTTCCGACGGTCGGTGGAGATCGAGAATGGCGAGGCTTTGGGGTGGGAGTCACTTGGGATGGTGCGAGCTCTCGCGTATCGTCTCGAGATTTCTTGCTCGGCGTTTCCACGGATGGCGTAATTGTAGTCTCTGAATTCTCGGAAGTCAATGGATCGTCGGAGCATTCACCGGTTAGGCTGACCTCTGAAAGCAGACAAGAAGACGACGGTGAAGAGAGATTCGTCGCCCCTCCGTCAGCAAAGTTAGCTCTTTTATCGAAAGTGAGCGTTAGAAGCTGATTATCGCAATCGAATGTCATACCTCATTTGGTGTGATTGGCTTCTACTTTTTATGGAAGGAGAAAGGGGGATCCAGTCTTTCATGGAAGTGGATGATTTCTTCCGTAGAGATGGGGAAGGTGGCTCTTATTTCGGGAGGATGAGCACATTCTTGCTTTGTGTAATCGCTTCTGCGTCAGACGGCTGGTAAGGAGTGCCTTCTGTTTCGTTGGAGCGGTGATTAGTTCTTGAAGAACATTTACTTATATCATGAAAAGCCGGTTGGCAGTTTCGTTTGGTGAAGTTGACAATCGGGAAAGGAAGCATCCGAGTGAAGGGGTATCCAGGCACCTGGGCACGTCGGGAAAGGAGGCATCCGTGGTAAGAGGTGCCCGGTACTTTCAGTTCTCCGGGCGTTCTTGGTAGGCGCTAGGGGCTGGTCCGTCGGGCCGTGCGGGCCGAAAGTTCTCCGGGCGTTCTGGTGATCGGCTTTAGAGCCCGATCTGGTCGAGGCCATTGAGGTACAGGCTGGTTGGCTAGGGAGCCAGACGGGGCCCATGGTACTGTGATTAACCTCTTGCATAAGTATATACCAGACTAGTTTTCCCACGACTTTTTAAATGCCTTCAAAATAATATTTAGGGAAAATTGTGTTTATCTACGTCAATAGACAAATATTATAAAAAATGAAAGCAAAAATCAGTTTTACATTACACATACATTACTACAAAAAATAATTATCTGCAGAGTAAAAGTATAATTACAAAAAATAACCCAAAACTACCCTCAAAAGTATAACTTTACCCTAAAGTACATCTTCTTCATTTCTTTTCCTTCTTCTTCTTCCTCCTAGCCACAACGACATTCATCTTCTTCTTCTTGCTCTTCCTCTTTCTCTGATCCTGGCGTTCGCTCACGTCCAACCACTTTTCTTCTTTGTGCTACATCCCTTTAGTAGCGTGAACCTTCTGTGATAAGCTAATCCCAAAGCCTAACTTCTTCTTCTTCATCCTTAGATCACGGCTATTACGAACTCCTCCCTCCTATCTCGTCGGCCCTGAAACATCTGCGGTAGAAGGTGATCGAAACCTGTAACATCTTCTTTTTCTTCTTCTTCATTTGAACATTTTTCCTCATTGGAACACCCATCATGAGATTTCTATGGGAAGGAAGAAAGTTTCTACACAAGATTCATGTTGTAGTGTGACAATACCATGTGATTTGGTATACTGGACGAGCTTCCTTGTTTTTGAAATTGATATCACCATAACATACTCGGTGTTACTACCACAACATACTAGGGGTACTACCATAACATACCGGGGATACTACTCGATACTACCATAATGAAAACAAAATGCCAAGACCCCATACAAATAAGTATATTACACACCTATTACATGTTTATGGTTGTAAAGAGACAGACCATTGGTTAGGTAATTATTTGGAATGGGTGGTACTACCATAATATATTGGGTGTCTTTGCCATAATACCGATTGTACTACCTAGTATTACCATAATACTTGGTTATTATTTTATATATTATGGATGTCTAACAAGTAGTAGTTATGCTTACAGGTAAATTCAGAGAGAAAATGACAAAATATTATGTTGTATTTGTTGGTCGAAAACGTAGAGTATGAGATTCATGGATTACATGTCAAAGAAGGGTGATACTCTACAAAGGGGTTATCTGAAGCCTACGACATAAGAAAAGCGTATGCGATCATGGGTACTATATTCACCAAGATGGAAGACACCTAATGGATTTGGTACTAGAATATCTTCCCTTACTCCCAATTGTGGACATGAAGACAAACAAATGGAGAAGTGTTCAAGTGCTATGTACATATGTTTCATTACTTAGGTGATAACAACATTAATATGCACAATTGTAATAGGATAAAATGTTGTAATGCTTCCTCAAAATTGTATGAATAAAAATTTGTTTGAAATTGTATCATCTTGTGTATGGAATAAAAGCTTGTTGTAATCTTTGCTTGATATGAATGAAAATTCATAATTTTTCTCCAAGTACTTCTTCTTAATAACATTATATCGAGGTTGGGACTGACATGTCGACAAAACATCCACAAAATGGATGAAAACACATGAAAATAAAAAAACAAACTAAGATCATCAACCTATTACCTACACAAATTCACGATAAACATAAACATTACATATATTTTCTATAAAAAAACAAAAAACATAAATTGTTATGGTAATACTAAGTAGTACACCGAGTATATTATGGAAGTACACTCAATATATTATGGTAGTAACACCCATTTCAAATAGGTACCTGTTTGCCTGTGATTATATAGACTAAAACCTTCAAATTAACATAGTTACAAGAGCCTTACAATTCTCTTGCATCTTTGTCTACTTGGAATTACTTGGATATAACTGATAAAATTACTTTATATTGTAATTTAGAAAATGGTTCATCTAGAACCGCTGCGAGTGCACGAGATCATACAAGTAGTAAAATGGATGTAAGTCCATATATCATTCCCACGAGGGATTACGAAATTGAATCAGCACTCGACTACTTAAGGTCACACTATTTTGAACTTCATGTGAATAGTGATGGTTTAATCCTAGAAGATAATAGTCTAGACGATACGAGGAATATAAAGAAATTAAATGTTACAAAAAATAAATAAATAAGGAGCAAATCTTTTGGGTGGGTGAGTTTTCCATAGTGTTCACTTATCAGGAGTCTTGGCCAAACTGACCAATTCTAATTAATATGCATTACTCTATTCTGTTGTTGGATGTGGATTTGTCCAAGATGCCTTACAATGCAATTGGATTTCTCCATATTCACTGGTTAGAGGCCCTTGCTTTTCTCAAAGACAAGGATCTAACCAGCTACTTGTGTTTTTGACCTTCTTGCAAGATGCAGTATTTTTCTTTCTCAATACTTCACACCCATTTCTTGAGAGCTGCAGATCTCTTGCTTCCCTTCTCAGGGTTAACGCAAAACTTCCACAGCAATTGATGGCTGTCCTTTAAATCTAATGGATTCTTTCACTTCCCTTGATTAGATTTACGCTAACACGGGGTTAGGAACTTCCTCTTAGATTAAGGTGAGATCTACGATTGTTAAATTGATAAATATTCCCTCAGCATCAATTATGGTGAAAGGGATTTATCGGGTGAACTTTCGAGCTTAGTAGTTCATCAATGGTAGTCTATCATACCCACGAAGTGGAATGTTCCCCTGACTCGGGAATCTCCATCTACGTATTCTGTGAGGGCCTCACAGAAATCGAGCGAAACAATCCTTGAAATAGTATCATATGCTACCATTGGGAATTTGGTCGATCCAATAATAACATCAATCAAATAAATTCGATCAAGTATTTCTCTCTAAATGATGCGAGAAAAGAAATTTGTAACTAACGGTAATTTCAATCCTAATTGAAGCGCGTTCTAAATGCGCATTCTGTTCGATGATGGATCATTGATCAGTACCAGTTTGTAATTGTAATAAACTAAAAGAGCGAATTCGAAATTTGTCGGACTCCATTAATTTCAACGATAATTGTAAGGAAAATCAAAAAATTAAATCCGGCTTTATCGTTTCTACACGAGTCCTTTGGATTTGATCCCGGAGAAAAAAAAGAAAATAAAATAAAAAATCTATTCTAAAAGCTGCGGTGAGTCCTTCTCCTCTTCCCGGGTTAAGGTATTGAAGGCAGGAGAGTGCTACTAAACATAAGGGCTATTTTATAAGCGTCCAAAATTGGGCTGATTCAAGCTCCAGGTGGATTTCCTAAAAAAAGGCCCAGTTTACTGTTTTCAAGTCACGACCTCAAGATGGAGTCGTGGCTTTGAATTCTCTCATTGCGCCGATCGGTTGCTGGCGACATCTTTAGTTGTGACTAGATTCCTTGCAGCTCTGCCTTGATTAGTGGTCGCGACCTCAAAATGGAGTCGCGACATGGCTCTTTTTGCCTTCTGCTGCATTCTGCGTCGCGACCTCTATTTCAGGTCGCGACCACATTTCTATGGCCATGTCTTGGTTCACAGGTCGCGAGCTTCTTTTCTGGCTCTGACTTCTTTGTTTGACTTTTGTCCTCGCACATGTTGCGCGTCCGCGGCGTCGATAACAAGTTGCGACTAAGTAATTTCTCTTATAACGACTTTTCGGTCGCGTTATCAAGCATGTCGCGATATGAATTCTTGCGTTTAGTCTCAACCTCGGCGTTTTGTCATAACGGTCGGCTGCCGTTACGTCGATGTTCTGAGTCGCAACGTTAGAAACCGTCGTGACCTCTTTGTTACCTTCTTTGACCCTTTGTCTTTGTCTTAGTTACATATGCTTAGTCGCGACGATCCTCCTCACCATGGTGACCTTCTATCCTCATCGATTACTGAATTTTAGTGTAGGAAAGCTGGTGTGACCTCAATTGATATTCCTTGTCTTCCTTACGGTGTGATTGCCTTTTTCATTGCAACCATTTTCCTTTCTCCAGTCTCTATTTTTGGTCGCGACCTCTAAATGGCATCGCGACCTTATGGTTGCTCTTTTTCTGATAGGTTTTTGTCCCAGTTGCTCAAATGTAGTTGCGACCTGATTGATTGGTCGCGACCTCAAGTTGAGTTTTCCAATTAAGAACTAGTTGCAACCACAGTTTTCCTGCAGAGACCTCATCTATGGCTTCATCAACAGATCAACGTCGTGACCTCAAGTTTATGTTGCGACCTGCCTTGTCTTCATTTAGCGTCGCGATCTCAGATTGGTGTCGCGACCTCAGATTCTTCCTTGAATGTTCCTTGTCTCGACAACTCTTCCCTAGCGGTCGCGTCTGTGCGGGTGCTTTGGTATTTAGTAGCAACCTCCTACTTTCTTGTCGCGACTTGGCTGATCACGACCTTCCATTTCTCCTCAGGGCTAGTCTTGGTGGTGTCGTGACTTGGAATTAAAATGGCGAAGGGTTTCATATTTGCGACTTCAATTCTCAGTTGCGACTTCACCCCTACTATTATAATGGTTTCTTCTGGTTCTTGTTGGGGCTTTTGATTCTACTGTAATTCCCTGCAAAATTATATTTGAGTAAAATATCCATATTTCTGCATATTAATCGGCATTCATATTGTAATATAAATTAGAAAAATGGATTAAAAATCCAATGAGTTTTTGACTCATCAGTACCTAACCAATGGTCTAACTCATTACAACCATAAACATGTAATAGGTTTGTAATATACTTGTTTGTATGGGGTCTTAATATTTTTTTTTTCAATTTTGCACATTTTTTCATTATGGTAGTACCAGGTAATATCCTTAGTATGTCACACTATAAAAAACAAAAAACATAAATTGTTATGTTAGTATCGAGTAGCACACCGAGTATATTATAGTAGTACACCCAATATATTATGGTAGTACCACCCATTCCAAATAGGTACCTAACCAATGGTGTGACTCATTACAACCATAAACATGTAATAGGTGTGTAATGTACTTATTTGTATGGGGTTTTGGCAATTTTTTTTTCTATTTTGCACATTTTTTCATTATGGTAGTACCAAGTAGTATCCTCGGTATGTTATGGTAGTAACACCAAGTATATTATGGTGATACCAATTTCAAAAATAAAGAAGTTCATCCAATGTACCAAATCACATGGTATTGTCACACTACAAAAAACAAAAAACATAAATTGTTATGATAGTACCGAGTAGTACACCGAGTATATTATAGTAGTACATCCAATATATTACGGTAGTACCACCCATTCCAAATAGATACCTAACCAATGGTCTAACTCATTACAACCATAAACATGTAATAGGTGTGTAATATACTTATTTGGATAGGGTCTTGGCATTTTTTTTCCATTTTGCCCATTTTTTCATTATGGTAGTACCAGGTAGTACCCCCAGTATGTTATGGTAATACCCCCAATATGTTATGGTAGTAACACCAAGTATGTTATGATGATACCAATTTCAAAAATAAGGAAGCTCGTAATGTATACCAAATCACATGGTATTGTCACACTACAAAAAACAAAAAACAAAAATTGTTATGGTAGTACCGAGTAGTACAACGAGTATATTATGGTAGTACACCTAATATTCTATGGTAGTATCACCTATTCCAAATAGGTGCCTAACCAATGAAAATATATTTTTTGTTTTTTTGTATAAAATATATGTAATGTTTATGTTTATTGTGAATTTGTGCAGGTAATTGGTTGATGGTCTTAGTTTTTTTTTTTCAGAGTTGTCATCCATTTTTAAAGATGTACGTTGACATGTTGAAGTCTAAACTTGATATATAGTGTGATTAAGAAGAAGTGTACTTGAAGCAAAATTCTGAATTTTCATTCATATAAAGTAAAGATTACAGTCAAACTTTATTCTATATAGAAGATGATACCACTTCAAACAAATTTTTATTCATACATTTTGGTGAAGCCATTACAACATTTATCCTATTACAATTATGTACATTAATGTTGTTATGACCTAAGTAATGAAACTGATGTACATACCACTTGAACATTTATCCATTTGTTTTTTGTCTTCATGTCCACAATTGGGAGTAGGGGAAGATATTTTGTAGCATCATATCCATTAAGTGTCTTCCATCTTGGTGGATATTGTAAAACCCGAGAAAAATACAATTTTTCGGATAAAGGTTAAAATGGTAATTTCATTGGAAAAATCTGAAATTTTTATAGATCTCCCGGATGACAAGCGGAATTCTGGATTGATCGTTTCGCGAAATCCCAGCGCGTATGAATTTTGTTGAATTCTAAGATAGTCGGAATTTCACGTTGTTCGAGGCACCGAGGGTAGTACGGGGTGCCCGGCATGTAGGTGGTGTGCTATGCCATCAGTGCGAGTTAAATCAAACAAAGAACTCAAGTGGGACCTATAAGAGACATGTGGCAACACATGATTGGAGAGAAATTCAAGGTAGATGGATAAAGTGATAAGGGTAATCCAAGGAGCCAATGGGGTATTGACATGTGGCAAAAAATACTCTCCAAACTTTACTTTAGACCAAACAATTCGGTAGGAAGAGAGGAAGGGAAAAAGGAAAGGAAAAAGGAAGAGAAGAAGAAAGATTAGTGAGAGAAGCTGTAAGACCCGAGAAATTCCAATTTCTGGAAAAATGAAACGAATCATTAATTTGATTACAAAATTATTATTCCGGTTAAAGTCGTAATTTATTCTCTAGATATCGGATGACTAAACGGATTGCACCGTTGGAATCGTCTCATGAGAAATCTAGCCGGCCACGTAAAATTTAGTAAAATTAGAGAGACGGTCGGGTTGACATGATGTTTTTCGAGGTATCACATTTCGGGTGTAGTAAAACAATTTTCGATGTGACAAAAGCTACATATAACACGTACTCATGTGCCATAAGTGGTATGAGTAGAGAAATGATGAAAATGGACCAGTAGAGATAGTCTTGAATATCAAATACGGGAAATCAAGGGACACAGGTCATTTTGAAAGTTTAAGTCACTGAAGACAAAAGCAGAATTTACATGGCTTGTCTTCTCCACTTAAACTAAGAGCAAAAGCGTGAAATGTGCGGGGGAAGATCTGGTGCTTAATTTTCTTTTGGGGGTTTCAGGGGGAGCCTCGAAGCTTCTCCTCTGAAATCACACCGGGCTATCCAATGGAGTCGCGTGCTTCGGAATGAAGGAGAGCTGCTCTAGCGGAGGGAACTTCGGCGTGGGTACCGGATTTAGAGAGTTTACTCAAACTCCGAGAGGTAGGGTTTTCTCCCTACTTGCGTTTTATTCCCTCTTTTAAATACTTTGCAAATGTTTGAGGTTAAAATGCTGAGGCGTGATGGGCGTTTGATCGGTTCAGCTGGAGGAGCTGAGGTGGAAAAATTTAGAAACCCATGTGGACAATCTGTGGCTGTCCACGGGCTGATTGGAGTTCCTAGTTTGTGCATTTGGCATGTGAAGTAGCATGTACTGATGTGTAAGGGCGGGAATGGCCATGAAATGCGGAGTTCACAGAAGTGAACCGATGGATTGTTGAGTGTTGGAACATGAAGCCCTGGGTTTCTTGTTCTAGGAATAGTGACATATATTTTCATGTGAAAATGTGTTTGGTCGAGTGATTAGTCGAATTGCTCGTGTTTGATCGTGCTTAGTGAACTAATTTCGTTATGAGTTGTATAATTACATAACATGATTGTGTGATTTGAATTATGCGGGTATATTCACGTTATATATTTGCATGTGATTAGGCGCTTATTGGGCGCATACATCGTTTCCATATGCCTTTGGAACTGCTAAGATTATAGGAGTGAGTGCATGGATGATCTAGAGAAAATGGTTCGGAGGGTTGTCTAGAAAACATAAATTATCGGAGGAGTAGTCAAACTAAAAATATCAATGTCGGAGCGGCTTGATTGATATTCATCGGGTAGTCCTGACGAAGAATATGCTCCAGTAGTCGGGCGGCTGATTAGTATACTGTTCGCCAGAGGTAGTCAAACGATAATATATCAATCGTTAGGCGGCTGATTGATATATATACATGAGGAGGTTGTCCACAAATAAACAAATTAATAATTCTCATACGAGGCTTAGGCGAGTGTGAGGAGCCTGAGGACCTCCTGGATCCGAAGCTGGTCATGTAGACATCTGGGCAGGATCATGCATTCGCTTGAATGTGTGTTTAATTCGAACATTGCATCAAGACTTCAGCCGCGCAAAGATCTCACTAGGCTTATCTCCTCCATCGAGCACTAGCTCACCCCGGGGCTGGGACCCCCTTTTACAGGTGCACATAGAGCGTGCGAGAGACGGCCTGTCCCTATGTAGAGGCCGAAGTTCTGTAAGAAAAGCCGAACGTGGCTTTCAGCGGTTTACATGTATTAGAATTCGAGTATATTTTAATATATGTTGTATAAGAGTAAATATTTGAACTCTTAGGAACTATTGGATATAGTTGATTCATAGTTGGTATGTTTCTATGGATGTAGTATGGGCCCAAGAGGTCGTTTTTATCCATATTTGTATCATTGTGACTATATTGGACTCTGCCTCGGGGATGTGCTCTCATGTGTGTGATTCATTCGGGGTAGAGCCCCCGCACAAAGGAGACTATGCTCAAACATTTTATGAAGTGGCATCTGCAACCTGACACATCCACTCAGGCCCCGCTGGGTCGACTGTAGTCAACGGACCCCGGGCTTCGGGGCTCACAAATTGCATCGTAGCCAGCATACGAATACTCCAGAGCTCCTGGGTTGCATCCATCACCACTGGGTGGTTTGATGTGAGTATAGGTATGTGGAAACCTAGAGAATGAGGGTTTGGGCTAGGCCATAGAATGTAAGAAATATCACCACTAGGTGTGGTTCGACGTCAGTTTATAGATTGAGATTACTTAGGAAATCACGAGACAAAATCTAGACACTCGCATGCATGTGTTTACGTTTTGTGTGATTTTGAAAATTTGTTGTGTGAAAAATATTCATAGCTTGAATGATATGTGATCATGTATTGTGTATGGTTTGTGTGCTTAGTGATTAGCACCTAGGGAAAACCATGTTGTGTTAGAAACTTTTGGAAGTTTTTACAGTGTGTAAAAAAAAAAAAACTAGAGCAAATAGGAGAAATAAAATAAATTTGAATAAATATTTATGTTGATACGAAATCGAATTCTTAATAAATTTGAGGCTGAACACTAGGATTAGTGTCAGATAATGAGGTTGTGGAAATTCGACTATTTTCCAAATGAAAAAAATGTATATATATATAATATATGTATATATATGGAGAAATTTTTTTTTTAGTGAAAAACTGAAAAAAAAGATATAAAAATAAATAAATTTTATAAATTCTATTTGGTTTAGAGGTGAAGAAAATATCATTTTTTGGTTTTGCATAAAGTGTAAACTCAAGAAAGCTAAGAAAATAAATTTAGAAATTTATTCTGGTATTATGGAAAATGAAAAATAGGTATATTTTTTTTTTGTAATTTTCCAACTGCTGGAAATAAAAGAAAAAAATAAAATAAAATAATAAGAATGAAAAAAATCAAGATGTAATCCGCTTTTGGGCTAACGTCAATGTATTGTGAATTTTAGACAAGCCTTGCAAATTGTATCGCAAGAGAGAAGGCCGAAAAAAAATTATAAAGGAAAATTGTATTGCAATACAATTTTTGTATTGTAGAGAAGAAGGCTTGAGTAGCTTGAATTGTATTGCAGGAATAGTCTAGGTTGAGTTGCAATACAAAATTGTATTGCAGGCTGGAAGGCTATATTGTATTGCAGGAAGGATTGTATTGTGACTTGAAGGGCTAGAAAGGAAATTGTATTGCAATATACAAGAGTGTATTGCAAGGGAAGGAAGCTGGAAAATTGTATCAAGAATGTAGAGAGTGCAAGAGTAATTGTGTTGCAATACAATTTTGTATCATGGACGCAACAAAGAATCCATAAATCAGTGAAACCATGAATAGTAAACCGTGAACAATAATCCGTGAACAAGATCCGTGGAATGTACCAATCAAATCGTATATTTCGAAAAAAAAAAAAATTTTTTTTTTTTTTTGAAAATCAAATAAAAATAAAATTTAATAAAAGGAGACAAAATTTTCAAAAAATTAAATTTTCAAAACGAAATTTTGTCAGATAAAAATGTTTTAAATGAGATTAATCGCCAGACACTGTGAAATGTAAGGACAATGTATATACACCGACATGTGTGTGGGATTAGTGTCTCAAGTCAGGTTGATGCCTTAGAGATGTTGTATTGAGATTTGACTGCCATGTTGATTCTGTAGATGGCTAGACGAGGATGCAGAGGACGCCCACTGCACCGTCGTGCACCATCGTTGTTCGACGCCAGACTTTGATGAGGTCAGAGGTATTACAACGAATGTTATCGCACAGTCAGACATAAAGAAGTAGATAAGAAGATCCTAGTAACCTCCGCAGGCTTGTAGGACTCCATCATCCTCTCAACCACAGGAGTGAGATCCGATGGTGGTCACCATCAAGGTTCAAGTGCAGACGAGAAGGTGTTGGGAGACTGGCTGAGATTACCTCCTCGACATTTGTATCAGATTAGACTAAATTAAGGCTCTACCAGAGAATGAGACCCAAATATGGTGGAAATGGGCAAGGACCTCGGCATCTTGTATGAGCCTTTTAGATGTAGTTCTCCCTCAGTGTGGATTGGGGTGGCGAATATGGATGATATGTCGAGGTTGCGAAATGATCTCTGATTCCTACCACGTGGACCCGAGGATTATGGACATGTCAGTTCGATGTCATCCTGGGTGGATGGATCGCTGATGTTCAAGGTGGTCGCTATCGATCAAGATGAGTGGTTACCGCCTACACGCAGTGACGCAGACACGTGTGGTATTTCAAGGGGACAACATGACATTTTTCCCTGCATAAGACACGAGTCCGGTGTCGTGACAAGCACGGTTGGCTCAAGGTGCTCATTCCTAGGGACGACGAGGTAGATCGCACTGGATCTACCTCGAGTAGTGTGCAAATATGTGGATGTTTCTCCTGGGATGAAGCACTGACTCCGCCTCTTACGTAAGGTAGTAGACTCTGTGATAGAGTTACACTCGGTACTTCACCCATCTCTATGACTCCGCATGTGATGGCACCCACTGAATTTAGGAACTCAGTCCACAGCTTATAAGAGCTGCTGGGATAAGGGGTTCATTAGACTGAGCACTTCACCACGGGCTATCCCTGCTTTGTTTGCGAAGAAGAAGGACAAGACCTTCGATCGTGCATTGATTACTCGATACGAACAAGGTTACGATCAAGAATCTGCACTCCATTGCCGAGGGATTGATGATTTCTTAATCGGGCTGAGAGGAGAGCGAGTCTACCCATGATGTAATCTTCGCACCGGTTACCATCAATCGAGTTGGGGAGACAAATATCCCTAAGAAGGCGTTTAGACGCGCATAGCACTTTGAGGGCTTCGTGATGCCTTCGATTTGATGGAATGCGCTACGTATCACGGACTCTCATGTATAGGGGTGTTCTAACCTTATCTAGATCAGTTTGTCGTAGTTTCGATGACATCTTGATCTACTCTAATCAGAAGGGAGCATGAGGTCAATGAGGATTGCTTTACAAACAAGTAAGAGACCATCGGGCAGAACATGGTTCAAAGGCGCAGTTTTGATTACCGAGGTGAGATTTAGGCACCGGTGTTAGCACCAGGAGTGTCAGTCAACTTAGAGAAGGTTGAGGCAACGATGAGTTGGGAGAGACCGAATGTCAATCTTCTAGATAATGCAGTTTCGGGATTGGCCGGGTATCACTGTGTGAGATTCGAGAACTGGCTGAAGTCATTCATTCAAAGGTGATCAGTAGGATTTCGCCTTAATGATAGCTGGACCTACGGCTCGGACGACTCACCATGTGAGAGAGAAATCGAGGATACTTGGAACACTGATACTGTGTTGGTAGTAAAAAGGAGGATCGCTTTTCTTCTAGTTCGGGAAGAGGTGTAAGACTTCGTCTCACACTAGCTCTTCGTGTGACTGTGGCCAGGATTGAGCATGAGCGACTGATCGCCCCGCAGACGTGGATCCCAAGACTTTGACAAACACGGGCCCCACGACGTAGTAACATGAGTATACGCAATTCATTCCTCCACACCCTAGTACGAATGAGGAACTGGGCTTTGCTTTCTTGGTGCTAGATAAGTTCCCAACAGCGACAGACAGGCCGGAAAGCCGAGCGTGGGTCGAAGTCGTGACGATCGTATGCTGCGCAGACGGCTGGTGCACCTTGGGGTGGTAGACATATTGGTTGCTGATGTCGCTTCTGACATGGATGAGCTGGATACCATCGAGCCAAGAATTGAGACCTTACCGCTGTCACGCAATTCACACGGCATTGATCGGGCTTAGAGGTTAAGACCTTTTAGAGAAGCCGTGCATGAGATGTTCTTCCTGTGATGTGGGGAAATGGGGAGAGCCAGACCTGATGCGCTTCTGGATTAACGAGCGAGAGACCTTTCGCACTGGCCATGGTGGACCCCTGGATTGGGTGTCACAGTATGTAGACATTATTAGCGCTCAAGGCACTCAGAATATCACACAGTCGGGTGTGGGTGCACTAAGATGTCATTCACCACTCTTAGTGAGTGTGGGTGGAGTTTGTCTGTGGACTAATGTGGTCCAATGAAGACTCATAGTTTGATTCAGGAAATGAAGAGTAATTATAGTGTGTTGGGCAAAGCAAAGAGGGGGCCGTTAATCCCCTAAGGTGAGAATCCTGGAGTTAGGGTGTAAGAGACCCGGGGAGATATCCGAAATTTCTGTGTGAATGTAAGAGGGTCAGTTGTGTCAAAAGCTTATGTCATTCTAAATGAAAACACACGATCAAGTCATGTAGACTTAAAGTGGAATGATAGGAGCTGGAGTGACTCGAGGTTTGGATACCCCTTTGAAATTGCATTTGTCGATCGATGTTTGGCAGAAATGGACGTCATTCATGACATGGACTAGATTGACTGGCCCAAAGTGATCAGCGTTGATTTGCACCTCGGGAGAGGTTAGTGTCAGGTAGGTTACGTGTCAGATGGATTACATACTTGGCAGTTAGAGGACATGCCACGAGCATGCGTCTCCTGATCATAAGGGTAGAGGATAATCGCTCTTATGGAATTCGCCTACAACAACAGCTACTGCGAGCACAGATGACACCGTATGAGGCATCGACGGGAGGCCATGTAAGATCACCTATGTCGGGACTGAAAGGGAGAGAGTTCCATCACCGGCCCCCGATCCGATCGGAGACACCTCTAAGAATGTGAGCTTGATACGATAATACCTCCTCACTACGTGAGCCTGCAAGAGCTATACACGTGCGACGCCTAATCTCATAGAGTTCGAGGTTAGTGATCGCGTTTCGAAGGTGATGCCTAAGAGAGGAGCGATCACTTCCTGTGAGCGTGAAGCTATCGCCGAGGTTTACTGGGCCTTTCGAGATACTGAGAGGTAGGGTACAAGCTTATGCATCGATTAGCTACAAGTATCGCCTCAAGATGTTAGGTGTTCACGAGGTGTTTCACGCCCATACTCCTGGAAAGATACTTCCTGCATCCAAACAGCCACGACGGATAGATCAGGTCGATGACCGTGGATCCTTCGAGGAGGGACCAAAGGTGCATTTTGGATAATGTGAACAAGTTTTGGCATACACCGCGAGGCTAGCGAGAGCGCTACATGTGCACTGCGGTGTGATGGTCAACGTAAAGCGAGGACACGATGCGCTACCTATCCCTTCTTGTTTAGGATGAAGGTACGTGGTTCAATGCTTAATAATTAAATGACGAAGTTTGATGTATGGTAGAATGGCTGCTGTATATGTGCATGTGAGTGATATGATTGTCCTGAATTTCGGGACGAAATTCCTTTTAAGGATGGGAGAATGTAAGACCCGAGAAATTCCAATTTCTGGAAAAATGGCAAAATCGTAATTTCGATTACAAAATTGTTAATTTCGGTTAAAAATCTGTAATTTATTCTCTAGATCTCGGATAACTTAACTGACAGACCGTTGGAATCGCTCCTCACTAAATCTAGCCAAAGACGTGAAATTTCGTGAAATTCCGCAAGACAACGAGCTGACATCGCCGGCGATCACATTTCGTGTCAGAAACGATGATGTGACGAAGTTACATAACACGCACTCATGTGCCATAAGTGGTATGAGAGAGAAATGATGAAAATGGACGGCCAGATAGTGCCGAATATCAAACTGGGAAACCGCTGACACAGCCTGAAGTTTAAGTCACTGTAAGACAAAATAAGAGACATGGCTTGTCTTCCACTTAAACTAAAGAGCAAAAACGTGAAATGCAGGGAAGATGCAGTAGCGATTTCTTTGATTTTAGAGAGAGTAATCTCAAGCTTTCTCTCTAGAAATACGAGCGATCCAACCGCGGCGGTCTTCGGAGCGGCGAGAACCGCCACGCAGAGAGGGCTTTCGTGGTACCGGATTTAGAAGTTACCAAAACGGCGGTGGCTTCATCGCGCTTATACTTCTCAAACACGCAATGTTATTAACAAACACGCCGCTGATCGTCGTCGAACCGAGGTGGAAACCCATGTGGACAATTCGTGGTCGCCCACGCCGATTTGGGTTCCTAGTTTGTGCATTTATGTGGAAATGTATGCCGATGTGTATGCGCCTGAACGGTTATGAATGCGTTCACAAAGCGAACCGATGAATTAGAAATGAGCGTCAGGAACCGTAAAACCCTAGGTTTTATCGTCTTGGGGAATAGTGACACGAAAAATATATTTTCGTGGTGAAATGCCTGGTCGTGGATTCAAGTCGACCGTCAGGTTTGATCATTAGCCTAGCGAACTAATTCTCATGTATGAGTTGTATAATTACATAACATGATTTGTGATTTGAATTATAAAGTATATTCACTTATATATTTGTATGCATTAGACTGTATTGGAACTCGGCATACATGCATCTATAATCGAACACCCTAGATTATATAGGAGGAGTAAAATGAGAGATTTGAGTTTAGAGAAAATGATTCGATATTGCTTGTAAAACATAAATTATCTAGAGGGTAGTCAAAACTAAAAATATCAATCAAGCCGGCGACCCAATTGATATTCACCTGAGGGTAGTCCACAACAAAGAATATATCAATCGCCTGAGCTACCAATCGATATATATTCATCTGGAGGGAATTAAACAAATAATATATCAATCAATGAGCGGCCCAATTGATATATATATACATCGGGAGTGGTTGTCCACAACAAACAAATTCAATAATTCTCATACTATTTAGAAGTAGTGTGTGAGGAGCCTATGAGGACTCCTGGATCCGAAGCTGGTCATGTAGACATTCAAGTAGGACTCATGCATTTGCTTGAATGTGTGTTTAATTTGAACATTGCATTGCACTTAGTGGTGAGTGAACACTTGTGGTGATTCTCCCATCGAGCATTAGCTCACCCCGTCAGGCGTGGGACTTCTTTTTACGAAGGCATAATGGAGCGTATGAGGAGACGGTTCGCCCCAGAGGCTAAGTTCTAGAAGAAAAAGTTTTAATGTGGCTTTGCAGTGGTTTACATGTATTAGAATTCGAGTATTTTAATATATGTTGTATAAGATTAAATATTTCAACTCTAGAACTATTTGACATAATGATTCATAATAGATGCTTCTAATGATATTGCAGACAGCCCAAGAGGCCGCTTTTATCCATTTGTATCATTGTGACTATATTGGACTACTCGGGACAGTTTTATGCATGTGTGGATTCATTCGGGGTAGAGCCCCGCACAAAGGAGACTCCGCCTGACTAAGTGAAGGCCGGGTAACCCGACATCCACTCTCAGATTCCGCGGCTGATTGGTAGTCAATCCACCCCGGTTAGCCATGCAGCTCCACCTTCTCTCTAGTTTTCCCACGTATCGACCCTGGGCACTCCTGGGAATAAAGAAGAAAAGTGCTTCCCCATGCAAAGAGTTTCCAGTAGAGACCGGAAACGGGGAGTTTCGACAAAATCCAAGAGGTAGGTCTTCTCCTACTTTGGTTATTTTCTACCCTGTGTGGGTCAGGGTGGTGTCTCTCTCAAGGGAAAGTTTTGGTCAGATTTTTGAATCAAGGGAAGCTACTCCTATTTTGATCATACGCATTAGCCTAATTTTAGGACTGGTTTTCGGGGTGGGAATAGAGAATTCGGGCAATGCGCCCTTAAGATAAATTGTAGCCACATCAGTGAACTTAATGTTGGGGTTTAATTTTCCCACGACCAGACTCTGCCATTGGCCCATTTACCTCCGAATAGCCTAAGTGGAAGAGCTGGTCGAATGGCTACCGCTTAGGTCTATCAAGCAACTAGAGCGCTATCGAATAGTAAGCTAGTGGTCGCTGGTCGCAAGGCCAGCCAAATTACCGCTAGGTCACCGCTAGGACCATCCGGCCATGGCTGGTGGCCAATAAGCCACCGGGCCAGTCAATCGCCAGGCCACCCAATAGCAATTGCACGTCACACTGCCAGGTCACGGCCAGCGGTCGGCTGTCTACTAGCTGTTAGGATACCGACGAAGCCGTCGTGGCAGCCGACCAGCGGTTAGCAAACCGGCTAACTAGGTCACCTAACTAGCTTTAGGGCCACGCCATGCGCTGGTGGTCACCATTGGTTCATGCGTGCGCCTCCAACTCGAAGATAACTTCTTCGCTCAACTCCGTTGCGTTTTTAGACCTAGAAAGCCCATTTAGTCAATATTCTAACCATATTCCTGTAGATGACATTGGATGAGCATAACCTACTAAAATCTATGTTTTCCCAGGGATGTTGGACGGCTAGGGTTGGCTATTCATGTGTGGCCTCCAACTTCGGACGACCATAACTTCTTCGTTCGAA
This sequence comes from Tetrastigma voinierianum, assembly GCA_016808115.1. Taxonomy (NCBI): domain Eukaryota; kingdom Viridiplantae; phylum Streptophyta; class Magnoliopsida; order Vitales; family Vitaceae; genus Tetrastigma; species Tetrastigma voinierianum. The sequence continues at coordinate 139,009 of JAEQBH010001677.1, read as the reverse complement.
CTCTGTTTCGGATGTTCTTGGACTCTATGGAAAGCCCATTGAGTCAATATTCTAGCCATATGCCTGTGGATGATAGTAAGTAAGCATAAGCTTCTGAAATCTATGTTTTCCCGCATATCGACGGCTAGGCTGGCCTGCTAAGGTCAAGATGTTCATGTGTGGCCTAAATCGTATGGCCATAACTTCTTCATCCAATCGTCAGTGTTCTCTGACTTAAGTGGAAGCTCATTGAATCAAGATTCTAGCCATATGCCTATGGATGACAATAGATGAGCATAACCGACTGAAATCTATGTTTTCCCAAGGCTGCTGGACGGTTAAGGCTGGTCGGTTAGGGTTGGATATTCATGTGTGGCCTCTAACTTCGGACGACCATAACTTCTTCTTCCGAACTCCGTTTCGTTTCTAATTAACAAAATTCTTATTAAGTCAATATTTCAGCCATATTTTGTGGAGAACAGTGGGTGACCATGTCATTTCTGAAATCTAGTTTTTGCACTGAGTGTGCAAGCTGCTTAGCTGTATCGATGCAGATAGCCGGGTTTTTAAATGACCATTGCATGGCATGTTGTAGGTTGTTGTAATGGGTAGGAATTGCCATGAGTTAGCCTAGGGAAGGTTGTATGACATTATTGTTTAGTCATGGATTGATGAATGCTAATATGTTTGATACGATGTATATATATTGGTACGTAAGATATAATCGATATAGTTTGCTTATATATGTCAAGATGGAAATTGACATGAAGTGCAACTGATTTATAATGATTCATGTAGTGTGCATCATACATGTAAATATGAGAAATTGCGTGACATTAGCACGCATATGCACGTTATCATCGCTAGCCGAGTCGGGTGTGGGTGCATGAACGGTTAGTTCGCCATTCTGGTGAATGTGTGAGCTCAAACGACAAATTTTCCAATTGAGACTCACTATGGTATAAAATGAATAAAACAAATGAAAAATAAACACAGGTTGACTCGGAAAGCGTGTTAAGGGGGTCGTTAATCTCCACGGGTGAAAAGCCTGGAACATTGGGTGTAAGAGACCCGCGGTGTGATCCGAAAAGTTCTGTAATGGGTGTAAGAGACCCGCAGTGAAATCCAAAAAGTTATGTTGCCCAAAATAAGACACACGATTAACACATAGACTTCGAGTTGTGTGATAGGAGTCGGGATTGACTCGGGATTAGTTGTCCATTGGCACTTGCAGTGGGCTCTGGTGAGCCGGTAAGGGTTCGGTATATGTGGGTCATTGGTACTACCAATGACTGGGTTGTCACACTTGGCATAGGCATGTGTGAGGGAGTCGATGAGTGACTCGGGATATGGGCATGATGACATCTCATGCATAATATACGACATTCATGTAGACACTTTCACTTGGATGTGTATGGGTTGGTTTGATCATTGCATGAGCACTTAGGTAGGGAGTAACCCTTGTAGGAGATTATCACTACTGGGCTTTGCTCACCCCGTTGTGGGATCCCCCTTTCAGGTACAGGTCCAATGCAGGAGACAAACCCACATATGGGATGAGAGCCAGACACGACTTTGTTTTGTTTTGTTTTTGGTCTTGTATTACATTAGAGCATAACCAAAACATGTACTTTTTTTTGTATCAAAGGGATTGTAAAGAGACTATGATTATAGTCCATCATATATTTTTGTATATTGTGATTTAAATATGCAGGAATGGGTCTCGATATATGAGACATGTGAATGTGATATCGGGGCACCCGATATCCATATGTTTTCCGCTGGTTGACGAGTTGTCAACGAGACTCCCGGGATAGGGGAGTCTCAGATATACCATCCATGATCGCATAGCGCTACCTCTGGAAGTATAGGCTTTGTATAACCCCCTTTGTAAAGTATCACCCTCCTTTGACATGTAATCCATGAATCGTATATCACGCTTTCACCAACAACAAATACAACATGATATTTTGTCATTTTCTCTCTAAAGTTATTTGCAAACATAACTACTACTTGTTAGGCATCCATAATTTATCAAATAATAACCAAGTATTATGGTGGTACCGGGTAGTACACCAAGTATATTATGGTAGTACCACCCATTCCAAATAGGTACCTAATCAATGCTCTGACTCATTACAACCATAAACATGTAATAAGTGTGTAATATACTTATTTATATGGGGTCTTGGCATTTTTCCATTTTGCACAATTTTTCATTATGGTAGTACCCCCCAGTATGTTATGGTAGTAACATCGAGTATGTTATGATGATACAAATTTCAAAAACAAGGAAGCTCGTCCAGTATACCAAATCACATGGTATTGTCACATTACAACATAAATCTTGTGCGGAAACTTTCTTCCTTCCCATAGAAATCTCATATGGGTGTTCCAATGAGAAAAATGTTCAAATGAAGAAGAAAAAGAAGATGGTAGGGTTTTGGGATTACCTTCTTACTTAAAAATGCTTTGAAGGGGCCAAGAGATGAGGAGGAACTTAAATAGAGTCATGATCTAAGGATGAAGAATGAGAAGTTAAGGCTTGGGATTAGCTTATCAGATGTCCAATGCACCCAAAGGGATGTGAAGAAGAAAAGAAGAAGGAAGGAAGAAGAAGTGGTTGGACGCTGTGGTTGGGGTGAACGCCGTGGATCGGTGAGAAAGACAAGAATAAGAAGCAGTTAAGATGAAGATGAACATGTATGGGAAGAAGAAGAAAATGAAGGTACTTAGGTAGTTATACTTTAGGGTAGTTTGGGGTTGTTTTTTTGTAATTATTACTTTTTTACCTATAAGATAATTATTTTTTATAGCAATGTACGGAACAATGTAAAGTGATTTTTGCTTTCAATTTTTATAATATTTGTCTATTGATGTAAAAACACAGCTTTTCCTAAGATAGCAGCTTTAATTAAAGACTTTTTCCCTCTTTAACCATAATTAATTTCTCTAGTAAAGGTATTTTTTTTTTTCTGATAAAACTAGTAAATTTATTTTAGAAGAATGGTATTTTTAAAAAATATTATTTGGTGACATATACATCAAGTGTGATATTATTTTTGAATTCTTTACTTTAAAGTCTAAAATCTATAAATTAAAAAACTTTGTAATTTTCCCAGGAGATATATTTGGGATTTTAAAACTCTAAGCGATAATATATTGCCAGTATTTATAATTTGTTGAAAATTATTTTAGAAAAATCTTAAATTATTTAAAAATGGTGTTTTGTAAAGATATACCTTATATAAATTTAATGGGGAAAATGGTTTAGAGGGAGTTATAATTTTTTTTATTAACTTTTCATTACATAGTTATAGCATGTTCTTGACTTTGAAATTGAGATCCATAGTCATCTTATCTCACCCACATATTTCAGTAAAGTTTGCAATTATGGAATGGAAAAAGGTTTGGAATTAAGAGGTATTTAAAAAAAAAATCAAAATATTTAATATTTGTTATTATTTTCTCTCATAAAGTATTAAGAACTATATGAACACTTAATTTAAAAAATAATTGAATAAAATATATATACATCCAATTTGAGTCCCACCGGTAGGAAAAGTCAATTTGGTTCCGTTTAAATGATCATTATACATTACCAAGTTAAGTTATACTAAGTTAATTTGTTTGACCCTTAACGTTGGACTTAAGTGGTTAAGAAGTAAGAAAGGGCTACTAGAAATTCAGGTGTGAATTCTTCTAAGAATATGATATTACAATATAATATATAAAGTGAAAATATGTAAAAAAAAAAGAGTGTATTTTATCTTCAAAATTAACGGAATTTCATTTGAAATTCAAGTTTTTTTATTTATTTTTTGACATATATTCAATTTGTATATTATATTATAGTAATTTGTTGCTACGAGGGGATTCAAACGATCTCTTATGCAAGCTTTTCCATCCTTTTGCAGTCAAGTCACAGAGAAGGGCCATTTGGATTTGAACTTAACGACATATTTATAATTTTTATTTAAAATATAATAACATAATCTAAAAACTAATTTGATAAATAATGAATATTGACATAATAAGCAATGTTTTAAAAATCGGATTGGATCGGTCGTCGTCAGGTGGAATGTGAACTAACAGCGAAAAGCCGTCGGTTGAAGATTTAAACCGTTTTTAACAAAGCGATTATGAGCTGGTGAGCAGATCGACGGATTCTGCTTAGATCAAATTGGTGGGTGAACCAATCAAACCGATCAAACCAATCAAATTCATTTATAATTATTTTTATTTTTAATAATTATTATTTATTTATTTATGACATCGCCAGCCCGACTACGGTTCAAGTCAGTTCCAACTGATGATACGTGGGCACCTTAATTTTAAATTGATCGTAGTGAGTTTTGAAAACGTTGATCTCTTAAGTATGATGTTTGATATAAAGAAAAAGTTTTAACATTGTATAGAATAGAAAATCTCTACATTATAAACATCAAATGTATAATATTTTAACCTTATGATCTTTTGTATTAGGAAAGATAAAAACAAAACAAAAACTAATGTAATAGGGTTTTGATTTTCTTTAATATATTTTTATTTCAACACCATAGTAAGCACAGCGTTTGCTTGTCTTCATGATTCATCAAATGCAGCATTTGACCCTTTTTGTCCTTTCCCTTTTAAAAGAATCGAAACGCTTCGTTTCGATTTTTCACTCTTGAGGAATGACTAATTACAGTTGTGTCCTCCCTTGAAACGACGTCGTTTTATTCCCCGACAATTCAATGGCAACCCCATTTCAAACGATGAATCAGTCTGCAATATGATTCTAGTGTTTAACCTTCTTTTTACCGATGGTCTTAGCACAATTCTGATTAATTCTGTCGCATTTGTTATTGTTGATCCACGGTTTAGGGTTTGGCTTCTTTCAATTTTGCTAGATCTGTGATTAGTTAGGGTTCTGCATAGATTTGTTTTGTCTTGTTGCTGAGTAAAGTATTATAATCAAGGGTATAGAACTTAGGGCACCAATTCAGTTTTATTCTGAAATTATAATCATCATATTGAGCAACTTGAATTTGTGTGTGTTGGGGAGAAAAAAATGTAGGAAATTTTGAGACTGTAGTGGCGGTTTCGTGCAGCAGTAGCTTCTAGTGAGGATTTTCCCGAGAAAAATTCATGTGAAGAAAGAGGCATCTACTATTATGCAGAAAATAAATATGAAGGGTTAATTTTAATCCTCTGCTTGGAAGCTCTTAGGCAAGGATCTCATACTAAATTTACTGAAAAACGGTTTTAGGTTTCAGACATATTTTTGTTATGACAAAAGCACAATGTAAAGATATTAGTATTTTAGATTCATGTTGGGGGTGGGTCAGATTTTCCTAAAGATGTTACTTATATTAGTTATGAGAATTATTGTGGTTGTCGTTTCAATCTGTCTTTGTAAGATTTCTGTTCCATAGTCTTCCCTCATTAAAAAAAAAGGAAAAAAAAAAAGCACAATGTAAAGATGATCTGAGGTGGAAAATTTTTTTGGCAATCAAGAAGTTGACGCCAAACTGAGCCTTAACCATGTAGGACAACTCTAAGGTAGCTGCCATGAAGAATGAATGAGATTGATATACCTTAAGGCTTTTTAGGTGTTTCACCTAAAAATGAACTCCTAGTTCAGCTTGTCTTAAGAGATATACAAATTGTTTGATCCAACAAAACTAGTATAATGAAATTAAAGATTGTAGAAGACTATGTTATTTATTTTATTCTCGTTTTGTTATAGTTTATCTTGTTTAAGTTGAAAATTTAGAAGTACAAGAACTTCTTACAATAAGAAATCAAGGGTAAAGAAGACAACTTTTAAGCAGATGTCAAAAAACCAACTACCTGGAACTTTGGCTCCTGATGATTGCTCTATTCAGTTCTGTAAGCCCTGTAGAATTATTTTGTTTCTTAAAATCCTTTAATCCACTGTTTGTGGTGACCTTTTCCCTCCTTTCCTTTAGATTTACCTGAAAGTGGTTTTCATTATTCTTTTGCGTTATGTTTTGTTTTTTTGGGGTGTGACAATCATCTTGAAAGGCCCTTAATTGTTCTAATGTTGAGCTATCTGCTTCAAAAATCAAGCCGAGAGCTCTGGTTTTGTTTTGTGAAAGACTATTAACTAGTAAACTTGTTAGGGTCTTCTAGTTTATCCTTCATGTTTATGATATAGGTTTACTTGTGCCGAGAAGTTACTTATATGGTCCAAACTTTTTAAAATAAATAAATAAATAAAAGAGAGATGATTAACTAAGAAATAGTTGTAATCCTCAATGTGGAATTGCCTTGCTGAGGGTAAAGCTCATGTTGAATACGGTAGAGCTTTAACGGGTTTGGGTGATTGCCAACTTTGAAGTTTTTGAATGACATAATGGTTGGGAAACTTTCAACATGGGGTGAGGAGAGCATCTATTGTCTTATCAAATTAGCCAAACCAACTACCTTCTGAATATTCCAAATTCCTGGAGACTATCTAAATTCTAGGACATTATTCTCAATGAAATATTCTCATTAGATATTCTGTATTGGAATCATTCTAAAGTAAAAAAACAATTTCACCCTTCCCCACAACTCCACTTCCTGATTAGCGTTATACTTCTTCTAGTTTTTGCAGGGATATTGAATTGTTTTATTCTTCATCGGCTATCATAACTGCAGGAAGTAGTGGGTCAATTGTATAATCCTCTGTGGTAGAATAAAGCGCATTGGTTTCTTTGCAGGAGCTACAACCATCTTCTCTCCATTCTTTAAGCAAGGAGCTTCCTTAGAGTTACTGGGGAGTAAGTCCACTTTCCTTCCCTAAAGTTTCCAATTGACTCTTTTTTTGTTTTTTAATTGTTTTTTTATCTGTGGGGGTTTCTTTTCTTTATTTCATGAGCACTTTGGGGTTCATCGTATTGTTTAGACTGGATGCTTGATAATTCCCATTGGGGCAGAGACAAGCAGTGGTGGTGTCATTGGATACAATCTTGGTGTTGGTGGTGGCAAGCTGTCTGCAATGTTGGTTGTGATAAATTGATGATGCCCTTAGTGGTTGCACCTCTCATGTGAGATGAGGTGGCAATGGTAGTAAGTCAGAAGGTGCTATTAATGGGTTCTTAAACACAGCACGGGTTAATGTTGTATGTAGTTCAGAAGGCGAGATGGAATTGAAAGTACTTTGGAGATGGCATGTTGGAAAGTACATGGTATTTGATGGGATGCTCTTGGTGGAGGTCATGATAATGGCACAACAGAAGTGGTGAAGGCAGAGCTGGTGTGATGGCAGGTGATAATGCTGATTGAGGACTGATACAGCAGTTATCACTTTCATATCATCTATCTGGCGAGATGTTGGTGATAGTGACATGAGTAAAGTGGTGTCTTTAGAGCAACTCCAACCATTCTCCATTTTACATCTCCATCTCCATATATGGAGATTTCACCAAAAAAACTCACTCCAACCATTCTTCATTTGCATCTCCAAACATGGAGATGTGAATAGTAAGTCGCTATTCACCCTTTTTTATTTTTATAATAATAAAAAAGTGAAATACAAAGTACTATTCTCCAATTTTTTATAATATTTATAGATGTGAATAGTGATTTGAAGATGAATTTAGAGACCATTGGTTGGAGCTGGAAGTGAAAAAGGTGGGCTCCATCATCTCCAAATATAGAGAGGATGCCAATTTGGAGATAAAAATGGAGATTTGGGAGATGCTCTTACTAACAATAGTGGCAGTATGTTGGTGGTAACCATGACAAGTTAGATTGCACCAGAAGAGTTGATTAAAATAGAGTTCTAGATAAACAGAACTTGGACGCTTAACATGTCAAGCATCAAGAAAGCTTCAGAAATAAGAGTTTGTTTATTTTGGCCCAGAGAAACTTCAAATCCAAAGAATTAAAAATCCAAATTGCTAATTCCAGCGTATAGAACAAGATCTTGAAAAAAAGGCTTTCAGTTATAGGAAAAGCTAAAAGTATTATATAAAAGTGATCTACCTATGATTATTAAAAGATACTTGATCTTTGAACATCTTCTACAACTGATATTCCTAAAGTGTCTCGGTCTTGTAAATAGTTTTGATCTGTTTGCCTTTGTGACCGATCGGGCTACCACAGTCCTAAATCCAAGTGGATTACAGGTTCAGTTGTTCTCACCATCATAACTTTTTGACTACGGCCCGCGCCAGAAAAAATGTGGTACAAGCGGTTGCAATTTTATCCAATTTTGGTTGACCTTTTGATTTAGTTTTTTATTCCTTTCCCTGTTACAATTCCAATAATTAAAATCACATGTATCTAGGTGTTCAGTGTCCTTTCCTTGACAGGCTTGTAGGGGATATTTTATGTCCTGAACATTTGAAATGTGCATTATATGATTTATACCAGATTCCCCAATAGATCTTGTTGGAAATGATTCCTTTTACTTGGTGGTGCAAATTGGCAACATTATGTGTTCTTATGATTGTAGGGGACAAGAAAAAAAAAAAAAAATCAGTTCACTGATATTCACTAGTATTGGTTACATGGGATGTTTATGATGTTGCTTTCAAAAACATCATAAGACGGTACTAACAAATTATTGGTCTCTTCCACCTGCATTTGGGGCATTTATGGGGTTTTATTCATTGATGCTAATATCTAATTCTTCTGTTTTTCTTACATGTTCTCTAAGTTTAATGATTAGAAACAGGTCAGCAGTTCCAAATTATTGTGTAATGCATTGAACAATAGTTAGGTTACATGATTGCATCTTATATATTACATTGGATGTAATTTGCTTATTATCATTCTCAAAATATGATATCATTAGAAATATCTTGTGTCTCCCCCACAGGCTACAGGAGTATTCTGTCAAGACAGCTATAGCCATAGTTATTGATGGAAGTGCCAACCTGAAGATCAACACCGAGCATCTGAGGGACCTTACATTTCGAGCTGGCTCCATCTATCAATTCATAGGCGAACTCCTCATTCAACCAGATAATGAGGTACAATGTTCATGATTAAGCCCCTGTTAATGTGCATTTCTTTTACACAGTTCTAACTCCATATAAATATGGCTGTAAGATGATGTTCTGTTACTTCATTTTCATTTTCAGGCAATATTGCTAGCAAGAGTGGGAAGATGTGAGACTGGACCTCAACTCATCTTGATCTCTGAAGCGCAGGTAGTTTGAGTTTATGAACAGTTGCATCGATGACTGGGATGATTAGTTTCCCCAGACTGGGAAGATTAATGCAAAGATTATCCAAACTGAACTAACTGCAACTTTGGTGCTCTTACATGCTAAAACTGGATGGTGTTCATTCATTCTTCTTTGTACTTGATTGCTATGACTTATCATCTATGCTGTAAACTGTTTTCCGGATAAAATTTTAACTAAGATTCATCAGAATTGATGCCCATCTGAGAGTCTGTAGCACTAACATATTGAGACACATAATTAAATTCGCTTAAAACACTAAAGGATGGTGCAACATCCAGGTTAATAGCACTAACATAATGACTCGGCACAAAGCCTGTATATTTGAAAATTCTACGATAACTAAAATTCATAAAATTCCAGTTTTGTAACATATTGATGACCTTGATTTAAATTTATGTCTCTATCTGATCAAATATGTTTTATCGTCTGAATTGCCCAAAACACTATTACCCGTTGTAACAAGCCGGCAAAAGCCAACACAAAACAACACGTCGCAATAAGACGGTGATGAAAACAAGAAAAAATAAATAAATAAGATATTTTTGTGGAAGAACCACTTTATTGTGCAAGAAAATGAAAGAAAGAGATGTAGAAGGGTGATTTCAAGTCAAAAATGGCCAAAAAATTACCCCTACTTGCTTGAGGAAAAAGGGCTAGAAGAAAACAAGGTGAGAGAAAAGGAAGGGAGGGGCACAATTTTGGTGTTCTTTGTGCTTTCAAAATTTGTGTTTCAGAATAGTTTTCAAGAACACGAACCAAACAGGCCCTAGGTAAACTTAGACAATCACTTAGGTGGGTAGATCTTCCAAAATCACTTCTAAAAAGCTAAAGCATCCAAGCTAAAATGGTTCTAATCAAAATCACTTCCTTGGTAGGTGATTTTATTTATTTATTTATTTTTTATCAAAAGGAGGGGGTTAACCCCAACAGCACAAGTCAGTCATCACACTGCACTTTCCTAGCCCTAGGGATACCCATGAGGTCCTGTTCCAGCAACTCACGCATGCCCCTTGGTGTTGGCCATGTCGTAACTTCCTGAATGTCTGCAGCTTGATTGCCCTCCCTATAAATGTGTTTTAGGGCATGACCAACTCATGCTCAGAGATTGCACCTCCATGTATTAGGTGGAGTGTTTTTAGTTTCACCATTCTCCATTAAGATCCACCTGTGTACCAAGATAGAGTCAACTTCTACCTCTAGAAGGTGTACCCCTCTGTTCCAAGCTAAGTTCAGACCGTGAATTAAGGTCCAAAACTCAGCTTCAACTATCGAACACATACCTAGGTGGACGGAGAATCCACAGATCCATCTGCCTGAGTGGTCTCTAAGGAGTCCTCCCCCAGCTTGGTTATTCTCCATCTTGAGGCTCCCATATCTGTATTTAAAGTCATCCACCCCGGGTGGGGGGGAGACCATCGAATCCATCTGGTTGTACATCCTTTCTCTCCTTTTTCACTTCAGCTCTGATGCGAAAGCACTGGTGCCTCCCTGGAATAATGTACGTGCCCATTTGCAGCCATAGCCTCTAGTGGGTTCCCTCTTTGTTGAAAAATGGACTCATTTCGCTAGTTCCACAACCACCATAACAAGATTGCAAACTGATCTTTCCACTCACCCCCATCCCCATGTACGTTTATCTGGTTCAAGTTCCATATGAGCCACTCTTGGAAAGCCATATGTTGTGCTTGTCTTATGGTTTCATGTTTTGCAACCAAACGGTACTTTCCTCAGAGCAAACACGGTTCACAATGGGGATTGGCAGTGAGACCTTTTCTAGTTCTCTCATGATTAGTTATCAATTTACCATGGTGGTCCAACCATATAAACATTCTGACTCTTTGAGGGACTTTCAAACTCCAAATCTGTTTCCATACTCCCGTAGGGTGTTGATTCAGACTCTGTCCAGCTAAGGTGTATGCCGACCTTACTCTGTATTGGTCGGTGGCTGTAGGACCCCAGCATAACCCATCCCTTTCGGTATCGTCCGGTCTTACAAGTACTGCTGCAAGTTGATCCTCTACGTAGGTGGGTAGTAGGCCACTTTGAATTCTCCAGTTTCGGCCATCATTCGGAATCCAATACTCTTTTAACTCTTTTGTACGAATCTTACCAATGAGATCACACCCAAAGCTAAGTTTTGCAGTGGGGACTCTCCTAGCCATGCTTCTCTCCAAAACAGAGTGTCCCATCCGTTATTTACTTCTCAACTCTGACAAAATGCTCAAGCTGCAACCACACCTCTCCAGATATTAGAAGACGCCTGTTTTTTCCTTAATTTAATGATGTTGAACTCCCCTCTAACATGTTTGTTGGTTATCACTTTAGTCCAAAGCCTTTCTTTTTCCACAATCATCCTCCACCCTACCTTGGCCATGAAAGCAAGGTTCATTTCATGCACTTTTTTAATGCCCAAACCCCCATCTTCTTTCAAGTGTGTTAGCATCTCCCAATTCACTAAGTGGACCTTTCTCTTTCCATCCCATAGGAACTGTCCTATCATTTTATCCATTTTGTTAGCTGACCATTTCGAGCTAGTTGGATTGGCTTCCAAGATCCCGAAGCAACTTCTTTGTGGATAATATGGCCTAACCTCTCCATGCAGAGTACAAAGAGATAGGGAGAGGTTGCATTTCCCTGTCTGATGCCTCTAGATTGATAGGTGATTTTATTTTATTTTTTTATCAGTAAAAAGCAAATATTATATGGATAGCAAAAGATTCCAAATGTACACGGGTCGTGAACAAAAGGGAAACAAAACAGAAAACGAACCCAAAACCTACTGCACTCCATGGCGTGCGAGGGAAATCTTGAATAGAATGTGTATTATAAATACTATCTGGTCATTTTAAAGTCAGCATGTTGGAAACAAAGTTAGCTTTAATCCTTTGGGCAAGGAAACATCGATTGACAATCATATTTTACAAGCGTCTTTGGGATTCCAACAACGCACAAAAGGGTTGCTAACCAAAATTTTGTTCTTTTACCTAGTTGCTTGAGTTAAAGGGTGTGAAGGACCGAATGCGGGTTATAAGGAGCTAAAAATGCATCCTAATTCTAAGTTTTTTTTTTCCTGATAAAAATTAAGTGTTTGGTGTGTTTTCTAAAGATCACTTTTAAAGATTAGGATAATTACTTGGATAATCTTTTGATAAATGATTAAAACCAGGTCCTTTTTTTCTTCTAATAATAGATTCCGAAAAGCCCAATCAAATAAATTTTTTTTTTTAATTTTCAAACATTAAGCAATTTTCTTGAAAAACTTTTCTTAATAGAAACTTTAAAATTACAAGCATTTTAACTAGTATCATTCCTTTTATTTTGGTATTACCTTGAACTATGAGATGATCGAAGTGAGGAGTAGCTGGTATGGTAAAATGTTTTCAAAAATAAGTTTTAAAATATTTTATTTAACTTTGTAGAAGATAAGATTGTTTAATTAAATTTAATTAGTTTTGAAATTCTTCTTAATGTTTTTTAATATGTTTTAAATTCTATTTTTATATTTAGTGTCTTATTTTTGTTATTTATTCGTATGATTATTTTAAAATAATTTAGATAAGTCAGTAACTTAAGACAATTAAACAATATTAAAAAAAAAAGATACATCTACTTTTTATTCTTAAAAATAGTTATTTTTTCTTCTATTTTATGAACACGGCTTAACCTAATCATTTTTGGTTTATTAATATTACAATGGAAACTAAAAAAAGAAAGAAAATCAAATAAATATAAAGTGTTTGTGTTTTATTTTTCTATAATTGAGAATGGGTTTTTAGATTACAAGTAAAATTAAAGTCCCACATCACAATTTCCAAAGATGAAAACATTGTTTAATGACAGATTTTATTAAATATGAATCTGTATTAAAGTATATACTATTTTACTGTATCATACAAACTTTTTTTTTTCTTTAGTCATAATCTCCAACAATAATATAATCAAACGATTTTGAACTAGAAAGCTGAAAAAAGTCATTTCTTGGATGATTTTGATCCACGTCAATATTTATTATAATGATTTTCCTTATTATAATGATTTTCCTTAATCACCAAAAACTTTACTTTTTCTTAAATACAATTATAAGATTACTTTAAAAGATCATCATTTGACAATGAACCATCCAATAAGAGCAGATAATGTAATTGAACTAATGATAAGGAAGGCCACCACTCATTTGCTATCATTTCTGATCTTACTTTATAAAGTTTTCTGATAAGAAAGTTCTTTTCATAAACTTTATTTTTTAATCATATTTGTCTTTATATTAGAATCTATGTTTTAATTATTTTAAAATCAATTTTTAAAAATATGAATACCCTTTAATGGATTTATTTTTTAATCAAAAGGGAAAAAATGCAAAAATATCATTATACCATTGGTGACTATCAAGTTCTCACTGACCCTAAAAAGGGATGTTTTGATACGACACGTGAATACGACAATGAAGCTTACTTGGTTTTTATGAGTTTGAGTTTGAATATAATTGTGTTTTAATCGTATTCGTGATTAGCAAAAATACAATACGTTTAGCTCTGTAGGTCGTATTAGTATTATATTATATTAATTAATTAACATGAATTCTATCCGTTTAATTATTATATTAATTAATTAACATATTTAATAAGTTATTTGTGTTAAATATAAATTATTAATTATAATTCTTATTAATTTAAATAATAAAATTAATAATATATTAGAATTTAATAGGTTATTTGTGTTAAACATGCATTGATGATTAATTATAATTCTTATTATTTTAAATAATCAAATTAAATGAGTTATATTTGTGTTAACTTGCTTAACACGAATAATAAATTAGTTGGATTTGGATTGACGAATATTGGCTTAGCGATACAACCTTACGTCGAAGTAATGCAATTCTTGCATTTCTTAGTTTTTATAAGTAAAATGATATGAAAAATGTAAAATATAATTAGTACAACATTTATAAAAATAATTATGTTTTAGATATGATAATAATTAGTTAATTTTTAAATAAAGAGTATATAGTATTTGGTACTATTCATTATGGTAATATCTACAGCTATTGAGAAAATAGATGAAAGTATCTACAATTGATTAAGGTAGTACTTGAATTCTATAATGTCTAAAATATAATCATTTTTTATGAAATGATACTAAATAACGCATTTTGTATTATTTTTTTTTATATCTGTCCTTACCTCAACATTACTCAAATCAATATTCAGTATCCCCATGAGTTAATACAAATATTATTTTAAAATAAAATTAAAAAATTAAAAAATAATTAGTTTCCATGGTCCTTAACTCCTCCTTAGTCCACACCAACTAAAAGACGGAAAAAAAAGGCGAAGTCATCAGCACCGCATTCCTTGGAAACTAGTGACGTCGTTTTCCAGTGCGCCGCCCCATTATCATCACATGTGATATGTTTTTGTCACGTGTCGATTTCTTACTGGGGCCTTATATGTGGACGGTGGACCACACTCACGCAATCACTTCCCCACCGACATCATCATGGGGTCTCATGCCCTCATGGTCCGTGCCGAACATGCGTACCATAATCAGCCATGTACGTGTGTCGCTCCTTTTAAACCTTAGCCGTCCAGCCAACAGGATCCTGACACGTGGAGAATCAATTGAGGGGATTCCACTCTGTCTCTGCCACGTGTAAATATAGAGGTGGGGAGGAGAACAGGAGAAGTTATCTCGTGGGTGGGAAGAAAATCTTTTACCAGGTATGGGGATCATGGGCTGGCCCAGAAGAAAGATAGACCATAGTCTTGATCAAGAAAGGACTAAGGGGGGAGTAGAGTCAAGAGTGGGGCATTAATATTATCCCTGTCTTTGATATTTGTCCCTCTACTATCTCCTCTGCTCATGAGTCATGACTATGAAAGGGGATTCAAACCCCCATCATCATTTCTTTTTTATACTTTTTAGTAAAAAAAATTCATTGAAAATTATTTTTTATTTGATATTTTAGGTTATGTCTGATTTCTATACATTTATTTTGGCCTGTTTGGTTTCTTTTTTTAAAATAGAAATGGTGTTCTCTAAATTTAAGTATTTTTGTGTTAGTTTGTGGTTTTTAGAACAAAAAAATTATGAATAAAACGTGTTTTTCTTTTTTTTTTAGAATATAAAACAGTTTAAAACATGCTCTTTGTGTTAAAAAAAATGATTTTCTTATATTTAATTGTTTGAATAAAATTCTAGTTCAAAGTAACTATAAATAATATCTTGATGCTCTATGTTTTTTTCTTTCCTCTTCTCTCTATTTTCTTTCCTTTGCATTTTTTTTATAATATTTTCTCATAACCAAACATAGGATTAAATAAAATTAGTTTAAAGTAGCAAATAAAAATAATGTTTTAGAATTAAATCTTTTTATTTTTCCTTCGTGGTTTTTTTTTTCTCCTACTTTTTCTCACTAATTCTTTATGTTGTTTTTTTTTTCTCAAATTATTCGAAACCAAACATAGCCATAAAAAATATGTTGTAATTCTTTACTTATATTTTTCTCAAAAATATAAGTAAAGAAAAAATGAATGAGAATGAAGATAGAGTTAAATTTTACATATTCTTTTATTTTTTATTTTTACTTTAAATTCATTTTATTTATTTTAACTCTTTAATATAAAGATGAATTTTTTAAAAAAATACGTCAACATTTCTAAATAATTTTATTTATATTTATTTAAAAAAAAAATTATTAAAACATGAGAAAATCATTTCTCATATTTTTTTCTTATTTGATTGTTTTTGGAGGTATCAAATACAACCTTAAAATTATTTTAAAAGAAATTCTTACCAGCAAATATGAGGTGGTGCATTTTTAACCATGAAAATTAAAAAGTAGAGGTGGGGCCATGGAAAAATCTTAAACTTACAAAAGGGTATAGAGTAGTTTAGATTCTGATGGACCATAATTTTTGGTAAGGGCCATCTATTATTAACAAAACTTTGGATCTGTACTTATAATAATATAATAATTTGCATGAAAAGTTTCAAGTTCCAACCACCACACAAAAATGGAAGGAATGGGGGTAGGGGTGGCTCACCAAATAAGAGGATATGGGTCCTCAAAATAATAATAAAAAAGAAAATAGAAACAAAATAAAAAAGGATTATTAATTGCAAAATCATGGGATCCAAACATGTTTTTGGTCCTAAGAGTTGTATTATAAAATTCCAACTGTCTTCCTTCCTGCTTTGTTCCTTGGATGTAAATTAAATGTGTGTCCCTTTCATGTTTTGATGTATAACTGTATTTATGAGCCTATCACTTTTAGTATGGGTGGATAATGTTGACCTTTTGATTTCCTTATTTATCACAAAAAATAAAAATAAAAATAAAAATAATAATACTAAGTTGAGGTTTAGTCAAAACAATTGCCGTGTTTGGCCCGATTTGTCAAATATAACGTGACATGCAATAAAAAGGACAATAGTATGTTTTATCTTTAGTCAGATAAATAAGATAAAAGATTTTACCGTTTATCTTCTTTTTTTTTCTTTTTTGGTAAACGTAGGGTAAATCTTCAAGTTAGTTTAAGCCTATGAAATTAACGTCTAAATAACCCTGTTTGATAAATTATTAAAAATGTTCAAATCATTGAAAATGAAAATTTTTAATGGTTTTAATTTTTCATTATGTTTGATAATAAAATTTTAGGAAAGTATTGAGTGAAAATTTTAAGTAAACATTGAAAATTATAATCTTGATGAGGCATACTTTAATATGAAATGTAGAGATACGATCTGACAAAAAAAATTTTAAATGAAAATAAATTGGGCCAAAGAAACATATAAATAATATAATATTTTGTAAATATATAACTGATTTAGTTTGGATAGTTTTAAAAGTTTAGATTATTGGTTATTTTAAGCATGTTATGTCTTTTTTGGATAATATTATTAGAATAAATATTTTACATATTTTTAAACATGTTATTTACAATAATTAATAATTATAGTGAAAAATAAAAATATTATTTAGCTATTTATCTTCAGATAATATGCCAATTTTAATGATAATAAAAGATAAAATATGTAAAATCACATAGAATTTTAGAATTATTAGAAGCGTTCTGAGTTAACTAAATAATATATTTATCTTATTCAATTATTTAGTAAGCTTATCAAAGCAGTTTTCTGAGTATAAATTAATCTTATGAAATTGGCCTTAATTTTTAACACTTATTTTGGCCATTTAATTTTTCGTTTACATGTAGAGACTCATCTTTAATAGTTTTAAAGGGACTCGAGTAAGTAATTATTACCTCTTAAGATTATGTTATCATTTATCATTCGGATATAAATGAAATATGGTGAAGGAGGAGAAGAAGGGGGCAGGGAGGCAGGGGGGCGGAAACATTTTATAAAGAAACTTATATTTTATGTTATTTTTTTTTTGGTCTATATACAATGTGGTAATTCTAAACTAAGAAGTATAAATTTTTATGTTAGTTATTTAAAAATTAAAAGTTTTTGGTTTTAATTATTAAAAGTTATAAAAAGTATGTTGTAAATTTAAAAATAATCATTTTTATAAAGTTTAAAAAATAAATATAAAGTATTATAACACTTTATGATATTATGTATTGAATATAATGTAAAAATATATATATTTCCATTTATATTTTATTATATATTATATGATTTAATGTAATATTAAATTTATGAACATGCCTTTAAAGTCGGACTCAAATTATAAAAGGGTAGAATAAGTTAGGGAAGATCCGAGACTCAAATCCTTGTAATAATAACAGATGCGATATTGTATGCAAAGTAAATATAAATTTTTTTAAAAATTATGAATATATTAAGATACTTTTTTATAAAAATTTTATTAAATGAACAATAGAAAAAAAATAAGTATTAAAATTTAAAAATTATTTCTTATTATAATGCTTAGCTGGTTTTCTGATGATTGGTTTCTTCTATTAACAAATATAACATGACATCCAATAAAAAGGACAATAGTATGTTTTATCCTATGTTTAGTTAGTCAGATAAATAAGATAAAAGATTTTACCATTTATCTTTTTCTTTCTTTTTTAGTAAATGTAGGGTAAATCTTAGAGTAACAGCCACATAAAGTGTCTATTAAATCTTTAAAAAATGACTTTAAGGGACTAGGGACCAATAATTATTAGATAGCAAACCTAAGACCAAATCAACTAGGTTACCTCTTAAAATTATGTTATTATTTATCTTATTCAAATACTCTAAAATGAAAATATGGCTTAATTTATTTATTTATTTTGGTATATACAATGTACGATAATTCTAAACTAAGTATAAAATATCCTATTTTATTTTATTTTTATTTTTATGTTAATAGTTATTTAAAATTTAAAGTTTTGGTTTAATTAATTATTAAAAGTTATAAAAAGTATATTGTCAATTTAAAAATAATCATTTTATAAAGTTTATAAAATAAATATAAGTATTATAGCACTTTTATGATAATATGTCAATTGAGATATAATGTAAAAATATATATTTCCATTATATTTTAGTATATATCATCTGATTTAATGTAATATTAAAAGTTATGGACATGCCCTTAAAGTCCCTTACTCAAATTATAAAGAGGTGGAATAAAGTTACGATAGATCGGAGACTCAAATCCTTGTAATAATAACACAATATTACGATATTAAGTAAATATAATATTTTAAAAAAATTTATGAATAGATTAAGATACTTTTTATAAAAATGTTATTAAATTAACAATAGAAAAATTATTGCCAGCTAGATTTTTCTTAAAAAAAAATTATAATGAGTTTAATTTAGGAAATAGAGATATGGATTACAGGTTTTTTTAGTGGTAGCAATCTATCTTGGTTTGTTAACTTAGTCACAAAAGACAACAATAAATAAATAAAACATTAAATAAGTATTAAAATTTGAAATTATTTTCTTATTATAATGCTTAGCTGGTTTTCTGATAGTTAGTTTCTTCTATTAACAAAATTATCGCCTCATTGTCATCATATTAAAAATAAACTGTGTTTAGTACATCTCAAATCAATTATTTTAATGACTTAGACTTTGAACAGTCTTTATTTATCATATAAAAATTAGCCATGTGTACGGTTGTGATTTCTCTAGGTATATTATATTTCTAAAAATTTAATTAATAATAAAACTTTGCATCATAATCTCCTCATGTAATAATAATTAATTAATTAAATAAAATAAAAAAGAATCAAACTTGTGAATATACCCATGCATACGTATTCTTGAATTCAATATTCTCAGGTCAACAACAGTAACACATTTTTTTCAATAAGTTCTAACATCTATAAACATGTCTTATTCTGTTTATTTCTTCTTTTGAATATAAATTTTTATTTATTTATTTTGATTCTCAATTTGGGAAATGATTCTCTTGGAGTTTTTAATTTTTTAGCCATTATGGGATGCTTGTTTATCACGTTAGAGATTTCAATTATTTAAAAATAAATAAAAAATTCATATTGCATATGTTAGAAATAAAGTGATGAAACACATTATTGGATTCTTGAATTTGATTTAATTGATTTTTAGGTGAAAAGAAAAAGTCAAGTAATGTGTGCATATATTTTCCACGTCTAGAAAAATATTTATGACAACTAAAAAACAATTATTGGAATTGAAGTCTTATAAAAAATGTCTCTTCAATAATTACACTTTTATTTTGGAATTTAAACAAACATTGACATTTATTATGGCTAATAAATCAAAGTTATATTATTAACTTAATGAAACTGAGATATAATTTAAATTATAAATAAATTTATATATTTTAAGTTATTTAATATTTTATATATAAGTGAAAAATTAATTCATTAATTTTAGATTTATTTTTTACTTTTTATTTTCCTTTAAACTTTTTGAGAATAAAAATACTTAAAACATTATGGTGTTCTCATATTATATGAAAAAAAAAAAAAATTGAACTTCTACAACCTTCAAACCAAAATTTTAGATTTTTGTTTTGTTATTTAGTGAAATTAGAATGCTAATTAAATGTGTAATAATCCAAATATACGAATATTATTAAAGTTTATTAAACTATCAAAATCTATTTTATTTATTTTAAATATCTAGAATAAAAATAGGTGATATTTATTTATTTTACTTAATTCTAAATATAACCCCAAAATTTAGAAAATAGTATTTTAATGTGGTATTAAGTATTGAATTACTTTTAAGTATATGATTTATTATACTATTGGAATGTGTCAATCTGATTGCATAGTTTCAAATATAATATTTAAATGCTATAACGTAGGCCTTGTCATATTCCACTTTATTAACCTAATTATTATTATTTTTATTCAGTTCTCTCAATCTTCTTTATTTGACTTTCAATATCAATAATATATATTTTTTTCGAGAAAATAATTTTTTTTTTAATTTAGTACATTTTTGATGAATGTACATTTATATCTTTTTCTAATATTTATTTCGTTATCAATTATATGGCTACTTATGTGTCTCTTTTCAGTTAAATATTCTTATAACGTTAACTAAAAAAATTTGACTTGTAAAGATTCTTCTTTAAATACAATAATTCATTTACTTAGTCACCTTCTTACATTTTTTTAAACAAATAATTATAACATTTTCCAATCATTTGAGTTATTTTATGATAATTCAGTAGGGTGTTATCTCGACTGATTATTTGGAGCTCAAATGTCTCAATCGATGAATTTGAGCTTTTAAGGGAGAACCGAAATGATATATTATTGAACAAACCGTAAAGAACAAACCATTAGCTATCATATAATGTTCCTTCCTCTGCAAAAAAGAATATTAGAATATTTTTTTAACCAAAAAAGCGCAGTTTGAACAAAAGTTTACAAATAAACTTATTTTTCTTTAACTAACAAAATAAATAAATAAATAAATAGGGAAAGGAGAGGTGGGATGTCTACCCAAAAGTTATGGTAATAAAAAAGCAGGAAAATAGAGTGGAAAATGTAAGAAGCTAAAAAGGAGAGGCCTTTTTATTGTTGCAGAGGTACACGTACACTGTCTTGTACACAAGCTGTCTTTGTTTTCTTCTCCATCTCTCCAAACCATGGACTCCCATCCATTCCACTCTCTTTTTTCTCCATTTCCAACCTCTACCCATCTCTGTTTTCTCTCTTTCCAGCCGGCTACTCTTGTTTTCCGGCAACCCCATCGCTATCTGGCTCTGTGACATCCTTCGCCTGGAAAATCGAGGTCTTCCGTCAAAACCGCTTGTTTTTTTTTTTTTTTCTGTTTGAATTCGGTAGATTTCTTGTCACCTCTGTTTTCGGGTTTCCCTGAAAATTAGTGGAAAGGGAAGACCGGAAAGTTTTGAATTTCGGGGTTTTTTTGTTTTGTTTTTCTTTTGGTTTGGTTTGGTTGACCATAGAGATCAGCTCCACCCAGCTAGATTAAAGGGATTGTGTTTTGCAGTTAGGCTGACTTGAATGGAAAAATGGAAATTTCAAACTTTTATTTATCTATTTATTTTTTGAATTTTGATTTTGATTTTGATTTTGATCATTATTATTATTTTTAGAAAAATTGTATTTATGATTTTTTGGTTTTTTGGTTATCTGGTATTTTCTCAGCAGTTGAGCAGCGAGTTTTGATGGTTTAGGTTATTTTTTTATTTAAGGTGTTAGATGCAGCGTTGAGATTGATGAAAGAAATGAAAAAACACTCACTCAGGTGAGGGGTTGTGGTGGGATGAACTAAATGAAAAGGAAAAAAAAAAAAAATTTGAGATCTTGACTTTTTCTTTTTCTCATTTTGGGAATTTTCTCAGCAACCAGACAGCAGATTGCGTGGTTAAAATTTTTTATATAAAAAAGTGCTAGTTGCTCTGTTGGAATTCCATGTAAGATTGAATATGCTCTGCACCCTTTTCGTTCAATTCAATGTTTTTGTTTTTTGTTTTTAATGCTTTGTAAATTTTTAGATTCTTACCTTTATCGTTTTTTGCTCTGTTGAAGTATCAGCTTCATTTAATATGCTTTGGCATTCTGTTTGGTTCTCAGGAAAGAAGAGTGAGAGAAATGGAAAAAAAGGGATCATTCCTGAAGAGTTTATAATATTTTATTTTCCTCTAGTACCTTCTTGAGAATCAAACAGACTGTAAATAACTTGTTCTCCCTTTCCATTCAAGATTTAGAAATCACAATAATAAGAACCTTTGCTTACTCTGTTGGAAATTGAATTGCAGAGAATGGGTATTTTTCCTCCATGTTCAATGGATTGGCAAGGACCTTTGCAATCAAAGCTGGCAGTTTAGGGAATTGTAGTGGAAGAAGAGAAGCTGTTAGTGATGGCAAAGGAGGCAGAGAAGAGCGATTTGATATTGCACTCTTCGAGGTTATATTAGTGTGGATGGTTCGAACAATTTCATCCGCTTTACTCAAGCGGGTGAAAGGAGCGAATCAGGATTGCTTCATTATGGGAGATACGAAAATTTGGAGGAGAAACAATGCAAAAAACAACATTCTGAGTATAATGTTTGGGGAAAATCTCACTTAAACAAAGAAAACTTAAGATTTGAAGTTTTGTTGGGTTTTCCTTTATCTTATATTTTCATAGCTACGAAATGGCATGAAGATGAAGATGAAGATGAATGAAAATGAAAATGTGGGTATTGGTTGCTTTAAGTTGATGAATGTGAATTTGTTCTTCAATGGCAGGAATTTGGAGGGCAAGAGGATATGCTCTTTTGTGGGGTTTTTGATGGTCATGGCCCATGGGGTCATTATGTGGCTAAAAGGGTCCGAGAATCAATGCCATCTTCATTGTTGTGCAATTGGCAGGACACCCTTGCTGAAGCCTCACTCGACCCGGATTTTGACTTGGAATCAGAAAAAATGCTTCACCGGTTTAATATATGGAAGCATTCCTATGTAAAAACTTGTGCTGCTATTGATCAAGAGCTAGAGCACCATCGTGGAATGGATACCTTCAACAGTGGGACAACGGCACTGACCATTGTCAGACAGGTGAGTGAAATTCCTAGCTGTATTGTGTTTCAAAATCGGTTCCCATGGAAATCTATAGTTCTTACTTTTCATTAGTCTATTTCAATGAATAGAAGTCTGTGCGTTCCATATAGTTGTGATGAAAGCAGGAAATGTCACAAACCAAGTTGAGTATAAAATTTTTTGGAATATTCAATTGACAAGCAAGTGAGCTTTTAAAGAATGTTTCAAAAACTTTTCCCTTACTCGAGGCTTTTTGACTTGGTTCCAACTTGGCCGGTTTAGGGGAAGGAAACTCTCAACATCGGTTTCAAGATCTGTGAGATGGTTATGGTTTCTCATGCTCTTTAGTTGTTAGGGCCTAGGGATGATCCTTTCAACAAGAGAAATTTTTTCCCAAGTATTAGGTATCCCACAAGATTTTTGGACCATTTACCATTCTATTCCAACTAGTATTATTTATCCGGTGAAATTCGTAGATATCCAATCCATGGTGTCCATATGGCATATTAATTGTTCAAGTCCTAATCGCTAGTCATTTTATCTGGCTTCTTGATATAGCTATAGTATATTGCTTCTCTGGTGGGATGGGGACTTTTTTTTGGGTTGTCTCTGTTTTGGTCCAACACACTCTGCTATTCCTATATATTATATTGGATTGCTCAATACTGAAAAAAGAAAAAAAAAAAAAAGAAAAGAAAGAAAATCATAATCTTCATTTTGTCATAATAGTAAAAGCACAGAAAAGAGGTTATTTGAATTCTGGTGGGACTTGGTACTGCAAGCTTGGTTTCAAAACCCATGTTTATCATGTACCATCTAACCTCTTGTTGCATACCTAAATTGGAATTATTATTATTTTTTTGCTTGTTTTTAGTTCATTTTGATTCAAGCTAGAAGCCAAGACAGTTTTTGTGGTAACATTTCCATGGGAAAATCTTCTCCACAATGCAATGGCAGGAATAATTTTAGGATTCTGAGTCTTTAATAAATAAGGCTTTGTTTGCACTTTGCCATGTATTTTGCATGGATAATTTTAATGCCTTTCATTTATTTGTATTATGACATAAAGTTTAATTAGGATAAACATGAACCTTGTCCAAATTGATGTTTTGCTAGGGGGAAACCATTTTTGTTGCAAATGTCGGTGACTCACGCGCTGTGTTGGCTACTACATCTGATGATGGTGACTTGGAACCAGTTCAACTCACCATTGATTTCAAACCGAATCTACCTCGTAAGTTCTCTTCTCTTCTCTTCTTCTCACTTTCTGTTTCTTCCTAAATGTTTACAGACTCTAAACATCTCTTTGAAATCTTGTTCCCAGAGGAGACTGAGCGGATAATTCAGTCCAAAGGGCGAGTTTTCTGTTTAAGCGATGAGCCAGGAGTGCACAGAGTTTGGCTTCCCAATGAGGAATCACCGGGACTGGCTATGTCTCGAGCCTTCGGTGATTACTGTGTGAAGGATTTTGGACTCATTTCTGTGCCTGAAGTCACACAGAGGAACATAACCAGCAGAGACCAATTTGTTGTGCTAGCAACTGATGGGGTATGTATTGTATTTGCTAATTTTTGGAGTTCTCAAATATAGTAGAAAAATGAATGAAAAACCCGAAAAAGCATAGAAAACTACTTACATCTTAGCTAATGAGCTTAACACTATAGCTTCTATTATTGGGAAAACTAATATGATCATTAATTATATGAATATGCTGCTAAATGTAACTCAGAAAAACATTTTGGTGTTGTTAGAATCAAAACTTCAGTTGACTCTAAGCAGAATCAGATAAAAAGCTACAAGTTATCATACTATTGTGGAGATTATACAATTTCTGAGTTGAAAATATGATGTTATTCTGTTCAGGTCTGGGATGTTATATCAAATCAAGAAGCAGTGCAAATAGTATCTTCAACACCGGACCGGGCGAAGGCGGCTAAGTGTCTGGTTGAGCGTGCAGTCCGAGCCTGGAAACGAAAGAGGCAGGGAATTGCCATGGATGACATCTCAGCTATCTGTCTCTTCTTCCACCCTTCTCCCATTCAGCAAGTTACTGTATCAAAGGCTTCATGAATACTTCCACCAGACGATGACGACGACGACGATGATGATGTTCCCGACATCATAATCTTGTTTCGATTTAGTTGATATCAATGGAAATTTTCTTTCTCATTCCAACATGTCCCATTTTGGTAGCTTATGGTATGACTATGAATTCATTCTACATAATATCCAGGAAAAAGAAATTAAAAATGTTGTCTCTACTCCCATTGAATTGCCAAAACCTCATCAGATTCTATCTGAATGGGATTCATCCATATCCTTTTAATGGAGCTTATAACTTACACTACCAATAATTGTGATGGCAACCTGCCCAATTTTATTCCTTCACTTTATGGTTCAATTTTCACCAAAAAAATTCTTCTCAAAAGGTATACACTATACAGATGGAATAAACAAAGTCCAAAAAGGAGAGAACAAAAGACATTGATATTAGATCCCACATCGGAAGTGGAGAGTAATGGAGGACATTTGGTTGGCTATATAAGAGTGGTGAGAGGGTTAAAAACACAACCCGTCCTGTCGGGGGTGAAAGGCGACTGGTCAATGATCGTCTAGAGACGGCTAGTCGTGCCGACACCCACCACAACGAACACACGTTTCTAAGGCGAGTGGGTTCTCCCTACTTTGGTTGGACCTGCCCGTCAATTTTTGGAAGGCCACACCATTGTGGGGCCTACTAATAATAAATGTGTTATTAAGTTTGAAGGAATCTAATAAGTGTTTAATGTTTAATAAATCAAAATTAATTACTTATAATTACTAATAGATTAAATTTATCTTTTCACTATTTTTTTTCACAAAGTATTCATTTTATATTATATTTAGGTGGGTAAAATTTGACATGAATCCAACACGGTTTATGTGGGTTTGAATAGAGTATAATCGTGTTAATTCGTCTAACACGTTTAATAAATGGGTCATATTTGATTTGTTTAACACGAATTTGATTTATATTAATTAGTTAACCTATTTAATAAGTTATTTGTGTTAAATATGAATTATTAATTATAATTAACTATTAATTTAAATAATAAAATTATTAAGCAGTTAAGAAATTTAATAAGTTTATTTATTGTTAGCATTGGGATGATTAATTATAATTCTTATTATTTTAAATAATTAAATTAAATGGATCATATTCGTGTTAACCTGTTTAACACGAATAATAAATTGATTGAGTTTGAGTTAGCGAATATTGACACGTTTATTATTTGTGTCGGATTTAGGTTGACGAATATTGGCGTAATGGCAATCGGCCCGTGGCGAATTGTAAACCGCAATCTGACCGTCGGCCGCGAATTACCACCTCTAATTACATCATATAGCATTGCATTCGTTCCTTATAAGATGATTGTGTTCCTTACAAGGACTTGAATCCCGTATTCCATCCTGGTTCTTAAACATTTGAACTAGGTATTATTGATATCTTTTCACTATTTAATAAATAAGGATGTGTGATTCTTTATTTAATAAGATTTTTTAAAGAAATAAAATTATTATTAATCCTAAAATTTTAAATTCAAATAATTCTTTAAAAATTTATCTATGCTTTATCTACTAAAGGAATTATTAGATTTAGGAAATGATGGGGTTTGAGAAAAATGGGCGTCTTGATATTTCGTGGCGGCTCGGGACAGAGAGAAGCGGCCGATGGCTGCACGAGCCCCTGGCGTAGGCGAAGCAGCTCGGTCATACGTACAGAGGGCGAATGCGTGGGTAATGGGAGCGTGGATCTATAAATCGGAGGCGAGATAATGGATAAGGAAAGAAGGATAATTCAATAACCTTTTAGCAGGTAAATCGTGATCTCGTAAATGGAATGATAGGATGGTCGCGATAAACGAACATCTGCGGATCAACCGGATCTCACAAGTAAGGGAGAAGGATAATTCTCAATAAAGCGCTCTTCCAATATCACTTGACCAAATCCGATATCAATAAAAGCAGAGAAAATATCTCATCTAATGGGAAAGAATCGCTTTATTCTGGTCGATTGGGGAAAAGCTTGTCTATTTATATATCAATATGCTCCGCCGATTGAAAGGTCTGTAAAAAAAAAACGTGATTCGCCTCTAAACGACTCCCTATCTTTACATCGGGGAGGAATTGAGCAGGTATCGGGCGACAGCGGCCCATCGACCCTTCTTCTTTCCTCGTTTTGCGAGGAGGAGCGGCTAGAGCTGGGGACCGACCCGGCCGGCGGCCCGAATTCAGTACAGCGACTGACATGCGCTGAAGCCTAGGCCAGGTTGAAAAAGCGTGGTCGATTGGGCTGCGTATGTAGAACAGCGGTTCCTTTACAAATGAAGTTGATCTCGATTCTTGATGGTATCAACTTGGAGCATAGGCGGGTAGTATGAATCGCAGCAGGATGGGGCCAGGCCCGGCGATGTGGTCGTGAGCCACTCACGTAGCATTGGAAAGCAATCTGAAGCTAACGAAGGAGTGGAGGCACTCAGCCTCGCAATCGGCGATCACGATAGGAGGTTGAAACCTTCATGAGGCGAATCTGAGCCGCGAGAGGCGCGACAAACTTAGGAAGGCCGCAACGTCGCCCCTCGTGAAAAATGACATAATCTGGCGAGGTCTTGAAAGCGGAGCGAGTCGGCCGGGCCAAAGGGCGCGACCCGCTGGCCGGAGAGGGAGGGCAGCGAAGCGGCGCCGTGGGACGCGTCGGGAGCAGGAACTATGCCTCGGCCCGAGGAATTGGAGGGCGATCATGAGACGAGAGGTTGAGCTCGGCCCGGGGAACTTCGGTAAGCGTGAAGGAAGTTGTTAGGGGGCGAGCTCGACTACATGAGACACCTGTTTTAACTCATGAGTTACCATTCCACCAGTAAGTGCTCCACTTCCCTCTTCCGGCCAAAGTTGAGATGCAGTGGAAGCATTCGATGGTGCGGAAGATCTCGTGATCATCTTAACACTTACAAGAATCAAATGGAGCGCTGGGTATCGGGACCTGTGCGATCTGGCTTTTCATTATCAGTGAGGCGGCCAGCTTGGTTTTTAACAGGGCATCCGCCCTCATCAATCTCTTTCATTCAGGAAGAGCTATCCGTGCGTTCGTCTCCCATACGGCCAGAGCGGAACATACGAAGCGAGTTATCATTCTTTGACCAAGTAAAGCGGAAATTTGTGGCTTTGGTCATATGTTGAGGAGGTTGATCTGCACTAGGAGTCTCGGTCGACATACCGACGAAAAGTTTGCGATCCCACGCGTTCATCGCTAGGCTAGGAGTGCGGTCAGGTGATGTTTTCCATCTCGAAGCCCTTAAGCAAGCGCCGTGAGGTGCTCGCTAAGCGGAGGCCATTAGCGAAAAGCGCCGCTATCCGAAAAGGAAGCTGCTTTAACCCATAAAGAAGCGGGGTAATGACGTCGGGGCGGGAGCCAAAAGCAAAAAATGGCCAGAGAGGTCTAAGAAAGATGGAGAAGCGGTCCCAGCAAGCGTGGAGGCCTTGAGTCGCTGGAATTACATCTCGACCGGCGCCGATGAGGCGGCGAGGCTCCATGGGCGAGGCACCCATGGAGCCTCGTCCCTTCCGATTATGAGCTCTTGGCTCGGGAAGGCCTCGACGCCCACATAGAGCCTCGATCGCTTAGTTTGCATGAGCTCTTCGACTCAAAGGCCTCGCGCCATAGCCTCGGTCCTTTCGGTTGCATGGGCTCTTTTAGCTGAAGGCCTCGGCGCCCATAGAGCCTCGGTCTTATCCCGGTTGTGAGCTCTTCATCTCGGGAAGGCCTCGGCGCCCCGTATAGCCTCGATCGCTCGGTTGCGTAATTTCTTTAGTAGGAAGGCATAGGCGTCCATAGAGCCTCGATCCCATCAGTTTGCATAGCTCTTCATCTCGAGAAGGCCTTGACGGGCCGGTGCTTGGTGTATAAAATGGTGCCTAAGTGCGCAGGTGCGCGTAATTATTTTGAAAATAATATAGTGTACTTCACGTACGGATGTCGATCACGGGGAAGGTAGAGTTGACTACGGATGTTACCTCTGAATGATATGAATAAATGATTCTAAGATGGAATTTAGATACTAAGCTGACAACTAAACTATTGGTTTTGGTGAATTGATAATGTAGGAGCCTAGGGTTAAGAAATCTCCTAATACATTAGATGGATTATTCTCCTAAAGATGTTGTTATTGATTGTTTATAACATATCAATAGTAAATTGATCTTGCCTACGAGATATCCTCTCTCGAGGTATATTCGCTGTTCGTGAATAGAATCGAGTATATCTCTATCTCGACTACGGTATTGATGTAATGTTAACCCAAAACCACCCTCGGGTTGAATATCTCTATTACGAATCATTTAAAAATTCTCTACCGAGATCCCCAGATACCTCATCTCTCGAATCTCGGATCTTGATTAATAAGTATGTTAATATTGGCGGATATTATCATATAATTAACATGCGAGGTATAGGCCCGGATGTGATAAATTAACAACAAATTGATTAACGTGAAAGGTTAGCCCCACAATCCGTGATGCATGACCAGGGTTTGATGTAACCTGAAAAGTTTAGAACATCATGAAGGAAAGAAATATATATGTAATATGAAGGACATCCTCGTACGATCCATAAAATAATCAAAACAATAAGGAAAAAACTAATACAAAATCGAGGAAATCTTTGAAGTCGTTGCGGGTTCTCGGTCCGTCCCTCGAAGCGCCCGTCGCCGATACCACAGATTCGAGCCCCTCGCATTTAATGATGAGATCGATTTTGGTGGCGTGTTATGACGTGATGGCGATGGCGGCGATGGGGACGTCAGCGGCGATGGCGGGTTGATACGTAATAGTTGACCTCCGCGTCGTGACTTGGTGGCGTCGCGGCGATGGAGGCGTCGCGGCGTGGCGGTGCTTCGCCTACTCCTTATTGCTCCAAAAGCTTCCAAAAGATGTTCTTCTTGCCTCGCGACGTATTTCAAAATAAACACTTAATAAAGATCTAACACCAGAAACTATATAAATAATGCAGCTTGACATGAAAATGCGAGACTGACGAGTATAATGGAATGTTTTAAGCACTCATCACACCCCCGAACTTAATTTCTTGCTTGTCCTCGGCAGAAGCGGCTTCTGGAAACAAGGGACACACACTGGAAAGAGCACCATGCAACTAACACTAAGATAATGTGTGCTCATCTTGAAAAATAATGGATCCAATTTGGACTAGTCGCATTACTCAATGTTTTGCTTTCGATGTTGTTGATGAAGGCATGCGAGATGCTTGACTTTCGGTAACCGATTGAAGTAGGTGAAAGCCCGACTAGTGCATCGACTCCCATGGTATTCAATGGCCATTCCCAAAACCCACATGTGCTCATGGTGGATGGCGCCAGGAATATCTTGCAAATTCCGATACCCCAGGCTTAAGTTCAACTTACCTATATTAGGAAGAAGCGAACTAAACAAGGATCTGAGGCATACCTATTTATTCATGACAACAAAACTAGAAGTCTATGTAACAAAAAAGCAAAAGGAAAGAACCTAGACGGCGGTTTTAGTTAAGTGTCCTGTAGCGAGTTCCATTGGGACCTCCCACCGGTTGGTTAAAGACTCGAGCATTGATCCTTGGCTGCTTTGGGAACACTCAACCAAACCAGTGGCCACAGGTTGCGTGAAACGATCCATCTTCTTGTCCCATGTAAGCGGGCGGTGGGAGTCGATGACTCACAGACCGGGGTTGGCTCGAGAACGTGGAAGCTGATAGGCACCTCGGTGTGCGGGTTCCGGTGGATGATCAGTATTCCTATACTTATACCTATTTTATCATTTTCTTTTTCTTTTCTTTTTCTCTTTTCTTTTTCTATTGTTTTTGTATTTTCTCTCTTTTGGTTGGGGCTCGTGGCAATCCTCTTTCTATTGGGTGTCACATCCATGAATGGTTCGAATCTCCACAGGTTGAGTTGAACACAGTGGTGTTCGGCCTCTATGCATACTACGCAAGTCACTGTGTGTGTGCGATGGGGTCTTTGAGAATTGGTGTCTTGCCTACAGGAATTAGTTCACGCCCTTTTCACTTATTCGACTAATTCTAAGAGTATCACGCAGCTATATGCCTCGGGAACACTTCTATAGTGCAATCAATCCAAAATGATCCTCAATTATAACATGACATACATGTATGCAACTATCACTATATCTCAAAAATGTCTGAAACAAACTTAAGTAACAAATGATTCATCAATCGTAAGCGAAAAATACGTACAAAAACTCAAACAAATATTAACACTACCTACAACTGCATGCAATACTAAAAACAAAACACACCCCAAATGCGAACAACTAACAATACTATAAACTACTAAAACTAAAACAACGAAAATAAAGCAATGATAAGCGGCTTGTAATGTCCAGAACAAAATACCCCCGAGCAAAGATCCGGTGTCCCGGTGGTAAGCGAATATGGGGAAGGACTCCCTGCAGATCAACTGCGGTGGCGGTGGCGGTGGTAGTGGAAAAATTTAGGGCTGCTTGCGGCTGGGTTTGCATGGTCTGGCTGTTCTTTGTGGGGATGATGGCTGATTGGCCGGGCGGTGTCATGGTAGCGAGGGCGGCGCCTCCGTATCTGAGTAACGGGACTCGGTGCTCTGAGTCTCATCCCGAAATGTCAACGCTGGTCGGGGAGAGCAGGGTCCTCGATGTACGGTGAAGAAATTTAGGAGGAGCGGTCTCACGAAATTTCTTGGGGTGGTGGTGGAGGTCGAGATGAGGCTGGCCGTCATCCTCTGGGTGTCACCCAGAAGTCCATAGCGGAAGGTACATGGTCGGGGCTCATCACTCGTCGGAGTGGCTCAGTGTCCCACAGGTCATACACCCCCTCCGGGTTGCGGAAGGACACCGGGTGTGTCAAGCTTGTGATATGGCTTTGGATGAAGCTGGGGCCTCGTTTGGTGTCTAGGGGCACCCAGGGCTTGCTTACCTGTAGAAATTCGAGAAGAATTGCCCCGAGGTTTTATTTTCGCATCCGGTTATGGAGGATGGCATCCTCGATAACACCCCTTGGCGATCAAATGGTATATCACGCCAAGATGGCGTAGTTGAAGCGGAGCGGCTGGGCGATCACCTCACACACATTCGTCGTCGGTATAAGACGCGAAGTGATAAAGTGATGCCACACCTTAGGAATGCGAATACGAATGCGCCTTGAATTTCTTGCGTGACGCGCTGTTGATGCCACTCACGACCTTTGAGTGACACTTTCGGATGACCTCGCGATAGTCGGGGGTGCTCGCGGGTTGTCGAAGGGGCGAGGGATATACTCGAGGCCATAGTAGCTATTGATCGACTCCGCGCTGAAGTCGACATTTTACCTCGCACCACTGACGCCTTTTGAGGAGCGTGGGAGGCGAGTTAGCGTGAACCACGCTCATGGCGGTGGGAGGCGAGGGGGTTGCTTACAGGGCACGCGACCTGGCCTCGATAGTTTCCTAAAATCTTCGAGGTGGTGAAACCCCCTTCTCCTTAATGAAGGATCGGTTTTGCAAATTATGCTCGCCGTCCGCGTCAGCACGTTCACAAAGCCTTGAGAGCGTCGAGCGGGAGTCGGGCCTCGGTGGCTGGGCTCAGCAGCGGAGTGGTTTAAGGCTTGAGACATCCTAATCGAGACAAAACTTGAACACACATTAATGGGAGTACATAGGGGACTCGAAAGCTACTTAGGAACAACACGACTTAGTATGAAACCGAGAAACCAACTCCCTAAAAGAACCTAGTTAACTTAGAAATGAGGGCCTCTGAGGACTCTGGAGCTAAATGAAACAACGAAATAAACCCCAGTCTAATGTACCCCCGAACTAGAATCGGATACGGTGGTGGAAGGCTGCTCTCAAAACTAGCTACAATGGGTGACTTACAGTGGGTTTGAGCAAGATGGAGGTCCCCATTGCGGTGAGTACGAGCTTGAAGGTCCATGGCTGGCCGCGGCGGAGGAGCTAGGGTTTGGGGAAGGTTTGTGCGAGATGAAGGCCAAAATGGCCTATTCACGGTTTTTAAAAACCCGGTCTCACGTCGCTGACGTCGCGAGGCCCGCGTCGCGGCGTGGCGGCGTGATTAGGCGGCGTCGCGGCGTGTAAAGCAGCGTCGCGGCGTGGCGAAAGAACATATCAAAATGGCGTCGCGGCGGTAAGGAGACTCCCGCTGTGACGTGACGGAGAACAGCCAAATGGCGTTGCGACGTGTAAGCGACGTCGCGGCGTGAAAGTCAACGTCCGGCGGCGTGACGAAACGCCGCAATATGGCGTCGCGGCGTGTATAAGTGGCGTCGCGGCGTGAAAGTCCGCGTCGCGGCGTGAGAATCCCAGCGTCGCTGACGTGACGGAGTGCTAAAAATGGCGGTAGCGGCGGCGTGAAATCCCCGCGTCAGCGGCGTGTGAGAAGATCTTTAAATGGCGTCAGCGGCGTGGGAGCTCCGCGTCGCGGCGTGGCAAGGTCTCTCATGAGATTTTCGATACATTATGCGACCCACTTTTGAGAACTCTCCGCGTGCGAACTTTATTCGGTCATTGAACATTGTAAGACACACCCCAACTTAAGGTCCTGCAATTAAACCAATAAACAAAAACATTGAGCATGAACACAACCTTTAGAAACCAAAAATTATGAAAATAACGTATAGAACTTAAAACTACGAGGAATTTAAGAACACTTGGGTTGCCTCCGTGTATGTTTAATGTCGTTGGCTTTCGACAATCACGGATCTCGATGTGAGCAAGAGCATGAGCCAGGTAATTGATGATTATACGCCTGCTTGTTTGATGCCAGAGGGAATATTTGCTTGTCGGCCCGACGCCGCCACCATGGTACGGTTTCCAAGCGTTGAATCGCCGGCCCGAATGTCCGCTCTCGGGGTGTGAAACCACACTCCTCCATGGGGAAAGACTTTAGTCCTTTGTAAAAGGTGGGACCATCGAGACTATTTCGGGGAAGAGCTTTGGCGGAATTGAATAAAAGAACTGTTGTCGGTGTGAACTCTTCAGTGATGTTTGTCATGCGGGCCTTGGTCTTTCCTTGTAAATACGGGCGTTCTCGTATGCTTCGTTTGAACTCATCAAGCTCAACGAGTTGGAAATTAGTCGTTTTCACCGGTACTAATGTCGCATCCGTGTTGGTTGTCGAGTGGCCCGATAAACTCGATGCTCGATTCCGCTTTGGAAGGTAGCACAAAGCTCTACCATACACAGAGTCACGAGCGGGGACATACCCGAAAGGGTCTTAAATGCGGTGCGATATACTTGAGATGCGTCGTCACATCTTTTTAGACCAATCCTTCCTGGAACTATTCTTGTCTTCTCGAGAATGTATTTGATTTCACGGTTGGATACCTCTGCTTGTCCATTTGATTGTGGGTGGTATGCAAGGGATGTGCGATGGCGTCTCCATACTTTTGCAAACCTTATCAATTACCTTGTTGAAATGTGTACCATTATCAGTGATCAAAGCTCGGGAGTTCCCAGCGTGAAGATATATTAGCTGGGAATTGGGCCACAGCAGCATCGATACGTCGTGTAGGGTCCTTCTACCCACTTGAAACATAATCCACTCTTATGAGATGTACAAATTGTTTATGCGATGCGAGGAATGGTCCCATGGCTCGATTCCCCATAGATCGAACAACTCCACTTCCAAGATAGGATGCATAGGTGGCTCGTCCTTTCTAGAGATGTTTCCCATTCGTTGACACTTGTCCTGAGTGGAAACAAATAGATAATGAGCATCTTTAAATAAGGAGGCCAATAAAAGCCCGATTAACAGAACCTTGACATTGTTTTGCTGTCCATAAGTGTCCACACCACCGCGATAGAGTGTGACAATGGTTTCAAAATACTATGCATTTCATCTTCGAGGCACACATCTCCTTATCACTGATCGGCCACAGTGCACAGCAGAGAATAGGCTTTCTTTCCCAATAGTAGTGCTTAAGGTGTGCGAAAACCTTTTTCTTACGATGGTTAAGTGTTTGAATCTCTTTGCCACCAAATAGTTCACATAATCTGTGAACAATTGCCTTCTTATCCTCGATAGCAAAAAGTTTACCGTCGGAAATTAAGCCGTTCCTTGGAATATCATCTCGGCCCGCTTCCAGTACGCGATAGATGAATGCGCCACTAAATTTTGATGCCCTTTTATCCTTTATTTCGTCAATTCTTATGAGAGGACCTGAATCAATCGGGGTTTGCATCTTTCTTAGTCGTAAATGCTTAATGGCGAATGATCGGTATGCACCACGACTGTTGCCAATTAAATATGGCACGAATTTATCCGAGAAAGCAAAGGCAGTGGCGACGGCTCTTTCTCGGTAGTGGCATGGTCGGTGAGCATCATTCAGCGTCCTTTGCGTAGTAGATCACTGAAAGATCTTCTCCGTTTACACTTCAAAGCGCTGATTGCATAATCGCTTGCATGCACATTAGCTCGAATGGAAAAGACCAATGCAGACTACCCGATAGGAGGGGTACGAGATCGACTTGTTCTTGATACGGTGAAAGCATGTCACGCGTGATCGAGTCGAATAGGATCCCACGGGTAACAAATTGGATAATGGTTTATGTCTGTGAAATCTTTATAAACCTTTATAAAATCGACATGGCCTAGAAAACTTCGAGGATCCCTTTCACGAAGAAGGAGGTAACTTCTCGGTGCCCCGATCTCGCCTATCTACCTCTATCCTCTTGCGAAATCAGATGTCCAAGAACAATACCCTCTTGTACCATGAAATAGCACTTCTCCAAATTAGTACTAAATTGGTCTCTTCACATCTTACTTGATCACAGGTTCTCAAATTTGCTAGGCAATTGTCAAATGAATTTCCCATTACCGAGAAATCGTCCATGAAAATCTCAATCGTCTTTTCTACCATGTCAGAGAATATGGCCATCATGCATCTCTGAAAAGTACCTGGAGCATTACATAGTCCAAAGGGCATCCGTCGGAAAGCGAATGTACCATAGGGGCAAGTGAATGTTGTCTTCTCCTGATCTTCAGGCGCTATGGCTATTTGGTTGTAACCTGAATATCCATCCAAAAAGCAATAATATTCATACCCGGCTAATCGATCGAGCATCTGATCTAGAAATGGCAGAGGAAAGTGATCTTTCCGAGTGGCCTTGTTTAGTTTTCTATAGTCAATACAAATTCTCCACGGTCAGCATTCTAGATGGCGGTAGATATTGTTTTTCGGTCTTGATAACGATTTATCCCCCTTTCTTTGGTACTACGACGGGGCTTACCATGCGTAAAATGGGGTAAATCACCCCAGTATCTAGCCATTTTAGAACTTCTTTCCGAACTACCTCCTTGTTCAATCGGATTGGCCTCTCTGTGCTTCACGAGGGCTTGTGGCCCGTCTTCTAATAAAATACGATTGCATGCACATAGAAGGCGGATCCCTTTTAGGTCGGCTAGAGACCATCAAGTGCTTGTTTGTGATCGCGAAGAACTCTCGATAACTTCTCCTCCTCCATTTCGGTTAGGGATGATGAAATAATTCTTGCGACGTAGATTCTACCCCGGTGTACATACTTCAAATGGCTAGAGTGAAGTTTTGTTCCATCTTGGGTGCTTGCTCGATTGATGGGCAGTACGATGTTCCCCAGCCTTAGCTGTGATTCGATATTTCCTTCTATTATTGCGAAAAGAATCCATCCATAACGTGTTCTTACGCCTCGTTTACTCGGTTCTCATTGCATCAGCCCATTGGGCTAGTCTCGGTCGGTGAGACCACTTTGGTTGGACACTATAGCCTGCTATATCGACCATTAAGCACGTATCACTTTACGCTGGGTGTCGTGCTGCCGAAGACATTGTTCACTTCTTCTTCTTGTGCTCTTGGCAGGTTCGCCCCTGCGCATCAATCATTGCTCTGCCAGAGTTGCTAGAAAGGTCTTGAGATAATCGGTATTTCTCTATCTTCCTCCATGTCTAAAACTATGAAATCTGTGGGAAGAGAGATAAACTTGTCGACCTTTACTAAGACATCTTGTATCCCTCTCGGGTCTTCAAAGATCTGTCTGGTGAAGAGTGGTGTGGTCGGACGGGCTTCTCTAATCCCGAAGCGGCTTAAGATGGATAGGGCATAAGATTAATGCGCTTTTGAATCACGGCTCTTTCAAGAAATAGCATTTCAATTGTACATAGGGATAGTGAAGCTTGCTGGGTCTTTGAGTTTAATGGTAGCTTTCTCACGAAGGATGTACTTGCATTCCTCAGTTAAGTTCACAGATCTAGTCTGCTAATCTTCTCTTACGAGACAAAATGTCTTTCATAGACTTTACATAAGCGGGCATTTGCTACAGGCATCGACAAATGGGATGTTTATATCTCACTGACTTTTGAAAACATCCATGAACTTCGTGAATTGCTTATCCAGTTTATGTTTCTTGAGACGTTGTGGGTAAGGGACCGGGTATGCGACCTTTGTAATTTTAGAGGTCTCTGTATTTCTCCTATTGGTTGTTCTTGTTGCATCATCTTTACATCCTGTTTGTGTGATCTCCTCGATCTCTACTTGCTCTACGAATGGGGTTATTACTTGTGATTCCAAATCTCTCCTTCTTAGTGGCCCTTTAACGTGTTCATTCCACACTCTTCTTGGTTACCTGCAGATTGCTCGTGAAGAACACGGTTGCCTTTACGTAAGTAGGCTCGCCATTTGGCTGTTGTGCCTCGAAACTCCTTAGTTGTCTTTAGCAGTTGTTTAAGCCTGGGTTGTTTCTTCTTTTATGTTAGCCTTGGTCTCATTCATAAGCGCGGAATGAGAAGTTAACATACATCTTTAGAGCTTGCTCTAAATCCGACTTCTTTTAGGTTCATTATTTCGGTTCGATTAACGTATTGTTACGATTATTCCTCATCCATACCCTTGAACATTTTGGTGTCCCCAGTTCGATTATTCGCCATCCTTGTCCACGGTCGATTACATTGGCTATTACTTGTCCCCGGTCGCTAGCTGTGTGATTGATTACGATTAAACCTACGATACGTGCGAAACGCTCTACGATGAGTTTCCGTGACAATCTGCTACTATCTTTGACCCCACAAATTCACACAGTTCCAGGGTTGAAGATGTATGGCATTAGGCGTTCCTATCTTGTCTATTCAAGCGCTTAGTTAGGCGTATACATGATTTACGGTTATTAGGGACTTCATTATGCATTGCCACTCAACGTGTTCCTTTGGTGTAGCCTTCTCTCTGGGCCGCGATTAGTGTTGGTTGCGACACATCTTCCGATATCTCATACGCACAGTGCGTGGTTTCTTCGTGTGATCCTCCGGTGAGGCATCTATCATTGTTCGGGTTGTATTTCTCGAGACCATTGTAGAAGGTGTGGACTTGCATCCATCGGGTTAGTCGGTGGTGAGGACACTTCGCAACAATTCATGGAACTGTCATGCTTACGCAAGTTCTCCTTGAGTTGTCGAATGTATTGATTTCTTGCACTAGTTGTGCAATCTTCGAAGTGGAAAGAATTTGGTCAGAAACTTTAATACCCGACTCGTTCCATGTAGTAATGGAGTGCGGTGGGCGGCGGATTTGTGATAGCAGCTCTATCCCCAGAGTGAGAGTGGGGTCTTATGTAATCTTAGGGCTTCTTAAGTGAGCCGGATTGTATTTGATGGTATCATGAGCTTCGAGGAAGTTAGTCAGTGTTCTTGTTCGGGTTCTCATGGGGTGATCCATGGAACAATATGTTAAAAGCATTTATCTTTGTGGTGACTTCAATTCAAAATTGTTTGCTTGGATTGGTGGCCGTCGATTGGCATCTGAACAGCGGCCCAGGTGAAACGAACTCATCTAATAGCATGTGCGGATCGTCTGGGTTTGTATGAATGGCTGGCGCTTGATTTCCTAGTTCGGCTTCTCTGTGGTCGGTTGTTCCACGCCAAAATCTTGTTCACCGATGTTTTCCATGACTATTGGAGTTCACACTGCATTACATTCTCGACATGATCGGTGCGAAGTCTTTACGGCTCCGGATCCACTGAAGTGTTGATTAATTCGGTTTGCATCGCGTGTACTCACTAAAACACATGCTGCGATAACACAACTAACGAAACGATTACGGTACTTGTAAAAGTAATAAAAAAATAAAAATAAAGAAAAATTCGAGAATATTATCATGTGCACTACGCTTGCTCGATTAAGCCTTTCCCTGACGCGGCTTGAAAGCAGGTAGGGTGCGCGGTGTATAAAATGAATCTTTAAGTGCCTTGAAGTGCAGCGTAGCCCCAGTAATATAGTGTAGCACTTACGGATGCTCGATCCACGAGGGGAAAGGTATTAAGTTGACTACGGATGTTACGCCTCACAGGACAATATCGAATAAATGATTCTAAGATGGAATTTAGATACTAAGCGTAAGCTGACTATTGGTTTTGGTGAATTGATAATGCTTAAGACCTAGGGTTAAATCTCCCCACATCACATTCGATGGATTATTCTCCCAAGATGTTTGTTATTCGATTATTTATAACACATATCAATGGCGAGGTGATCTTGCCCTACGAGATATCTCGGTACTTGTTACTTTATTTCGTGAATAGAATCAGTATATCTCTATCTCGACTTCGGTATTCGAAATGTAATGTTGACCCAAAACCACCCTCGGGTTCGAATATCTCTATTTTAAGATCGGCTAAAGGCTACTCTACGGATCTGAATACCCTCATCTCTCGAGATCTCGGATGCTTCGGTGTAAGTATATTTAATATTGGCGGATATTATCATATAATTAACATGCGGTATAGGCGGATGTGATAAATTAACAACAATTGATTAACATGAAAGGTTAACTTCAATCCATGATGCAGTGGCGAGGGTTTGATGTAACCTAGAAAGAAGTTAGAACATCATGAAGGAAAGAAATAATATATATGTAATATGAAGGACATCCTAAGTGCGATCCATGAAATAATCAGAAAACAATAAGGAAAAAACTAATACAAAATCGAGGAAATCTTTGAAGTACGTGTTGGTTCTCGGTCGAGTCCCTGCGTATACGTCATGATACCACACAGATTCAGAGCCCCCTCGCATTTAATGATGAGATCCGAATTTTGGTGACGTCGCGGCGTGATGGCGTGGCGTGGGGGTCGGCGTGGGGGCGATGCGGCGTGGGGCGAGTTGACTTACGTAATAGTTGACCTCCGCGTCGTGACTTGGTGACGTCGCGGCGTGGAAGGCGTCGCGGCAGTGGCGGTGCTTCCTTACTACTCCTTATTGCTCAGCTTCCAAAGATGTTCTTCTTGCCTCATCAAGCACATATTTCAAAATAAACATAATAAGAGATCTAACACCCAAAACTATATAAATAATGCCAAAACAACATGAAAATGCGAGGCGCGAGTGTAATCCCGAGTGTTTAAGCACTCCATCGAGCCTCGAGCGCCCGTATAGCCTCGGTCGCTCCGGTTTGCATGAGCTCTTCGGCCGAGGAGGCCTCTGGCGGCCAGGCCTCGGCCTTCGGTTGCATAGGCTCTTGGCTGAGAAGGCCTCAGCGCCCGTGGAGCCTCGCATTGGCTCGGTTGCATGAGCTCTTCGAC
Organism: Tetrastigma voinierianum; assembly: GCA_016808115.1. NCBI lineage: Eukaryota > Viridiplantae > Streptophyta > Magnoliopsida > Vitales > Vitaceae > Tetrastigma > Tetrastigma voinierianum. The sequence goes on along the minus strand of JAEQBH010001677.1, from coordinate 98,271 downwards.
TCCGGGAAGGCCTCGCGCCGGCTGGAGCCTCGGCCCGCTCCGGTTGCATGAGCTCTTCGGCTCGGGAAGCCTCGACGCCTGAGCTCTTGACTCGGCGCCCATGGAGCCCTCGGTCGCTCGGTTGCATGGCTCTTCGACTCGAGGCCTCGCGCTGTAGAGCCTCAGCCGCTCGGTTTGCATGAGCTCTTTAGCTCAGGAAGGCCTTAGCGCCCATGAAGCCCTCGATCTCCGGTTGCATGAGCTCTTGACTCGGGAAGGCATCGCTATAGAGCCTCAGTGCTCGGTTGCATGAGCTCTTCAACGAGGAAGGCCTCAGGCGCTGTCAGACTCGGTCGCTCGGTTGCAGGCTCTTGACTCAGGAGGACACCCGGCGCCCATAGAGCCTCGATCTTTCAGGTTTGCATGAGCTCTTAGGCTCGGGGAAGGCCTCGCGCTGGCGGGCCTGGTGGCTGGTTTGCATGAGCTCTTATTTCGGGAAGGCCTTGGGTGCCCATGGGGCATAAGCCAGCTCAGTTTGCGCGTGAGCCCTCTTGAGCTCGAAGGAAGGCCTCGAGCGCCCATAGAGCCTCGATGTCCTTTCGGTTGCATGAGCTCTTGACTCGAAGGCCTCAGCGCCCATTAAGCCTCAGTCGCTCTGTTTGCATGAGCTCTTTGGCTCAGGAAGGCCTCGAGGCCCAGTAGAGCCTGGTCGCTCGATTTGCATGAGCTCTTCGGCTCGGGAGGCCTCGGCGCCCATAGAGCCTCGGTCGCTTCCGGTTGCATGAGCTCTTGAAGCTGAAGGCCTCGGCGCCCATGGGGCCTCGGTCGCTCGGTTGCATGAACTCGGTCGGCAGGTTGCATGAGCTCTTCGACTCGGGGCCTCGGCGCCCGTGGAGCCTCGGTCGCTCGGTTGTGACTCTTATTTCAAAGAGGCCTCGCGCCCATGGAGCCTTAGTCGCTCCGGTTGCACAGCTCTTGACTCGGGAAGCCTCAGCGCCCGCCGGCCTCAGCCAGCTCGATTTGCAGTGAGCTCTTGACCGGAAGGCCTCGGCGCCCGTGGAGCCTCGGCGCTCGGTTTGCAGGCTCTTCGGCAGGAAGGCCTCGGCCGCAGGGGCCTGGTCGCTCGGTTTGGCTCTTCGGCTCGAGGCCTCGCGCCCATGGGGCCTCGGTCGCTCGGTTTGCAAACTCTTCGAGGCTCGAGAGAGAGCCTCACGCCCCCCATGGAGCCTCAACCGCTCAGTTTGCATGACCTTTTCCCGGCTCAGAGGCTCGGCGCCCATGGAGCCTCGGTCGCTCGATTTGTGACTCTTGACTCAGGAGGCCTCGCGCCCATGGAGCCTTAGTCGCTCAGTTTGCATGAGCTCTTCAGCTCAGGAAGGCCTCAGCGCCCATGGAGCCTCGGTCGCTCGGTTGCATGGGCTCTTGGCTCGGGCGCCCATGGAGCTTGGTCGCTGGTCCTTGAGCTTAGCCCCAGCTCGACTCGGGCCATGCGACTGCTGGCTCGGTTCGAGCTCGAGCCATGACCTAGGGGTTGGTCGAAAAAAAAAAAAAAAAGAAGAAAGAACTGGTGAATATACCAAAATGAATTATTCATTAATAGCAACGTTACATGTTCGAACGGCATGAAAAAGAAAACAAAGTATTAGCTGTATAATGAGAGATTCGAGGATATGAGAAGGTGAAGAGAAGGAGCGGGCCTCGGTGGGGAGTATTTGGATCCCGAGTTGTCGGCGGGAAAGGACCCGCCTGCCTCCCTCATCACTTGGGATGTCGAGTTGAAGTCCGGGCTGGGTAGACGTGCGACCTTTCTTTGAAGAAGCGAAGTCACTAAGAAGCCCATTGAGTGCGAGGCCACCTGTCCCTCCAGTCTCGGTATAACTTGGCAGTCCCTGCGGGCGGTAGGGAGTCTCTTGCACATGAAGGTTCGCGACCCGTGGCACTCCTGGTGGGGCGATTCCTGAGCTTATAGCCTCGGAGGCTTAGCGACGAGCTCCGTCTGTGAGCGCTACTGTGCCTGAATCGTCTAGCCTTGCAGGCTCTTCTCCTGGAGCCCGCGGCTCGCTGAGATGTGAACGGCTCGATCCGTCGATTCGAGTTCCAGTTAGGCGGGGCTGCGGCCGTCCACGGCCTCCGACCAAGTCATTTGCCTGACTGCTGACCAAATCCGAACCTCCGGCTTCGACTTAGGCCTCTCTTAAAACATTCTTAGCCTCATCTTCTACTACCTCGGCCCCAGGCTCGGCGGAAACAAGGTATGCCTCAAATGGGACTTAAAGCTGCCTCCACCGGTCCATACTTTGCACTCGGTCCGCGGCTTAGCCATTCGAGTAAGGGACGCCTTGTAAAATTTGGCTGGCTTGACATGAGCCCTCGTTCGGATTGGCCTTTTTAGAATTTAAACTCTTCAAATGAGTAACCACACCTTCACACCGACTCCAAGTTAAAATTAGAGCCGCGACGAATCACGGGAACTTACGGTGACCCCCTTTGGAGGATAGGTTAAAGCTTCCTCCAGCCCGAGGCGGGGCCGCCGTCTCATGAGGTCGGAATCTTTAAGGATGGGCGGGCCGCGCCTGCTTATGGCTCATTAGGGAAGTAGGAATTGCCATCTCAGGTCGATTTGGAGCTCTTCCTCTTTAACTCTTAAGCCCTCGAGGAAGGTGGCTTAACACTGCGCGAGGGGATGGATATCGAAACGGAGTGATAAGAGGCCGCGCGAGGCCTCAGCGTGGTATTTGCTCGTGACCACTCCCGAAGATCTTTTGCCTTTGCGTGAGAACTAGGCAGGCTGCGAATACGGCTTTAGGGACCTGTTGGAGGCGATGCGCTGCTCGGTACTCGGACGTGGGTAGAAGGGGGAAGGAAGGCGTCCCCGGTTTCAGGGCCTGCAATGGGCGGTCCTTCTCAGCGGGTCCCGAGTTTCCGCTTCCGCGCTCCGGGACTTGAGGCAGTCTCCACGAAATAAAGCTCTCCCTTGAGTGGGCTTGACGGCGAGGCGACGGGAGAAGGGTTCATAGCGGAGGGAGGTGAAGGTCACCAGCGAGCGGGTAGACCTCGAAGCTTGAAGGGCCGGGTATGTCCAGGCGATCGGCTCAGGAGGTAGGGCGCGGGAACACTGACCCGACTCCTGGCTATGACATTATCTTGAGTACAGGATCCAGGTCTAACACTGAAGCAGGACAACGAGGAATTAGAGATACCCCATGACCTCATAAAGACTATACCAAAAACAAAACAATACTCACGTAGATTCTTGGGGTGATCGGGCAAGCGACGCCAGTGTCATCCTTGTCGAGGTCATACTCCCCCGATTACGATTGGCTAATGAAGTAGCAGCTCCTTCCAAAGCCTATGGGAAGATGGAAGATCGGAAGTACCGGCCTTAGACACTTTGGAAAATAAAAGGAACCCTCGTAGGAATTCCTTCACACTAAAAGATCGAGGAACAGGCTATCTTGAGACATCGAGGCCTTGTCCTGAAAACCGATAACTTGACGGAATACCCCAACGATTGGGCGAGGTTGAAGGACATACGTTGAAGTCTTTGCCAAAGCCCCTTTTATAAAGGGGTGTAGAGAAGCGGGCGTTTGTCGAAGGCCCTTCAAGAAGCACACCATCTTAGATCTGCAGAGCACGTAAGAGTCAAAATGTCTGAGAGGACCCGGACCGGACACAAAAGGAGTGCGTAGCGACAGGAAAAGTGGCCCCATACAAGGGGCCAGGCTTTGCGCTGGAATCCCGAATGAAGCATTTTGACGGACTTTAGGTATTCGATCCCCGGGATGCCAATCTCGTCAATTCTCCCCTTTCCCGCGTTGAAGAGGAAAGGGGGCTCCCTAGGGCGTCTCGAATCCAACTCCGGTAGAGGCGGTCGGACGGCGCGGTCTTGCGGCGGGCCCGTGAAAGGAGTCACCCCGATGCGCAGCGAAGAAGAGCGACCGGACCCATGAGAATAATAGGAACATAGCAAGGCGCCTCGGCGAAGTATCCTGGCGCCCGGAAAAACTTTCATGGAAGGTCGGGCCAGAATGTTGAGGAAGAAACGAACTCACGAGGGAAACAAAAAGGTGTCAAGATCAGGAGAACACAATACGAAGGTCAAAAGATATTCTCAGAAGAAACTAAAAGAACTGGAAGAGGTGGGGCGTGAAATCAGGCGTCATCATTATCATAAGACATGTAATGACGACTAAGCCACTGGCTTGACCCGACCACGGGTTGACACGTGGAAGTCACACAGTACGAAGCGTTACAGCCCTTGCTTACGCTGGGTACATAAGGGTGGGGCGGCCCGATGGGGTTTGAAAAATAGGCGTGTGAGCCCGCTCGCCGGCAAGGAAGGCAAGCCCGATGAAACACCAGTCACTGGCCTTGACCTAAGCGAACCGGTCATGACCCGAGGCGATAACATGGGTAATGGGGAAGGCCCACGTGCATAAATCAGGCCCGAATCTACGCCAATAAGGAAGAAGGATAATTCCTAATAACCTCTTATCCACGCCAAATCCAGCTAAATCTCACAGAGACGATAGGATAATTCAGTAGCGACATCCTGCGGATCAGCTGGGATCTGCGATAAGGGAGAAGGATAATCTCGATAAAGCGCTCCCTTCCATATCCCTTATTAAATCCGATATCAATAAGCAGAAAATATCTCATCGATGGGGAAAAAAATCCTTATTACCACATTCAATTGGGAAAACATCGCTATATATATCGAGGCCACCTCGGTGAAAGGTGCAGCGAAAAAACATTCGCCCTTTAAGCAGTCTATCTTTTCTATCAGGGAGGAGCTGACTTAGGCATCGGAGCGGCTACGGGCGAAGCCCCCGTCGACCTTTCTTCTTTCTCGTTTTGCGAGGGAGGAGAGCGACCGCTAGAACACGCGGAGACCCGGCTCATGACGTAGAGTGTTGCGACCCAAGCAGCACGGCCAGGGGCCAGAGTTGAAAAAAAAGCATCATCAGGAAACTACTAAAGATATATCGATTAGAAAATTAAAATAATTATTTGAATTTAAAATTTTAATACCTAGTTATTTTCTGATTCTAGAGTTTTTGGAACCCATTGGGTTACCTGGGTTCCTGGAGTGTAGAATTCTAGAGAAGCTTATAGAAGCCACATACCCTTTATGCAAATAAGGAAAGACAAATAGAGGTTCCTAGAGAACTTTAGGGTTTGTTTTGATTTATGTTTTTGAAAACTATTTTATGTTTTTAAAAACAAGGAAAACAATAAAAATAAGGAGAGCACGTTGGTTTATAATTTTTTTTTTTGTTATGAAAAACATAGAAAAAATAGAAAACACATTTAGAGAACATAAATAGTTTTCAAAGAATACCAAAATGATGTTCTATGTGTTTTTAAAAATAATTTTTAAGAACAGTTTTTAGAAACAGGAACCAAACAAACCCTTAGACTCGTCTTATGCATGACTTGTACAGGGAAATTGGGTTATTAGAAGGAATTCTATTGATGTTCTAGACCATATATCTTATTTGGTTAAGACACCAAGTATTTGAAGAGCAATCTAAGCCTTTTAATGCAAATACAAGTTATTCTTCTAAAATCTTTAAATATTTTTGCAATTTCCTCTCCTAATGGTCTACATGACAAATATAATTAAAGCTTAAAAGAGGCTTAAGTTGGCAGAATATTTTCTATTATCCCAACCTTCTCCAATTCAGCTGAAAATGCCCTTCTCATTTCAATATCATGTCCTATTTTGGTAGTCAAGGGTGAGTTTATTCTTCATATTTAGAAGAATATTTAAAAAGTTTTCAGAAGTTTTTATATTATATTCAATTAAAAATGGCATTTAAGTTAATTATATTTTGAATTAACTTTCATATACATAACTTCAGTCTATATCTCTTTGTCATTATTTTTAATTAACCCATAAAACTTTGAAATATTTAATTAAAAGACATTAAATAACTCTAAATTTGTGGTTCTAACCCTCCTTATGTTTTTTCTTGAAAAATATCAACTTTTAGACAAAAATGCATTTCTTAATTTCATGTATTTACATTATCTCTTAAAATAAATGAATTATTTTTACAAGGAAACACAAAGGACATTTTTGTCAAAATTAGAACAAAAATTAATAGATGGTCAAATTTACGAAATTGGGGTTTTCAAAAGTTCTTTTAATCAAATAAATATTTGGTTAAAGACATAAAACAAAACCAAATTTTGTAAATCTAACCATCTTCATGTTTTTTTTTTTCGTGAAAAAACAGCTCAATTTAGACAAAATACCCATTGTCCTTTAATGTATTTACATGTGCTTTATAAAAGAAATGATTACTTTTACAAGAAAACAATAGATGTATTTTTGTCCAAATATGATAAAAATTTGATGGGGTTTAGATTTATGAGATTCATGTTTGAAAAGTTCTTTTAATCAAATCACTGTAAAACTTTTTAGACTAATAAACCATGTCAATGATGTGGTTAAATAACTACCAATCTTATTTCATTCCATTATCACTCATCTAATACAGTAATATCTCGCTCCATCAAAGTTGTATTCAACCCCAACCCCACAACATGCCTTCACCAAACACGCAGGTTCAAACCTGGAAACTCTAGGAAAAACTATGATTGGAGTATTGGGGCCCATACTTCAATAAGATCAATATTGGACTATTGTCGCCTCATTAATTTCCTAAAAAATCCATAATATTGTAACCCGAAACTTTTCTAGTCAAGTTGAACAAAATTTGGGTCACCCAACTTTAACAAAAAATACTTACAATCACTCATCACCATTGTTAAAATCTATGTTGGTGTGTGCACCAAAGTCCCACGTCCATTAAATATGATGAGGAGGATCATGAGTAAATAAGGATGGAGAACATTTAATTGATATGAAGCCTTTTGGAGAAGAAGCTCAAGGCTTATAGTGGACAATATCATACAAATGTGGATCGGGAAGGGTCTATGAGATCTTCCAACAATTGGTGCGATGAACGTGGAACACAAAATAATGTAGTAGACTTTTGGCTTCTAGTAAGTGGTACTTCACGTAAGACATGTGCCAAAACGCCTCTAATAGGTGGTGCTTCACTTAAGGTGACATGAACCTGCGAGGGAAAACCCTTTTGAACCCACAATCCATATTGGTCTTCAAACCCTAAGAAAGAAAAAAACAAAAAAACAAAGTAATAGATAAATACCTTGATCCAATGATCAGCAAGGAACAAAGAACCAAAGGTTTGAAAGAATCTAAACAGTTGAAAACTTGTCCAAAATGCACTGAAATCGCGGGAACTGATAAGCTTCGTTTCAAGAACTCATATTTGATGGGTGGAAACGCCCTGAAAAATTGTTTCTTTGATAAGTTCAAAAGTTCATTAAAAAACAAGAGGAGAAAACTCAACTCTCTCAATCTGAAAATTTCAAAATATCAATCATCAAAGTTGTTTTTTCAATAGCATAATGCCCTATTTATATGACCCTTGGACTAACCCTAATTAACTAGGCTAAGAATTTGTAAGCAACCAGTTCGGCCCCGGCCCAACAAAATACAAATATGGGTTTAGTTTCATGAGAAATCGACCCCCATTAATTAAAATAAATAAATGGTTCAGCCCGATTAAATTGCCCGACTCAAGTTCCAAGTTAGCCCAACTCTTCAGTTGCTTGAATCAGATTATTTAAGGCTACTCCCTCCTTATTGAAGCCCATCTTGAAAGTAGAAGTCTTGTTAATTGGGTGTCCAAATTCGGCCCAAGCCTAGTCATTGCTTCCTTGATCTTCTTAGCTCTTGACCTTAGAGCAGTAAAAGAAGACCCCTTTATATAATAGTTCTTCGATAAAAAACTATAATCGTTTTGCTTCTGAAAGGTTATCATATTAAACTTTCAAATTTTAAAGTTTAAAAAATTTATACTTTTCTAAAGGGTTGTACCATTTCAGAATCTTATAAAACCTTATACATGCCACCATCGGATTCTCAATAATCAAATTACCAGTATCAGCAAGGGAGTCTCCAAGTTATATTTTTACGCAACTTACGTGCTCAAGAGCGCCAAAATCACATGAACTTGAAAGAACAAGAAAGAGAAGCGGTTGATATGAGAGTCATTTGGAAATCTTCTTGGCCTCTGGCCATTTCTCAAGAACATAAAACAAAGCCAAGTCACCACAGTTTGAGATAGACGGCTCGCTGTTTGACTTAATTTATAGTCACTAAACCGTCCCAATTTTCTATCAGATAGCCAAGACGATATTCATGTTAACTCCAAATCCCAAGTTCTCAGCTTAGGAAGCTCTGGCCATTTAACACTGTGATCGGGAAATGGCTTCTCGGCAGGAGGCCCTTGCCTCAACCCTCCTCGCACTTAATCCCCATTGCTTATTCAAAAGTCCATAATTCGGATTGATCCACAAGACGGCATAGGGTCGCATTTGACGCCAAGGAAAGGCTGAAGACGATATTCATATTGTCCCAAATCCTACAAATCTTGAAACTTAGAAAAATACGCCATCATTTAATGTTTAGTGATTAGATTTTGACTTAAAAGTTTTTGTCACTTATATTATTATGAGTTTTTGGGGGATCTATCATTGTGTTAGCGGATTTATACTAATATTTTATGGTTCTATAGATTAAGAGCCACAGTACTCAAATCTTATACTCATTTTTGGAAAAGCGGATTTTTCCTCTTACATGTGTTTCTTTTTTCCTTATTTAAACTTTGAGATAAATCCGTATGTTTTTTCTTTCCACCCTGGGCTTTTAAATAACGTCAGAAGTACAGGTCTGCCTCCTCATAAATTTATACTTACTCTGGGACTCAACCTCAATCCCTCATTTCCTTATGTCTATCTAAACTTTTAACCATTTGAATTAAGATTTCCCGTTTTTCTTTAATTGATAGTTTTTTTCCTTAAATTCTTCCTTTATGTACGAAATATAAATAAACTGTTTTCTAATCAAGTTTAACCAAACAAAGGAGTGCTTTTCCATATGCATTAAAATGTTTTTTTTTTTAAATATTTCTCATCAGTTATAAAATAAGAGTTTGGTGGAATATAAAATAAAAATATACAAAGGAAAAGATAGAATATATTGAATTGATAAAAATGTCATAGAAAAGACTTTATACGAGAAATATGTTAGGTTATATTTGGTTCTCAAAAACAAATTTGAGGGAAAAAGTAAAAAAAAAAATTGGAAAGAAAGTGGGATGGTTTATATAAAATATCAGGTAATTTACTAATTTATATTAAAATTAATTATATGAAACTAATTTTCTTTAGTTTTTTTGTCTATATAAATCATTAAAAATGTATAATTTACTAATATCGTCCTTTTGGCTAAAACAGTAAAAATGGATGGGTGTATGGTAGAGGTTCCAAGTTTTGACTCCCAATAAGAACGAGAGCATTACAATGATATAATGTAAAGTGAAAAGATATAAAAAATGATATTAATTGTTATTAATATCCTATCTTATTCTATTTTCTTAGAATACCTCTAAACTGAATTAAATTAAGTATATTTATGAAACTCTTGAAACATGATTAAAATGGTGAAGAAGTGAAAAGAAGCTATCGAATATTTATATTCGAAATCTTTGTAAGAACATATACTACAACATATAGATATTAAATAAAAATAACTAGATATATGAAAAAATATTCCAATTTTTGTAAAAATAATTTCCAAATTAAAAAAATCTAATTTTTCACAAAAAAAAAAAAAAAAAGAGAGAGAGAGAAAAGGTCAGAGTGCTTTCAAAAACACATCCGTACCACCCATTAAAATATGTGGTGCACATTGGGTAGTTTTAGGCTTTTAGCATACGTCAGTGTGACCATTTATAGCCCCCCATTTACAACTCTGCAAATTTAAATCAGATGTTGCAGTTAAAAATTGATGGATTGTATGGGCAGAAAGTTACATAGGCCAGGTATTATTAATGTCTTGTAGCAGATAGTGATTAGATGTCTCATGCCCACCCCCACCTTTAACTACAAACCTGAAAATCAGGCTCTGCAATCGTATTTGGGAAACCTATGCTATAGGATTTTAATCTTTGAAAAATAAGGCCCAAAAAAATTTATTCTAACCAGAACCTATGACTTTAAAGACTATTTAATAAAAAAAATATTTTATTTGATAAAAAAGTTCCTATGTTCAAGGCGCATGCAACAGTCATAAAGTATTTCCAAAATAACTTTTTAATTCCCAAATAAAAAAAGCTATAATTAAAAATCAAATGCCCTAATATATTTACTTTTTCCCCCAAAACAACTATTCGCACCAAAAGCTACATTCCGCAAAGGAGGATTTTCGATCACACCGCCTTCCTCCGTCAAAGTTGTACTCACCCCCAACCCCACAACATACCTTCACCAAAGACCCAGGTTCAAACCCTGCCCATGACAAAACGAAGAAGCCTAAACACATTTTTACATGGAAACTCTAGGAAAAACTATGATTGGATAAGATCAATACTGGACTATGGATGCCTCACACTTCCTTAAACGCATAATATCAAAACCCAACTTTCTGGCCAAGTCATCAAAATTCCGGCCACCCAATCCTTAACAAAAAATAACACTTACAATCACCATTATCTCCACTGTTAAAATCTATGTCAAGAAAGCCCCCACATCCACAAATATGATGAGGAGGATCAAGAGTGCAATGGCGACGAATAATATTCCTACCGGTATGAGGCCCAGCAAGTAAAAGTCATGTCATAAATGTGGACAATATCATACTGGAGTACTGATAGCAAGTGTCCGCCATACATCAACAATCGGGTGCGATGAGCGTGAAACAAAAAATATTACAGTGGGCTCTTGGCTTCTAGTAGGTAGTGTTTCATATAAGACATGTGCCCAAATAGCCTAGTAGGTGGAAGTCATCATGAGCTGTTGTCAAAACATAACGAATACAAGAATAATCATGCTTTAAATAGGAGGCCTCGATTTAAACTTCGCCGCGAGGATTGTTAGCTACATGCTTCAAAATCCCAATCAGTTAAATGAAGAGGATCATGAGTTAATTAGGATAGACAACATTTAATTGGTATGAGATTTTTTGAGGGAGAATGTTAGAAACAAAATCATGAGCACTTAAGGTTAAAGTGAACAATATCATACTAATGTGATAGGAAAGGATGTATGAGGTTTCCCAAACATTCTATTATATGTTTTCTCACTCACAACTAGATCAAGGGGACTGACCTAGAAAAGCAGCATTACGGAGAAGCCACTCAAATGCATTGTAGTAGTCAGCGTATACATTAACTGCATCCGGATTCTCATTTCTCAACTCTTCTATGACCTATTTCAGGCGGTCATTGAGATATTTTGTAAAATCATTGTACTCTTTTAAGCAGTGGAATTCATCATATGCTGCTGTGTTGTTGGTTTTGAATAAAGTAAGATAGATCGGAAGACAGCCTCTTGCGAAGATCCCTGGGACAACAACTCGTCTGGCGCCATACTTAATGACTCTCTGCAAGTAATTTGAATAACAATCAATCAGTTCTACTTTAATATTAATATCGAAAGTACAACAAAATTTTAAGTTTATTCATCAGTGGCTTAATTAATTACTCTAACAGCATCGCTTATAACTTGGATAACGTCAGCATAGAAAGCTCTTTTGCTCTCCTCCATGGCTTCTTTCTCCTGAAGGCTGCACATATAACCATAATCATTTCTCTCCAACCAAGAAGAGGGCATCTTTAAGCTTTTGGGAACGATCTGCTACAAAAATATACATGCAATGATAAAGTGTAACGACATGCTTTTAATCAGTGGCGAAGCCAGGATTTTGTTTCACTAGGGCAAGATTAAGATAAGTTTTGCAATATTTTAATGGGGGCAAAAAATGACACTTGAGTTCTAATCTCCTTCAATACAACGGAGATTCCCTTAATACAATGGGAAAAAAATTTCAAAAAGATTTTAGCGGGGGCATTTAGGCATTAGGTGGATCCGTCCCTCCTAATGGTTTAGATCTTGTCCAACTTACGCAAAACTAGTCTTACCTTTAAAACACATCTATTTAGTTAACATTAATCCATGCATTTACCACATCAATTTTTTTTCCCGTTATAACATATCACAATCACCCCTTGTATTAACGCAACATTCTTGTTATGTCTTATGAGATTGTAATTTCCTTATCATGCATATAATGTTACGATCATTCTCATGCTAATATGGTATCCTTGTTATATTCTATCAAATTGAACGAAACAAACTTTCACATTATGATTTTCAGTCCCAAACCGTTTGGATACTATTCACTCTAAGTTCAAAAGATTCTCACCAACTTTAAATCTAGTGAAGTTAAATAAACTTAATTATATCTTTAGCATGGAGAACTGATGGGAATATATGACTGAAGAATAATGAACCTGTATCAATATTGTGAAAAGGCAGAACTGAAAAAGTAGACATCCAATCCAGTTGTACATCAAAAAGAGGTGTTGGTGATGGAGAGGTTAGCACTTTAGCTGCAAGACAAGATGCTGATAATGCAGTTGCACCAGAGACGGCAAAGTTGACTCCATGGCTGAAATCCGAGCCATTCTTCAAGTAGGGACTGAGAAATGGAATACCAGCTTCCAGTGCTGGAAAATGGAAAGCAAGTTCATGTTTATTGTGTAGCCTCATACACACGAAAAGGAAACAAACCATTAACGCATTAATATGCAATTGTGAAGCACATCAATTGCAAATGAGGAATAAGTAGGGGTGCAATCGAGTTGAGTCAAGTCGATACAAAGCTAGACTTGAGTTCAATTCGATTAAAAATTTCGAAGCTCGAACTCAATTGAGCTTTTTTTTTAAGATGTTCGAAACTCGACTCGAAAAATAGTTTAGCTACTCAAATTCGACTCGATAAAGCTCGAATCAATTAAAGATAAATAATTATGCTCGAACTCGACTTGATAAAGTTCGACTCAAGTTCTACTCAATTAAATTCGAATAAATTTAAACTTAATAAAAAATCTAGGAGTTTTAGGATTATTTATATAGTGAGTGTATAAATGTAATTTAATAAATAATAATAGTAAAGCTCGATTAAGTTTTAAAACAGCTCGAGTAAGGTATTGTGATATCTTTGAACTTGACAACTCGATTAACTCCAAGCCGAATTCGAGTACTTTGACTTGTATACACCCTTAAGAACAAGTACTCAAATTAAGGAGAGAGAGTTCAAACTTATGACCTCTTGTAAAACTAAGCTCGGATACCATATTAAACTATCAAGTTTTCTAAAAGAGCTAATAGTAAGATTTGGGTTCAATATGAATGTACGATGCTTATTAAATAACATATTGCTTACCAACATAATCAATCATGAGAAGGCCATTGGAGCATCTACCAGTTGGGCGATTAAAGAATGTTTCACCATAGGGAAAACGAGAGCATGCTGATAGTTGCATATATGTCATCCTATACATGTTTCTAATATAGAAACATGAAATGAAATAGAATCTTACATACCTGTGACGCCCCCATTTTCCAAAATCCGCTGACTAACTGTCAACCCGCGAATCTTTATGTCTCGTGGATACGGACCCACACATGAGTAAAATAACCACATGGGGCCTATACATCCATACTCATAAAACAAATATCTCAACTATATTCTCATAGTTTTCATGTTTGTTCTACAAAAAGATTTATACATATTTACAAAATATTTTCTCAAAGTTCCACATTTCGCCTCTTCCTCAAGTTATCCCTTACTCCGAGTTGTCGTCCCTGATACCTCAGACCCGAAAAGGGGGTCCCACGACGGGGTGAGCAAAGCCTAGTAGAAAATTCTCCTACAAGGGTTACTCCCCACCTAAAATGCATATGCAATGACATATATAAACAATCAATCACATTCCATACCATTAGTTATCATTATATGAAATGTCTATATCATGCATGAGATGCAACCCCTCATGCTCACGACCTGAGTCCCAACCGACTCCCTCACACCAGGAATGCCAAGCGTGACTAAAACCTGTCATACACCATGACTAAACGCCATCGACACCCTCCACTTTATTTATCAAACCTGATTTTGATTCTTTTCCTTTATTCGTAATAATTTTATCTGCTTACAATCGTAGGATCGCCGCACGCCTTTTCAACATTTTCACGAACTTATACCGCTTCTGATTCATGTCTAACCGTGAATAAGATGTGGACTTTCACCGGGGGATTCACCCCAACTTGCTCCGCCCAAAACATGTACTTCATCATTTTGATCATTTTACACTCGTGAATCTCTACCTGACTTTGTCCCATTTTTCCTCGAAGTTCACGACCCACTCACCAACACCGATTTATCAACCTTACCCTGACCCACCCGACCTGACGCGATGTGACTGCAGGCATATGAAATGCATGATGCCAATGCATTTTCCTCATGTTACATGCATGAATGAGCCAATTGGCATAGAAACATTTACACACCATGGATAATTATAATTGATACATATAATTTACTTCATGCAAATATATTAATACATCAAAAGTATGCATCAATATCACATTTCCAAACTTAGCATGTTATTCAAGCCAGGTTTACAACACACGACGGCCTCAACTCAATCATTCAACGGTACCGCACGCCCCTTCACAAACATGAACCATATTGGTTCCAATCATCATCTCATCAACAATTCACAACATCTAGAAACTTTCGCCCTAGTAAACCCTAACTCCCACAAACATGCAACCGGGGTCGCGAAATCCATACCCCCTTAGTCCCAAGGCTTAATTAATTCACATGGCCTCTCATGGCCTCCCATAAGCAACCCCTACCATTATAAAGCCTTTAGTTAAAGAAACCAAGAGTGAAAATATCCTACCTGAAATGGCCAAAACTCAAACTTTTTGGCCCACATCGTAGATTATCTCACTGCGGCAGACCAACTTTAAGATTTAACTTTCGAACGTCGACCGCCCAAAACCCAGGAAATCCTCTTTTTCCCCTTTCCTCCTTTCTCCTTTCCTCCCTTTTTTTCTCTAAGAAACGTTTTCCTCTTTTCCCTCTTTTTCCTTTCTTTTTCCTTCCTTTTTGCTTTACTTTCGCTTTTCTTTCTTTTTCTCTTTCTTCTCATTTTCCTTCGCCTTCTCCTCATTTCTCTCCCTTTCTCTTTCTCCTCGCACTCCTCCTCCTTGAATCATTACATGATGGCATAAACACGCTATAAATTTCCTCCTCTCATTCCTCAAACCAATTGTGTGGCCTTCCTTTATCATTTTCCTTATTTTATAATTCATCTTACGACATCACATTTACATTTCGCCAACGCGAGCACACTAATCACTTCCCCATGTGGCTCAATGTGAGCTATCTTTATGCCAAGTGTTTCCACCTTTGAGGGTGCCATGTGACATCTCCCTCTTGCCAAGGTAGTCAACCGACACCCCACTGCCTCGCAAAACGCGTGAAATCCCGACCACCCTCGTAATTCAACCGAAATTCTACGGTAATCCAAATCTCACGAGACGATTTCAACTGAGAGTCCGCCGCCATCCGAGATCTAGAAAAATTCCGGATTTTTACCGAAATTACTATTTTATCCTTCCTTAGGAAATCTGGATTTTCCGAGGTCTCACAATACCTCTAGCCATTGATTATATGAAAGCCTCGAAATCGGACTGCCACAAAGAACCAAACTTGTATAATCTCTCGCTTTACTTTGCTCTCTTCCAAATGATGGAATTCCCAAGGAATGAATGAATTTTCTTTGTATGATATAGTAGTAAGAGAGGACCCTTTTATATAGTAGTTCTCCCATCAAGAACCACAGTCGTTTCGCTTTTGAAAGTTTACCACTTTAAACTTTCAAATTTTAAAGTTTCAAAAGTTTAAACTTTTCAAAAGGGTTGCACCATTTCGTAATTCCTATAAACCTTTACATTCTCTCTCACTCTTGTGCAATCATTAATAAAACTTTGAGTTAACAAATACATGAATCATAGAGATAAGTCCTCCAATAATGAGTATTAATAACTATGTGTCACAATGCATTTCGCTTCTTAATTACTTAATGTGGTAACAAAACTTAATGAATAAAACCTCATGTTTATTCTAGTCCAAACAAATACATGCTTTTCTCAAATGAATTAAGTGCACATGAAAATGAGAAAATAACTGTATGTATAAGAATTTCATGAACTAAATGTATATATACAATTACAAAAAGGAAACAATCCCCATTCTTCTCAAGCCATATTAGATTCATAACAAACAAAGGATGATAGATTACCTTTCTTCTCAAGCCACTTCCTGAATTTAGGACAATCTTTCTTCACGTGTCCCTTCCTTTTACAAAAGAAACACTTATTTTCCTTCTCGATATCACTGAAGTGGTATTCACTCTTCCCTTCCTCGATTTGATTTAGAAGTGCGTAACCTTTGAGACGTGTCATTCCTTTTGTTCTTCCCAAAAGTTGTACTTACATCGCATCTTTCACCCAATTCCATAACGAGCTCTTTTTCTTTTCTTGAACACATATGGTCATTAATTCATTGATTACCATCCTTATATAGCTATATGAGATCTTAAAAGGCCCGTAATGATGAGGAAGAGTGTTCAGAATAAAGTGTACTAAGAAGGACTCTGACATATCTATCTCAAGTTTCTTAAGTTGAGTCGCGATGTCCCTCATTTGCATGATGTGCTCACTCACACCCTTAATGCTTATGATACGCATGGAAGAGAAATTAATTATTAGGGTACTTGCCAAAGCTTTGTCTAAAGTGATGAATTGTTCGCTAATGGCTTTTAGCAAATCTTGGACCTTATCGGGGATTGCCTCAACAAACCCCTATCACGCTCGTGTGAGTGATTTTTGTCTTAATGAATATTATGCTGAGTCGATTGGATCTCTCCCATCGCTCAAATAGCGCAACTTCAACAGGTGTGCTTTCTTCTGTCACTTTTGGTGGTTCCTATTTCCTTATGGCAAAATCGATGTCCATATACCCTAAATGAAGGAGAATCTTGGCTTTCCATATTCCTCAGAAGTTAAGTCAACCCTAAGCCTCGGAATGTCTAGTATTATCAATGTAATCTAAAGGTGTTGAGATAATTGTGAAAAAGTTCAAAAGCTTATGTTAGATTTGAGGCTTATATCACTAATTGCATGTGTTACCAATGTAAAACACGCATTTCAAACTATATCTAATTTAATAAAGATTACCTGGCAAATCTTTACTTAATAGTTCTTTAACTTTTTTATGATAGAAATTTCAAATTATTTAATTTTTGATGGGGTGAACAAAGAACCTAGGAAACAAATAGGTACATGCATTTATATACACCTTAAAAGTCTCTAGGTAAGCCGGAGGGGTCACACATCGGTCCCCTCTTAATAACCACTGAAATTTCTCATACCTTATCGCCTTTTGTCCGCACTTTCCTAGACATGTATAGTCCACACAAGTACCACTTATGTTCCATGTTCCTAAAACCACTTCATAGTTTGAATTTCTATCCTTAAAAATAAACTACCAAATTATACCAATTCATGTAATCATGTGGGTAGATTAAGAAAATAATCTAGCATTCATCCTAATTAATTATATAAATATAACAAAATTTCCTATGGGATAAATTTTTATTATATTAAAATATAATTAATTACAAGTTTAGCGTCTCATTCTTTTATGTGACTTAACCCTAATAAAATAATTTTTTAATTAATTAAAGATGTTGTGGCTATTCCCTAACTAACCAAAATTATATTTGATCACTTGACATTTTATAAGTATTTAGTCGTGCTTCTAACTTAGGCACTAAACTTCTTAAGTTTATCGTATAATATCAATTTTATTGAATAGCATAATTAAACCATCCTATTATGCTATAAAATTCTGTATAATTAATCATAATTATCACACACAATTTGATTTCATACAAAGAATCAACAAAGCACAAATAATATATTCATGCATGAGAAAGCTTCCAAAATTTGTAAATTTATTAGTATATTCTTAAATAAACACGATTTGTTATAATAATAAATAATGCTTAAATATGTAATGAATACGGAAACGATAAGCACTATATATAAACATCTCTTCAACACACAAGCGTTGGCTTGGTGGAAAGAGTCATTCCTCAGCTGCACTTTGGTTGTAGGTTCAAATCTCATAAATAATTAATCTTTAAGCCAATTAAAAGTGGCTCAATCCAAAATCCATAGGCCCAAACCTAAGACTGGGTCCTTAAAGGGCTTTCTAGCAACCCTGCTTTTAATATTCTTTGAAACCCAAGAATAAAGTTTTCAGGCCTGGGAACACTATTTATTTTTATTTTTTTAAAGGTTGTCTTCTTCGTACCGCCTATAGGACCTCCATTAGAAACAGAAACATGATTGTTTTATTTTTTATTTTTTAACACTAGTAGTTTGCTGTTATAGAATCATAAAAACACATTGAATTATATATAAATGTGATTTAATGATTCTAAAACAATTAAAAACCAAAACCAAAAGATGCAGAATTTTGGGAAAAAAAATGAGATCTTGTACTGCAAATTTTTTTTTTAGAACGAAATCCTGCGTATCAAATATCCAAAGGCGCATGTTCGAATCACCCTCTGATACCAAATGATAGTTGCATATACGTCATCCTAAACATGTTTCTAATATGGAAACATGAAATGAAATAGGATCTTAAATACCTCCAACCATTGATTTTCTAAAAGCTTGAAACTAGACCACAAAGAACAAACTCGTATAATGTTTTACTTTCCATTATTTTGCTCTCTCCGAATGATAGAATTCTCAAGGAATGAATGAATTTTCTTTTTGTATGATAGAGCAGTAAGAGAGAACTGTAAGAATTTCTTAATGTGGGCTATATGAATTGAAATTAACTGAATTAGTTTGGTCTAATAAAGGTAAGATATATGGATTCTTAATCGCAATAATACGGGTCAAGAAGGGCCGAGTACACCCGACCCGTAATAAAGAAGCCCGTGGTCGAAGACTCTATAAATAGTGCTCAAGTCCCTCCCCTAACCTGAATGATACACATTTTGACTCACATCCAAATCTAGAGAAAACTCTCCTCTCGTGAGTGGCAATCTCATTAGGCCAGTGTTTTAACAAAGGGGATAGGGGAGAAGATCTTGAGTTCGTGTTCGCGGGATCGCCGCTTAATTCCGTAAAGCATAATGATTCCAAATCAGGTACGCGACCGACACCCTTCGTTATTGTGTTTTGTTTTCAACTATGGTGATCCCGGCATGCCATGCTGCGGGCTCACATATGGCATCGTGAGCCTACCATAGTTTGAGAACCGAAACATGCGGATTAGGTTTTGTTCGAGAGGTTTTTGTCCGCCAAATTTTTTAATGTATGAAAGTTAAATTTTATTACATATTTGGAATCTACTCGCCGAGACAAGAATATTGATGGTGGCATCGCCGCCGAGGAGGCCGGACGCGCCCAATTAATGCCGCCACCACTACTAGGGCGACGGGCCAGAATCCGCCACGAGGGGCCGCTTGAACCGCGCGCCTCCGACACGGCAGAATCGCTTGATGACGCCATGCCGACGCCATTGAGGCCCTGGATCCCGGCCGAGACCCGGATTTTGACCCAATCCCCATTATTATTTTCATTAAGGTAATTAATTAATTACTATTTGAATTACCATTATTATTTTCATAACGTCTTTTCATTAAGGTAATTAATTAATTACTTTTTGAATTGTCTATTAATGAATTGAACAGTATAATTAGCATGACATGTAATGTAAAAGACATACGCCCCTGTTTTTCCGTCTGGCATTACATATATATAGTAAATGTGATACATAAAGTTTATATCCCCGGGGTATGAGATTTTCAAGGATTCAATTGGTCGTGACCACCAAAGTGGCACACTTGACTCGGGCTTGAGAAATATCGCCCCATATTGTGCGGGATGTCTCCCGTTTTATCGCGTGATCATACCCCAAAGGAGGGGTGATCTTGTGTTAGCTCACATGTAGGTACATGTATAAAGTATGTGCTCGAGAAATGATCGATCTTAGTGGTTCATCACCCAAAGGTGGTGATTTCTACGAAAGAGTAGAATATGTTCATGGCCGGCCATGCGGAGAGTGTACAAATTGCAGTCATATTTCGCCCAAAGGTGATTATGTGATGATGTATGTAATTCTCCTCAGATAAGTATTCACATGATGTCGATTGTATTGTTTGTTTGTTTTCCACTCACTTTTTTCTCAGAACAGCAATTCCATTTCACTCAGTCCCATCGGATTGAACTTTTTAAGAAACGGAAAGAGGATTTTCTATTTGGAATGGAGCTGGCAGATGTTCACATTGCTCTTACAAAAGATAAGCCGGCAGATATCACGGCCACCAGTATTGAAGCTGAGAAAACGAACTATGCTGCCTGGGAAAAGAGCAATCGGATTTGCTTATTGATAATGAAGAAATCCATTCAAGAACACTTAAAAAGTGGTTTACTGCCCGGATCAGACCGCTAAGGAAATGATGGTACAGGCTAGAAACCACATTTTACTCCAATGCCGAGATTGGTACACTTCTTCAAAAGCTTCTCAATATAAAAGATTACGTATCGCCAAAGCAGACATGCCCTGTGTGGATTTGTGACTCCAAAAGAATTTAAGCTTTCTTCGTTCTTAATGTTTCCATTCCCCGATGCTTGCATTGTGCATCAAGCCCTTAAACACCCTTCCACCCGATTCCGGGATTATAAAGACAAATTACACCCTAAGATGAGACTTGGTCAATTAATGACTTCCATAGCAAGGGGGTGGTGGCAGGAAGAGAAACTAAGAAGGAAAAGGGCATGGCCTTACATGTTTCAGGTTCCACAAAAGGAAAAATAAGAAGTCCATAAATCGTACTCATAAAGGTACTCATGACACTATCGGTCAATCTGACAATATGGGTCCAAAAAAGACATCTTTCAAAAGGGATGGTGACCGCTGCTTCTTTTGTAAGAAGAAAGGTCACATAAAGAAGGATCGCGGCAAAGTTTAAAAGCTTGGTCAGCCCAAACGTGAGCCTAGCAAGGATTCATAAACCGAGGGAAGCCAAATCAGATGAATCAAGACTCACCATGGGAAACAACGAGAAAGCCGATGTCAGGTTCAGGGAGATAATCTTGATTCTAGACTCCGGGCTCTTGGGACAAATATTGAGCACACTTTATGTAAATTCTTTCATTTAGACTCGAACTTTAGTTTCGGGATCGCAGGTTTCGGGACAAGTGATCTACTCTTTGAAATCAAGAGCAATGTTATTTCTTTGTTTCTTGATTCAAATAAGGGTTTGGTGTCGTTATATGTCCAACTTGACAGACAGATCAGGTTTATCTCCCAATTTATATATACGTCGCTTATAATGCAATAGTGCGTTGTTTCTGAGACCATTACTCTAAGGAATGCCTTATGCATTGTGGGCATAAACTACTGGGCCACATCCTAAGGATGTGAGTAGAAAGGTCGATAAGGCTAACATCCCGCTCGCTCTTAAAATGACTTAGAGACATGCAGACTGCTGTAGAGGTAAATGACCAAAGATAAGAAAGAAAACCGGCAAACTGTTCTCCCGACTCGCTGAGGTCATTCACATCGACAGCAAGTGGATCTATACTACAACCTTGTGTAGAAATCTTTATTTCATCACATTTATCGATGACTACTCTCGATATGGTTATCTCAGAATACTTGATTAAAGAAAAGGTCGAAGCCCTGACAAGTTCAAGATTTTTCAACCGGTCGAGAAACAGCTTGGGAAAAGTCATGTGTTGTTAGATCTCGACCGAGGTGGAGAGGTTATGGTAAGCATGGCGATGCCTGACAGCCTTTGCGCCATCGCCAAATACTTGTAGGATTCTCGGGGGGGATAGTGTGGCTCGGGCCATTATGCTCTAGGAGTCCCTGAAAGTAAAATGGTGTAGCCGAAGTTACACGCACTCTTACTGAAATGGTAAGGGAGTATGATTGGTGAGGGACAAATTTACCCGGTTGTGGGTGAGCTTGAAAACAAATTTTCAGATACTTCCCAAATCGTACCTACAAAAGTCGCTTCGCTGATTCCTTTGAGTTATGGACCGGGCGCAGTTTTTAGCTTAAACCACTTAAGGTTTGGGGATGTCCCGCGTAAGTGAAGGTTGTATAATCCAACATTAAGTAAGTCGACTCAAGAACCACTCCTGTTACTTCTAGATTCATCCGAACATCTCAAGGGACATCTGCTCTATAATCCCAACAAATGGAGTGCACAAGAATCGTAATCACGTATTTACCAAGTTTTTGAGCTCGATGCCGAAGAAGAACGTCACACTATCAGGATAATAGTACCTGCAAGATACAGGGCATCTTTATCTACTCCCATACGTATAATTGTGGAGACTCCCACAGACAAATTATATCAACCCGTGCTGCCGGTGTCTCGAGATCCCGTCTGTCGTGACAAATTCCTAATGAAGTTCATCAAGGCTCTCAAAAGTGTGGATGTGACTATTGCTACTCCAAAGAAGGGAGATCCATTCAGGAGAGACGATCACCCATACCACCTACTATTTAGTCTATACTCCAGAGAAAGATCACGACATTCCGCTTCTTTCGTCGATCCAATGACTAATGCCGTAGTTTCGTATTCGTCCTTAGTTTAACCTGGTCGATGCACCTGAGAGATGAAATTCAATCTACAAGAGAACAGCCGAACTCACACTACCCGAAGGTCACAGACTATCGCCGCAAATGGTGTGTATAAGACTAAAAAGGGACCCTAGCGAAAGATTAAGAAGTTTAAAGCCGTGACCGGTACCACAGTTTCACTCAGAGAGAAGAGTAGACTACAGCTACCTTTCTCTCCTGGGCCTCTTCTAAAGATCTCTTTCAGAGTGATCATGGCATTAGTTGCTCATTTCTCGATATGAGTTACACCGTATGGATGTTAAACCGCCTTCTCAATGGAGACCTTAATGAAGAAGTTCATATTGATGCAACCCGAAGGTTTTGAGTGCGATTCAGTATCGCCGTATGTAGACTGAAAAGTCTATTTATGGTCTCAAGCAAGCTTCTAGACAATGGTACTTAAAATCTCATGTTGTGGTCGTTACTTCATATGGTTTTGTTGAGAACAAAGTAGGATCAATGTATATACCGCAAGGTCAAGGAGGAAATTCATTTTCCTTATACTTATGGATGATATCCTCACGCGCGGACCTTGGTTTCATCGTGAGATGAGACAAAGCGATGTTGTCAAAGAACTTTGATATGAAGGACCTTGGTGAGACGCTTTCGTCCCGGGCATCAGATTCATAGGAATCGCTCTCGCGACTATCGTTTATCTCGTGAGGGCATATGTTGATCGTATTTTGGAAAGATTCGAACATGTAATGCCAGAACTGTTCTCGTCTCAGAAGCGTGATAAGTCGAGCCCCCGTCATATCGTCCTCATTCGCATTTCAGAAAGCCCAAATGAAGAATGTACCTTATGCTAAGGCACTCGGGAGTATTATACGTTCGCAAATACTAGGCCTGGGATATATCGTTTTGCAATAGGACTCTAGGCGTATATCAAACAAATCCAGACACGATCACTGGGTTGCTACAAGAAGGTTAGCGAGGTACTTAAAGAGGACAAGACTATATGCCGATTTACAAACATGTTCACAAATGAAGCTGGTATCTCTATCTCACTTTGGTCAAGCCGTCAGATGAAAAGAAGTCAACAACATGTTACATCTTTAAGTTAGCAGGAGGTGTAGTATCATGGAAAAGTGAGAAACAGAAATCAATTGCATCCTCTACCATGCAAGCGGAGCTCAGAGCACGCTTCAACCGCTACTGTGCAATTTGGCTCCGAAACCTCATTAAGGAGTCACCTGTGATTTGATTTTGCGGATAGCCCATACAAGCCAGATATTGTGACACAACTCGTGCTAAGTTGTTTGTTAACAATGTAGGTCCCAAGGGGTCTAAGCATACTGGAGGTCAAGTACCCGACTATAAAGGAAAAAGTTCGCATCAGTGACATTGCAAATGAGAGCACATTTCAACTCGACGATATGATTGCATCCGCTAACTAAAGGCCTTCGCCCCCTCGTATATTCGACGACATGTCATTAACATGTGGGCTTAGGAGTATCATGGGATACCGTCAATTAGTGTGAGCCGTTTAGTTTTATGTTGCTCTTATGAAGTTTGTATCCTCATTACATTTTTTGTAATATTTGAATATGTAATGTCCCCTTGCATTCAACGAGGTATTTGTGAGTAGATTTACCTGCTCGAGTACATATAATTGTTGGAAAATCTCGAGGCATCAGAAACCTTGAGTAATAAAGCATAAGCATTCTTGGCATTAGCCTTGCACAATATGTCTTGTTACACATAAAGTACAATTAACTATCAAGGTAAGACATATCCAAAGTTCGCTAACCATGACGATATTCTCTCGGTGACACACTAGGTTTTGTGACACTTAAGGAAAGAGAGAATTGACTAATAAAATGGATAACACATGAAGTAATACCATTAAGTGGAGCAGATTGGCCCATTTAACACACTACCATATCAATAAATACATATCAGTAAAGTTGAAAGCTCGTGACCATGGAAGGGCTCTCATGCGGAGTACATGCAAGCAATACCATGATTCTGTTCGGTGACTTTATGGGATGAGATGACTATTAAGAACAATCTCTGTACTAATATGAGGGTGCAGACACAGCCTGGTTTCAATTAATATCATCTGCGGGAGAATGTAAGAATTTCTTAATGGGCTATATGAATTGGAAATTAATCCAATTAGTTTCGTCTAATGTGCGCAGATATATGGATTCTTAACTCGCCTAATATGGGCTGGCTAGTGTGGTTTAGCACGCCCCGACCGTAATGTGAGAGGGCCCGGGTCGAAGGCTCTATAAATAGTGCTCAAGTCCTCCCCTAACCCGAACGATACACATCGACCACATCCGTATCTGTAGAAAACTCTCATCTCATGAGCCATAATCTCATTGCAAAAATGTTGTTTTAACGGCGATATGGTAAGATCTTGAGTTCTGTTTCATGATCGTCGCTTAATTCCGCGTAAAGCATGATGAATTCCAAATCGTGCACGCTAATCGATACCTTCTCCGTTATTGTGTTTTGTTCTTAACTATGGTGGATCCTAGGTATGCCATGTTCGTGGGCCCACAAGACCTTTATAAAGGTGAATTTATAATCGCCGCTTCTCGAAGGTTATCACTTTAAAATTTCACCCCTTTATATAGTAGTTATGAATTACAATTGTTTCACTTATGAAAGGTTTTTAAAATTTCAAATTTTAAAGTTTCAAAAGTTTAAACTTTTGGGTTGCACCATTTCAAAATCTAATAAAACCTTACACATGCCACCATCGGATTCTCAATAATCAAATTACCAATATCAGGAAGGGAGTCTCCAAGTTGGTATTTTGAATCCAATTTACACGTGCTCAAGAGTTGGGCATCACATGAACTTGAACGAACAAGAAAGGGAAGGGTTGATATGAGAGTCATTTGGAAATCGTCTTGGACTCTGGCCATTTCTCAAAAACATAAAACAAAGCTAAGTCATTATTCGTTTGAGATAGCATTTGGTTTTCGTTACTGTATTCTAATTTATAGTCACCATATCTGTCCCAATTTTCTATTGGGTAGTATTAGATTTTGAGAGACTTAGAATTTTGTTTGACTCGAACTGATCAAAAAAAAGAATTTTGTTTGACTCGAAAAGTTTTGTGTTACGATATTATGAATTTTTTGGGATCTATTAAAGTTAGCGGATTTATACTAATATTTTTATGGTTCTATAAACAGAGCTCCTCAGTACTAAATCTTATGCTCATTTTTGGAAAAGCGGATTTTTCCTCTTACATGTGTTTCTTTTTACCTTATTTAAACTTTGACATAAATCCATATGTTTTTTCTTTCCATTTTTATTTTTAAATAACGTTGTAGCAGTCCGTTTCTCATAAATTTATACCCATCAAGGGACTTGAACCCCGATCCCTCATTTCTTTATGTCTATATAAACTCTTAACCATTTGAGTTAGGATTTCCCGTTTTTCTTTAATTGATAGTTTTTTTCCGCAAATTCTTCCTTAATATACGAAATATAAATAAACTGTTTTCTAATCAAGTTTAACCAACAAACGCTTTTCCATATGCATTAAAATGACTTTTTTTTTTAAATATTTCTCATCAGTTATAAAATAAGAATTTGGTGGAATATAAAATAAAAATATACAAAGGAAAAGATAGAATATATTGAATTGATAAGAAATGTCATAGAAAAGACTTTATACGAGAAATATGTTAGGTTATATTTGGTTCTCAAAAAAAAATTTGAGGGAAAATGTAAAAAGAAAAATGGAAAGAAAGGGGATGATTTATACAAATATCAGGTAATTTACTTATTTATATTAAAATTAATTATATGAAAAATCAACTTTAGATAGTTTTTTTGTCTATATAAATTCATTAAAAATGTATAATTTACTTATATCATCCTTGAGACCTTACTCAAATAATAAAAAAGGATGGGTGTATGGGAGTGGTCCCAAGTTATGACTCTATAAGAATAAAAGCACATTTATAATCATATAATACAAAAAAGTGAATAGATAAAAAAAAAAAAAACATATTAATTATTACACATCCTATTGGATTCTAGCTTCTTATGATACCTCCAAACTAAATTAAATTAATTAAACTTATGGAACCTTTGAGGCATGATTCAAATGGTGAAAATGTGGAAAGAGTCTATGAGATTTATGTTCGAATCTTTGTAAGAAGACATACTAGAACATATAGATATAAAATAAAAAGAAGTAGATCTATGAAAAAATATTCCAATTTTCTTAAACATAATTTCCAAATTTAAAAAATCTAATTTTTCCAAAAAAAAAAAAAAAAAAAGAAAAGGTTAGAGTAAGTCTACTTCAAAAACACGTCCAGAATACCTAATATTAAAAATATGTGGTGCACGCTTGGTAGTTATAGCATACGTCAGTGTGACCATTTATAGCCCCCCATTTACAACTCTGCAAATTCAAATAAGATGTTGCAGTTAAAAATTAATAGATTGTATGGGCAGAAAGTTATATCGGCCAGGTATTATTAATGTTTTGTAGCAGATAGTGATTAGATGTCTCATGCCCACCACCACCTTTAACTACAAACCTGAAAATCAAGCTTTGCAATCATTTTTGGAAAACTATGCTGCTAGGGTTTTAATTGAGACTATTTGAAAAAATAAGGCCTAAAAGATTTTATTCTAGCCACAATTTATCACTTTAAAGACTATTTGATAAAAAATATATTTTATTTGATAAAGAAGTTCTCATGTTCAAGGCACATGCAACAACCACAAAGTATTTCTAAAATAACCTTTTAATTCCCAAATCAAAAAAACCCTAATTAAAAATCAAAAGCCCTAATATCATTACTTTCTTCTCCAAAGCAACAATTTGCACCAAGAGCTTCATTCGGCGAAGGAGGATTTTCGATCAGCAAAGAGAAGTTCCGATTATCTAAAACATTTTCATGATTAGTTTTATTCTCTAAAGCATCTCTCTCTCTCTCGCTCTCTCTTTCTCCCTTTTGCTATAAGAAAGAGTTTTCCTTCAACCTATTTGATGATTAGAAGCAAATTATAGTTTGATTTGCTTCCATTTCATTGTCTCAACTAAAATATTAAATCATTTGTTGTGGGTTTATGGTGATTATGCAAAAAAAAAAAAAAAAAAATTATACTAAATGTTTATGTTTCTCATTTCTTGCAAACCCCATTTCTAGAAATTGAATTTTTTTTTGCTGGAAAATTGATGTTTCATTTTACTGGAAAATTGAATTATCTTCATAGTTAGTTTTATTCCCTGAAACATGTATCTCTTTCGCTCTCTCTATCTTTCTCTTTCTCTCTTTCTCTTACTCTAAGAAAGAGTTTTCCCTCAACCCATTTGATGATTAGAAACGAATTACAATTTGATTTGCTTCAATTTCATTGTCTCAACTTAAATATTGAATAATTTGTTGTGGGTATATAGTGATTATGCAAAAAAAAGTTGTACTCGATGTTTGTGTTTCTCATTTCTTGCAAACCCCCTTTCTAGAAATCAATTTTGTTTTTTTTTTTTTGCCGGAAAATTGATTTTTCATTATGTTATATGTTTTGTTAATTTTCTTTTTCTATTAACAATAAATCTTAGAACTTAGGTACGAGATACAATATATGTAAACATTGAGTACAAACACGTTCTACGCTGGGTACAACCCAAATGAACATAAGGTACAAATGGTATAACTAATTGAACCTATACTACTATTCCTCCATGTGTTTCCTAAGGTTGTCGCCAAAAATAGCTTAGTATTACTATGACGCCTTTCGTGATAAAGTATATGGAGATGTGGAATAATATGACACTTGTCGAATCA
Source organism: Tetrastigma voinierianum (assembly GCA_016808115.1). Lineage (NCBI taxonomy): Eukaryota > Viridiplantae > Streptophyta > Magnoliopsida > Vitales > Vitaceae > Tetrastigma > Tetrastigma voinierianum. The sequence goes on along the minus strand of JAEQBH010001677.1, from coordinate 69,840 downwards.
ATTGCTCTTGTAGCCCTATATCATAATCTATCTACAATTTTTGTCATAAGGTTTAATATGGGTAATCATGATATACTATATTAGTACTGATTGTTGTTTGTTCTATTTTTGTTAATGGGTAAATTTCATACGTATTGCAACTTTCTTACCAAATCTTTGTATTGATTCACATAACAAAGGGACAAGTCTGCGGCAAAGAATACGCTCATGAAGTCGTTATGTACTGGGATAATATTATGTATTTTTGGATTGTTGATTAGTAATGAATGATTATGTGTATTGTTGGGAGAATTTTCTTACTTTGTGTATCAAGGATAGTGTGGATAATTTTATGTTCAATATAGATTGCTTTTTGATCATATAATGTTCATTTGTACAAGGTGCATTCATGCAAAATTGGACATGTAAAATTAGGTTTGTTCTAACTAAAAAAAATACAAAATAGTGCAAAATTTTGGTTGTAACCAGTCGACCTATCATGTTATTTTTTCTTTGTTGAAGAGTGTGTTTTGAAGAGTTTCCATCGGCTGAGTATAAACTACTCAACCGGCTCAAATTTATATGTTAATGAAACACAATACTAATCCAACAGACAATTTTAGCTACTGTATACACCTCAAATTGTTACACAAAATATAGAAATACACGAGAAACATAATGCAAGTTAGTATATTAATCAGTCAAAATGGGCAATTGTAATACAAAATACCCCTTTCCAACCATAGTACACAAAATTGGCATAAACAGGATAACACTAACAAGTCCAACATCATGCTTGAAAACTCTTCTCGAGGGACTCAAGCCTATGGCGGTGATGGAGGACAAACAGAGGAACTCAAGACAATTAGCTCCAAAGGTCGAAGTTTACATTTCCTCATCGATCCGACACACTGTAAATACTAAAGATACCCTATTCTCCAACAAATCAATCCTCAAGTGTAATTGCTCAATCTAAGAAGCTAAACTTGTCCATGCTCATAAGTTGGTACATCTGTCTATGAATTATTTGTTTGAAGTGGGGGTGTGTTTAATTCAATATTAGTCATATCACGTTCTAGATCACTATCATCATAAGCATGCCGATGACCATCTTCAGCTCCAAACTCCACGAGATGAACCCATGAACCATCGATGGCTTTTTCAAACTTCATCCTTCCCATGGACATCCCATTATATGTGTCATAAGGTGATGGCTCCTCAACTTTATCCTCAAGGGTCAAGTCAATACCAAATGCTTTGAATACTTTGGTCATAATGCGCCCATATGGTAGAATATGAGTTTTGCTTTCACAACATGTAACCATATGATTCATGATTCATGCGACCATATCATCAACATGTGACCACATTCTTCCCCAGGTGCTGTAACACCGTCCAACACCTCAATTCCCTAACACTTGATCAAAATTATTGTTACTATTAAAAAATAAACATGGATATTCAAACATTTGTACACAAAACGAAAGGGAAAACAAATTTCAATACCTTCCAAAGCTCTTTTACCTAAGGTGTATATGGGTTGTACCCAACATTCAAGATTCTTGTACTCAATGTTTACATAAATTGTACCTATGGGTATAGTGAGTACAAGTTCAAATCCATTTGAACCATTTGTACCTATGTTCAGATCAAGTTGTACCCAATATAAGAACACAAGCGCTTATACCAATGTTTACATATTATACCCGTACCTAAGCTCTAAGATTTGTAGTTAATAGAAAATAAAATTAACAGCATAGAACAAATGAAACATCAATTTTCCAAAGAAAAAAAAAAAAAATCGATTTCTAGAAAGGGGGTTTGCAATAAAGGAGAAACACAAACATGGGGTACAATTTCTTTTGCATAATCATTATATACCCACAACAAATGATTCAATATTTAAGTTGAGACAATGAAATGAAAGCAAATCAAATTGTAATATGCTTCTAATCATCAAATGGGTTGAGGGAAAACTTAATTTGTCTTAGAGCAAGAGGAAGAAAAAGAGAGAGAGAGAGAGAGAGAGAGAGAGAGAGAGAGATGTTTTAGGGTATAAAACTAACCATGAAGATAATTCAATTTTCTAGTAAAATGAAACATCAATTTTCCACCAAAATGCTTTTCTAGCAAAAAAAAAAATCGATTTCTAGAAAGGGGGTTTGTAATAAATGAGAAACACAAACATTAAGTACAATATTTTTTGCATAATCACCATGTACCCACAACAAATTATTCAATATTTAAGTTGAGACAATGAAATGGAAGCAAATCAAACTGTAATCCGCCTATAATTTGTTAGATAAATAATCCAAAGAAGAATGCATAAATGATGTATGTCATCAAGTAAATAGGACGATATGCCAAAGAACAGATGACCGGAGAGAAGAGAAGTCAGATGCGCTGTGGAATGAAGAACAGCAACCGTGGTGTGGAGCAATAGCAGTGTAACAAGTAACTATACCTGTAAACAATAACTGGAGATGCAGTGATCTAAGAACCGTAATTGAAGACTGAGGTGTGTATAACACTATCCTTCGGAATTAATTTCCCCAGGATCCAACAGTCCTTCAGAACCGAGAGATCTAGATCAGGAACAACAAGGAGGAGAACTGGTAAGGTAGAGAGGAAAATAAGATGAAGAAGATACCTTTTCAAAGCTAGTCTCCATTTGAATTTATAGGCAATAGTAGTTGACCGTAGCATCTAATAAATTAAATGTAGAGTTATAGCAGTTTGAATTCAAACAAACTCGTTCAATTCAAACACAAAACGAATTTATGGGAGTTAATAAAATAAATTTATTATAACATGCACAAACTGGATTTTGATCTTCAATTCAAAATACAAAACGTTGTTTTATATTTAAGCATTATTACTTTGATTCAAAGAAAACCTTGGTATTTATTGCATTTTATGATTTCAAACCGATTTGATTTTAAAGTGCTCAAAACTCAGGTTTTTTTGGTTCAGTTTTACAAATTAAATTAATTCCGAAAGCAAACCGAATGTGTCCCCAGTTTATACACGCGCAGGGGGATGGGGCAAATCCACTGATTTGCACTGCACTCTCGAAGCCACCATTCCCAGGAAGCGCGACGAGGCCTTCCCTTTTTCAACTACGATAGCACCATAAAACGGTTTTAATATATAAACTCAAAAAAAAACCTCGTTGCCTTGTTCCATGGGACACAACTTGTTTTGTTTTTATTGAAAAAACCCATTGTTTACAACAATCCCCCACATTTTTCAAAAGAAAGAAAAACTTTTGTATTTAAAAACATATTGTTTGGGAATATGAAGAAGGTGTTAGATGCCTTAAGTTTGGTGTTCAATAACCATGAACCAAACATAGATGAATAAGGTTTAACTTTACAGCTTCTTGTGAAGCTTTTGAGGCCTATGAACCAGTACTCTTAATCATAAATTCAGAGATCTTATCATCGCACCACACACTCACGATTCCTTGGCTCGGCTCAATGCCATTGTGCGCGATTAGGGCCATACGCAAGTGTCTCACAATTCATAAGTGCTCTAGAAATCTTGTCATACCACTTCATAGGAGTGGCCCCACTCCACACTTATATAGGTGATTTCATCAAATACATATTGCATTTATATGTACCACCCATAAGGGATATGAAATCAAGAATATTAATCAACTCTCAAATTCATGCATTCTAGCATCATAATCACACACCATAGGAAGGACCATCTTGTTGGTGCTAAAGGTGATTTACCAAGTACTGCTATTACCCATACGAACCTCTTCACGGGATTCCACCTCGACAAAGGTCAGTTTCATCACTGCTAATCTCATATATTGGCTTAAGTCCCATTCCACTGATGTTTCAAAATTAATTTTCTTCCCAAAGGCTTAAGGTCGAGGATCAAATTCACTTTTGACTTTTACATAATCAATGGAAATGATTCCATCTTTCAACAAATTGCTTTCACTACTTCTCGTCTTAGACGAATATGTTTGTTTTTCCCATTAAACGCTTTATTCTTTTATGAATGCATATTGCTGTCAAGTAATCACAATGCATATACACCGAAGGTGTTGGCTGCATTCCCAAAAGAATTCTTGATAGGAAGCCCCTTTTAAATCCACTCCGCCTTCTTTACCCACAAATTGGAAGAGCTATAAACTCTATTCCATGTAAGAAGCAACAGAGTTTATGTTTTAGATGATTTTGCTACAACACCAATTCCTTCCCAAAGTAAAGACATAACCGGCTTTTTTTTGTGATTTTATCTCATCTCGAATCAGATCCAAGCAATGCTTTATCCTTCCGGGCAACACAAATAGTGAAATTCACTATATAGGGATACCATAGTTCATGGTGTACCCCTTAAGTATTTCTAATAGTTCAAATTTAATGTACTCCAATGATCATTATTACTGGATTATGTGTATATCTACTTAATCTACACAAATCGCATATGCTATGTCGTCTAGAAAGTTCATTAAATGCATCGTAATTCCCAATAATTCGTGTATATCAAATAACACCCACGGATCACCCTATTTTTCATTAAATGAAAGGTTCAGATCATGCGGTACTCCATGTAGTTTGACATCAAACGTCCAACCTCTCGAAAGGTTTTCTCAACATAATGTTCTGTGATAACATTATACCATCATCATCCTTATGATTTTCACAATTCAGAACGACCTTAAACTTCGTTCATATCTTTCTATGTCAAACTCGTGGAAGCTAGAAATCTCGGGTGTACTATACTCATACTAAAAGGAGTTAAAGATCAACATATCATCTACATACAATGCAATGATTACACATTCTGTAACATCCCGAAATATACCCTAGCGCTGACTACAGGTATATTAAAAGCTAAATGGAAATTTTCTAAAAATAAACTAGAGAGTCAAAAGTTTACATAAGATACAAGGCAATCTTGTAATTTGTTAAAAAGGACCTATTGGTCATAAAAGTGAAAGATTAGGGGTTGAATGTGTTTAAAATCCTGAAAAATGATATAAAATAGAGGGAGTTATGGCTAAAGGCAATAGTACAGTGCTAAACTAAAATGGAGTTTTGGTTAAAGGCAAATATTATATGCAAAGGCACAAGGTAAAGGCAAAGGCAATAAGGCTGTAAGGCAAAGGTAAGAAGGGAAGATACAATAAAGGTAAGGCAGCTGTGGCACACAGTAATACAGTGCTATGGGCACAGGTCATGCGCTTCTCACGCCGCATCCCCTAAACTAAAAAGACATCAAGACCAAATTGGTCTCATTTTGGGAGAGAGGAGGAAACCGTAGAGAGAGAGAGGCAAAAAGGAAGAAGAAGAAGAAGAAGGAGGAAGAAGAAGCAATAGGAAGAGGAAGAAGACGGAGGACCAAAAAGGTATGGAACTTAGCCTCACTATGCATCCTATGAATTTTGCATGGAATTTAGAAAAGATTATGAGTTCCAAATTAGGGTTTGTTAGGATTGCATCCTAAACCAAAAGATATATTGAAGGTAAAGGTTTGCAAAAACCTATAAACTAATAAGAAAAGTAGGAAATCCTCCCTGGAGGGTTACGATCCATGTTAAATGACAAGCAATTGGAGTTAGGGTTTAACAAAACCCTTAAATAAAATCCTTGCTTCACTTTGTGTTTGCTAAGACCCATATTGGAATGACTGAGGATGAATGGAAGAAAAGAGATTATGCGATATTATATGAAGTGATTGCATGTGTGTGCCAAGTATGTAATTGATTCGGGGTATCAAAGTGCTGGAAAAACAAAGAAAAACACACACATTCTCGGCACTTGAGAGTTCAATTGTGCCAGTTCCCACCTGCAGGACTTTGATTCCTGTCGATTTATTGTAAGTTTCACGTAGAAGTTATAAGTTCACCTATAGAACTTGTTCTCCGCTTCCGCTTGAATTTCAGTTTCTTGCATTTTGGCCATAACTTTGCTCATATTTCTTATCCGATTCTTGAGTAATCTCAAGTGGCCACTCTAAAATAGACTTCAAGGAGAACAAAACTTCTTAAAAGAGAAGGTATTGCCAAAATATGATCCCTGAAGTGCCCAAAAATATACTCAAATGGGGCCATGTGCAGGCCATTTCCTGCATCATGTTTGACTATAGAGAATTCTCATTGATTTTGACGTAACTTGAGTTCCTATGTCTGAATTGGGTGATTCTAGTTGAATAGAACCTTTAGCACCCTTAGCTTCTTAAATGAGTATAAGGACATAGTGTCAAAATATATTAAGTTAAGGCTCCCGGAAAATTGAGTACTACCAACAGTCCTGAGGGTAATTCCAGAATCGACTAGTTGGCATGAAAATGCCACACTTTAGTTTGGATGATCCATTGGATTGATTCCAATTCCTAAGTAAACTAGATTCATAAAGGAATGAGAATATATGAAATGAGGTATGATCTCATAGACATCATACTGCTAAGTATATGAAGTGCTATATACAGCCATTAAACAAAGAAAAAATACTATAGAGTAATATATAGATATGTCCATAAAAATGAATAATATGATAGTATAAGTCAAATGATATGAATAAGGGATATGAAAATATGTCAAGATATGATAGGGGTATAAGTCATAAAATATAATAAGATATGATAGAACATGTCATAAGATATGAGATAGTTAAAAGTACACGAATGATAGGCACATATGCATATAAGATTAAATGATATGGAATATGCCGCAAAGTGATAGATTATATAGATATGACTATATGATACATACCGAAATGTGAATAAGAGATGGAACACGCTGCGAACATATGATAAAGACATAAAATGATAAGAACGATAGAGACAAGATGACAGCATGAATGATAATTAATTGTATGGGGCAATGATAGTGCCATATATGAAAATGTGAATGAGTGAAAGCCTATAATGACAGTGATTATGTAAAGAGATTTATGATGTAATAAATCACGATAAATGTATTAATGATGAGAAGAGATATTAATATGTAGTGCCTATATATGAATATAAGGATTACAAGAGCGTATAGATGCATTCATGAAATATGATAGACAAAACTAAATGATAGAAAAAGATATAACATACGATTATATATATATACGAGAACCTAAATAATTTAAAAACTACATATATGAGGAACTAATACGTAGTAAAGTGATGATAGTATATATGCATACAATTATGATAACAATAATATTCATTTACGAGATATGCATTTAAAAATGTAATAAATGAATGTCCTGGCTAGACCATGAGGATGGGGATAGTACATAGGGAAGATACGTATGTCGGCAAAGATATTCATAGATTATATCAGGCCCCGCTGGTCGATGATATAGATCCCGTTTTGATCAGTGGCCCCGTTGCGTCACACACAGATGAGATTCACCAGCCAGACAAGATAGTACTAGTACCACAAGATATGACATAGGTCACCTGGTCTCAGACAAAGGACGATACCTATTATCAGACAGAGATCAACAAGCTGCAGACAGGATAAGACTCCTTCGGTACACACAGTTTCCCGTGATCCGCTCTGGCATTTGCACATGAAACCAAAAAGGAAATGATACGTGGTAGAAGATATGACTGGATATATAGCGCTGGCAAGATCAAGTATATAGATGAAAATACAGACTTATGCAATGCTAAAGTACATTATAACTTGATATGAAAATAAGTATAAGGAACACAAGAAAAGTAATATATATGAAAGACAAAAGTAGATAATAGATAGAATATGTACATGAAAAGTAGATAACCTTATGTCAAAGACATAGAATAGAGACCTACTTACAACATGAAAAGATCAGAGACGTAAAAGACATATGAAAGAACAGTGATATAAAAAGCTAAGAATGTAGATAAACGCATGTGATAGTATAAGATAGGTTATACAAAGTATACTTAGACATTATAAGTATAGAAACTCAGAAAGAACATGATACAAGAAATAAGATGAAATAGATCAAGTATACGATATAAGCAAGGGACAAGAAATGTGCAAAGCATTCATGGATGTATAAGGAATGATATGATATACGTAATAGTATGGCACGCAATAAATCATAGAACCGAAAGATGAAAAAGGTATAGACTAGACATGATATAAACAATAGAAAAGAATAGGAACATTGGAAAAGACATAAGGATGCTGAAAGATAAACACATGACAAGCATAGGGAATATGCAAAAGAATAGAAATAGGAATATAGTAAAAGTATAGATAAGAGATAGGCCAAAGTCATAGAATACAATGTAAAAGATTGATATAATATAAATGTGTATAGATAGATAATATGCATATGTATGTTTCTCATGATACGCTTATTGGTGGTTGTCCATGCTTATGTTCCCTTCAATTAAGCGCAAAAAGCTTAAAGCACCCGTGTTCAAACCGTAGGCGCCGTAAGCCAGAAGACAAGGATGGAGCGACGTGACATTCCACATCGCCACAGCGAAGGCCGAAAGTCGTAGATATGTGCTCACCTCGCCACGCTCCGCACCCGACAAAGTTGTGGCCAGGAAAATTTTTAAATGCATAGTGCAAATGGGACTCCAGAGAAATACAGCAATCGCCATGATGACACCCACCCTGGTAGCGTTCTTCAATACGCACAAACGATTGCTATTACCGAAATTGTTTGTGCACCAATAGGTACAGGTACAACTTTGAATAAGAACATGTCAATGAGAGTCCCAGTAAAGTATATAGATATTAGATAGCATCACGCCCTGACTTGCCTCCTTATCCTACTAATCTAAGTCGGCCGGATCTAAAGGTGACAAATTTAGTGGTATCAGAGCAAAGGTTTAGGCGTTTTTGGAATAGCCTAAACATAGATAGAGATAAGATGCTATTCTAGGTAGCTATAAGATACTAAAACATAGATAGAGTATAAGATGCCTTCTAGATAGAGTATAAGAAGCTTAGCCCAGATAGAGTATAAGATAGAAATGATAGACATGGATAAGCATAGAAAAGTATCGTCTCCCGATGCGGATGTCCTTGTATTATGGTATAGATGACAAATAGTTTTTGATATATAGACATGACATAGAAAAATAGAATTGAAAGAAAAGATAAGAAATTACATGTAAAAGATATGAAAAGAAAGGATCTAGACATAGAACAAACAAAGTATAGTACATGAATTTCATGACGAAATTTTATAAGGCGAGTGAGCGTCAGAATATCCCAAATATACCCTGGGCCAGCTTAGACTGCTTAGCAGATATTAAAAGCTAAATGGAAATTTTAAAATAAAACGAGAGATCCGGAAAGCCAAAGATACATGGGCAATCTTGTAATTTGAGCAAAAAGGACCTACTGGTCAGCAAAGCAAAGACAGGGGGTTAATGTTTAAACTTTGAAATGATATGTAAATGTGAGGGAGTTATGGGGCGTAAAAGGCAATAGAAGAAAATAAACCAAAAATGGATTTTTTTGGTTAAAGGCCAAACATGGCCTTAACTAAAAGATGGATTTACACCAAATCGTCTCATTCTGGGGAGAGGAGGAACTCAGAGAGAGAGAGTGAGAAAGCAAAAAAGAAGCACAGTTAAGAAGAAGTATAAGAAGAAGAAGTAGAAGATAAGAAGATGGAGGACCAAAAAGTTATGGAACTAGCCTTGATTATGCATCCTATGAATTTTGTATGGAATTCTAGAAAAGATTATGAGTTCCAAATTAGGTTTGTTAGGATTGCATCCCAACCTCAAAGATATATTGAAGGTAAGGTTGGTAAAAACCATAAATCACAAGAAAAAGTAGGGAATCCTTCCTCGTGAGGTTGGATTCATGGTTAAAATGACAGCAATCGAGTTAGGCTTAGAATAAACCCACAAATCCTGGTTTAGCTTTGTGTTTGGGTTAAGACCCATATTGGAATGATCTTTGGAGGATGAATTGAAGAAAAAAGAGATTACAAGAGACATATGAAGTGATTGAGATGTGTGTTTGAAGTATAGAATTGATTTGGGGTATCAAAGTATGGAAAAATAGGTGAAAAACACACATTCTGGGCACTTTTCGGAGAGTTCTACCGGTAGAAGTTAAGTTCTACCGGTAGGACTTTGATTCTGGTCGATTTTGGCCAAGTTCTACCGGTAGAAGTTAAGTTCTACCGGTAGAACTTGTCTCCTCGCTTCCAACAATTCGCTTTGTATTTCGCCATAACTCGCTTCATTTTCTTATCCGATTTGAGTGATTCAAGGGCCACTTAAAATAGACTTCATGAGAACAAAACTTAAAGAGAAGGCATCGCCAAAACTGATCCTAAGTGGCTCAAAAAATACACTCAAAAGTAACATGTGCAGGCCATTTCCTGCATCAGTTTGACTATAGAGAATTCCCGATTGATTTTGACGTAACTTGAGTTCCGGTGCTCCGAATTGGGTGATTCCAGTTGGAATAGAACCCTTAGCACCTTAGCTTTAAATGAGTATAAGGACATAGTGTCAAAATATTAAGTTAAGGCCCCGGAAAATTGAGTAATACCAACAGTCCCGAGGGTAATCGGTAACCGACTACCAAGTATGAAACGCCATAACTTTGGGCTGATGATCCGATCGATTGATTCCACTCCTAAGTAAACTGCATTCATAAAGCGAATTGTAATATATGAATGAGGTATGATATCATAGACATCATACTTCATAAGTATATGAAGTGCTATATGTAATAGCCATGAAACAAGAAAAATATAGAAAATGCAATATGTATAGATATGTTCATAAAAAATGAATATGATAGGTATAAGTCAAATGATAATATCATGATAAGAATATAGAAGAAAGTTTAAGATATGATAGGTATAAGTCATAAAATATAATAAGATATATGAACATGTCATAAGATATGATAGCTAAAGTACACTCAATGATAGGCACATATGCATATAAGATTAAATGATATGAATATAAGCTATGTATGATAGATTATATGGATATGACTATATGATGACATACCGAAATGAATAAGATGGAACACATTAGGAACATATGATAGAAAGACATAAATGATAAGAACGATAGAGATAAGCAAGATGACAAAAGCATAGGAATGAGAACAATTGCATAAATGATAGGGTACATATATGAAAATGTGAATGAGGAAAAGTCAGCATGATAGGATTATAGAAAGTACGAGATAAGCTAAATCATGATAGAAATGTATTAATTTATATAAAGAGATATGGAATATAGAAAGCTATATATGAATATAAGGATTACAAGATGCATGTATGCATTCATGAAATATGATAGACAAAACTAAATGATAGAAAAGATATGAATACATGTATTATATATATATATGAGAACCTAAATATGAAACTACATATATGAGAACTAATGCGTAGTAAAGTGATGATAGATATATGCATAAGCAATTATGATAATAATAGTTGGTTCATGCTTATGAGATACATGTACGTAAAATGCAAATAAAGCTTCGATTGTCCTGCTAGGACCCCAGAGGGATAGATAGTAATGCCCATAGAAGATACAGATGTCGCAAGATATTCTTCATGTATTTTGATATCGAGGCCCCGCTTCGGGTCGATGATATAGATCCCGTTTGATCACGTGGCCCCGGCAAGCGGTCACCAATAATAGACAGAGATCAACGCCTCGCATGCTGATGCACGCAATCGATAGCATATGACATAGTCACCGCCTCGCATGCTGACGATACCTTCCGTATTAATGAAATGTAGATCACTGTTCAGACAAAGGATAGTACCTTTCTCGGTACACATAGCTTCGTATCCGCTTCTAAGGTATTTGCGGCATATGAAACCAAAAAGGAATGATATGTATAGAAGATATGACCTCGATATGAGAAGCATAAAATCGCTTGGCGCGATGAAAATACATCTGCCATAAAGAACAAGTACATTATAACTTGATATGAAAATAAGTATATGAACACAAGAAAAGTAATGAAAGTATATGAAAGCACAAAGTAGATAATAGATAGAATATGTATGTATGAAAAGTATAGATGTAACCTATGTCAAAGACATAGAATAGAGACCTGACTTACAACATGAAAAAGACTAGAGACAAAAAGCATTAGCTATGAAAGAACAAGAGATATAAAAGTATAAGAATGTAGATAAAAGTACAGGACAGTATAAGATAGGTTATATGAAAGTATACGAGACATGAAAGCATAGGAAACTTGCAAAGAATATGATACAAGAAATAAGATGAAATAGACTGGCATACGATATAAGCAAGGGACAAGAAATAGGCAAAGTATTTGTGGATAGGATAAGGAATGATATGATATAATAGTATAAAGAATGCAATAAATCATAGAACCGAAAGATGAAAAAGGGGCACTGTAGGACATGATATGTAACATGAAAAGAATAGGGAACATTGAAAGACATATGACAAGCGTGAAAGATAAACACATGACAAGTATAGAATATGCAAAGAATAGAAATAGGAATACAAGAAGATGATAAAGCAGATAAAATAAAGTCATGAATACGTAATGCAAAAGATCGGCATGCAATATGCTCTTGCGATAGATAATATGGCCATGTATAAGCTTCTCGTGGATAGCCGCCATCGGTGTGGTTGTCCATGCTTATGTTCCCACCAAGCGTAAAGCTGAAGACGCTGCTCAACTGCGGTAGTACGTATGTAAGACAAGGATAGAGTGGATGACATTCCACACGCAAAGAAGGCCGAAGTCGAGATATGTGCTCTCACCAAATAGCCGCCTCCGCTAACACTCCGACATGTGTTTGTAATAGAAAATTCCTTTAAATGTATGTAAACGACTCGTATACGATATAAATCAGGATGGACACCACCCAAGGGTAGTTCTTTGGAATACGTACATAAACAAGATTTTGCTATTACCGAAATTGCTCAGGCACCAATAGGTACAAAAATGCTCTCCCGGGAAAAGAACATGTCGTAATGAAAGTCCCAAGAAAGTATATAGTATAGTATAGATAGCATCACGCCCCGATTCCTGGGCTCATCCGCCTCAATCTGCTCCAGTCTGGATCTGGGGCGTGATGCCATTCTTTTCCCTCAGACACTTCAGATTTACACATTTATCCACTTCCAACGCATAAAAACCCTTTTCAACAAAGCATTATCAAATTTCTCATTCCACTGCTTAGGTGTCACTTTAAACCATATAGAGACTCGTTTAATTTGCAAACTTTATGTTCTTTTCCTGTGCAATACACCTTCAAGTTGTAACATGAAATTTCTTCATCCAAGTCCCCATTTAAAAGGTTGTTTTAACATCCATTTGATGGATGTACCTTATGAATTGAAGCCAAAGCAATTAAAATACGAATGGAAGAGATCTTAGTAACAGGAGCAAACGTATCAAAATAGTCAATATTTTGTTTTTGTGAAAAACCCTTGGCTACTAACCTAGCTTTGTATTTTTCAATAGACCATCTGGAAAGTATTTTCTTTTGAAAATCCACTTGTAACCAATGAGTTTTGCTCTTGAAGGTAAATCGACTAACTCCCATGTTTGATTATTTAAAATAGAGTCAAACTCAATTTTAATGGCTTCTTTCCAAAGTAAGGTCGTAAGAAATCGCTTCAAAATAAGATGGCTGGCTTCATTTTCAATTAAGTAAGTATAAAATCATCTCCAAAGAAACCTCTTTCTTCGGCTCTTACCTCTCAACTTATCATGAGAGTTTTCCATATCATCCACACTAGGCACATGCTCATCATATGATTTTCGCATCCGCCACTGTGGGTGTATGAGAAATTTGTTCAGAAAGTGGGAAAATGTGTTCAAAAAATTCGACATTTTTTGTCTCAATAATAGTGTTGCTTTCTAGAACATCACTTTTCAAAACAAGAAATTTATAAGCTGCACTATTACTAGCATACCCAATAAACATGCAATCAAGCTCACCCTATTTTCTCTTTAGGATCGCAATACAACCTGGCAAGACACCCCCACACTTTCAAATATTTACAAGTCAGTTCATGACCTCATAACTCAGTGGTGTTTTACCGCCTCAGAGTGGAATTCATTTTGTAGATGACATGAGGGTATGGTCACCCCATGTATTGTTAGGTGTCACACTAATAAGTAGAGAATTCATCATCTCTTTAAGAGTCCTATTTTTTCTTCAAAAACTCCATTTGACTCCTCGTAAATAAGGAGGAGTCACTTCTATGAATTATTCCCTTCCCTTTTCACAATAATCATTTAAAGGATGTATTCTCGCCCCCCATCGATCTAATCCTTTTGATTTTTCTATCAAGTTGATTTTCTACTTTAGCTTTATAGCTTAAGAACATGTCAAATGCTTCATCTTTACTTCTAAGTAAGTAAATTCTAGCAAACCTAGAATAATCATCAATAAAGGTTACATAGAATTTCTACTTCCCCTTAGTCATGGTTTGTTTTAATCTCCTAGACGAATGAATAAGTTCTAAGCTAACTTTGTTTCTCTAGTCACCTAGCTACATGTTCTTTTAGTTAGCTTTAGAAGTGGGATACATTTGGCACTTACTTAAGCTTCTTCTGAATAATCAATAATATTATTGATTAGCCTAGAGTTTGGATTTTCTTAAACATATCCACTACCACATGTCCTAATCTGCATGCCATATCATACGAATCAACCAAGGCAAGCACACAAAAGAAGCATTTCATTCATAACTTCGTAGATACTCAAGCACAAAGAGCCCCATTACAAAACCCTTTTCCTTACAAGATAGTTATCTTTTGTCATTGTTAATCTGCCGATTAAATGAGACTTTAACCCCCACCTTTCCCAATAGAGTCACCGTAAACCAAATTTGCTCTTATATTGGGAACATGCAAAGACATTATTTAAGGCCGAGTCTTTCCCCGAAGTGAGCTTCAAAGCATGACTTTGCCTTTCCTAGGACTCTTGGCTTTAGCCATGAGAGTCACCAGCGTGTATTAACCTTTTCATCATCCCCTATCGGAGTGTAAGAGGTAAAAGCATCTTTGTTTGCACAAATATGCCTTGTTGCACCAGAGTCTACCACCCAATTCTTGGAATTGGTCACCATATTAGCTTGTGAGATAACAGCAGCTATTATGTCATCTCCTTCGACCAAGTTGGCTTTAGGAGGATTTCCACTGCTTTCGCTTACTTTTCTCGTGACCGTGGTGCATGATGTGGCCCCGGGTCTCCACAAACAAAACAGCCTCTCTTTGAAAGCAAGAGGTTAGAAATTTTGGTTTGTTCCTGAGTTTTGAGATTTATTTGTACCTTTTGTGCTCCAGATGGGACCGCATTTGCCTCGTCGACATCTACTCGGGCTGGGCTACCTGCTCTTATACCAGATTCTCTATAATGATGTGAGTGGATTAGATCACCCAGGATAATTGCTTTGTTCAGGTTTCTCAACTATTGTTTATACTCACTCCCATGAGTCGTAGTTTCTTATCACACCTCATACAAACCGGTCACTGTAGTTCTATTTCTTCACTGCCCTCTAAAGAATTTATGCTGGTACTCATTGATTCGAGTTTTATGTCTGTTGTCACCATCTCCCATTTATGTGAGTTTCCACAAACAAATTTCGCTTGCCCACATCCTCTCTACGTGTATTTTTCTCAAACATTGAATCCCATATAACCTTGGCTCCTTTATAGGCAATAAGTGACATCAAATAATCAGTATTAGATAACGTGAAGTTAGATGGTATGTCGACAAACCTTGTTCAGATATGTCCACGCCGAAACAGCATGCCACTGTTAAGAAGTTAACGCCACTCATGCATATCGAGATGGAGTAACCGCTCCTCGCCATATAATTTTGGCTTAAAAGACCCTACCCCGAGACAGTCCCGAAATGGCTTCGCATAAGAAGGTATAGCAAGAACTCGTGGTATAAGAGGATCGGGTGAGTCATGATCACGCCGAGTGATGCAAAGGCGTAACTGCGGGCACTCTGATTATCTACAGGCAAATGGAAGTCATGAAGATGAGCCCATGATCAAAGTGAGAATAAATGCCTAAGATTGTTAAACAAATATCAATCCAAAGAAGAATGTATAAAATGATAGATATACCGCAATGAGGATGACGGCAAAGAAAGGTTGAAGACGACAGAGAGAAGAGAAGTCAGACAAGGCAAAGTGGAACAGCCAATGCTAGCCGTGTGGTGTGGAGCAACAATAGTTGTAACAAGTAATCGTACCTCGAACAATAACTCGGAGATGCAGTTGATTCAAGAACTCATCGAGATCGAGGTGTGTATACACCGGTCCTTAAATTTATTTCCCTGTGATCCAACACCCTTCTCGTAACTGAAGTCTGGATCGGGAACAAAGCAAGGAGGTAGAACTGTACTGTAGAGAGGAAAAAATAGATGAAGAAGATACCTTTCTCGTACCGGTAGATCAAGAATGTGCTAGCTGAGGAGAACCGGATCATTTGATTTTACAGCAAATGCATGGTCGGGATCAGAAGGTTTAATGTGGAATTAAATGGTGTAACAAGTAACTGTGACCAGAAACAATAACTCGGAGATGTAGTGATCTAAGAACTCAGAATTGGTGACTGGCGTGTGGCACACTGCTGCCCTTAGGAATTTATTTCCTCAGATCCAAATGCAAACAAAATAATGGTGGTAAGGGGTGGGCAGAGGCACCGGGATCACCGGGCCGCCTCCATCAACAAAGGCAGGAACCTGTACCGGTAGAGAGAAAATAGGATGAAGAAGATACCTTCTCGGTAATCGGTAGACTCAGAACAAGAAGGAGAGAACTCGGATCATTTGATTTTATATAGCAATAATAGTTTACCGTAGCATTTAATAAAATTAAACCCAGACATAAACAGTTTAAATTCAAATGTAAAATATTCTACGGAATTAATAAAAAATTCTATTATAACATGCACAAAACTGATTCGACTTCAATTCAAAAATACAGCAGGTTGTTTTATATTTAAGCATTATTACTTTGATTCAAAGAAAACCTTTTGGTATTTATTGCCATTTTATGACTTCAAAACCATTTGATTTTAAAGGCTCGCCAAAACTCAAGTTTTACAAGCAATTAAATTAATTCGAGCAAAACCAATGTGTCCCCTGCTTATACACGCTGCTAGTGGGGCAATCCAATGATTTGCACCTGGACTCCCTGCTTTCGTCCATTCCCAAAGCGCTGCGAGGCCTCCCTTTCTCAACTACGATAAGCTCATAAATGGGTTTTAATATATAAACTCAAAAAAACCTTGTCTTTGTTTCATGTGGGACACAACTTTTTGTTTTTGTTTTTATCGAAAAAAACCCATTGTTTACAACATAATTATCAAATGGGTTGAGAGAAAACTCTTTCTTAGAGCAAGAGAAAGAAAGAAAGAGAAAGAAAGAGAGAGATATATATGTTTTAGGGAATAAAACTAACCGTTAAAATGTTTTAGACGATTGGAACTCCTCCTTTTCGGTTGGAACTCCTCCTTCCTGATCGGAAATCCTCCTTTGCCGAATGAAGTTCTTGGTGCAAATGGTTGCTTTGGAGAAGAAATCGATCTCTTAAAGCTTTTTTAATTTGGGAATTAAAATGATGTTTTGGGAATGTTTTATGGTTGTTGTATGTGCCTTGTACATGGGGACTTATTTATCAAATAAAATATCTTCTTTATCAAATAGTCTTTAAAGTGGTGGGTTGTGACTCAAATAAAATTTTTTGGGCTTCATTTATCAAATAGTCTCAAATTAAGACCCTATAGCATAGTTTTCTCATCATTTAGTATTTTCATTTATGTTATCTTTAATTAATATTTTTCTATTTTTGTTAGGATAAGATTGTCTCAAAATATTTTCACATATAGGTGAGCTCATAGAGTATATAAGGCAATTTTGATTGCATCTTTGGATTACAAAAGAGTGAGAGGAAAAGTAGGAGAAAAAAGAGTGCACAGAATGAGAAGGAGGGAAGAACTTAGAGAAATATCAATAAAAAATAAAGTTTAAACTGAATGAGACAAGGTCAGGGTAATTTTAATGTGAGACAATGCGCCACTTTCCTACGATTTAATTAAGAATACTCTTGGGTTTTAATGAAAATTAATTTTAATCTATTCATTGAGTATAAAAAATATGCATGCTATATAATATGAATACCAAAAGTGCACTAATGTATTCACTAGGCTTGAATGACTTTTTTTTTTTTTACAATGTTTAGCTATAATATAATAAATTGTTTTCATTGATACTCGAATCTAAACCCCTCATTTCTTTATGTCTTGCATTTTTTAAAACGCCGGGAAAGACTCTATCATATGTTGTATTACGACGGATGCTTGATGACTTTCTTATGCACTTGAACTTGCATTCTTTTGGTCATTTGATAAATGATTTGATTTTTCAAAATATTTTGAAAATTCATAAATATCACTTATCTCAATTTTAAATCATTAGAAAGATTTAATCATGATTTGTTATCATCAAAACTTCACTTAAAGGAACCCTGGGGATAATCGTTATTGATGGCTTTATACTCATTGGCTAAAATACTATTATTAGTACTTATTGGTTCAAACAACGGCCTCCTCTCTCTAAATATAGAAGATGAAAAATCCAAAACGTTTCATAAGGTTATTGACTGTCCATCATATTCTCTACTTTTTATGAAACCCCTCCTAATAAAATTAGATTAATTCTTAAAAAATTACAAAGTGTTTATTATTTAGTGAAGGCATAAATGCCCATGATTTATAACCGTATGTCCATGGCGGCGAGTGCACCATTGTGCTGCTCAACGCTAGCCATTGTAGCCTCATCTACGCCCGTTGTCATGGGACTTGCACAAATAGACAACGGAACTATTCACGTGACGCTCCATCTTAACAACGCTTTTTTAATGCCTGCTTCATTCAATCTACAAGTTCGTGAACAATAGGAGCAAGACGAATTTAGCCTACGCATACCAAAATGTCGAGGTAATTTCAAGCGACCCAAAAAACTCATGGGCTCAATTGGACACATAGGCTATAAGTCAAGGGCATTTATGCATTTTATCCCTTATTTAAAAGTAATTTCTAAATTTAGTCAAACTTTCTATTTAAAAACATGTCAGGTGTGTTTCTATAAAACCACATTCTTCTTAGCATTGCCCACATTAAAATATGTGGTACATGTATGAGGATAAGGTGCAATAAATGTTCATTCTGAAGTTTGCTCTTATGATGCATTTTGTCCTTAACTCTTTTTCAGCCATGCCCTTGCTATTGTGAAAAAAAAAAATGTCATATATAGACATTCTGTTACCTATTAAAACCCCGTTAAATCTCAATACCTTATCAGAGTTTTCTAGATGATATTTGTGAATTTTTTGTAACGAGGTGAATACTTAATACATTTACTTTAAGTAAACGCTGTGAGATATCTTAGTTTAAAGTGCAAATGATACATATAGTAAAAACTCAGTTACTCAGACACCTTATCCCTACAGACATGATATTTAAAGCATTGACCAGTGTAACCATTTATAGCCAGCCCCCATTAACAATTCTTCATATTGAAATCAGATTTTGCAGTTTAGAGCTTGGGCAGAAAGTTAAATTGGCCGGTTATTATTACTGTCTTCTAGCATTTTAGTAGCTTCTGAATCTGCAATAGATGTCTCATGCCCACCACCATCTTCAACTACAAATCTGAAAATCAGGCCCTGCCATCATCTTTAGTATTTTCTATATTTGTCAGTGCCTCAAAACATTTTGGGTATGTTTCATTTTTGAAGAATTTTGAGGGAAGATGCAAAGTGGAGAAAATAGTGTAAAAGTAGAGGAAAGAATTATTTTTATTTCATTATTTTCTTTTACTTTTCCTCTATATTTTTTCCCCATTTTCTTACAAATTTGATGGCAACCAAACATAGCAAGTAACATTTATTTGTGTTGTTTTCTCATCTATTAACTTCTGCCACTCCGACTAAGCATAGCAGTGAAGGTGAGGTAAGACGTCATGAATGATCCTTCTAGCAATCAAAGTATACGCCTTCTGTGTCAAATGGATTCCATCCCAGCTGACAAGCCTATCTGGGTCAGGGCACGCTTGAACCCCCGGAGATCCGCAAAACCTCGCTCCATCAAAGTTGTACTCACCCCCAACCCCACAACATGCCTTCACCAAAGACCCAGGATCAAACCCTGTCCATACAAAAACCAAGAAGAATGTTAAAATTAATCGGGAATATGTAACACACGACCACATTAGGCTCTCCATGTGTTCTTACGACTTTAAAACACGATACGAGTGGGTTAAGAGTAAGCCTATACTTACGTCGGAACTTGATACCGCACTGTATGTGACATTGAAACCTATGTATATATGTGTGTGTCTCACCATGGGAGTAGATGGTCTCTGTGACTCATACCATGTTGAGAAACAAACCACGATCTCGACACTCAGCCCAAGGGGTCTTTACCGCTTTATAACACTATCTACTAGGTGAGTTTAGAGATGTAAATGAATCAAGCTATTCATGAGCTACCGAAGCTAACTCGAAGTCGAAACAGCTTGAGCATTATTCAGTCGAAGCCGAGTATCACAATACTCGACTCAAGCTACTCGCGAGCTTAATTGAGTCGAACTCGAGTTGAGTCGATTTCAAGTCAAGTTTGAGTATAAATATTTATTTATTTTTTAATTGATTTGAGTTTTATTAAGTCGAGTTCAAGTAGCTCAACTATTTTTTGAGTCAAGTTTCGAATATATGAAGAAAATCTCGATTTAGTTCCTCGAAGCTGAGCTTTTAATCTGTGCCGAGCTCAAGCTTGGCCTCAGACGATCCGAATTTTTGACTCAATTACACCCCTAGGTGAGTTAAGAGGAGTCCACATATTTATATGGTGCTAGGAACTTTCCCCTAACTGACTTAGGAAGTGGTATAAAACCTATGTATATATGTGTTCCCACCAAGGAGTAGATGACCTACACTCATACCATGTAGACAAACGCTCCTATGGACCTCGTACTAAGCCCAAGGGGTCCTTATGGTTTTAAAACACATGTACTAGGTGGGCTATGGGCTGAATTCCATAATTTATAAGGATATCGGAACTTTCCCCTAATCGATTTGGGATGTGACATGAAACCTATGCATATATGTGTTCTGACCATGGAGTAGATGACTAGCACTCAAACCATGTAGACAAACACCCCAATGGACTTCATACTAGGGTTCAAGGGATCCTCGTGACTTTAAAACACATTTATTAGGTGGGAAGAGGAATCCATAATTGTATAGCATCCAAAACTTTCCCCTAACTGACCTCGGAAATGTGACATGTAACCTATGAATATATTTGTTCTCATCAATGAGTATTTGTTCTCATCAATGAGTAGATGAAGGGACTAACCCAGAAAAAAAGCATCGCTGAAAAGCCATTTGAATGCAGTGTAATAGTCAGCGTATACAATAGCAGTATCCGGGTTCTCATTTCCTCAAGTCCTCTATGGCTTCTGCTTGTATGTTCATTGAAATATTCTGCAAAATCATTAAAATCTTTTAAGCAGTTGAATTCATCATATGATGATGTACTGTTGTTGGTTTCGAATGCAGTGAGATAGATTGGAAGACAGCCTATTGGGAAGTTCCCAGGGACAACCACTCGTTGGGCGCCATACTGGATCACTCTCTGCAAGTAGTTTTACGAATTAGAAAATCAGGATCAAATCAGGATCCATCGGTTCTATTTCTATACTAGCATAAAAATAAGGAAAACATATATAACATATTTGGTTCTAGTTTTTTTTTTGTAAAAAACACAAAGAACACATAAAACACTAACTTCTTAGAATAATAACAGCCAGATAATACCAAATTAAATTGTGTTATTTATGTTTTCAAAAAATTGTTCATAAGAACTATTTTAAAAAATATGAACCAAACAGTACGTGTGCCGCTGATACTGCTTGAAAACTTTTTTTTTTTTTTTTTTTCTGAAAACGAGTAAAAAATAGAAAATACTTTTAGGACATGTTTTGTTCTTGTTTTTTAAAAATCTTCTTGAGAACAATTCGAAAACATAGAAAAACACTATTTTGTGTCAAACTCAAGTATTGTTATGTGAATTTTATGCATTGTAAGGTTTTCAATAACAAGAAAAAATCTGGGAACCAAAAGTATTCTTCATTTTTTTTCTTGTTCTCATTGTTTTTTATAACAGAAAACAGTTTTCAAGAAAGGAACCAAATAGGTCCTTAGGCCCTGTTTAGTAGGTAGAAAATTTTCTGTTTTTTTTATTCAAACTTTTCGAAAACAATGAAAACACGCTTAGCCATTTAGAATCGTACAAAAACAAATTTTGTGAAAAATAAAGAAAACGAATTCACTATTTTCAACATTTTGCAGCCACGAACGAAAACCGATTCTCAGAAAGAAAGCTTTCCATGCTTTCTCAATTAAATCGAAAACACCTGAATTTGGTCGATTGGGATAAAACGAAACACTGGACAAGGCTATTTTCTTATTCCTTTCTTCCCCTTTCGTCTTTCTAATTTCTCGATTTTCTTCTTACCGCTCACGAAAACACTCCGGATTGCGAATAGTAACCCGTATTTTAAACACATTTTCATTATTATTAATCATTTTCAAGAAAAATGGTTTACAAAAACGGATTTTCTTATTATTTATTTTCAACCAAATTCAAGTACGAAACGTATTTTTTGAAAATGAAAACTAAAGATTAGAATACATTGAAATTTTCATATTTTGAATTTTGACAGAATTAAAATTCGAACTAAATCTACACTTGGCTTACTTTTTTTCTTCAAAAACACAAAGAAAATAGAAAACACTAAATCCTAAAAACAAGAACATCAAAATGGTATCCTCGGTTCTAAAAACTGTTTTCAAGAGCAATTTTCGAAAACAAGAACTCTACAAGCCCTTAGTTTTTCTGTTTTTTTTAGCATAGAGGGTTAGTTAATTACTTTAACAGCATGGCTTATAGCTTGGACAACATCAGGCACAAAGCTCTTTGCCTCCTCTATGGTTTTCCCTTGCAAGAAAGCATTGTTAAAATCATTCCCTCCAATCTCTCCAACCAGGAAGAGAGCATCTTTAACCTCTTCTGCATGATCTGCCAACAACATATATAGAATTAATGATCAATCAATCATATATGTAGTGAAATGCCTAGCTACTAATCGTCCAATATTGTTTGATTTGAGTCCTAAGGACCCTCATGGTTTTATAACAAGCCTATTTAGTCAAGAAAATCTCTTACATATATAATGTCAAAAACTTTTTCCCTTATTTAATAACTGATATACTTTCATCCGAGATGGGATATATATCACAATTGTGTTATGTATGTAAGATCGACTTTGATATTATTTATAACAATCCGCTTCTGATCATTTAAAAATTATTGTTTTAAACTTAAAGGATCCTTGTAGTTAATGTTTTTAGTATCAAACTAATCATGTATTGAACCAAAAAAATATTATTGATGCAAGAATAAATGGTAGGCTGATGATAAGCATGATCGAATTAATGATGTTATAAATAAGTAATTTATATACTATTATAATTATAGAAAATTGAAAAAAAAAGCAAATAGTTGAAAACTAAAGTACATTTCTTTGTGTTATCATTGATACTTATAGCTTAAAATGATGAAGATGATAAGAAGATCTAGTAAATTATTATTAGTTCAAATTTTATTTAAATTTGTTTAAATTTCAATTATTAACATAAAAATAGGATTTTATCATTTAAAGTATTTTCTACTTTTTCTTCTAGGAGGCTCATGTTTTGATACAAATAGTGAATCCCACATCGGAAATTAAATAAAACTGTGAAGGCACCCCATAAAAGGGCAAATACGAGATCAGTGTGGATATCACAAATAGTATGAAATGAGTGAAAACTGAAGAGTGAAGAATGATGAACCTGTAGCATTGAAAAAACTAGACATCCAATCAAGTTGTACATCCAGGGAACTGTTGGTGAATGGAGTGATTACACCTCTGGCTGCGAGAACAGATGTTGGTAATGCAGTGGCACCAGTAACAGCGAAGTTTTAGAATTCCATGGCTAAACTGAACCATTCTTCAAGTAGGGATTGAGATCTTCCCATGCTGGAAAGTGGATATATAGAAAGTACCCAAAAAAATGGAGAGGTTAATGCCTTGTTATAAGATTAACCCTGAGCATAACTCAATTGGTCCGAATTTGGGTTTGCTTCTTAATAATCATCAATTTGAATCTCCTTAAGGTCACAGGAGGATTAACTTCAAGGAACATGTGCACACGAGCTAGCTTGAACACCCATAGTTATTAAAAAAAAAGTAGCTTAATTAGTTAGTGTTAGGTTTGCTTCCCACACCATCGATGGAGTCTCCTCTCGCCACGAGAGAATTAACTAGGGTACTGTGCATAAGCTGCCTAATACACATGGTTATAAAAATTAAAAAAGAAAAAAAGTAGATCAAGTGGTCCGATGTTGGGTTTGCTCCTCAATAATCATTGATTTGAGTTTCATCAGGGTTATGAGATGATTAACTTTCGTGGTATGTCCACTAAGCTAGCCTCAACACCCATGGTTATTTAAAAAAATAGCTCTGATTAGTCATATTGGGTTTACTTCCTAAAATTACCAATTCGAGTCTCATCAAAACCACTAGAGGATTAACTTCAAGGTGTATGTGCCTGCAAGCTAACCCAATGACCCATGGTTATAAAAAAAAAAAAAAATGTAACTCAATTGATCCAATGTTAGGCTCGCTCCCCAGTAAGCCACAGGAGAATTTACTTCATGGATTATGGGCATGCAACCTAGCCCGAACACCCATGATTATTAAAAAGAAAAAGAAAAGAAAAGAAGAAGATCAAAATGTCGGGAGGAGGAAGAAACTAACTTTATTGCTTACCAACATAATCAATCACAGGAGGCCACAGAGCATCTACCAGTGGGTGGATTGTGCGTAGGTTTCTCCATAGGGAAGTTTGAGAGCATGGAGTTGCAGCTCCAAGTGAACTCTCGATAATCAGATTACCTGTATCAGCTATGGAGTCCCCCAGTTGGTATATTGAATCAAACTTACACAAGCTCAAGAGTTGGGCACCACATGAACTACAAAAAACAAGAAAGAGAAAGGCTGATATGAGGACAATCTGGAAATCTTTTCTTATTCTGGCCATTGTTTTTATGGCTTAATTTGGAGTAGCTAGTAGCATTTGCTTTCCCTTGTTGCATGTTAATTTATAGTACTGGCCAAGACAATTAAATTTATCTATTTTTCAAAACAAATAATGTTTTAATTATAAATTGGTGATCCAAGTTGTTCTATTTGAACTTGAAATTCCTCGAGGATGGACATTACGAATTTTTTGAGAATTTTTTTTATGGTAGAAGGGATTGAATCTATAAGCCCAATCCTTTTATCCCACCACTGCTCCTACTGGTCCTATCAATTTTATATTTTTATAAATATGTTATGTATTTTAAGAATATGTGGTTTTTGTATAAATTATATATCATCTTTATTTTCTTGTTGCCTAGTAGGTTTTTTCTTTTTTTCATCTAAAGTTCGCCTTCACTTTTCATATAAATACAAAGGCTACGTCAGTGTGTAACACCCTAAAGCTTCCATTAACAATTTCTGGAAGTTGGAATCAGATGTTGCAGTTAAAGTGAATATGCAAGAAAGTTAAATTGGCAGGCTTTTATTACTGTCTTGTAGCAGATATATAGTGGGGTTTCTGAATATGAATACCATCTTCAACTATAAACCTGAAAATACGGATCTGCAATCATCTTTAATAACTTTTAAAGAGGAAAATATAAAGAAACACATGATAAGAGAAAATGGTTTTTTTTTTTTGTATGTTTTGTTTCAATATAAATGATAGAAAACAAATTAAAAGTAATTAAAAATTTATATGTTTCCTTATATAAAAAATTTTCAAGAGATTTCATGTGGTAAATTAGTTTTCTTGATTAATCAAAGCTATGTTTGTTTCTCAAAATATGTTAGGAAAGAAATTGAAAGGAAAATGGAAGGAAAAGAATGCTAAGGTCTATTAGGTTACGCTTTTGAAAACTTATTCTCACACTTGTTGGTTCCCAACATTTTTTATTCTAAAACATCTTTAAATTTGGATAATAAGAGTTTTCAAAAAACACAAAAATGGTGTTCTCTGTGTTTTAAAATTGGCCCAAGTATTGCTTAAAAAATAAAGAACCAAATAGTTCTCAAATTTTTTCTCTTGTTATTTATGAAAATTTTAAAGAAAAAAATAAATCTATTTTATATTTTTAATTTTTCATAAATTTAATAATTTTCTCTCATATTTCATATATTTATAGGAATATGTGCCATAGATACATGATTAGTGCAAAACACCTTGTTCTTTCTTTTTATCTCTTATTTTCCTCATTAATTTTCAAGAAAAGTAGTAAGAAAAACATTACAACATTTTCTTCTTGTATTTCTCTTTTTTCTTTGCACTTTCTATGTCATCCAAACTTGAGAAAATGATAATTTTCACAATTATTATTTTTCCTACTCATTTTCTGCAATAAAGATAGCCTAAATAAATTTTCTTGTAAGTACATACAAGTAATTCTTGACCCACTTATTGCTGTTGTTTAATTGGGCTTAGGTCATTTTAATGATGGACTTTTGGCCCACTCCAATATTTGGACTGGGCTCTGATTTCTCTTGTACTCTAATATATTGTCTCATCATAATTGTCTAGCAAAAAGTCAAAAGGGAAAATGCTTCTTCTCCTCCTTGTTTTGTATACATATGTTATGCTTTATTGTTCCTCATGGGTTTGAGATTTATTTTGTGGTAGTAGTGTTTGTATCTTTTTTGTAACATTTAAGCATCAAAATTCTTGTTTCTTTTTTATTTTTCTTATATTAATTTCCCATTAGCCGATGGGGAATTAGGATATTGTTGCCTTCATATTTGACATAAAATGAATTGTATTTCCATACCCGTTCCATTAGGGGTAAGGTCCAAGGACAGGTACCCGAAAAAACTTGTCCCGTTATCATCCTTAATTTTTCCACACAGTGAAAAGTGGATCTTGTTTTTCTCTTCAAATTTGGAATTTTAATTGCTCTATGAATTTGATTATTAGATCTTATCAACAAAATCTTATTAGTGGACTCGTGATTTTTCGCTATTACGTATTTCATTTAAAAAGCGTATATTGTTTTATTTAAAGAAAACCATTTAAACTGGTCAGTCACTACTTATTTTTGTTTTATTTTCAAAGGAAAACAAAATGTTGTTAAAACCCTTAAATGCGACCCGATGTTATACACAGCAGACAAAACCGAGTCTAGATCCGGGGGTCGCAAGATTTATCTAAACGCACGATAAGCGTGAAGACCCTGCCTCTCTAAAGTCAAGGCATATACCAACAAACTAAAGAAAATACATTATTTTCGCTTAATTCATCAAAAATACCAAATATGCTAATAACAATATAACAACACATCAGATATATATGTTTGAATAGATGTGATAAATAAATAACCAAAGTCTGATGAGAAAAATGTACCTAAGCATCACAATGTGTTTATCAATTAGGAAACAATGTTAGTGTAATAACCAAATACAAAATATGGACATTCAATTATAAATTTGTTATAGATTAGATGTCAAATTATTTATTAAAATGATACATGTGATGTCGGGCCCCACCCAAGCTCATTTATCTATTACACAAATTAACTCCACAAAATTCCATTTGTAAGAACTATAGAATTAATCAAGTGTTTGGAATTTTTGAAAACTGATTTGAAATTTGAGGTTTGGAAAATTGGGAAGTTTGGAAATTTCTTGAGGAATTTTAAAATGAATTTGAAGTTTGATAATTTTGAATTCGAGATTTTGGAAATTAGATTTTGAATTAAGAACTTGAATTTATAAACTTAGTTTGAAATTTGCAATTTTGAATTTAAAATTTTGAAATTAGCAATTTGGGAGTCTTGAATTTTAAAAATTATAACACTTGAATTTTGGAATTAGGAATTCGCAAATTTGAAATTGAAAACTTTAAAAATTGAAATTGGGAATTGAAGTTTAAAATTGAAAAATTGAATTTTAGAAAATGAGAAACGAGAATTTGAATAAGTTAAGGAGATTGATCGCTAAAGACTGGACGAGACACACCAAAGCCACTGGGCTTGAAGGACCTAATGGGTTGGGCCTAAAGAGATGATATAACATTTTTTTTAACTTAGGCCTTAATAGATTTGGTAAAATAACCTAATGAGTTAGGACCTAAAAAAATAAATTAATTTTTTTTACTAAGTCCTAATGAATTGGTTAAAGGAAGTGGTGACTTAAGTTTAATTTGGTTGGTGAGTTTAAAAGAATGGGCTTAGTCCTAATAATAATAACAAATAAATAAATACATATATGCATAAAAAAAAAAAGCATAATAGTATATAAAATAATATAAATTAATTGAGAGCAGCAATTTAGAAGATAGAATGCACGACGACAATAAATTAGGAAATTAAATGTTAAACAATGAAATAAAAACAACTCAAAAATCATTAAATACAAACAACACTAAAATAACAAATAAATCGAATAAAGAAATAGAAACAAACAAAAGTGTACATGTATGGAGTGAGTGTGGGGAGTGTTATGCAGTGAGAAACAACAAGGAGAGAGAATAATTTATCAAACATGACAAATTTGGAGATATAAATTACATATCAAACATGAAAATTTAAGTGAGAGATAAAATTAATTACTAAATGATGCATTTTTTCAACCGACCGACCGAAAGATAGCGCGTGTCGCTGTATCGACTCGATCACGACGGCCGAGATGCGTGTTCCTCGGACCGTAGGGGGTCGGGAGCGGAATACGCAGCGTCGACCAGTTTCAGCGTGGGTACCTCGCAAAAATACAGTTAAGGGTTTCCATGAGCTTCGCCTCGTGCACCCGATGCCTAAGCTCGCTTTTCCGAGAGAAAAGAGAGACTCATGAGTGGCGAATGTGTTTGCACCTTTCACCGATGGGATGGCCTGCATTATAGTGTATATTATTCCCAATTGGAGTGTAGTATGATTCTTCTCATCGCACGGTATATTTTCGCTTTTATCGGATTTGTAATGGATTTAGAAAGAGCCGCTTATTTGGGATAATCTTCTTCCTTATCGGGGGAGACTTAATCTGATGATCCGTTATTATTTTCCTTTCTTTATTGATAAGATTTGGTTGGATTCCGCAGATAAGATATATCGTTAGGTGGGTTATTCTATTTTCCTCGTATTGGCGGGGGCCATAACCGACGGCGGTGACGCGACCTTCAATTCATCCAAGACGCCCTTCGACCCGGGGCCCCGCCTAGGACCTTCTTTCGGGCCGTACCGAGGGCCTGGTATTGCGTCAGCACGCCACTCTTCGGGGGTTTGCGGAGCGGCCTGGCGTTCATTTCAAACCCTATCGCTGGCCACTCGTGGCACGCGACGTGGGCAAGGGTCAGATTGCCAGACGGATGCAATTTCCACGCGGTCCGTTCGAGGTCAAGGCTTAAGGCCACGCCATATGTCTCTGATAATGATGACTCTCGGTTTCGCGCCGCTTCCTACCTCTCTAGTTTCTTTCTTTTCTTTCTACAACCTCCTCTCGTCTTGCAGCCTCTGCCCCTCCAACCTCTTTCCACGATTCGCATTATTTGCCTCAAAGGGAGTTTCGTTTTCGACTCTTTATGTAGAGTCTTTTTCTGGCATTTTTCCTGAGGTAGCTTCTTCCGTCTTATTCCTCGACCACCGGCTTACCTCTTTGGTTTTCTTCGATTGTACGACGTGGCGCTGTGGTTAAATTGTTGATTGATTTCAGCCATCGTTGCTTTTATCACGTCCCGTCGCTTCTTCTTACGTGCATTGGCGCGATTCTTCACCGCTAAGTTTGCTTCGGATCTGGGTTAGAGATGCTTCCACGGCTTGGCCGGGTTGAACCCCGAAACGCTCCCGGGCGCCTTCCTCGATAAGGATAGCGAAAATAAACCACTAAATATCCCGGGGGTCGACACCCAACCGGCCATCCAACATGTCAGGACCATGGGACCTGGGGCAAGGTCGGGTCCTTCAGATACCTTTGCTGAACGTTATCGACTTCCCGGTGTCCGGAAAGTATGGACCCCGACGCTCGACTTTTATGTAGCTTCCGCGTTCGGATGGCGTTTTGAAGTCGCTTTCGATAATGGTCTTCGCTTCACCGCACCTCTTCATGAAAGGGTTCTGCAACATTTTAATACAAACCTGGTCTCTTCCCAACTCGCAGCCCCAACTGTCATATTTTGGTGGGCCTATTGGCCTTTTAGGGATTGTAGGGTCAAGGTCCTAGTGTGGCTTTACTTCCCTCTATCTTTTAGCTCCAAAGGAGACCACCGAGGGTTTCCTTACTTCTCCGTGCGCCTGAGCTCCTCTGATCTATGATCTTCCTTCCTCCCATAGGTCGTGGAAGGGACGCTTATTCGTTAGCTGGCCGCAACTAGGAATATGATCCTTCCGACAAGGACGACATCATGCCCGCGGCTCGACCACCCCTCATAATCTTCGTGAGTGTTTGCTCGCTTTCGTGATAATCCTTCCAGGTGAAGGTCGCGACACTTGATTTTCAGACATAGCTCATGCTTCCCGTGTGCCCGACTGACCTTTAGTGCCGAAGATACGTCGTAGGCTCAAGGCCGCGAAATGTCCCGCTCTGGGCCCCACGCGAAATGACAAAATCTGACATTCCCTGTCCATCCACCGGAGGGTCTACACCCATTGCTTCGAGGATATTCCTCATGGCCTTCCAACACACGGAGTCTTTCCGATCACTTCCACTACTCCTACTAGGGAGAGATTTTGGTCCAAATGGGGACGCCGTCCCTGGCTTCTCCCGAGTGCCAAACGAAAAATCAAGCTCCACTCGAGAAAGATAGGCCTGCTTGGCCAAGGTCCAGAACGGGGGGGCGTCCCAACTCTTTCGCCAGAGCCTGAGCGGCGCAGTCAGCCAGAAATGAGGCCCTATGGCTATGAGCTCGCCCCTTCTGCTCGTGAAGGCACCCTGGGTGGAGCCGCCGAGCGTACCGCTACGGGCACGCCTATTACCGGTCGAATCCCACTTCTGAGAGTGCTAGGCCACCTCTCGAAGGGTGGAAGAGTTGAAGAGAAAGAAATCAAGTTGGCGAAGATGAGGATTCTTTGCTCCTCGTCTTTGAACTTGCGTAGTGCAATCTCTTAGATCCTTAAGAGGATTCGACCTTGGGAGGCCAGCATTTGCCCGTTTATGGGGCTCACGGCTCACATCCGCTTGGGGGTTGCCTCGGTAAGTCCTAGTCGTGCCTATTTAGGGTGTTGATCCGTGTTGGTTGTTAGAGCTTCATGTTTGATGTCACGAGGTAGCCACCATTTGGAAAGTGCAGCGAAAAGCCAAGTGCGAAAGCATCATAAAAATCGGATTTATAAGGCGGGCGGCCTCTCTCGCTGGCGGGCCAGGGGCTGCGAGCGGGCGCGTATGGCGAAGAAGTAGGGCGACTTAAATCGATCTAAAGTATCGCATCGACTCGTGCTTCGAGGCGAAATGAGAGGATGAAGTTGAAGTAAGCAGCCCAAGCCCCGGTTGAAGCGAGGCGCCCGGGAAGGTTCGGTGAAGGCTCGGGTTCATAAAATGGTTGGTTGAGACAGAAGGGCTGCGGTCTGCCGGTCTTGAGGCTTCAGATGGTTAGGGAGGAGTTCATTACATCTTAAGGCGAGCTGCGGGAGTCTCAAGAGGAGCTACGCTCGGCCAATGGCGACATGAACGATAAGGTGGCCATTTCAAGCGGCTCGTCGCGACCTCAGGAGCCCGGCGTTGCTAAAGGTGGCTGTCGTGGGGCCTTTGAGTAGTAAATTCGGTGGGCAATTTGAGTGAGGAGTGTCAGCGGGTTCTTTGTGGGGACCTTCATCAACAAGTAACTGGTTGCTCGGAGGATGAGTTATTGGAAGCGGGGATCAAACGGTGCTCGGTGGGCCTGGGTGGCTCGCTTTTCGACGAAGACCGCTCACGTATGTTTCAGTTTGGACTTCAACTTGACCTCCCCAGTGACGAGGGAGCGGAATCTTTCTGCTGCCCGATTATTCTCGGGAACACAGCCTCCTGTGGGGCCCATTCCCCCCTCTTCATCATTCTGTTCCTCCTGGCGGCGCACAGTTCCTGTGCTCATCTACCTTGCACGATGTCGACTTTATATTTTTCTTTATGTACACCGTTTCCTTTTATGGAGTGCACAGGGCGAGACATATGTAGCCCTCCTTTAATAAATATTCATTTTATGGTTTTGCGTTCTATATTTAGATATTTCGGCACTATTCATGAATCGTATGGCGAGATTGAGGTCTAAGGCGAAATGATTAAACTCGTCAGCGTGCCATTGGCGAGGAAGCCGTGGGCTAATTAAATGCAGCTGGGCTGGAGTTCCTAGAATTTGTATGGCGGTATAGGCGGGCTCGTCAAATTAATTTGGCGGTCTTCGTTGGTTGTCTTGCTGAGTTGATCCCGATTCTAAGGCGCATGACCTGCTTTTTCGCGAGCTTCGTCAATCTGTTCTTGATCTTCGTCGGTGACTTGCATAGGTGAGCGATTTTTTTTTAGGGTGCAGGCGAGCTCGTCGGCTTAAGCGGGTGACCTCCATGGTTGACTTGTATGGTAGGCCCGAGTTTTTAAGAGGCTGCGAGCGACTCGTCGGCAAGGCGAGCGACCTCCGTCGATTGTCTTGCATGAGTTAGGCGATTCCGCTCTGGTACTGATGAGCTAAGTCGGTTTAAGCGGTGACCTCCATCGGTTGTCTTGCATGAGTTGGCCCGATTCCTTAGAACACTGACCTTTTTAGGCGAGCTCGTCGGCAAAGCGGTGGCCTCCGTCGGCCCCGGCTGCATAAGGTTAGGCGATTCCTTAAGTGCATGGCTATTTTTAGCGAGCTTCGTCGGCAAGCGGTGACTTGCATGAGTTAGGCAATTCAGCCAGAATTTGCATGACCTATTTTTGGCGAGCTCGTCAATTTCGCGGTGACCTCCATGGTTGTCTTGTGAGTTGAGCCCGATTCCTTAGGTACGCCTGACCTTTTTGTTAGGCTCGTCGGCAAATGGCTAGCCTCCAGTGATGACTTGCATGGGTTAGACAGTTCCTTAGGCTACATGACTGTTTTGGCGGAGCTCGTCGACAAGCGGTGACCTCCATCGGTACGGCTTACGCGGGTTGAGCAGTTCATGGGTTGCACGGCTGTGGGTGGATCACCTCGTCGATGTGGAGTTGTTTGGGCTCACCGGCGTATGGCCTTGGTGGCGTTCTAACTGAGGAATTTGATCGACTCGTTAGGCGGCGTGGCTGTCTTTGGTGGATCACCTCGTCAATGGCTGCGTGGCTCTGGAGTTATGGCCTTGGTGGCGTTGCGTGGAGGCTGATCGACTCGTTAGGCGGCGTGGCTGTCTTGAGTGGATCACCTCGTCGATGTGGCTGGCGTGACCTCCTGTAGTATGGCCTTGGTGGCGTTCGGCCGGAGGCGATCGACTCGTTAGCGGCGTGGCTGTCTTTGAGTGGATCACCTGTCAATGTGGTACAGCGGCTCCTGGCGGCTGTGGCCTTGGTAAGCGTTCAATGGGGCGGTCACATCTCGTTAAACGGCGTGGCTGTCTTCGAGTGGATCACCTCGTCGATGTGGTTGCTTGGCTCACTGGCGCTATGGCCTTAGTGGCGTTCAGTAGGGGCGATCGACTCGTTAGGCGTGGCCTATCTTGGAGTGGATCACCTCGTCAATGTGGTACGCGTAGCTCCCCAAGCGTTGGCCTTGAGTGGCGTTCAACTTTGAAATTTGTCGACTCGTTAGGCGGCGTGGCGTCTTCGAGTGGATCACCTCATCGATGTAATTGCGTGGCTCTGGTGCTATGGCCTTGGTGGGCGTTGGCCGGGGCGGTCGACTCGTTAGGTAAGCGTGGCTGTCTTGGAGGTGGATCACCTCGTCGATGTGGTTCGCACGTGGCTCCCAGCCCATGGCCTTGGTGGCGTTCGGTCCCGGAGCGATCGGCTCGTTAAACGACTTGGCTGCTTGAGTGGATCACCTGTCAATGTGGCTGCGTGGCTCACGCGGCTATGGCCTTAGTGGCGTTAGGCCGAGGCGATCGACTTCGTTAGGTAGCGTGGCTGTCTTTGAGTGGATCACCTCGTCGATGTGGTGCGTAGCTCTTGCGTGTATGGCCTTGGTGGCGTTCGGCGGAGGCGATCGGCTCGTTGGCGGCGTGGCTTGTCTTCGAGTAGATCACCTCTCGTAATGTGGTTGTGTGTGGCTCACGGCGTATGTGTAGTGGTCAATGACAGTCGACTCGTTAGGCGGCGTGGCTGTCTTCAGTGGATCACCTCGTCCCGATGTGAGGCTGCGTGGCTCCTGGCGTATAGCGCTTAGTGGCGTTCGGTCGGAGGCCCGATATGACTCGTTAGGGCGGCGTGGCTGTCTTGAGTGGATCACCTCGTCGATGTAGTTGTTTGGCTCGGTATGGCCTTGGTGGCGTTCCAGTGGAGATGATCGAGCTAGTTAGGCGGCGTGGCTGTCTTTGGAGTGGATCCTCGTCGATTTGGCTGCGTGGCTCCCCCAGGCGCTATGGCCTTGAGTGGCGTTCAGTGGGCCCGATCGACTCCTTAGGCGGCGGTGGCTGTCTTGAGTGGATCACCTCGTCGATGTGGTTGCTTGGCTCCTGGCTATAGCCTTAGTGGCGTTCAGCTGGTGATCGACTCATAGGTTGCATGACTGTGTAGAGTAGGCTGAACCCCTCAAGCGAGTAGTTGTATCCGCCCTTCGACGATCCTCTTGGGAAGGTACGGCGCGTCTTTAATGCGGTTATGGAGGGAATTTGAGACATTTGCTTGTAGTTCAAGGCATTTGGCCTTCTTATAAATGGCGGCTTCCTTTACATCGGTTATACTTTGGATATTCTGCCTCTTCAGTGCCTTGGCTTGAGATCTGCTTTCGAGATGAAGCGTCGAAACTGATCGTCTATCTTAGGGGATCCACACAAGCGGTTCGACTTTATTGGACTTACGCTTGTGGGAGTTGTGTTTTCCCTAGTCTCCCCTTTGTAGGGTCATGTTATTCTAGCCCCGCTAGAATGTGTCTACATCTGGGCGACACGCTTTTGTCTTGAGTCCTTTGCGACTTTTTATTCTTCTTTCTCTTCCTCTCCTTTCTTCTTCGCCTTCTTTTTCATCTTTCTTTCCACATCTCATTCTCCCATTTTCCCTTTCCTTCCACATAAACTCTTTCCATCCCTTTTTCTTCTTCTCCTCTTTTCCACCTCTTTCTTTTCCTTCTCCTTCTTTTCATTCTTTCTTTCTCCTTTGCCTTCTTTCTCTTTTTTTTTTTTTTTTTTTTGAGGAATGCATGCGTATTGCTTCGAGATGTAAGCGACGGCGTCAGCGATTTGTAATTGATTGCTGTCAATCGATTGTAATGAAGAGAAACTTTTTCTTTCATATCTATGAGCCTTCTCACTATACCTTTTTCTGAGTTTTATATATCTGAACTGTTTGAGATGTTTGACAACATAATTAATAAACGCTCAACTCGTTATCTAAGAATTAACAAGGCTCTATTACAATGAAGGCGCTTATTAAAAATGTCTCCGCATTCCATGTATCGCTTGTAGATTTTTCCCTTCTCCGTTTAGATTTTGTAATTGCACAGTCGACGACTCGAAGAGATATGATGTAGGACCTTCCCGATTCGGGACCAGGTTTTCAGCGTCAGTTCTTCCTTCTTTGAGGGAGCTTCTTTAAGACTAAATCACCCGGCAGCATGCTAGCTCTAGGTTTGACCTTTTGATTATAATTACCTTCTTGTCTTCTTTGATAATCCTACATGCGCCTTAAGCTTGCTCGCTTTTCATGGAGTTCTGGTTTAGGCGAAGGAGCCTCGTCATTGTGTGTTCCAACGATGCTAACTCTCGATCTGGGGAGACTTTATTGTTACTCCACGAGACTCTGCAGCCGGTCTCTTAGAGAAGGCTAGGTTAAATGGGGTTTCCGGGTTCAGCGACCAAGTAATCCTGTAGGCTATGGTGCCTGGGAGGTGATCTACCCAAATTCCTTTAAGGTCTTCCAATTTGGTCTTGATGACTTTAGGGTTCGATGGTGACTTGACTGTCAGTTGGATTCTTGGTTGTCTTTGGAGATGAGTAATAATTTTAATTGAGCTCGGCACAAAATCTACGAATTTAGCGTTGTTGGCGTTTTCCGTTGCCGATCCCGGGGCGCTCTTGGGATACCAAACACTTTGTATATGATGGCTCGCCACACAGTGCGTATCTTACGCTCTGTAGTATGGCTAAGGCTCGACTTCGCTGTACTTAGGTGAAGTATTAATCCGCGTAGCGATTATAATTTGCCCGACCCTTACAGTGATGGGGGTCCCGACTATCCAATTGCTTGTTGGAAAGGCTAAGGGCTTGTGATCGACGTTAAGGGTTCTGATGGGAGGCGTGAGATCTTGGCGTGCTCCTGGCAGATTCTGCATTTCTTGACCAGGTCGGTTGCATCTTTGAGTATTATTATAGGCCCGGTATCCTGCACTCAAGACTTTTCACACGCTATTAACGAGCTCAGATATGATTCCGCATATGCCCTCGTGTACTTCTCGATAATGCTTTCGATTGTCTTCTTACCGCGATGCATTTAAGGAAGGTGGCTGAAATCACCGACATGAGACCCTTGTGATTGATAAGCTTTGGCCGGACCTCATCCTTATTTTAGCATTCTTTGGGTCTTACGGTAGGCTTAGTGCATAATATAATCCCGAATAAGAACCATCTAAAGTCGGTTTGGACCCGACCTGAGCAACCACCTCGCCATAGAGATCGATTTGCGGTTACGCTGGTCGGCGGTGTTGACTGAGGTCTTCTGTGAAGTGCTGGCACGGCGTCGGCTCGGGAGTTCGCTCGGCGGGACAGTATGAACAGCCACGAATTTTTTTAATATGTCACGAACTTTTCGGAGGTATAGAATCATCCTTTCACTTTTGGCCTCGTAGGTATCTTCTATTTGTCGACCACGGTACGCAGGGTCACTTTGTGGTCTCTCTGGTGAGTGGAAGCAGATGGGCGAGGTTGGGAATGACGACTCGTACTCGGCCGTTGTTGATATGGAATCCAAATGCGAGTGCGTACTCAATGTCTCAGCCGGGAGATTAGGATAAGACTGCTCTCACTCCCTTGCGCGTTTGAGCTCCATCTCTGAGAGAGTTTCCAGAGTGGAATGTCGTGTTGCTTGGGCATCATAGCGGGTTCGGCGATGTAAATCCACAGTGACGAAGTCGCTTGAGACTTACTTATTGCAGTTTTGCTGTATCGATATCAAACTCGCTCAGCTCTATGGCCCACTTCATCAGCCTTCCGAAGGTCTCTGGTTTATGCAACACTTGTTTCATCGGGTATTCCGTTGGAACTTCTATAGTATATGAGCACAAATGGGCGAGGAGCTTAGATACGTACGAGCCAAAATTAACTTTTCCATTCTTGGGTACCTCTCTGCTCCTCTTAGGCTTTCAATTTGCGAATAGTGGCTGGGTCTTTGAACTGTCTTTATCTCACGACGAGGACGTATTTGGTTGAAGTTGATCTGACTAAGTATAGAGTAAGGGCTCCTGACAGGTTGCAGTGGGAGGGAACTCGGTGTATTTCAAAGTTGAGAATGCTTCTTCACACTTTGTATCCCGTGAAAGGCTCTTGAACTTGGAAGAAGGGTGGCGCTATCTTACGGATCCCGAACCGGCTTAAGCATGATTCTTCTTTGTCGGTATTGTACTTCTTTATACGGAGGGTGACGGCATGTCGAGCCAAGCCTTTATCTTGTCTGGTTGCCTCTCAAATTCAGGTGTAGTTTACACTATGAAACCCCGGGGGCTACACAGGTGACCGCCAGAAGCTGCCAGCTGGATTTAGCTTCATGTTGTAACCCAGGATTTGGAACTCTTGGAGGAGATGAGCGTGTGAAGGTCGGTAGTGGTGGATTTTACAGGCATGTCGTGCATGTATACCTCAGTTCGCCTATACGCTTACGGAACATCTGGTTCACCAACCTCTCGAGTAAATTGGCTCGTGTTGAGGTCGAGCAGCATCACCCGATAACAATAGGTTCCACGTCTTTGTAACGACGAGTCTTTTCTTGGTGCATCTACGGGTGTAATGATGCGGTTGTATAGCCGGAAAAGGCATCCATAAAGCGAAGTTCATGAGCTGCGGTGGCGCGATGATCTCTCGGCAAAGGGAAAATTTGTCAACTTTGGGCATGCTTTGTATGTCGGTGAAGTGTCGATCTGAGTCGCCACTTGCCATTGCTTTCTTGGCGAGCGCGGCGTGCTTGACCACTCGGGATACTCCACCTCACGATGTCGCTCCGCTTGGAAGACTTGCCCGACCTCCTCGTTGATGGCTTTTTGCCTCTGCAGTCTGTGGCTCCTTACAGCTATGGCGGTTTTGAAGGATGAACTGGTGTTGACCTATGAGTGATGCTTGTAGGGTCGATTCCTCCCATGCACTTCTTCACGTGAAGGCGTCTACGTGTCACCGAAAATTGAGTAAGAGGGCTTTTCTTGGCTAGTTCAGGCCCGATATGGCGGATGTTAGGTCGTCATCGATCTTGGTTCCTAATTCTTCCGGGCTCGGGTGTGATTGAAGGAGCACCTCGTCAACGCATCATCAAGCTGCGTCCACATTCACGTTGTCGACTGCTCTTTGCTTCATGGAGGTTGTGTAGCATTCCCTGGCCACCCGTTGATCTCCTCGAACCATCCCTACTCCGTGTATGGTTGGGAACTTGATTATCATGTGGTACGCGGAGGGGATGGCCTTTATTGCGTTGAGAGAGGGTCTACCTAACAACATATTATAGGCGATGGGCGTCTGTGGGGAGGGATCTTCTTGGCCAATCGTTGCACAGCCAAGGGGCTCTCTAGAATTGAGCACCGGTGAATTAAGGTAATACCTTTTCCCACGAAGAAAACCCCGCGGATGTGTGTTTGTGGACTCCGGTTCTCCTCCCAATGCCCCATTTCTTGAAATTGCATCTTGAAGATGATGTCATTGAACTCCGATTATCAACTAGAACCTTGATGAAGCGTTTTGTTGGCCTGGTGCGCGAACGCTACCAATGGGTCGTCATGGGGGTGTTGGCATCCCTCAGTCCCAGTCGAGAGAATGTGATGGGCCGTGTCGAACCGCGGCCGTTTGAATACCGATTGTGACATTTCCCTATTTCCATTTGCGACGTCTTTGCGCGATGGGCCTTAAAGTGGGCGCTCTCTCCTCACTCCTGCGAATCCTCCTGAGATCACATGGATTTCTCCAAGGGGTTGCTGGTGATGAGTCGTCGTCTGCCAGGCGACGGTTGTTGAGTTGGGGCACGGTTGCAGGCTTATTCTAGGCCTGATTCTCTGCGGGATATGAGGCTTCGGAGGTATCAGCGTCTGGGTACTCTATTTCTCTCTTTAGGCGTATCACGGTTATTCAGGTGCGTCCATAGTCTATGGAACTCGCGATACCCAGTGTTGTCCTGTGGCGGGATCAGGCACTTCATTTGAGTTAGCTCTCGAGGCTATAGTTCGTACTACTTCATCACGAGGACCTGACCTTTGAGGCCGTTAGGGAGTGAACATTGAGGCGAGATAGTGCGTCTCGTCTTCCAGTTGCGGTGGACAGGATGATCATAAGGTTTCAAGCCTTTTGGGGATCGTTCTCCATCTTTCTTTGGGGATGTTTCCAGGCGCTTTGTCTTTTGGGACCGTCTCGTGTCGTTTATCTGTCCCACTCTTCTCTTTATGGGTGGAGGAACTCTCCTTCTTGGATATGAGGGCTTCTTCGCCGTTTATATACTTCTCTGCCTTGGCGAGTACCTCAGCCATGCTTGCTTGAGGGTTCTTCGAGATGGAAAACATAAGGTCCTTCGATTGCACTCTAACCTTGACAATGAATCTGCGGTGATTGCTAATTTTCACCGAACATGTCTATCTTGCGGGGACTCGGCGTTAATCTTTGCACGCATTAGGACTTCGGGCTTTCTGGCAGCCACCTTGTGGTCGAGATAATCTTTCGGTTTGCCACATGCACGTCCTGGCTCCGTGAGGTAGGAGGCAGAAACTGCAATGGATTAGTTCTCTGCGAATGAAGAGACCAGTGAGGTGATTCTATTAAACCAGGCAAGGCTGGGCCTTAGTGTGGTAGCCCGGCATCGCACGTGAAGGTCTGATACCCGTACAACTCCATTTTGATTTTTGTAACATAAAAGTATTGAGGTGGTCGGCGGGATCGACTCCGTCAAATGCGCACTAATGGCGTGCAATTTCTTTGGGGAAGTGGTGGCGTAGCGCCCACCTGCGCTGTGAATGATGATTCGGTTTGTTGTACCAGTGTCCGCGAGTGTACGGTGCGTCCTTTAACCACCTTCCTGCGGTGTGAGCTCGGCGAGACTCTATGCTCCCGGCCAGTTGCTCTTACGCTCTGTGGTGATGGATCGCCGTTCCGACATGACTGAGCATGCTCCTCCTCGCAAGGGCCTGTAGTGTAGTCCGTGCCCAGCTCGGCGCTACGCTTCTGTTTCGGCACCTCGGGAATGTCTGGTGTCCGTGTTGCTCTCTCTCACGGGAATGTTATGAGCCTTCACAGTGCATGCCGTGTCTCGATGGATGTTGCATCCCCAATGCAGTAAGTTGTTCTAACTCTTCGGCGGTTGATTGGCGAGGGCGAAGTACTTCCCGCCGTTCGTATTATCTTGCATTGCTTCTTTGTCCCAGAAGATGCCTTTATCCGCGCCATCGCTGGTGGATCTGCATCCTTGGCGGATTGGCGTTGCTCTGCGTGTTCGGGTTGATACCATCAGCCGGCGAGAAATCGATTATATTTATAAAGGCGCTCGTTCCCGCGCGCGGGCGGCGCCGCGATGATGCCTTTTTCAGCGGTGCTGGGCTAGAGCGTGTGGGGGTTGTTAGGTGGACTGGCTGGCGGCGAAATTTGAGATCTGCGGAGTTCTACTGGACAGGGGGTTGAAGTGGAATCTTTGCGATCGCGTCTGCGGAGGAGAGCTCCGGACGTGGCACTCCTGCAAAAAGAAACCGGGAGAGAAGGGGGGTCGGCGGGGCTTCGCCCATGGCCGGCATCCGACCTAAGTGATCGGGTTTCTTCGAGAGAAGAGGCGCAGAGTGTGTTAACGTCTTCGCCTAGATGGGATGGCACAGTATTTATAGTGTGTATATTATTCGATTTGAGGGTAGTAAGGATTAACTCGTTGGATGAGATGCTTTTGCCTTTATCGGTTGGTAATGGTTAGAAAGAGCGGATTTGTTGGGATAATCTTCCTTCCTTGTTGGGGAGATCGGTAGTGATGATTGTTATTACTCGCTTTCATATTGATAAGATTTGGTTGGATCGGCAGGATGATATATTGTTAAGGGTTATTACATTTTGTATTGAAACATAATGCGGTTGCGAGGATGTGAACCGCCCCCAGTCGTCGAGATGCCTTTGGACCTAAGCGGGTGGACCATCGTTTGGAGCTGGGTACCGAGGGAACTGGGTATTGTGTTGTTGGTAGCCGCTCTTTGGGCTTGGTGAGGCGGCCTTACGACCCGTTTTGAAGCGCATCACTAAACATACAAAAAAAACAGGAGAGAGAAAATTATTTGCCAAGTATGAAAAACTAGGAGAGAAAAAAAAATTACTTATTAATCATGGAAGAAAAAAAAAAATATATATATATATATATATATATATATATATAAGAAAAGAATGTGAAACAAAAGTTATTAAAAGCACATTATTAAATAGTAAAAAACAGAAACATTCGGGAACAAAAATATTAGTAACCTGAAAGCTGAAACTATTAGAGCATATATGTTTGAAAGAATTATTATGTGAAAAAAAGAAATTATTTCGTGTATTATCAAAACATAGAATTCCAAAGTGAGACTATTATGAGAGAGTGAATAATTAATCATTGTGATGAAAGGGAAAATGAGAGTAAATATGTAGTGAATGAGAATTCAGTGGCAGGTGTGAGGTGTGTGAGAAACATGCAATTAATAAGCGCGATGTTTTGAGTGGATTGGATTTGTTGACCCCGATCACAAAATCGTCTACCGATTCAATGAAAAACGATTGTGAATCTGTCGGATGGCAGTTAGTCAATGAGGATATTAGTTCTCTTTGTGAAACTATGATTTCTTCTCTATTATATATATATATATATTTAAGTT
This sequence comes from Tetrastigma voinierianum, assembly GCA_016808115.1. Lineage (NCBI taxonomy): Eukaryota > Viridiplantae > Streptophyta > Magnoliopsida > Vitales > Vitaceae > Tetrastigma > Tetrastigma voinierianum. The sequence continues at coordinate 27,639 of JAEQBH010001677.1, read as the reverse complement.
AACGACATGTCGTTTTTAATGTTTTTATATCGAAACGATGTCGTTTTGCTTAGGGTTAGAAAACTTTGTGAGTTAGAAGGTTTGTAATTAAGAAAAATTCAATCAAATATTACAGGGCAGAGTAGTTCGAACATGGAAGGGAAAAGTTAAGGGAGAGAATTACAAGGAATCATATCACTATGCATTGTGATTATTTATTTATTATTGCAAAATTATATTACTACTCATTAAGTATATATTTATATAAATAGAAGTTTCTTCCATATCTAATATGTTTTCATATTTAAGTATACATATTTTTTAAAATAAATTTTAAAATACTTATTTATACTTAAAAAGTAATAAATAATATCTTAAACATTATTAATTATATATTTTAAATTTAAATAAAAATATATATTTAAATAATATCTTAAATATTATTAATTATATATATTTCAAAATTTAAATAAAATATAAATAATATATTTACAATTCATGCATGGCGGTTCGGTAAATCGATCCGACCGATAGGCAGTGAATTGATAAGCACCGTCGTTTTATTGATGATAGGTTTTTAAAACATTGAATCAGATGAGATTTGTGGTGTGATGATGGGTGCAATTGTTGATAAAGTGAATATTTAATAAGAACCAGTGCCTACAAAACTGAAAATGAACTATAATGACAATTATTAATAAACTAGTAACAGTGTATAAAAGCAAATTATAAATCCATAATAGCAATTGTTAATTAAAATTGAAAACCTTAATAATACCAAGAGCAAATAGACAGAAACCATATTTAACTCAACTGCAATAGTGGCAAAGTAGTATTCAAGAACATATTTAAATAAAACTGTACCAAACATTCACAAAAGATATCTCAAATCAGGATACACTTATATCACAATATGACAATAAGTTAGAACAAAAAATTAACAAAAAAAAGAATATACAAATGATAAAAAAATAGTTAAGGAAAAAGGAAGCAAACGAATGAAGAAAAAAAAACTCAAGAACTCCACTCATTATTTTTCACATAGGAATCTTAGCCCCACAAACCAAATAACCAGATCTAACAATCAATATAACAAGGGATGACCACATTTAAAAAGACTAGGCAATAATGAAACATACTTAGGGCGGTAAATTTATTTCGTGTAGGCGTAATCTGAATCGTCTGGTTCTGGGTTTGGATTGATTATAATCGTGTTTAGTCGTATTAAATGACTGGAAGTCGACCGTTTAATAAATAGATGCATTATTTGTGTTGACCTTTCTAACACGAATTTGACCCGAATTGACATGTTTAATTATTATATTAATTAACCTACTTAATAAGTTATTTGTGTTAAATATGGATTATTAATTATAATTCCTATTAATTTAAATAATAAAATTAATAAACATGTTAAATTTAATAGGATTATTGTGTTAAATATGTATGGATGTTATAATTCTTCTTATTTTTAAATATGCTCAATTAAATATGGGTTATATTCGTGTTGACCCACTTTAACACAAATAATAATAAATGGATTGAGTTTACGTTAGCGAATATTAACGTTTATTATTGTGTCATGCTCGGGTTCAGGATTGTGGTGAATATTATTTCGTCAAGTATATTATTAGCGTATTATCTGGCCTGAGTGCTTGGGTCACCCCCTAGGCATCTTGGCTCCAAATATTTATACTGCACTAGAAGCCCTCACAAAATTTAATGAAGTTTCCTTCAGGCTCTACCTGAGTGATGGAAATCAAAGAACCTATCTCACCATGACCACATTAAACCATTGCACACATAAATGAATATACCTTGGGAAATACGCCTATAATCCACAGATTCTACCACACAAACAAAACAAAGGAAACACATAGTTTCTTTAAAAGGCTTATTCTATCATTCCATTTTACACTTCAAGCATTCTGGTATTGTCCAAAGTTCTTCCACTTTAGGGTTGAAATATAATTCAACCAGATAATCAATATTTCAGGTTGTACAAGCCCTAACACGTCAAACAGACAGCAAATGGACTCTTATTGGCATTATGAGTAATATATTATACAAGAATTTGATAAGGTTTATAAATCAATAGATGAAGGTTAAAAAAAAAGAAGTAAAGAACAAGGTGTTCATAGAAAAAAAAAAAAGTGGCTAAATTCTGCAGGGAGAGAGGGTGGAAGAGGGTGTGGGAGGGGAAGAGAGGATGGGCATTGGATTATTAGTAAGACTTGAGGTGTAAAATTTGGCGTGATATGTGAGCGCGACCTTGTCTGTCGTTTTGCGGGTTTGGGTTGAATATAATCGTGTTTGGTCGTATTGATGTTGACTTATCTAACGTGTGTGTTAATAAATGAGTCGTATTAATGTATTGGCCTCTATGTGACTGTTTAATTATTGGTATTAGTAACCTATTTGGATTATTCTTAAATATGTATTAATTATAATTCATATTAATTTAAATAATAAAATTTTATTTCTTCTTAACGTTATTTTGCCTTGGATATTGTTGGGTTTTGAGTCTAATTTTGATATTCTTATGGACTTTTGTTAAATAGGGTCCATTAATTCTCCCTTTTACTTATTGGCTAATTATATTTCAAAGGAGTAAGTATGAATGATGTCTCAACTTTATTTTGTTCAATCAAGGTTTTAAACTTTTATTTTTCATTTTGACATCTCTCAAGTTTATTTTTATTCAATTAAGTGTTTGGACTTTTAATTTTATTTAATCAAGTGCTTCTTTAACCAATCAAATCTTATTTAGATATTTGAATAAGCAAAAATTGCATTCAAATATCATTCTTATGAAATAAAAATGATGAAATTAATAAAATGATTTTTAATGAAATGACAATACAATCATTTTCAAGTTAATGTTTTTGCTATCTGTTCTTTACAATACAAAAGAAATTGATTAAATTAGTTTGTTATAATTACAAATAAATATTTTAATTATTATTTTAAAAATAATTCTAATATCTAATGTTTTAGTTTTAACTATTCACATATAATTTTTTCTCACATAATACTTAGAAAAAAATTGAAATAATATAGAAAATAATTAGAAATTATATTATTTTTAAATTGTTATATTATTTTCCTTTTTAAGCAAAAATTTTATTTTTATATCAATTCTATAGTAATAATTTATCAATTTCTTTTCTTGGGACAATAATAAATAGTAAGCGAATAATATAAAAATGATAATATTGTCATTTCACCTCATTAAAGAAGTCAAGTAATTTCATTGTTATATATAACATTGATATCGTTTGAATTAATTTTTCCTATTTCAAATATTCTTATAAGTTTTATTGATCTAGAAGCTCTTTGGGTTAACGAAATAAATAAAAATACTTGATTGAACAAAAATAAAGTTAAAACATCAAAATAGAAAAATAAAATTTAGACACTCAATTTGAACAAAATAAAGTTGAAACACCAAAATAAAAAAAAAAATCAAAAAGTTTAGATATTTGGTGGTGAAAAAATAATATTGATACATCAAAATAAACACAAAAGTTAAGAAAATTTACGTAATTAACCTATTTAAATAACACTTCTTTGGCTTTATATATATATTGATAGGAATGCGAGCTGGGCCGGGCATTTCATTAAATGGCTAAAGAGCGGTCACGTCCACATATCCTTCCATAACCTTGGCCGACGAGTGGCGGGTTAGGCCAGAGCGTGGTTTGGAAGAACGGGAGGGCCCCCGTATAGAGCGGAGTCAAACCGTATCTTTACAAATAGCAGGAAGATGAAGATATTTATTCCACCAAGGCGTCTGATATTGATCGAGTCCTGATTATAGGGAAGGAAGCGACAGAAAGGTAGTTAGTTGGATACCCTCGATAAGGAAGAGGACTACTCGAATAAATATGAAACTAATCCATTGCTAAATCTAAAGGTTGACTACATGAAACCTATCCTCCAAAGGAAGAACTAATCATCGTCAGGTGGATGAATATCCTTTATAAATACAAAGCGCTCCAATATTACTAAGGTAGTGAATTCTAAGCAATCTAAGCATCCCTCTCTTTTTCGAGAAAAGTCTGGCGGAGCATGGAGCGGCCCGCGGCCGAAGCCCTACGCCGGCCCCTTCGCCCATTACGGTTGCTTGCGAGAGAAGCGCGTGGCGAATCATAAACGGCGTGCGGTAATCTATCGGCCAGCGGTCGGCATCGCCCGGTTACGCCCCTCGGTGATCTTGGTCCCAGCGGCGACCCGACCTGCATGCGCGGCCGGTTCGATTGAAAAAGGCATCGCTCGGTTGGCGCCGTCGGCCCAGGAGCAGCAATTCCTTCATAAACATAGCGATTCCTCGATTCGCGATGGCCTCGGCAAACAAAAGCGGCGGGAGTAGCACCCAATCCGCAGGGACCTGCAGGTCACAGGTGATATGAAGCGGACCTGGGGGCGGTGCAGGCGATCTGGCTTGATAGCGAAGTGGGCGCTCGCCTCGTCAACCGGCGTGGTCCGTAGGGCGACTTACCGGCCCGGTCTGACATCAAGCGGGAGACGCACGAGCCCGGAGGCCACCCAACCTCCTCCGCGAAGAACCACTTGGTGACATTCCCGAGGCATCGACGACGAGTCCTGAGCCGGGGGACATGGACCCGCAGTTGGCCCCAGTGAGGGAGAAGCGAGCGCCTTGGGAGCTGCCGAGGCCTATTTCGTGGTGGCGCGAATCACCTCGGCTAGAAGCGAGGAACGTTAGATGGAACAAGGTTAGTAGCCAATAAGAGCTACCGTCAGCGTGAAGGAAGTGGTGAAGGGCGAGCCAAATACTATGGATACGCTTAGTGCGACAAGCGGAATCTCAGCGCTTCCGCAGTAGGAGTCTTGCACTTTCCCGCCGGCAGTGAATGCCTCGGTAGAAACATTCGATGGAATCCAACGATCGTCGATCACCTCAAATACTTACAAAAAATGTCGGATGGAGGCTGCATGGGTATCGAGGACCTGTGCGGTCGCGAACCGCCCTTACGCTCGAAGGGCGGCACAGCTGGTTCGATAGATTTCTCTCGGCCTTCATCATCGTGGGTGAGGGGAACTGCATTGCGCGTTCGTCTCCCACTTTATGGAGCTAGGATGTTAATGCAGAGAAAGTAGAGCTACCATCTATTGACCATCGAACAGGATCGCGGAAAGTTTGAAATCCATGTACACAAAAGGTGCGCTGAGGTCACTGAATGGCGTACCGAAGAATTAGCCGTCACCGGCTTTCTCGGGGTTGGGCCCTACAGTCGAGGACACGATATTTATCTCGAGAAGAACCCTCAGCGAAATGGCATGGGGCAGGGTCCTCGCGAAAGAAAGAGTACATAGCGGCGGGGAGGCCCTCATCACGAAGGAGGCTCCTCGCCCGAGAAAAAGGGCCAGCCAGACGGCTGCGGCGAATGACGAGACAAAACTGACGAGGAAGAAAATCGAGCGAGGCAGAGCGATCCCCTAAAAAGTGAGGAATCTCAGCCGTCTAGGCCCCATGTCATAAGCGAAGGGCAAGCGACATTACGTCCTAGCAGCTTCACTCCACTAGCGGCGCGGTATCCTGAAGTCCTATGCGTAATGGTGCGAAAGCAATGATTCACGAGATCGTAGAAGCGCGCCGAAATCAAATCCGCGACAAGGGATAACGCAATGCGATTTCCCACGGGGACTATGGATTTCGCGCCGCGGACAAAGCCACAGCCTTTAAAGAAGAAATAGAATATTTGATACAACGGATATCTTGGCGTTTCATATCTCAGGAACCAAGCTTAGAATCAAACCAAGTCGAGTCCAACCACTTCGGCCGCTGACGATCGCCGCTTTCGACGAGGCAAGCGTGACCTGCGGCCGGGAGAAATCCATGATCTCGGGAGGTTTCTTCTGGAGGAGGAAATCTAGTTCGTCTAAAAGCCCACTACGAGCACGTCGGCGGACATGGGGAAGCCTGGCCCGATATCACAAATTGCGCGATCGACACCATCACGTTCATAAGGCTCCGGATCACGGAAGGGTGCCCGGCACCCCGTAGCGACCGTGGTGATCACGGCGCGGTGTGGCCAACACCGATTCGCGGGTTTTAATTGATAATGGGAGTTCGGTGACATCATGCCGGCGTCGACGCCCCGACGAGATGGGTGGAAGAGAAGAAAAGCTAGATCCGTCGGCGACACCTCTGAGGTTACGAGGAGAGAAGGTACTACCATTGGGCTTTCGATTCAGCGTGGCGACCTTGGGAGAACCTTTGCCGAGCAAGCGGCGGCGGCGGTTCCTTATAGTGGGTAGCCGAATCAGCATAATATCTTCTATTTGGCAGACCCTCCTGTGAAATAAAGCCATCCCTCTGGCATATCACGCGATAATCAAATTCGACGGTGAATGGAATTAAGGCAGTCCGAAGAAATCTGCTGGGTGGCGGTACCGCGACCTCCATGAAACAAAAAGCGATGCATTCTGTGACGCGACGAGCTTGATATGCGCGGCGAGGTGCTCACCAGGCCCAGAGCCCTCGGAGGAACTAGAACACACATGCCGTGGATGACCCAGGAGACATCTAGCCTACATTGGCTCCAAACTGCTCAAAGGCCTCCTCACTTTCGATTTTGAGACAGATATAGGCGTTTTTACCGCATGGGTGCGAACATGGGGAATCGGCCACTGCGGTAATCTGGCCCAGACACGACCGAGTCCTTGAGCCGGTTAAGCGAGCGTAGGAGTTTGCACGGAAGAGACAAGCTATCAGCGAGGAAGTCGAGTGGCATCTTCGAGCGGGGAGCGATAAGAGAAGTAGAAGTACTCAGAGTGGCTAGTAGCGTTGTGCCTCGTCGAAGCCCGGTGTGAGTGGCGGCTTCTGCGTCGACTTATTTGTATGTGGCTCGCGTGCGATGACTTCCTCTAGAGAATCCGACCTCATCGTGATGGACGCCACGGCGGGCCACGAACTACCTCGATTTTATGGATGCATTTCAGGCTGTGGATCGGCATGGACCCGGTGACCGAGGAAAAGACTTTTCTACGTCCGGCCTGAGGAACCCTCTTGTTATCGGGTAATACCGTTTGGACTCTGCCAAGAATCTGCGGGAACAGCTACCCGAGTAGTGATAGGATGTTCCAAGCGGTGAATGCAACTGATAGGTATTCATAAAACGACATGTTAGCGGTGAAGTCCACTAAGTCCGATCATATCACCCATCTCTGAGGCATTCCAGATCCTGAGGAATTATAACATGAAGCTGAACCCGGCCAAATCGCCGATTTGTGTGTCGGCGGAAGAATTTGGGTTTCATAGTTAACCACGGGAGTGGCGGAGAATAAAGCGTGCTTGCTCGACATGCAGTCGCGCCGGGAATAAAGGTCATTTGTGGTTGTAGGGGAAGGGTTGCGAACATGTTTCGTATCGATGAGTGATAAATGCCGACCTTTCCTGGCTTCCAAATTACGAAGAAAGCCTTTAGGTGGACGAAAAAATGTGCCTTAGAAGCAATTCCACGGCATTAAAGCATCTGATCTCCTCCATTCTGGTAGTCAGGTTGAAGGAGGCTTCTCGCTGTACTTAAGCGTGTCAGTTCAACCGATTGTAGTACTCGTCGAGACAAGAAGCGAGTCGACACCCGGTTCACTCACTGCGATCGAGCCTTGAAGAGGAGCGGAGGAGAGGTGAGAATGGAAAAGTTGATACTAGCAGTGACGTAGCACAGGCTTCAGATCCCACCGGCTCGCACCATAGAGTCAGTGAGTACCCAGTGAAAGCGGTGTGCACAAACAGTCTCCCGGGAAGGTTGATGAAGTGGGCCATAAAAGTATTTAGCGAGGTTCGACATGGTCTGACGAGCGCTTATGAGGTGAGGTCTGGCCGGCCGTCATGGAATTTCAGAGTAAGTGAACCTGGCAGGCCCCTTTTGTTGACCAGGCTGACCTCCCGTATGGAAACTCTTTGCAGATGGAGCCTCAAGCGCCTTACGAGGCGGAGGCGGGCTTAATCCTCACACTCACGGAAGGAATAGACATTGAATCACGCACTCGGGTTTGGGTTCCATGCTTCGACAAGCCCGAGTATGAGGCCGTCTGCGAGCCTGACCTCGCCGGATTGACATTTAGAGGTCCACGATGACTCCAGGTGGTGAGGCAAATCGAAGATACATCTGAAGGCCAAAAGTGAGGCGATGGTTCTATATCTCCAAAGGTCCGTGATTTGCTAAAAAAGTTTGTATTGGTTTTGGTCAGTACGTCCAGGAAGCAGAGAATACGAGTAGATGCCTTAGTGAAGCTAGCCACGGCCTTGCAAGAAGATCTCGGCAGATTGAGCCACAATCGAATACCTAAACGGGGAACCCTCTATCGACCCTTCTGACATGGTGGTCTTGATAGGATCCGTGCGAAGCTGGATGGACCAGGATTATATTAATGACGAACCTACCAGGCGACCGGCGTACAGCAGATAAGGTAAGGTCTTCCGGGTTTACCAGTAATCTACAAGGGTAGCCTTTACAAGCGGTCTTCGCGAAATGCATGCGAGAACATGTGGTATGTACTAAAGGAGGTACCGCGAAGGCATATCGCGGGAACCATATGTCAGACTCGACGTTAGCGGGGAAGAGAAAGAAAGTTTGAGCGGGGATCACTGCGCCTTGCGATATAAAGATGCGACCGACCCAGTTAAAGTGCATAATCTCACGCGAGAAACCACGCCAAAATATGCGCCTCAGTGAGGCCCACGACTTTAATTACCAGCCCGGCTTCGGTGGGGGTTGGACATATTGGGACCCACCTTGACCGAGTCGATACAAATTCATGTCGTCGCGATTATTTCTGCAAGTGGGCTGGCGAGGTGATGAGCCCCTTATCACAGGTCTGAGAGCGAAGATCGCAGCGACTTTGTGTGGCGAGCCATCATATCTGGTTCGATCCCGAGAGCCTAGTCGGATAGTGTGTGGAATGGTTAATGACACCGAGGGATTTTTATCTTGAGCTCAGATTAAAATTGTATTACTGGGTACGACACCTTGCATGATCAAGCGGATGATTTGAAGTCACCATTAGAACCACAGTATAAAGACCAGCTAGAAGATCTTAAAGGAAGTTGGGTAGAGTACACCTCGGTACTATGGAATACCGGGGCGATACGGAAGTGACAACTCGGGAGACCCATTTACGCGCAGCTGACGAAGCGATAGCCCCTGATTGAGGTTGGATAAAATCCTAAAGTCGGATTAACATCGTGGAGGAACAAAATGACGAGGCCTGGCGTCCCGAACTTGGACTCACGGATGAAAAAGCGTGAACGGGTTCCATATGGCCTTACGAAGAATATCAAAGGAAGGCAGGCCCGGTACTACAACGGAAGGGTAAGCCCGAAGTTGCATGCTAGGGATTTTGGCCAAAAGCACGCCGTAAGGGAAGAATCAGCATGGGCAACTAGGCGTGGGAAGGTCCTTACATAATAACGAGTCGTCGGGCCAGACGGTGAGCTCAAACAGGAGGAGGGAAAAATCTTACAGCATTACATGGAGCGCGGGTGCTGAGCTACCCGGTAGGCAGTTTTGTAATAAAACCTTATCAATTCTTATGTAGTCGGCACACACATGGGTAGTATCTTAAACGGTCAGGATATATAAAGAAACATCTGTGATGAGAGAAAATTCATATAAAAGTCCCTCTTTATTCCAAATGAATCATGTCGAGTTACTGTCGGTGGTGTCCTTGAGATTACATCTTGAAAAACACTCGATTACAAGTGGTAAAAAATAAAAAAATAAAAAAAAAGAGACAAGGAGAAAAATGACCAAAAGAGGGTGTGTGATAGGGAGAAAAGAAAAAAGATGGAACGAAGGAGAAGGGAAAAGGAAAGAAAGCGGATGAAGGCGTGGAAGAAGAAGAAGGGAGAAGAGAAAGAGGGAAGAGAGAAAGAGGTAGAAAGGAGGAAGATAAAAGAAAACGAGTGCGTATGGATCTGTAGCCCCCTCAGAGGCATTCCTGCCAAGCTGAGGCAACAGCTCCCATAAAGGGAGACTAGGGAGATACAACTCCCACACATGAAGAGACCTAGAAAGGTTGATCCAAAGTCGGAACTCTCGGCGAAGGCGACGACGTCGAGGCATCCATCGAGTGAACATTCATCCACCGCATTTTGTGAAACGAATCTCAAAGCATAACAAAGATCACGGAGGCAGCGAGCCACCATTTTATAAGGAGGTCAAAGCGGCTCGAAATTCACGCAATACGTTCGATTCTCCGTAAATCAACGTGTGGCGGTTCGCCCCTTACCTGAGAGGGCGTGCGGCGTTCGGTTCACTAAAGCTCTTGGCGTACGAAATCATGCGAGGAGTGAGTTCGCAAAGCCGCCCGCTGCTTGAAAGTCACGCGTAAAGTGTGTCGGCCAGCACGGCGAGCTCTCTGCCTGCACACGAGGCCCGCCTGGCGCCTCGAGTCGGATCGGCTCGGGTACACACATCGCCACTCGGCAGGCCGCCGCGAGGCCTTTGGCGCCGGGAGCCCAGGTGCTCACTTTGGCGAGCTCCTCTGCTGCGCACGGGCCCACTTGTTGCACCGAAGTGGATGGCTTTCGGGCTACGCCATGCACTCGGCAGGCATACCAAGGCCCGCGGCGCCGAGAGCCCGATTGCTCCGCGAGCTCTACATACGCACGAGGAGCCGCTGCCTGGTCGGGGCCGACTCGGCTACATCCACCGACCGGCAGACGCCACCAAGGCCTGGCGCCCGGGGAGCCAGTTGCCTCACTTTGGCGAGCTCCTCTACTCTCCACGAGCCCGCGGCGCCTCAAGAGTCGGATTAGCTCGGGCTCGCCCTCGGCAGCGCAGACGCCACGAAGGCCACGGCGCCGGGAGCGGTGCTCACTTTGATGAGCTCCTGCCTGCCACGAGCCACGGCGCCTCAAGTCGGATCGGCTCGGGCTACATGTCGCCACTCGGCAGAACGCCACCAAGGCCCGCAGCTAGAATTGATTGCTCACTTTGGCGAGCTCCTACACTGCCGCGGGCGCCTTAAAAGAGTCGGACCCGGCTCGGTACGCCGCCGTCGGCAGGCACAAGGCCCTTACGGCATGACGATTGCTCACTTTGGCGGCTCTCTACTGCCTGTGGCACCTCCAGAGTCGAACCGACTCGAGTACATCGCCACTCGACAGGCACGCCACCCGAGGCCTTGGCGCCAGAGGCCCGGTTACTCCACTTGGCGAGCTCCTCTACTGCGCCTGACCACAGCACCTCAGTCGGCCAGGCTGAGGCTAATCGCCCTCACTCGGCAGACGCCACCAAAGACCCCACGGCGCCCGGGAGCCCGATTGCTCACTTTGACGAGCTCTCTGCTGCCTTGCGGCTGTTGCCTCGAGTCGAGACCATTTCGGGCTACATCGCCGTCGGCGAGCATGCTAAGGCGGCGGCAGGGAGCCCGGTTAGCCTCACATTGAGAACAACTTTCGGTTCACATGGACGAGCTCCTGCCAACCATTCACTCTGGCGAGCTCTTCCCCTCAGTTCACTTGGACGAGCTTTACTCAACTGTTCACTCTGACGAGCTCTTCCCATGTCAGTTCGGGCCAGGCTCTACTCAATGTTGGCCCGAGCTCTTCCCATCGGTTCACTTGGTTGAGCTACACTCATTATTCCTCGGCAGGCTCTTATCAGTTCACGGGCGAGCTCTACTCGGTATTCACTCGGCGAGCTCACACTCGGTGTTCACTCACGATGAGCTCTTCCCTCGATTCACTTGGGCCGAGCTCTCTCAAGCGACATTCGGCTCTTCCCATCAATTCACTTGGGCTGAGCTCTCGTTCCTGCGGCGAGCTACCACACTCGATTGTTCACTCGGCCAGCTCTTCCCTCGAGTTCCACTTGGGCGAGCTCTGCCAGCTATTCACTCTTACGAGCTCTTCCCATGTCGATTCCACTTGGACGAGCTCTACACTCAGTATTCACTCGACGGAAACCTACTCAGCTATTCACTCTGGCAGGCTCTTCCCCTCGGTTCACTTGGACGAGCTCTACTCAGCCCATTCCCTTTGTGAAGGCTCTTCCGTATTGATTCCGCAGACGAAATACACTCATTGTTCCTACGTGAGTACTTCCCCTCGAAGTTCACATGGGCAGGCACTACCGGCCATTCACTCTAACGAGCTCTTCCCATCGATTCACTTGGACGAGCTCTACTCAAGCTGACCGCTCGGCGAGCTCTTCCCGTCGATTCACTTGGGCCGAGCTCTACCATAAGCGTTCACTCAGCAGGCTCTTCCCATCGGTTCGAGATGGGCGAGGCCCCTACTATTCATTGTGGCTGCCTTGTTTGCCAGACGGAGCGGGCTCATAGTTTGGTATTCATGTTGTTGGCGAGGCTCATCCCCCGGCTTCAGATGGGCGAGCCCTACTATTTGATGGCAGGCCCTTGGCGCACTCGAGACGAGCGGGCTCATGCTTACAATTCATACGGCGAGGCTCATCCCCAGCTCGGAGGGCGAGCACTGCTAATTGACTTTGTGAGCCGCCATTGCCGCACTTGTGGACGGGCTCAGCCATTTAATTCATATTGGCGAGGCTCATCTTGCTTTCGGATGGGCGAGCCCTATTATTCATTGGCTGAGCCCTTCTTTGGACTCGTCGGGCTCAGCCTTCCTGCCACTATTGCGTCGGCGAGCTTCCAGCGGCTCTATTCAGCCACTACGTGAGCCTCCATCAACAGCTCCCAAAGATGAGCTTCACTGCCGCCTCAGTGACGGCCTACCGACCCGCAGAAACCCGGGCCCCGACACCCCCCGCGGTCCCGAGACGAAGACGAGGCCCACAGGCCCAATCCGGCCAGCTCACACTCCAACCATATAGTGGGGAACCAGCGATTCAAGAACGAGGATGAATGCGCAAAATTTGTCTGATCTCCATTCTTTGAGACCTTCAAATCGGGTTACCACGGTTCGGGAAAAGGCAGAACTATCGGCTAGAACCTGAGTTTTCAAAAATGGGTATTTATTGAAAGGAATGCTACATAATTATCAAGCCCCGAGGCCCCTGACAAAAGGGGGAGGGGTCGACATCGGGGCATAGTGAATTCCCGAGAATTTAGGCATGGGACGATGTAGAAGAATGAAGGGATCTCTCAGTAGATGAGGCTCCTGGGAATAGTGTCGGAAGACCCCTCACGCCTCCTGCGCTAACTTGGTCGAGAGTTGAAATCTAGATCTGAGTGCGCTGACGGCCTTCCGTTGGCGAGCCACGAGCGCGAGCACGCGTGATCGCGATTGTTTGATGGCCTCGTCCCTGCGAGAAGCGACCATCTTGACTGGCGATGAAGATGGCGTTACTGGCGAAACACATTCATCGCTCGGTAGTCTTGATACGACCCGGGGAGACTCACGGCCAGGCGGTCTCCAGCAACATCTTGCCCTCCCAGGCTTCGCGACAAGCGAATTTCGGTTGTTTTCTTTGGCGGCTGAATCCTTGCCACGCAACCGGCTCCACGAGAGATCCGGTGCCGGGTGGCTCCTCCTAACCATTTGAAGCTCGTGCGGACGGATCTCAGCCCTCCCCGGAGGTCTCGACCAGCTTTCGCCTGGCTGGAGCTCACCCTGGCTCAGAGACTCACCCTCGGCCTTAAGTCAAGCGCTCTAGGACCTCGTTCTCTTTATTTTCTGCCAGTACAGTAGGTGATGTGTGCTTAAGATCGAAGTTAAACGCTCATTTCTTCGGTCAAGCCTTTGCGCTTGTTTAACGGCTTCGGCCAGCTCGAAGTGAGAAAGCCACCTTCGCTTTACTCATCGAGGCGATCTTCACATGTTTTTCATTGAGTTTGGCCTTATCGGCCGGAGGCCCTTCTGTCGTGCAAGCGCTGCATATCGGTTTCCTGAGACATATGAGTGTTCAGCCGCAAACAAACATGGAAATAACCTGATTCTGAGACTCTGAAGCAATCCCCAGAAAAGACAAGCATGGCTTCATCAGTGGCAATTCCTTTGAATCCCCGATGGGACTCTCTGGAGGAGGCTAGCTGAAGTTCGGCCTTAGGAAGCGAATACGGTGCACCAGATTTTGCTTGATTTCTTTTTAAGCTCCGCCATCCCAGTGACTTGGTAGTCGAGAGCGGATTCCTCGGTTATAGCGGGCCCGACGTGTTGTGAGGCGTGGTGCATGAAGACCGCACCTTGTGAGCTTAGGAAAGTGGTAAGGTGTAGCCAGGAAGGCGAAGAGCCCCGCTCCGGCTCGTGGAAGCTCAGGCTCGTGGACGGGAGAAGAGGAGGACACGCCCGTGTCGAGCCTCGACCGGGGGCGGCGATGCCCTGCCCGGTTCCCAGAACGAGGAGAAGAAGGAACCTGCCCCTGACCTGAACCTTGGCCGGAACCGGCCGGTCCTTTGCAGAGGAGTCCAGCTTTTTTTCTCTTCACACTCGGGGCTTCGGGCGTCGCCCCAAATGAACTAAAATCTCCCCTGGTAGGAGTGGCGGCGAGTGGGCTGAGGAAAAAACTCCGAGGGTAGAAAGAGCGGGGCCTCGAAAATAGTAGAAGCGTCACGGTAATGAGTGGGGAACTAGGAATGTTCGACTTTATCGACCCTGCATAGGAGCAGCGAACATTCCTCAATGACTGAAACCCGCAAGCGGCATCTTAGATCAGCGAGAGTCGAGCGAGCATGCGGGAAGCATAAAGGAAAGCTTAAGGTGATATTCGATCGTCTTTAAGACAAATCAAACCAAAGAAGTAATGCAAACACTCCGCGAAGGTTATAAGGGCGCTCCGTCTGGGGCACACCGAGGTAACATCACATCCGCGAGAGTCATACTCCCGGTTGGAACCACTAGCGAGAAGAAATATCGTCTTTCTATGACCCGGTGCGAAGAAAGGAAGGTCAGAATCACCGAGAGGAACCCGAGCGTGCGAAAAATAAATAAAACCCTATGTAGCCTTCGCGGGTGAAAGATGGAGGAGCAGAGCCACATTGGGGACCTTGAAGCCTACAATCGCCAAAGACAATAAACCCGACTAAAAATACTGACGGCGGGAGCGTGCGGGAAGGGCGGATATTTGAAATGTTGAAGAACTGCTTTTATGAAGGATGCGAAAGGCGGGCGTGGTAAAGCGACCCCAGCGAGACCATACCGAGCGGGGCGATTGTGAAGGTGAAACATCCGGGGACCATGTTCGGACACGGGGAGGAGGCCGTGCGCTACGGCAAAGTAGGCTCATATGAAGGACCCCGGCTACTAGGGCCCACCTTCGCGGCATGCCCGAGCAGCGGTCACGAGGAAGTCAGGCCCTTAGGATATTTGATCGAGGTTTATCTTCTTTTACCGCACACAAGGGAAGGGAGGCGCACGGGACGAGTTGAACCAAGCAGTATCAAACAAGCGGGAACGCCCCCGGCTTGCGGGGCCAGGCATCAGCCAGAAGAGTCATCGTTAATTCATAAAGAAGGAACGATTTGGACCCGTAGCGTAAGCAAAGCGGTGTCGCGAAATCGACGGCCCGAACACGGAGCCTCGTGGTATCAATGAGAAAGAAACACGGCAAGGGCGAGGCGCGCGGGCCCGGGAATGAGAGGAAAGCGCGGAAGAAAGGACCCGACACTAAAAACGGTGGAGAAAATCGAGCGAAATACGAAGCGCTAAGAAATATAAAGGCAAAAAGTGGGAAGTTATGAAGAGGCGGAAGTCGAGCGGGAAGGTGACAAACGAGAGCGAGGGTGAAAACTAAAGCGCGAAACTCGAAGAGCTATCCGTGCGCACCACGTATGATGGCGGTCGGATCGAGTAATCCATCAGCGGACACGGGGAAATAACAACCGTCGCGAAGTTAATCCACGGCCTTGCCCGCCTTGATTCGTACCTGAAATTTGAGGGGCGGTGATAGGGATACGGGCTGGGCGGGGCATTTCGTCGCCCGACCCAGGCGATGAGGCGGTGCCACGTCCATGTCCTTCCATAACGGCCAGACAAAGGCTAGGCCCGTTAGGCCCAAAACATGGATTTGGAAGACGGAAGGCCCGTACGACCGATCAGACCATATCTTTACAAATATGAAGATAGAATATTCCCTAAAAAGGCGATCACATTAAATGATCAATTATTATAAAGGAAGAAGCGATAGAGGCCAGATTGGATTGGATACCCCGATAGGAAGGAGGGCTACTCACAGAATAAACTCCTTTGACTAATCCAAATTTGCTAAATCTAAAATTTGTTACATGGGGAAACCTATCCTCCCGAGGAAGAACCCCTGTCATCGTCGAGTGGATGAATATCATTCTCATCTGGCGCTCCAATCTTTAAAAGATGCATTAATTCTGTAATCCCCAGCGTCACTGCTACCGGAAAGAATCGACTTAGGCATCGGACGGCCACAGTGACCCTCGCCAAACCCTTCTTCATACGGTTCTTCTTGCGGAGAGCGCGCACTGGATCCTATAAACGGCATTGCATTAATCCTACGGTACAAGCAGATTCGGCGTCGCCCAGTTCGGCCTACGTGGTCTTGGTCGACCCAACGACCATTACGCTCCGGCCAGTTAAGTTTGAAAAAAGACATCCATATATATATATATATATATATATATATATATATATATATATCTATTATACAGTTAAAATAACTAATAAAGGGAAAAGGATTCGAAGAAATAATAATCACCAACAAATAGTGTTTTGCATACATCTATTATCTGATTAAAATAACTAATAAAGGGAAAAAAGTTGAAAGAAATAATAATCACCAACAAATAGTGTTTTGCATACATAAATGACCAAAACAATTAATCCAGATTTTACATTTTTGTAATAAGTTGTGAGCAAACAGAGATAGGTAGCTGTGACCACGAGCCAAACGGTTCGTGAGCTACTCGGATTCGATTCGAAAAAAAGCTTGTTTGGCTTGATTCGAAAAATTAAACGAATCGAATTCGAGTCTGATATCGAGCTCGGGTGTTCAGCGACCGGGCTCAAGTTTTAACACATTTGAGGCGGGCTTGTGGGGCCTTATTAGGCTTACTCAAATAAGTGATAAATAATAATATACTAATATTAATATATAACATATTACCGCCGGCCTTCACACGCACCCACGACCACACCACACCATTAATGATACATAAAACAAGCCTACCAAGACAAGCTTCCAAGCTTTTTTCTCGAGCCAAATTCGAAGACACAAATAAAGATTGAATCGAGAAGCAGACGAGCTAGAGCCCTATTAATATCTTTCGAGCTTGAGCCGAGCTTGACAATATTCGGCTCGGTTCGGCTCGTGGCCACCCCTAGAGACAGAAGAGAAAACAGAGGAGGGAGAGAAAATGAGAAGGGAAAATATTCCAGAAAGAACTTATCTGTTATTGAAAAGAATAAAAAACTAACAAATTCAAAACACAAATCTGAACTGTAACAAGGACTATCTAGTGACTTCTATAGTCTTCTTCTTCAATACCTTCAATATTTTTTAAGTAACACTACACCAACACACTTTTTTAACATTATTGATTTGCATCATTGAATTTCAGATCCGAACTAGCAATGCAGTGAAGCTGAGGTAAGATGTCATGACTATTACATTTTACAGTCAAACCGACATTAGCCTTCTGTCAAATGGACTCCATCCCGGATTGACGAGCCTGTCTCTGGATCAGCGCACGCTTCAACTCCCGGTGTTCCGCACGGCCTTGCTCTGTCATAGTTGTGCTCACCCCCAACCCCACAACATGCCTTCATCAAAGACTTAGGATCAAATCCTGTCCACGAAAAAATGATTGTTAGGTGTGCGTCCAAAGTATCGGTTAAAAATGTTAAGGCTTATGTGTAATTACTCTAGCGTGGACAGCTATCTGTTGTATGATGCCTTTGGGGGAGAAGCCTAGAAACAAAATCACGAGAGCTGAGGTCTAAAATGGACAATATCACACCAACATGAAGATAGATGAGTCCATAAGTTTCCCAACAACTACTTGCACCCAAACTATGTAGACAAACACCCCTACAGACTCAGTGGGTCTTTATGATTATAGATTAAAGAGGAAGTTCTATGCTTATATAATGTTGAGCATTAGAGCCTGTATACTAGTGTCTTCTTGGTTTAGGGAGTCCTATGGTATATTAGGTTGAGAAGGAATTCCGCATAGTGTTGAGGGCTCTTCGGGCAGATCTGAATATTACATGAAACTTGTATATATATTATGTATCATTAGGTTAGGGGCATCATATATGATGTAGGGACTCTCCCCGAGCAGATTTGGATGCGACATGAAACTTCTCACCAATGAGTAGAGATGAAGGGACTCACCCAAAAAAAGAGCATTACGAAAAAGCCACTGGAATGCATTGTAAACCAGTCAGCGTATAGAATAGCAATGTCAGATTCTCATTTCTCAACTCCTTTATGGCATGTTGCAGGCGTTCGTGAAATATTCTACAAAATCATTCAAATCTTTTATGCAAAGTTGAATTCATCTATATTTATTTGTTCTGTTTATTTGGTTTTGAATAGTAAGATAGACTGGAAGACAGCCTATCAGGAAGTTCCAGGGACAACCACTCTATTGAGCACCACTGCTTAATGACCCTCTGCAAGTAGTTTTACAAATAGAAAAATCAAGATCCATCGATTCTATTATACAAGCATAAAATAAATATTTGAGTTCAGATATCAAAATAACCTTAAAATTTGAAATTTAAGAGCACATTTGATCTTGTTTTTGTTTTAGCAGAAGAACAAGGAAAATAGAAGCGTGTTGGGTTCTCAAATTTTTTTTTTTTTTTTATTACGAAAAACTCTGATGAATAACGAAACGATTTTGAAAACCTTGTAATGGGTGTTTTTTGTGTTTTAGCGTGCTTTAAACGATTTTAAAAAACGTAGGCAAAATAAAATATTTTTTTAACCTTTCCGTAGTTTTCTTGAAAATATCTATTTTGAACAAAAATGTCCTTCATCTCATGTAAGGGTTATTTTTACATGAAAACAAAAAAGACATTTTGTCAAATCAAGCCAAAAATTAATGAAGGATCAAATTTTCAAAATAACTTAATCAATCACCCTACAAAAATTAGGTTTTAGAGGGTTAGTTAATTACTCTAACAGCATCGTTTATAGCCTTGGATAACATCAGGCACAAAGCTCTTTGCTCTTCTGTAGTTTTATTGGCTCCCAGGCACAATTAAAATCATCCCCTCCTATCTCTCCGACCATGAAGAGAGCATCTTTGAGCTCGTGCCGACACTAACAAGATACACAATTGGAAATAGGAAGATTATGGAGTTGTAACTATGGGCGATATCTAAATCAATTTAGTATGAACCTGTATATCAAAAACAAAGCGTAAAGGTTTAAACCCAAAATAAGCGAGGTGAACAGGTTCATAAGATCCCTATGCAATGATATAGTAAGCTACTTCAACTAAACTGAACGATCGAGAGTCTCCTTATGCAGAGTTTGAGTCAGCTGACTGCTCTCTAATAATTATATAACCATACAATTAAATGGTAGACCTATGGTTAAACAAGATGCAATAATATAATTTATATAATAATGTAAAATTTAAAAAAGAAAAAGTCAAATAATAGAAATTAAAACACATTTCATTATTTTATCATTGATACAAACAGCTTAAAATACTATAAAGTGATAAGAAGATTTATTAAATTATTATTGTTTTTAGTTTTATTTAAATATGTTTAGAATTTAATTAACATAAATAAAGGAATTCTCTTTCTCATTATAAGAGTATTTTCTACTCTTTTCTTTCTCCAAAGTTAAATAAATTTATGAAGTCCCCTATCAAAGGGCCTATGTGAATCAGTGCGGTTCATTCTCTAAAATGAGGCATATGCGATTTTAGTTTCGTATGAATGTAAATGTTTTATGTTTTTCATCTGCATGTTCATTACACAAATAAATAGAGTTCGCCAGTGACTTTTAGTAACGATGAGATTAAATATTAGTGCGAAAATGTCTCGAGCGCAGGACCTCCTCTCAAACATACCCATGTTCAACAATCAAGCTGATACAAAAGCTCGATTTTGTGAGGAATTTGGATTTAATATAAATATACGTCGTTTAACGAAGCATGCGAAATGAGTAAGAGTGATGAACCTGTAGCATTAGAAAAACTAGACATCAATCAAGCTGTACATCAAGAGAGAACTGTTGGTAGGATGTAGAGATCACACCTATTGCTGCAAGAACAGATGTTGGTAATGCAGTTGCACCAACAACAGGCAGTTAAACTCGCTGCTGAAATCGAATCATTCTTTAAGTAGGGATTGAGAAATGGAGGCCAGCTTCCTGTGCTGGAAAGTGGAAAAAAGTGCCCAGAAAAATCCAGTAGTTATGTATTGTACTAAAGTTACACGATTAAACAGAAAATAATGAAGAAAAACACAGATCCTGTACAAATCTAACCTGCGTCAACGGAAAGGAGTATTTTGGCTGATTTTTGGCTTGCAAGTACACGGTACGAAACCCTGAACACCCACTTATAAAATATATATATAAAACCCTAGATGAAAATGCAAATTCACTTAATGGGGTGTCTTGTCGAGTAAATGCGAAGGGTCGGCATCTGTCTCCCATACATATCTTTCTAAATCGCTGAGTAAGTCCCAGATTTTGGATCGGGTTACACAAAATTTTTAATCATTTGACATATAAGATAAAGAAATTACCAACATAATCAATCATGAGGAGGCCATTGGAGCATCTGCCAGTGGGCTCATTGAAGTAGGTTTCTCCATAGGGAAACTGTGAGCATAAAGTTCCCGTTGAATTCTCAATAATCCTATTGCCTGTATCTGGCTATGGAGTCCCCAGTTGGTATATTGAATCAAACTTACATCCTCCTCAAGAAGGGGGTTGGGCATCACAGAACTTGAAAAAACACAAGAAACAGAAAGGTTGCTGAGAAATATCTGGAAATCTTCTTTAGATTTTGTGTTGGTTCAATTTACTGCTTTGAAATAGCATTTGCTTTCCCTTGTTGCATGTTACTTTATAGGTTACCATAATGGTTAAATTTATCTATTTTTTAATATTCAATTTTGGTATAGTGGATTTTTTCTCCTCTGGTAGTATTTTTTCCTTATTTAGGGTTTGTTTCTGCCCAATTTTGCAATTTAGGATTTTTCCTCTACAAATGATTTTTTCCTTAGATTTTGATAATAAATCTGTGTGCTTCTTTTTTTTTTTTTTGTGGTCTATTCCTCGTTATCCATTTTAATAATTATATTATAAGTACTTTGTTCTGTTTTAAATAGGACAGGCCATTGGGGAGAGGATCCCAAATCCTTATTCCCTTGAAATTAAAATGTAATCAAAAGAAAAAAAAATATTATATTACGATTTTTAAATGCCATAATATTAAATAATTTTTGTTTCATTAAATTTCTATTGGAAGCAGAGGTCCAAAAAACATTAGCTTCAAGGAGGGGACAGAAAACACAAGATATTTCCATGCGCCAACACAAGGAAACGAATGAACACAATTACGAGGCTGAGGGATGATGATGAAAATGGTAGGAAAACAAAAAGATCTAAATAATGTAGCACTAAAATATTTCCAGCACAAATTGTTTGAAGAGGATGTGAATCAATTACACTCAGTTCTGTCCTATATTCATCAAAGGGTGTCAGACGAACATAATAGAATGTTGGTAGCCTTGTTCAGAATGGAGGAATTTACCAAAGCAGTACACCAAATGCATCCAGATTACATCCCCTGGGCTGGATTTGTTTCAACCCAGCTTTTTTTCCAACATTTTGGCCCTCATTGGAGCAGATATTTTTCACTCGTATCAATTGGCTCAACCAAGGTGAGTTTCCAAAAAACCTAAATGCGACTATTATTGCTTTGATCCCAAAAATGCAAACCCAATATCTATGAAGGAGGATCTCAAATCTATTCCATTATGTAACGTTCTATAAGATCATAGCCAAAGTCTTGGCGAATAGGTTGAAAATCATCCTGCCAGCACTGGCAGATGAAGCACAGTCACATTTATTCTTGAAGGCCATAACTGTCAATGTATTGGTGGCCTTTTGAAACTATCCATCGTAAGAAGACAAGGAGGAGAGAAGAATAGGAGGTGGCACTCAAAATTGATATTAGTAAAGCCTGACAGGCTCCGATGGGATCATTTATTGGGAGTATGGTGAGAATGGGTTTTGCACCCAAATGGGTGGAGGGATGGAGCAATGCATTACCATATGGTCACATACTCGGTCTCGGTAAATGGGGAACTAGTTAATAATCAACCCTATGAGAGGGTTAAGACAAGGAGACCCCTTGTCCCCTTATTTATTTATCATTAGAGCAGAGGGGTTGTAGACACTCATCAAACAGTCAGAACAGAGAGGAGAACTCCATGGTAATAAGGTATGCAGAAAAGCGCTAAAAATCACCCACCTCCTATTTGCGGATGACAACATGCTATTTTCAGAGCCGAGGAAAGGGAATGCAGAGCTATGCACAGAATCCTGACGGAGTATGAAAGAGAATCAGGTGAGGCCATAAATTTCCAAAAATCAGGTGTCTTTTTTAGCTAGAATGTGTCACCCAATAGCAGAGACCTAGTAACAAGTATTCTGGGAGTCCAATCTCATCTCAACACAGGCATTTGGCTTCCTTAAAGACAGACTATGTTCGCGAACCCAAGGTTGGCAGAACAAGCTCTTATCTCAAGCGGGGAAGGAGATCCTAATCAAAGTGGTAAGTTAGGCTATACCCTCATATTGTATGAGCACTTTTCTTCTTCCTAAAACACTGGCTGATGAGCTCCAGAAGATGATGAACTCATTTTGGTGGGGGAACAAATTGATGGGACAAGACGCATAAATTGACTGTTGTACTCATGTACCGGCGAAACGAAGGGGGCCTCGGTGTCATAAACCTCCGAGACTTCAACCTAGCAATGTTGGGGAAACAAGGATGGAAGTTAGTCTCAAGACCAGATTTGCTAATTGCAAGAGTGCTCAAAGCCAAATATTACAAAGACTCTAATTTCTTAGCAACCCAATAGGGCCACAGTCCAAGCTACGCATGGACAGGAATCTGGAACTCCAACCAGTTCTCTCCAAAGGGGCAAGGCAGCGTATCGGGGATGGGAAAAAGATCAAGGTTTGGACCGACCCATGGCTGAGGAGGGAAGATGGTAATTTTAGAGTGGAAACACAAACTAGCCTAGGGCTAGTCAACTTGTTAGTGAGCGAGCTGTGGATACCGGGGTGGAAAGAATGGGACATTGAAATGGTAGAAGAAATTTTTTCTGAGAGAGATGCACGTGAATTGCCAACATCCCACTCAACAATCAATGCCATCAAGACATACTGATCTGGTACTCAGTGACAAAAGAGGAAGGTACACGGTCAAATCTGGTATCACATTGCAAGGAAACTTCCATGCAAGTTTTGAATGAACAAAGGGATGAGGGATGGAACATAATTTGGGATCTGACATCCCTCTCCAAGAATAAAGCTATTGTTGTGGAGGGCATGTAAGGAATGCCTTCCGACCAGGCTCAACTTGTGCAAGAGGGGTATGCCAATCACGGATACATGTGTTCTTTGCGGAGCCATTGCCGAGAGTACATTGCATCTATTAACGGAGTGCGGCTATGCAGAGGCATGCTGGACACAAGCCAATCAACTGAGAAGCCTGGATGATCACCCCATGTTTAAAGATTGGTTGTTTCGTGCTTTCTGAGACCAGTGACAATGCTTCCAAACAGAATATAGCTACATACTTTGGGCAATATGGAACAGGCAAAACGGGCAACTTTGAGAGGGGATTAACTCTCCAATTCCATCACCGTGTCAACAAGAGTGTTCCTATATGACCGAATGGCGTGAAGCGAACTCGAAAGGGTGCCTTCGGTGGAGCAAGGAGGCAAGCATAGCAAGGTGCAAAGCAGGTGGATCCACACCCAATCGGAATTTCTAAAGTGTAATATCAATGCGGTACTATTCCAAGAACAGAAAGCCATCGAGCAGGAATGGTCCCAGGAATACCTTTGGTCAGGTCCTTGATGCAACTTAAGACGCTCACGGAGTTTGCCAACCAAAGGGCGGATCCAAACTCAGAGAGGGGCGACCCGCTTAATAAATTAATTTTTTTTTTTCTGAAAATATATCAATATATAGAAATAAAGTATGAACAATTATATTAATAAAAGTTTAAACTTGAAGGATAGAAAAAAGTACAAATCAAGCTACACTATGTTTTGAGATCTGCGAGATAATTGATTTCTACGACTATCCATATTTTGAAAATGATTCAAAATGAAATATTAATAATAATCAACATTCCCATTTTCTACGATACAACTAAACTCACATTTAACCATTCACCCTCATTCTATTTCGCAACCGCCTGTCATAGCTTTACAGCGCAGTATCACTCTTTCACGTATGTCACGCAACAGATAGAAGTAATGTCAATTCAACTCAAACGATAAACCATCTAACTCTATATTTCATGTTTCTTTCATCTTTTTGCAGGCTAGACTTCCTGCTCCCCACATTAAAAACCGACCATCTATTCTCATATCACTAAGAAAAGATCGCTTCTCGGTAGTTAAATGCCAAGGCCAAGATTTTGGCAAGCTCACTCTGATAAAGATCAAGACGCTTCGTTCATCCATATCAAAATTAGAGAATTCATTCTTTTGATCAAGACATGTAATGCAATCAAGTAAATTCATGACAGCCAGAAATGATGATTCATCTCAGATAATCAATCAATAACCTAACAAAATATTAATAGTAATTAAATTAAATATCGGTGATGTACCTTTTTTATTTTAAAATAAATAAATAAAGTCATAGTTTCTTGTAGTATACCTCTACAAAAATATTTTTCACTCAGTAATGATGATAGTTTATGACCGTTTGTCCATCCCTCTTCATTTGAATTAGTCTTGGTACTATGTCTTCCATATTAACAATTGAAATTTTATTAGCTTGGCAAAATGAAAATGAGTCAATGCAAGAGAGGGGCTAAGGTCTATTATTTATTTATTTATTTCAATTAGGACCAAAACAACGTCGTTTTGGTCTTAATTAAAAATCGCCTCCTTCCATTTTAATTAAAAAAAAAAAAATCGACCCTCCTTCCGACGATAGGGCGGCCGCCCTCGCCCCCTTGATCCGCCGCATTGCTGCCAACCCAAGGAGTGTATGATTGGGGTGAGGGAAGCCATGGCTTCGATTAGAGAGAGGCAGTGTGAACTAAGTGATCAGGGAACCGCATTCCAAGGTCGTATACTCCACCATCAAGAAGACAATTCGAATTTGGCCAACAAAATTTCAAGATCAGAGAATGTTGATGAGAGAGACCTATACCAATAGCGCACGTGAAATGTAGAAAGCCAATGGAGTAGCAGCACGCCGCCAGCTGCTTGCCAAAACCCTGAAATTGTTCAGGATAACCGAATGAGGTTCCCGGTTGCAAAGCGCGAAGGTTTCAACGATGTAACGACATTTTTCAATGAAATATCATGTTCTTCTTTCAAAAAACACTAATTATTTTTGACAAATTTTTTTAACTCTGTTAGTTATATATTTTTGTACTCTTTTGTCGTGAAATTCGTCAAGACAATAATTCTAGTTATCTTTGAAATAAGTAGACTACATTGTATTCCACAAAGCCTTTGAAGCGTCCACAATGTGTTCTCCTCCAATGAGAGACGGTAAGATCATATATCAGCCAAGCCAAAACCATTAGCGAGAATTAAAATCGCCTCCAAACATCATCCTCAAAATCCAGAACTGTGCCGCTAGTTGCAAGTTCATGCTCCACACTCCGGGATACTTAAACAGCACTTTGAAAAGCAGATAAACACATCCACCTTAGCTGGATTTTAGCCCCCAAGGGGCACCCCGCTTTGCCGGGCGTGGCGACTTAGCCTATGCTTCGTTCACTGGCACGCGCCGCGCCGCCGCGCCCAAGACGGTTCGGGTTCTGAGCTAGCTTAAACTCACGGCATCAAAACTGCCGTTACAGCAGAAAGGCCTGGTTGACCGGATGCTATTTTCCGCTAGACGTTACTACGTCTGGACGCTTGGCGATCGCATGGCAACCCTTCAGTTTCACGACGCTCGGGCCGACGTCATGAGCGTGTTCATATAAAATAATTACACCTTCTCTCATTTCTTGACATACAATATACAATATATACATTTTCATACGTTCAGTGGAAACCGAGCTTCCGCAAACAGCTCGATCTCGACACCAACAAACGGCCGATTCGATCACTGGTAGACATCATCCCTGCGAGATAAATCACAAAGACCAAGACCACCTATGCAATAATCGCCTTGGGCGAGATTAAGGTCCACACGCACTCGATCCAAACAGTGCCTCATTAATTTAATCTTTATTCCGCTCTCCTGCAAACAATTTCATATTCTCGGTTTGTTCTTGTTCGATTCTACAGTACTCGGTGCATAACAATCTTAAGACATTATCTTTATTCACGTGTCGGTCCATAGCAAGCCTTTATCAAGACCAATACCTTAAGAAGTTAAATTGGCGACAGTTATTACAGTTCTGTAACAGATAGCAGAGCTCATGCCCAGCACCATCTTGACTCTAAAACTGAAAACATGGTTGAAAATGTCCGGAAATATCTCTGAAATTTCCTGTTTCGAATCGAAACGTCCATAAGAAATTTCAAGTACCAGAAAAAAAAAATTGGGTATATTTTGGCGAAATGACGGCAAAATTTCGAATTTAATGGAAATTTGGGATAAAATGTTCGTAGTGCTTTCAGATGATAAGTTTTCGGGAGAAAATGAAAAGTGAGAAAGAAAAACCTGTGTCGTTGGGAGTCTTGGGCTGCCGGCATGTTTTCGACTCCTCCGGCGGCGATGATGGACTGACAATGGGCGGCCATGGGTAGAAGTTGAATGAGAAATGGGAAAAATAATAAAAGTAAAAGGAAAAGAGGGGGGATAGGGCTGTTCCAGGCGGCAGTCATGGGTTAGGGTTTGATGTCGAGAGAGAAAATAAGAAGATGAATGAGGAAGGGGAAAAAGAATAAGCAAGGCGGGGCCTTCAGAAATGATCATACGAGTAACTTTTTTTTTTGAGACAGTCCAGATTTGAAAAACTTAAACGGTTAGGTACATACAAATGTTTTGAAAACTCTACCAGTCACTGAATGGAAGATCTTACGGGTACCAGTGGTTGAATGGGTGATTTTATTAATATATATTTTATATTTTACTAAAATTAAATATAATTTAAAAAAAAATTAAATATGTAAATAAATATTAATAATATTTAGAAAAAATATTAATTGATTTTTATATAGCTATTTTCATACTTGAATTCTGCTGGCAACACAAATATATATATATCTTCTCTAAAATTAATACAATCTTATTTTCCTTTCTTGTTCCCAAAGTTATCTCGTGCTAAACCCAAATATGGAACCATAGCTCTCTGCCTTCAATGGCGTATCATTCCTCAATTACTACCTCACCATCTTCATTGAATCAGAGATCATTTCACGTTTCCTTCCTATTGTTCTTTTCCTTCTACACTTCCTCCGATAAGCCTGAGGTTAGATCACTCACCACAGAATCTGGCGTTCTCAGATTCTCCTGACAGTGAAGGCTTACGATCTTGAAGGCTTCCTCTTGGAACTAAACGCCAAATCTCACAACCTCAACCACCGATGATGATCTCTGA